>CM028908.1:23614046-24214046 GCA_016801845.1 Polydactylus sextarius
AACCCCGGGGTCTGGTGCCAGGATGGTGTAACAATACGGACAAACGGTTGTTAACCACATGTACCTTTAATTTAATTAACTGTTCACATTTCTGGAGATGTTTCGTCAGAGATTACAGTAAAGCAGGGAACATGGGGAACAACATGTAACGAATGTCTCTGGATTCAAGCCAAAGACTTTGCAATGCACACCAGGGAACTTTTTTCACTAACTTTGTGTCATGATGTCTCCTGCCCCCCTTCTACCCCCCGTCCAAACACCTTCCTGCCCTCTACCAGCCACCGGGGGCCTCATGTACAAAGCCATGTGAAGACTTCATACTGAAACATAACTGGAGGTTTCATAACTGTGTAAAAAAAAACGTACGTAACTGTGCATACACCGGGCCCCACACTTTAACTAAAGTAAGATGGTATAAAAAAATTAAACACAAAGTTGCGTGCTTTTCTTTTGGTTGTGCTACAAGGGATTTGGAGATACACAAAACCACAATCACGATATGCATCATGATAAAATTACACTCAGCAGCATTGGACATGTCTTACACCAGAGCACGAGCATTTGTCTCGTATGCATCTTTTCAGTTTCACTCACTTCAGTTTAGGAACTTTCTCTTTTTCACTAACACAGGTGCTTTTTTTCATGCGTGTTTAGTGGCGTGACAGTGAAAAAGGTACATACTTTCAGACACTACTGAAAGTTCATGATTGACTGTTAATCTACAGCTTCACTCTGCTGCTCAGCTCCTTTTTCACCAAAATGGTCTGGTGTAACACCTACCTTATTGTTTATGCAGCATCCGATCATATATCAACCCAAAGACCCCAAAATAGTGAAAACAATGTAACTTGGGGTAGGAACTGACCCCAAACCTAAAGGGAGCAAAACGCCCTTTTCAGCAGAGCCACAGTTAATCAACGGCTCAAAGCTTTAAACATGAAAGAGGCCAAATCAGCGAAAACTGCTGGAGCCCAAACAAAAAAAAAAGAGAAAAAGAAGAAGATATAGATAATCAGTGACAGCAGACATGCTGCCAGCGTGGTGAGTTTTCTGCTGTTGAAACTGTTACAGATACAGCAGAACTGAGAAATGAAGCAATATTATAACGAAAACTGAGATAACTCTGCAGCTATCGCTGCAAAAATATTACTGCTGCTGCTGCTGCTGTGCAACAGTGATGTCTCACCTTGACAACACACAACACAAACAGAATATATATATATATATATATATATATATATATATATATATATATATACATATACATACATATACACACACATGTGTCTGCACATTTGTTAACTAGGAACAAACGTTAACTAGGAAACAACTCATTGAAGTTCAAGCTAAAAGCGGAAGCATTGAGGCCAATGACACTTGCCTTAACTTAATCTGTGTGAAGATTAAACATGTGTGACCTTTTAACCTTTCAATCATATTAAATCAAATCATTCATCATGAGATGATTGTGTTTCCCAGCTGATGTTTGATTTTAGCACATAGAACTGTAGTTAATTCAATGCAACACAAACCCAACAATGTATTATTTTTGTTTTTTGTTGGGGGAGGGGTTGGTAATGGCTTAGTTTCCTGCGTTGTACTCTGACTGCTTTTTGAGCCAGTACATTAAACATTAAAGAGCAGTGAAAGAAGAGTTTACCCCCTCAGGACCAGTGGCTATCATGCCTGTTACTGTAAGAGCTCTTAGTTTGGGAGGAAACGTGCTGTGCTGTGTCAGATAGACTCAGTAAATTTCACTCAAAGGGCTTCAAGCATGCATCAATGAGATCTGTATCTGCAGCACTTCTGCTAACAAGGTTTAAATCGTTTCAGAGCTGCAGAAATGCAGTAACAGGCCACACACACGCACTGCTATCAATAAAACAACACTGAGAGTTTACAGCTGCACTGTAAGGCCAAAACCATGCTAACATGCTCAACAGGTAATGTCAACCATTATCATCATCTTAGTTTAGCATTAGAATCCTAACATATGTCAATTAGCACAAAGACGATAAGAGTAATTTTGCAGATATTTGGCTACAAACTTAAGTGTTAGATTATAACTTTGACCTGATAATTATGGTTAACTAAATGTTACCAAGAACCAAGAAAAATAAATGTCATGATAATACATCCACATGGTGGCACAAGATATGGGGAGATTTGAAAAATCAACAAGGTCGATCATCTCATCATGAATGTTTGTACAAACTTTGTTAGACCGTTCTATAGTGGTGACTAAATAGTTAAGAGAAGTGGATCTAAAAGCAGATGCTGTTAAGCGGGATCCAAGTTTTAAAGTGTGTTAATGATAACTGATTTGAAGAGGATGACAGGGGGTCTCAGGTTTTGTTGTGCTGCCACGTCATGAAGGTATGACTGTTACAGGTTTGTATGGAGTATCTGGGACAGGTTGAGCAGGTCTCCTGGTAGAAGGAGGAGTCATGGTAAGAACAGAAGCATGAAGAAAAACATAAGTATTTACATAGATGGAGGCGTTACATCATCCTCAGCGGTCAGCGTGTTTATCTCAGACCCCTGCAGGAAGTTTAGGGTTGAACTTCTGCATTTTCCCTGAAGGAGTTGGTCAAGATAGTTCAACATCTAGCTCATAGATCAGGACAGCATGGTCGACTGTGTGTATCTTCCTGTGAACTGGACCACATGTTGCATCAGGTGCAGGAACTCCTCAAGATCACTCAGGAGGTCCACCTAGGGAACCTAGTCACTAGTGATTAGTGCTGCACAGAATCCTTCATGGTCTCCAGCACTTCTACACCGGACTAACACTAACTAGACACAGGTTACCAGCAGATGATGAGTGCTTGTTGTGTGAGATTCTAGATGCTCAGGGTTTGTTTCAGCCATGCACAAAACAGTCCAGACCCTCTGAGTCGAGTCTGATGGTTTTGGGTCAGTGTTTTTACGACATAACAGGTCAATTTCACACTTTGTGTAATTTTCAGTTAGAATATCTATGATATTTGTTGAATGAATGAACATGAATGATTAAATGCCTGCACATTGCAGAGGCTCTCTTTAACACACACACATGCACACACCACTTCTTCATTCAGTTTGCCAGGAACCTGCTCATTCATGACTCTGCAACAGGATGAACTGGAGAAAGAGGAAGAGGCCTCCATCACCCCTTAACAGCCGCTCTCTCTTCCTCTTTTTGCACTAAAATAGCTCGTGTGGGACGCTCTGGCATGTCGCAAGTCTTCAGAACATGTTGCATGCAGACAGCAAGGTTGTGCATCTGTATCTTTGAAAAAAAAAAAAAAAAAACACAATTCATGTAAGTGCAGAGGTGTGAAAAGCAGTTTAGAGGAACAGCAAGTCCCCTCAGACTCTCATCTTTTTAACTGATGTAACATTATCACATCCACATGGTCTAGTCTATGTGCTGCTTCTTCTGATATGTTGGTATTAAAAAAAAAACATGCTATAACAATTACCATATTACTAAGTCGCATAAATTTGAATAATTCATAAAGTATGACCCATATGTCAGGGTTAGGATGCAGTTAAGATAATAAAACATGATTTTTTTTGATTAATTTGAGTCAATGGTGTCAGTTGAGGAAGATGCTTCGAGGATCCAATTTGGAGGTGGTCTGGATGGAAGAACTTGTCCCGGGTAATGCTGAAGAACCACATCCTCACCTGACGTCATCTGTATAGGTGGAAGTACGTACTGGTCCGTGCTCATTTAGCTGGTTCTCAAATCATGTATTAACACACGAAGAAAAAGATTTAAAAACATGTGGTTTTGATTTCGTCTTTGACTCCTTTTTGTTGTTGTCTTGAACCAGTGGGGAAGCAGCAACACACTTCCTGTACTTAGTCTGACTTGGGCTACTCCCTGGTAAGTTCCTGGCAAACCAAGTGATATAAGATAGTTGATATACTCGTTAAATCTCTAAGAGCTTCTCAAAATTTGCAGAAGGTGTGTACAAAGTCATCTGTGTCCAGTGGGCACATACTCATTCGTACTCAGTCAGCTTTTTGTCAAATTGTGCATCGGACATTTTCTAGAATGTGTCAAAGAATAGTGAAACCTGAGACTGGACTACATGCTAGGTCTTTTCTTTGGCATGTTTTAGGGAAACTAAATTACTAAAGAGTTTTGTCATAATCTTACAGTAATAGACTTTATGACATTTTCAAATGTTGTGGTCAAAGCCAGAAACAAAATAAAATGCTATTACATTCACGGCCATGCCCCACTGAAATGAATGTCTTTGAAATATTTTTAAATTTGGTACCAAATATACCAATGATGTTATATTTCTACTGCATGTGCATGTGTTCAACTGATGTCATGTCTATCTAGACCCAGCAGAATGCAGTGAGATCCAGTCTCAAGTGGTCACTGGAGACACACTCTGTGCTGTCCGCATGATCAGATCACGACACACCTGTTGATACCAGGGCTGAACTGTGGCTTGTCGACATTATATTCTCTATCAGACAGCCACAAATTCACATTTTAATTGAACATTTTCTGGTGTTTTCTCGTTGCAACACCTATGAGGTTTATGACAACGTTGCTTAACTTCTTGCACAAGTCTGTCCCATTCTTGTGAATGTAACACCTCAAGAAGGGATTCCTTTTAAATTTGGCCCAAATGTTCACTTGAGCTCACTTAGTATGAAATAAAGAAAAGCACAACATACCTTTGCCTGTAAATTTTAGCACTATTTGTCTGCAACTGGACTGGTAATTCTAACTGGTGGTAATTCCAGTTGAGTCCTTCTAATTCTCTGTGATCATATGATAAATTATGAATGATTAGTTATATATTGGACAGGCCAGGAGATTATTAAAAGTTATTCATAGTAAATGAAGGTTATTATGGTTGTTCTAACTTGTCCCAAGCGTTCAGTCCAACTAGTGGAAGATCTGAGTGGTTAACATGAGTGAAACGTCAGTCATTAGAGATGTACAGGCAGTGAAAAGGGCACCAACCCATCATTTGTGCCAATGCAATGGAGAAACACCACAGGAGTCACAGAAAGCCAGTGTTGGATATAAATATGAATAACATCATTATTCCTTGAAAAATTGGTCTGACATTTAAATTTGCTCCTGATGTTACTTTCTAATGCCTGTGGTATAATCAAACTTTTTTTTTCTGGAAAATTATTTTCCTGACATTTCATGCTCACTCTTGGAGGCAATAAAATGGGATGACACGGGACGGGAGCCAACAGTGGAAGACTCGCACCGCCGCCGGCTCAGAGTGAGTCGTCTCTGCCCCGCTGAGCCACCGGCCTGCCCCACTTATGGCACAGTCATTTAGTTACACTGCTCCTATTGTCACTCGGCCAATATCGTACACGGACATAAACAAAACACACTGTCCTATTGAGCTGAAGTTAATCCCCCGTGGGCCTTCTGAACACACAGTCACAGATGCTCCTTTGTGTGACCGAACACCCGCTCAGCCCTGTGGCGACATTTTTTTCTGCGTCTGAGTCTCTCATCACATGCCCGTCTTTCCGGTTGGTTATTATATTATTTGGGGCAGAAGCTGCAGGATGATTTTCATGCCACTGGCTCCTGGCTCATCTCAGTTTGGGAACATTTTGTCTCAGGACCAGTTCTTACTTTAACCTGACTTGATGCTTGAGAGGAGTGAATATGATGCATCATTTCAGCAGACACTGTCATTAAATACACCTTCAAGAGATGGATGATGTTATGATTTTATACTGTAATTGAAGTGTAGATGTTTTAAAAATTTTTGCACAAATTGACCTGAGTGCTAATGTCTCTTACAGGATATCAAATTTGAAATATTTACAACTGATTGAAGCTTATATATTCTATATTCTCAGCAGCTATTGGGAAGAAAGAAACAAATCATATATTTTTAACTTGACAGGGAGGTTTAAAAAAAATGATCTGCCTCTTAAGTTTCATTTACACACTAAAAAGTTTACTAAACTAAACAAATTTTCTATCCAAAAACTCACAAGTGCATCAAGGATACAATGTGCAAGTTGTTGTGATAATATGATAAACCAATGAAAACAGTATATGATTTAATGCATAAGATAAAACTGTGAAAGACTACCAGTGGATGTTAAACTTTCGCCTTATGCTTTGGCTGTAGTTGTTTGAACAACTTAATATTATTTTTGTGTGTGAAAGAGACAGGAAACAGGGAGGAGAGCAAGAGGAAAGACAGTTTTACTCAGTTGGGATTTGAAGCAGTAAACAGCTGCACGGCATATATATGCCAACGTGGTGCACCACAACCATTCGGCTACCCAGTCACCCCATTGTCTGAACATCCCCAGCGAAGGGTAGTGATGACAGTGAGTGTAGTTCACTGTCTTGATCAGTGGTGATGATCAAAATGAATCAAACTTCAAAGGTTAATAATCCACTAACTGCTGACAGCCAGGATGTGAAAGTTTCTTTTGTTTACGTCTGTGTATCATCAGAAATTCACATCACAAACTTGCTTTAAAAGAAAAAAAGGTTACAAAATATGACAAATGTGAACGCAAAGAATAATTCACCAATCAGCCTGCTGTCCAACACACAGCAAACACAATTTCTTCAAAAAACAAAAATACAGGCGGAACAGCAGCAACAGCATGTTTTTTCCTCAGCGACATGCACCAGTTGAGGTAATAACACAGCAGGATGTTTAAGAGGCTCTGCAGCATCTGAGGCACCGTGCGTCTCTGTCTGTGTGTGTGAAAATATCCTACTCAGAACAGTAAAGTTTAAAGTATCAGCTTCCAGGAACGAGCGTTACAGAGCACTTCACTACAGTGAGAGGCGCTCACCAACGACGAGACTGGTAGACCGAGGCTCAGTTCATGATCACACCTGTGTTAACACACAAGTCTGATGGTGATATGATCACGAGTGGACGACTCAGTTCACATTAGTTCACACCTGGCGCCGAAGTTTGTCTCCAGTGACTCCTCATCATCTGATTTCACTTCCCTGCTCTGTATGCAAATAAACACATACGTCATTTTTGTTTGCAAAGACATAATCAGTTGTTGTTGCTTTGTGTCCAGTGGGGAGGCAGTGATGCATTTCCTGTGCCTCATCAAGAAATAAGTAGAGATTGAATTCATTTCATGGCATGTTCCAGTTAAACCAGAGATGTTTGATGGGCTCAAACTCAATCACCTGCTTCTCAGATCATACAAAATCATGTTGTCCATGATGTTTGGAAATTTGGGAAGATGTAGTTTTTTGATCTTGCCAAGGACTTGATTCAGTCTGGGCCTAAAATGAGACTCAGCGGTGTAGCGTGTGAATGTTGACAGGGTAAAGTTGTTCCTCCTTTGTGCACTCACCGGAGATGATGACTGCATGTGTTTTCCCTGAGTCATACAACATGGACATTATGCTGCTACTAATACACCTTCCCTCCACTCCAACCAGTTTACGATGATATGATTTTGTTCGCTTCGTCTTATTTTACTCTTCAAAGCCTGGGCCCAGTGCATCACTACAGTCCATCACTGTTGGTTAAAAACAACAACCCCCCCTGGGTCTTCACAAGCAGAAATAATGTACGTGTTTATTTGCATACAGTGCAGGGAAGTGACATCAGTTCACAAGTGGTCACTGGAGAAGCTTGATAATAATGGGTGTGAACTGACGTGAGCTCAGAGCTGTCCACTTGTGACCAGATCACCATCACAGTCACAACACTTTCAGCCACATAGGCTATACGTAGACTTATGGGAACATCTGTCAGTACTGAGAACTAACAGAAGGTTCTTTGACAATATAATCTGTCTACTTTAGAAAGACTTCCATGCATTACAACATGCATTACATTCAGTCATTCAGCAGGTGCTGTTATCTAAAGCAACTCACAAGTGAAACTCACGAGGTCATTTGGGTTCAGGATCTTGCTCAAGGACACTTTGACCTGTGGACTCAAGGAGCCGGATCTCAAACCTCCGACATTATGGTTTCTGGACGACCTGCACATCAAATGTAAATGTACAACAAGCGACTGAGCTCAAATTAGACGGACATCATCTGGACACAGCCCGGGTTTCTGGTGCAGGTAAGTGAAAGTCCACGACTACAAAACAATCACGAGTCACTGCTGAAATCACAATATGGTCATAAAAACATTAGCACTGGCATTTCTTTGATTTTGTGATATATGCTTGATGTTGCACATTTTTTGGTTTCTAATTGCATCTGTGTGCTATTTGATGGTGGGAAAGTGGTGCACAGCAGGTTTATCAGAGGTCGACCATCCCGCCTGCCTGGAAACAGGCGAACCAAACAGGAAATGTGCTATAAAACCAGAAAACTCAAAGGAGCTTTAAGGACGCAGGAATGCTTTGTGGAGATGATGGAGGATCTGCTGAGTCAAGTTAGTCTGGTGCTATGAGACACTTTGGCCCCCGTTTAAAATGTGAAAAATCTACAAAAATTTACAGAAAACGTCTTATACACCAACATTATACTAATATCATCTTGCTTTCCTAATGTTTCACTATTAAACAAATGTGAAATTACACATCTAATGACTGATAAATTTTTGTTTGGAGTGAGACACAAACAAGTCGACCATCGGCCTATAAGGCAGAGGGATGGATGTGTGTTGTTGGTGGACTTATAGGCAGGAAGATTTGACAGCAAACAGTCTCACATGTGAATTACATGTGTAGAGAAAGAACAGAACAGAACAGAACAGAACGGCATCTGGGGCTGACCGCAGCTCTTGAAGCTGGCAGCTCCTTCACGTTCCCGACGTTCCCTGAAACTGGATCTGTAGGGGATTCTAAGAACTTCAGGAACGAACTGGGATGAGGAGAAGGAAGAGGAGGAAGAAGAGGGGGAGGAGGAGTGGAAACAGGGCGGGAGATCTGGGTTAGTGTGGTGGAGTGGTGTAACCAGAGGACATTTATTTTTAGGACTAGAGGAAGAAACAGAAAGCAAAATGCAGAATACCAAATACTGATATTTTTCATGCTAGTTTACGATCAAAAAGTGCTGACAATGAACTGTGCCTTTATTCGGTCTGTATCACTTCTGTTTCACTCAAGGAGATTTCATTCATTATCTGCACTGGTGCTATTGTCTGAAGCTCCTGACCACTCAGTTCCCCTTTAATACTCTTTGTGGGAGAAGTATAAGTAAAGAAAAAAAAGAGACACTGTGAGAAAGAAATAGCATGAGAAAAGGAACATAGATAAAGTCAGATGGCGGGAATTGAATGTGATGAAATATCTGTATAGTGATGACAAACTTTAGCCATTCAGGTTAAACTGGAAACCACTGAGGGATTGTATATATTTATGAGAAACAGAAAACATGAATTTGGGTTTGGTCGTGTGAGTGATTCAAATAAAAACCATCAAAATTTAACTGGTTTACCCTGGAAGTTCAGAAAATAAAGTGTGGGATGAGGAGAAACGCTGAATGTTGAAACATTGTGAATGTCTGCTGTCTGACAGTGTGTGCTTTTATCCCCGTCTTTAAACAATATCACCTCAATAAACTCTTTTGAGTATAAACCATCCATCCACTTTCAGCTGCTTATCTGGTGCCAGGGTCGTGATGGCAACAGGTCAAGCAGGTTTCTCTCTACCCAGCTCTTCCTGGTAGGTCCTGGGGGGTTCCCAGATCGTGTCCACCCTGACGTCTCCTACCAGTTAGAGGAAGCTCAAGTCAAAAACTATGGTCTTGTATAGTAACAAAGTAATAATACTTTACTACTGTACTTGAGTATGTTTTGAGAGTATCTGTACTTCAGTCAATTTTGACTTTTACTTCACTACATTTCTGGACTTAATGACATACTTTTATTAGTAGTATCTGTTTTTACTTAGTATCTGAACTTCTACTCTAGTGGGACTTTCAGCTACTTTATATAACACTGGTCACAACCCAAAGCTCATGACCATAAACGAGGTCAGAGCGGAGATCGACTGGCTAATTGATCCGTCTGTCAACTTCTTACTTGTTAACTAGAGATATCCTCTGACCCCCAACCTGGAAGGAGTGATCCACCCAATTCCAGCAGAGAACCACAGCCTCCAACTTCAAGTTGCTTTCTCCCAGTCGCTTCACACTCGGCTGCAAACCACCACAGTGGTTGCTGCAGGTCATGGTCCGTCTGAGCCAACAGAACCGCATCATCTGCAAATAACAGAGAGGCAGATCTGAGACCTTCGAACCAGGAGTGGAAGTACAAAAACCAGTCGGTGGTTTCTTTTTTTTTTTTGTGAAACTAATGAAGATTTCTTTTAATCTCCTAGTCACAGTGGGGGTTAGTTGTGCAGGTGGCGAGTGGGGCCGCAAGAATAACACAGTAAAACTCAGTTTTTGAAGCAGCTATTGATGAAATAAATTTGATTTGAAGGTCTTGTTTCCTTTTCTTAGTAGTTGGATGGATTCTTTGGATAAAACATCCAACATCAGCTGATACTGATAAAGAAACAGCTTTTTCCAGCACACACACTCGTCACCAGCGGTATGATGGGAACATACTGTAGTTGTCAGACATGTTTGGATGCGCGTCTTCCCTCGCCATATTTGGCAGCCACTTGCTGCTCCACACTCACACACTCACATTCCTCCGCTGCTCTAACTCTCACTCCATGACTGGGACTGAACCCAAGAACCTGACGACCCTTCCTCCCCCCACTCTTCCCCCTCCTCGTCCTCCCTCCTACAGGTTCACTGGGTGATCTTCTGGGAAAAGAAACAACACTTTTTTCTTGTGGACAGCTGGTTGGCGGTAGTTCGTGTGTGTGTGTATCTTTTTCTCTCCTTCTCGGTCAACGTGACAAAGTGTTTGCAGAGTGACACTGAGCCTACAGAGTTATTCTATATTTGTCAGGTTAAATTTCAACTCAACCCACTTGTTGCCCTCTTGGGAAACTGTCTGAAGAATGATTGCATGAAACTAAATCAGTCATTTTGTGAGTTTGTAGCTGTTAACAAAGCAAAAGAAAAAACTGTGCAGCAATTTCAAACACTGAAGATTTAGATGTAACTCTTCAATTCTGCCTATGTGTTTGCACAGATATGGCGCCAACAACACCGGTTGGCTGGAGCAGCTGCCCCCCTTTCCCCTCCATCCCTTGCCAGCCTCCTTCTAACACTAACGCTGGACGCGGCGTTCCTCGTTGGGAGCGCGGAGTCCACTCCGAGAATAAATGTGCTACTATGTCATCGGCGAGGATACAATCTGTGCAATGCAGCTGAACAGGTCAAGTCACTGAAACTCTACACACGCTCTATTTCGGGCAGGAATGTGTTGGCCGAGGTTCCTTGCCTCGACACTTTGGAAACCCAAAATAAAAAAAGAGATTTGTCAGAGTTCGTCACAGTCATTGCATCTGACTCTGCTCTCGAGATATCCCACCCCCACTCCTCCCCGTCGCATATTCATCACTTATATTCATGAGTGAGATTTTCACTCTCAGCTGATATAAATCCACTCCTATAATCTATACAATGGGCATGTATTATTTGTTAAATATAATAAATAATAAATATCATGCTTTATTAGGAAAAATCAAGAGAAATTTCAAACACTAACTTATTATCCAGATCTAAATTAATTAAAATTAGATTTAAAGAAATGCATGAAACTACAGTGGGGTTAAAGTGAGATTTGGAGAGTAGAGGATCCCAAAGGTGATATATGCATATCTGCATGTGTGCATGTGTATTTGTATGGGGTGTGGTGTGAACATATATAACCTACAGTTATACATGTCAGCACACTCCTATGGAAGCACAGGTGCACAGAGAGAGTTGGTAAAAGACCTTCTTCTGACCTCACCCGTCAACCAATCAGATTTAGTTACTAGGATTTTTTTCCAGTCCCATTTAAACCACCGCATTACATAATAAATGTAGTGAATGAAATGAATAGGGCTAAATAATATAATTGAATGTGCCAAATTCAATTCAATGATAAACCAGCTTTCTATTATTTTATTATGTTTTAAGATCAAAAAGCAGCCAGTGGTTTTTATTGGAGTTTGAATAAACTCTCTCTGATTGCAAATGTTTGGGCTCCAAAAGATTAGACTAATTTGCAACAGTTAATATGTTTTTTAGGAAAGGAAAGTAACACCAGTCCACGCTCTGGCGTCGTGGCTAAAACCCGAAGGAAGTAACATCTGTCACCAGCGCGTCTCTGACCGTGGACTAGACCCAACTGGGTCACAGCAGCAGTGGAAACCTGCACAGTCCTGATGGTTGTGTTTAACTTATGAAAATGTTGTAATCTTATTTCAATACATAAAACGTCTGAGTTGACTTGAAGCACGAGTACTGTGTGATTATTAATTAACATTCAACCAACATCACATCATCGCTTTATCTTTAACAAATTGATTATTTTGTCAAACTTCAACCACAGATGAGGATGATGTCTTTTTCTTCGACAGCGTGTATACATTTCATTTTAATATTTTCATTGAGAGCGTAATCTTGCAGTTGTTGCACATAATTTTTTTTTTTTTTTTTTTTTTGATTCGATAATATTTACTTCAGAAAACCACAGAGGCTGTGAAGTAAAACTCTCATTGCAGCTTCACAGAAACATTAAAGTCACATCTGCATCCAAACTGTCAGAGTCTGGTGATGAAGAATGGACATGGCCTGCTGCTCCCTGCTGCTGGAGACGGCCTTATACAGAGCTCTGTAAACACACACACACACACACACACACACAGAGTGCAGAGTCGGGCTGACACAGCTGACGTGGCGTCCACACGGCACGTGGAATAACGTGTGGAGACGAGAGGAGGGAAAAAAAAAACTCTGAGAACTTTTCAGCTGCAAGGATTTAAAGGGGAGGTCTGCCTTTCTACATCACTAAGACACACACACACACACACACGTACACACATGGGATACAAGAACATTCACAGGGAAACACACAAAAACAAACTCACTTCCTTTTCTTAAAATTATGAACAGGAAATCAAGAAATGAAGAAGTACTGGTACAGCTGAAGGCTGAATATTCTCACACACCCACTGATGCACACATGGTCATTAAGTGCTTAAACATACATTACATTCAGTACATACTATACATTACATTACTCATATATACCTGCAAGTGCCAAGCTATACAGTAGATATAAATAACATGCAAGGGAACAAACAACACAGATGTATTGCTCAATCCTTTTTTAAATACAGTGTCATACGCACCACAGGGAGATGGCGTCTTAACTTATTTATCAAAAACAATGGAGCATCTATATCTCATTTATATCTCATCTTGTTTTCATGGACATTTTTTTCTGACATCTTCACTGTTTGCAGCTTGTCTCTTATTGGCTCCCGGCTTCGCTGCTGATTTTTTGGCGGGAACAAACAGCCACTACCAGGAGTTAATGCGACACCGGCACCTGTTTCAGTCACTGAAATATGCAGCATGGGTGATGAGTCATAAATCTGGAATCAGGTCGATACATATGATGTTTCATAACTGGAAATGGAAAGGCAAGAAGACGTCGGGCACCGAACTCTCCTAGTCAGATGGATCGTTACATGAACAGACCAACAAGCATTTTGAGCTCTCTAGTTTCAAGCCAACGGTGAATCATACGCCACACCTCCGTTCAACTGAGAGGAAAGCCCAAAGACAAGATGCATATCACAGCACATCGTCCATCTTCCTGGGGATTGCCAGAGATTGCCTAGTTTGACCTGGATAAGTGGCTGAGAATAGACAGATGGAAAAGCCTTAACTGAAGCATGGCTGGTAATCAACACGATGACCCACGTAGATGATGACCTCACTGGATCTGGTCTGCGTTCCTGGGGTTGTAGTTTGGCTGAAACTTGGTTAGTCCAGGTTTTGCAGTCCCCAGATTGGATCGTCATCTAGATTGGGAACATATAAGCTTTCTCCACCAGAAGGCCTCGGGTGGTGCATAGTTTTTGGTTTTCGTAACATCAGTTTGTTTTCCACAGACAAGTGTTAGAAGGATGTCCATCTGCATGAGCCAAATATATGTATCCTAGACTTCTGTAGAAACTGTCTCAAACTGAACAAAAACAAACTGATTTGTCAGCTGTCTGACCACAGGCTGGCAGACAAATATACAGACCAATACTGAATGATATTTGAAGGATGTTGAAATTAATCATTCTTGTTTTTTGTCTTTTTTTTGTTTTGTTTTGTTCTTTTAAAATATCCAAAATAGACGTGTTTGGTTTTGGAGAACCCCTAACTTCCCTCCTCAAAGCCGTAGATGCTGGACTGACTCACAGTGGAGACGTCTGCTGTCGTCAGTTCCTCCTCAAAAAAAAAAAAAAAAAAAAACAAATGAATAAAGGGAATATTTTACAAGTCAGAAACGATGCTTAATTCGTAATTCCTCATCGGTAAATATAAAACAGCTTGTGATGATATTGCGAAATTCAGTCTGAGGGTTGGAGCTGAAAGCACAGAGACTTCTCATTGCAATATTACAGTTAGCTAGCTGCAGTCAACTAGTTTGCTAGTTTGGAGACTGGAGTCCTGGTTCTGGTCTGCAGCCTTCACTAAGTTCTTCACCTGAGCAGAACCACAACTAGTGTCACCATGAGCTTGGACTAGCTCCAATCTTTCAAACTGATCAATACTTAGAGCTAATAATAGAGCTCATGAATAAATAACATCTCTGTCCAAACCATGCAGACCAACCATGCAACTATGCATGTCATGCATTTGTACGTCTGAATCCATCCATGTTAAAGTGAAAGCTAATCGTGTACTCATGTACAGTCTGTAGCCACAACAATGATAGAATCAGACCATGTCTCATCCATACACAGTTGCTCATTTTACAACTGCAAATTATTTTTGCAGTTGTATTGGATCTGTGTTTGGTATCCTCTACTGCTGTTTGACAACATGTTTCATTAGACACTTCATTCACAGAGTCTACTACCATTCATCAACAACTAAGATGCAAATATTTTAGGATCGAAACAGAGTGTTAACAGAGTTAGTGATGCTAATTCTCCAGAAATGTTTCATTCCAGTTTTGAGTTTTGTCAGAATAAGTGTGAATTATATCTGAAGCCAAAAACATCACTGGTTCACTATGACTCATAATCTCTCTGCCGCAGGTTTCAGGAGTTTTTTTTTTTTTTTTTAAACTTAATTCAAACTATGACTTACAGCCGCCTGGAAAAAGGAAGGAAAGAAGTCAATCTAAAGACCAGACTCTGCCAAACCATTGCTATGGCCAATTAAAGTGAACTTTAAACATCTCTACTGATTCATCTGTTGTGATTCTTTGCGGAAGTCATTTCCATGAGCTTATAAAACACAGAACAACCACACCGTGAGTCATTATGGATCAGAGGCCGACTAATCCCTAAAAAAAAAATCTGAATGAAATTATGGTAGACAGCTTCTTTTTTTTTTTTCTTTCTTTCTTCTTCTTCTTCTTCTTCTTTTTTGGTGTATTTTGGTGCATGTTTGATCAATATTTTCCATTTTTGCTGCGGAAGGAAATAAACCAGCTCTAGACAAATGAGACGATGAGTCAAACTCAACTGTCCTCTCACCGACAAGAGGATGGTCATTTCCAAAAAAAAAAAAAAAAAAAAACAGCCTGGTTGGCAAAATGGAAATCAACAAAGGAAGTTCATCATTCAGTCATCCTGTCTAAAAATCATTTGGTCCACTCCCGTTCCCTGTTTTCTGGTCAGATGTTTTTTCCTGAAACTGTTGTAGTTATTCAGCTTGTGAGTTCGACTCTTGGACTATATATATATATTTTATCTGATGCTGATATGAGGTTACAGCAGCCTGGGTGTCTTCCAGAGTTATGGTCTTTCCACTACTGAGTGTTTTCCATGCTGGGGCAGTGACGGAGGGAACATTGAAATAAACTGACTCTAACTTTGGAAGATACTTGCTTGATTTGTCTCAGTCTGATTGATTAGAGTTCAGTCCTGCCAAGTGGGCGACTGAAGATAAATTCACTGTGGTTAAATCACATCAGGATATAAAACCAGATACAAATCTTTTAGGCTGATGAGGTGAAAATGGAGCCCATGTTTCAGCAAACTTCACACTCAGTTGTAGATAGTGTATCCACAGAGCTCAGTTCATTTCTGTGATCGTTTACTACAAGCAGAATTTTAACGTAAAAACTTCAATAAAAGTCATAAAAGTTAAAATATTCAAGTTTAAAACTTAACAATCTTTCAGTGCCTCAGATTCTTTCCTACAGTGGTGTGTCACTGTGCAGTAAAGTGGGTTTAAATAGTGTAAAGATTAATGATTGTTAGCAGACTAATGAGACACATCTGTAAAGCTGCATATGATCGGTTCTCATTACGACAATTACACACATTTTGATTTGGATGCCACAGCTGATCAGACTCATTGGGTGATCCAATAACTTTTCCTCTAATGAGGAGTCGCCATCAGGTTCCCATTTGTGGTTTTGAGTGAAACGTCGCAGCAGCTAATGGATAAACAGCCATGAAATCATCTGGTGCCACCACTGGGTCAAACGTTAGGACCAGATCAAAGAAACATTTAGGATTGAAGAGTTAAACTTATCAGTGGGTCTAATATGTCCACACGGACAGGCACAAGCGTGTTCACACTGAGAAGTACAGCAACATGTGATGCTGCTGATCGTTGAGGGTGAAACTTCTCACCCTCAAAATAACGTTCGGTGATTCAAACGTCCAATGTCACTTTCTAACTTGTGAAAATGGAAAATAGTAGCTGAAGGCAGCTTAACTTCCATGTCTTTGCAGTTAAGATGGCGAATAGTTTAGCGGACGGCAGTCATAGTCAAGTGTTGTTATTTCCAGGTTGACCCCCGTTGAAACGCACACGCTACATGTCACTGTCCCGATGTTTGACTTTTTACAGCAGGATTTAGGACTGTGGACATTTTTATCCAAGTCCATTATCTATAGCATCTTTACTACAGCAGTTAAAGGTCACTAGACGATAAAACTATAGGTTGTAATAAGCTGTTTTAGTCAACATTTAGAGATGCTACTTTAAGGAACTGTGGAAGTTAAATACTTTTTTTTTTTACTAAAAGCCAAAACTGCTGTGTTTGTCTCATTTGCCAAGAGAATGTTGCCGTAATGAAAGAGTTCAGTATGAGGAGACATTACAAGACTAAACATTATTTATAGCTGCAACTGTCCTGCAGTAAACTGCTAACTTGTCTTCCCAGTAGCAGCTTTTCATACAGGTAAAGGATTAAAAAGAAGCAGTAGCAGAGCTGCAGTCTGACTCAATTTTCTTACTTTTTTCTTTAAGCCTCAATGAGTTTTAGATCATTGATAACTTGTTAACCAGTGTTGGGCAAGTTACTTCTAAAATGTAACACATTACAGATTACTACATGGTGTTATTTCAAAGTAATTAGTTACATTACAATATTACTCTCTAAATTGTAATGCATGACATTACTTCTGAGTAACTTTTACCAAAATAAGTGTGGAAGCAGGACTGTCTGACTATAACGACCCAGCTCAGCCAGAGAAAAGGAGAAGTAACTTAAAAAACAGCTGTGGTTAAACAGAGGTTTTCAATTTATTGGAGGTAAATAAAATATATGTTAACAAACAAACAATACAAAACAGAAAGGGACATGGGTGCTACTCAGAAGAAACTAAACCAATGTAACAAAATGAAGGATACGTGAAAACTTTAACAAGAAAACTTCAAACATCACAAAAAAAAAAAAAAAAAAAAAAAACACAGGGTTTAGAGCTAACTCCTGGTTCAGTTTCAAATTGCTGCAAATGTCGTTAGTACATAAAACACGAGTTATAGCCAATGATGACAAACTGTTCAATGACAATCCAGGAGTCTGTCGAACCGGTCTCTTGAACTGGCGAAGGCATCAGGTGAGGAGGCGGGACACGGACAGGAGTCTGGCACCAATCCTCCTCTGGACCTCATACATCCCACACATCCCGGCCATAATGCTGGCGAACAAACTGCTACAGGAAATAGCTGTTTTACTCACGGAAAATTTCAGGTTAAAAGTGTGTTGTAACGCTTGGTACTGAGAAATGTAACAAGTATAATATTACTGAAAATGTACAGGCAATGTCTTACATTACTCTGTTACAGCAAACAGTAATACATTTGTAACATGTTATGTCCAACTCTGTTGTTAACACAATTTTCTTTGGCCCAAATTCAAGAAAACTGGACAGTCTTTAACCTGTGGGGACATTATCTCACAGGGAATGACGATCACAACATGTAACCATGATTGTTGCTCTCACCAAGATATCCGCTGCACGCTTTTCTCACTCAACTTATGAATGAACATTTTACTTTCTTGAGTCACGCAGAGTGGACATTAAACTGCCATTACAGCTGATGACTCATTCTCCTGCTTCAGCAGCCATTTTCACATCCGTCATATTTCTGTCTCGTCTCGTGATTTCTCCTGCGGCTTCAGCTCTGAATATTTTGAGTTGTGTTCATTTTCACTTTAAATTGACTGGTAATGTGTGAAACCTAAATATCACAAGTTATATGGGCTATCAGTGATTAAGATGATAATGAGACATAGCAAGTGTTGAGAAAGACGACAGATAGCAAATGAAGTGTGTGTTGAGTGAGTGAATATCAATGTGAGTGTGTGAAAACTGTGCAAGAACATAATTATGTAGTGTAATTACATATCTTCTTTCACTTTATCTTATTTTGACTTACTTTGTCATAGTCCAATGTGCAAAAGGCAATGTTAGATAATAGATAATATTTTTCAGATAATTGCACTTAGAAAGTACAAAACAGCTGTAGATTAATCTGTACTTGTGTTAAAACTGGAACAGTGTTCATCACTGAGTCAGACTAGAAAACCTCCCAGTGAGTTTAAATCCTCCATATGTAACTGCAGATGTATTTAAATGACTGTATTTAAATCTGTGGGTTAAACCTTCCTTATAGTAAAATACAATAATTTAGATGCCATAACATCAACAGTTATCTCTATCACATGTTCACATCTCCGACCAGATGTAGCATCATTTTAAATCTCAGAGTCTAGACAAGAAATCAGTGATTATTCTCTGGTAGTTCACCTCCTACTGCAGCAGCAGGCGACACACCCAGAGTTCAGACAGCAGAGAAACCAACACTGTGCTACGTTCGTTCACTTCTGATTCACAAAGCAACACATCTGGTCAGCACCTTTTTCTTTCTGTGCCAGAGTGAGTAGCCAGTGTGTGTGTGTGTGTGTGTGTGTGTGTGTGTTGTACGTAAATCCCAAAGCTAACATCCGTAGTTGGTAGATCCCAGCTGAGAGCAGCAGAGGCTCACGCTGATGGCATCATAATCCAGAGACAGGAAGTAGGTGGATGAGTGTGTGAATACAAGGCCAATACACACGGACAAGGACACACACACACACACACACACGGACAAGGACACACACACACACACACAAACGGACACGCACACACACACACACACAGACAGATGACGTAGAGGGAAAGTATGAACATGCTTCGTTCCCCTCGTTTGTCTGTTTCTTTCCCAAGAATTTTTATCAAATACATAAATTATAATCAACTATATTTTATTATCCAATCATTCTTTTTATATCTCAGATGAAACCAGACGACTCATGTAACTCAACAAAAACTCAAAAAATGTTCAAAAACTTGACTTTGCAACCTCTTTTGGTTTCAATAGTTTCAGTCATTTTTTCAGTCAATAGTCATTTTTAGTCATTTTAATGTTCTGTCTGTTTGTTCACCACTTTGGTTTAGAAATTAAATAAAATATTTCAACATCTACTGAACAGACTAGTACAAATTAAAAAAAAACAAACTCTACAGACATTCATGGTTCCCTGATGACAAATCCTAATGACGCTGGGTTGATCCAATAACTTTTCCTCTAATGAGAAATCCACCATCAGGTTCTCATTTGTGGTTTTTAAGAGAAATCTCTCAAAAACTGTCAGATGAACAATCATGAAATCATCTTTTTTTTTTGGTTCTTTGACAGTGACCAAACATCCTGGTTTGTTCTGGATTCTCTCACAATGTCTGAAGTCGTTGACTGTAAATGAAGAAGGCCGACATGTCTACACTTCGTCCCACTGTACAAAAATAAATCCAGGTATCACAGACACGAGCGCTGCCATATTACACCAGAGTAATGACCAGGAAGTGGAGCCACACACCTGCCCAACCAATCTCATGTCAATCACATCTCACATAACTAGTTAAATCTAAACATGTCCTGCTCAATAAACATCAGTGACAAACATCATTTCCTTGGTAAATTATACATCGATGAAACTTGCAACAGTCATGCATAAGAATGAATGTGTGGTAAATACAATGGTTTCAGTTTGTTGTTTTGAAAACAAGGTGACTCAACATAGATTGTTAATGTTTCATAGGTTAATTTCCATCTAATCCTCCTAAAATCTTTAGTGTAACTTAATTGTAATAATTACATTTCTCAGTCTTCATCCAGCACAGCTCCACAGCTTCTTTTATTATAAACTACAAAGGTTAACTCCTCATCTTCAGCCTTTATTGGAAGTGTTTTCATCTTACCACACAGCTGTGAACGATGCTGAGGCAAAGAGAGAACCACTGAGTAATTAGAACAATTCTAGTTTATAACAACATGGATCTAATTTTGTAGTTTTGCCCTTCGTTCTTATTTAGTAATAATGAAACTGTAACTCCAGGCAGATTTGCAAAATGTCAGCAGCTACAGTGGTGAGTTAAGATGTAATGGAAAAACTTAAAAATTACATGTTATTAACACAATTACGTCTCATTGTAGTAAAACTGAGTATTAGTTCATAGAGCGCAGGTTGTTGCCTGTTAATGATAATGAGTTCCTGTTGTTTTAGCTCAGATAGTGGTGGTATGTCGACCACACCGATACACAAACTCTCAAACAGTGACTTCACAGTTAAACCTCCCTGTGAGATAATGCAGATGGAGAAAAGAAGTGGGGAGAAAAATGTTGGGTTGGGTTCAGTTTAGTGTGAGCAAACGTACCAGGAGGTTTTCCACAGTTACATTTAATCTTATCTCATTTGTTTATCCACCAGTGCCTGTTCGTACTTCGCCCTGCTTGAAGTTCCCAGGATGGGAAATGACTCAAATCTTACAAGATGATTTAAAACAAATTAAACTCTTGTGTAGCTCTCTTTTTTCAAAGGGCAGGAGGCATCCTAATTTAGCGTTACTGTTAAGTGACAGGATATTAGAGACTCTGAGACGCTGCGGTTTTATTTATTTATTTTTTTTTTTTTTTTTTTACAAAATGATCACAGCATTGCGTCCTCATTAGACTGTGTTGCACAACATTCAGACTCTGTGATTTGGTTTGTGATTTATACCCAATGGGAGGTCACTGCAATAATCCAAAAACTACAGGAAATGAAAACTCACTTTGGGAGTTTACACTTGGCAAACTGGGAATGGGAGAACACAGGACACTTAGTTTCTATTTGGGACATTAGCGTTCCCATAATACAACTCTTCTTTGTGACAAAATATTCTCAAGTCTAAAGTCAACTTAACTACATTTTTTACGCCCATAAACCAGTATTATAAAGAGAAACAACTATAAAACTGACACTTCACACTGAAAACATGGTCAGTTATTACTTTTTGTACCATGAATGTGTTGAACCACAAGTGTCTGTTTTGTAAAAGTGTTTGTAAAACTTTCCAAGGGCCTATAAAAATCAGTTTTAATGTGTGTGTAGCATCATCCCAGTGTGAAGTCTGTGGATGAAGTGGGTGGGGACGTGGGAAGAAATGCTTAGGAGGCTCTACAACGCAAGGGGGGCAGTTTCATGTAGTGGTGAGATGATAAAATATAATGCAGGAAGTCAGACGAAGGGATTTATGTGTTTAAAAGCTTCTCAGGTGCCAGAGAGGGCAGCGGTTTGTAATACCCACAGACACTGGCAACTACTGAAACTTATCACATCACATCACACAGCATCTTGCCCAATGATGTCATGTTGTGTTATAGAAAAAGGTGAAGCAGATTCAACCAGCAAAGTCTTGCGTCATGGACACCATCCTCTATTAATGCCTCTTCAGAAATGATGCCAACCACTTGGTAAAGCTGGAGGAATTGTATGTGAGTTGTACCTCCAGAGAAATTGAAAACCTTGCTCAGGGCAGCACAGGCAAACAGGGGTTAGTGCTGTTGTGAACCCAAGAGGGTCCTGGGTTTGACTCCCAGGTCAGGCGCAGGGTCTTTTTGTGTGGTTTGCATGTTCGCGTGTTCC
The DNA here is from genome assembly GCA_016801845.1 of Polydactylus sextarius. Classification (NCBI taxonomy): domain Eukaryota; kingdom Metazoa; phylum Chordata; class Actinopteri; family Polynemidae; genus Polydactylus; species Polydactylus sextarius. Next base: position 23,636,309 of record CM028908.1, read on the forward strand.
AAGTTTGCATGTTCTCCCCGTGTCTGCGTGGGTTTCCTTCAGGAGCTCTGGTTTCCTCCTACCGCCAAAAACTATGCAACATTGGGGATAGGTGAATTGAGCATACTAATTTGCCCATAGGTGTGGATGTGAGTGTAAATGGTTGTTCGTCTATAAGTGTTCTTCGTCTATATGTGGCCCCGCGACCCTGGATGGTTGCCAGCTGTGTACCCTGCCTTCGGCCGTAAGCAGCTGGGATAGGCTCCAGTCCCTCCACCCCCACCCCCAACCCCAAGTATGGGATAAAGGGGTAGAAGATGGATGGATGAACCTTGCTCAATTTTTCTTAACATGGCAACATGTGACGTGAGTTGGAGGACTCTATCTGATCATTACAAATCCTTGTGGAGTGTCTGATAAGTCTTTAAATAAAAATTAGATTTCAACAGATCAGATGCCACTGTCTCATCAAGACCTTAAACAATAACCGCTACCGTTAATACAATATAGGAGCCAAACGGAAAGAAAGGGCACTTCTTTGGTGTAATATGGTACACAGATGGAAGAGCCATCAGGGGCAGTTTGTGGTTCAGTATCTTGCCCAAGGACACTTCCACGCAGACTCCAGGAAGTCGACTTTCCAATTAGTGGACGTCCTGCTCTACCTCCTGAGCCACAGCCGGTCCTTTACATTCACAGTCAGCGTCCAAATCTTCCCTTGATGCAGACGGCAGAAGAAGTAGACTTCAGAGGTTTTCAACAGTCTTCGTGTTGTTACCGATGTCACTTCTAAAGTTTCTGTGAACTCAGTCACAGAGAAAATGTTTCTCACGCAGACACAAATGCTATGTCATTACATTTCACCAATCATTAAACATCTGATTTTACTTCGACAAGCCAACAGCTTTTGAGTCCAAGAGGCGGAAAACTGGCGGAGAACATTGGCTTTTCATCATCTTCAGCCTCTGTCACTTTGCTCCGACTGACTGCAACATTTTGTACAACCACAATACACAGAGACAAACTCTGCCTGACCCTCCCCTCATCAGTCTGTGGTGTATTTATATTGTGTGTGCGTTTGTATCATCTGTAATTGCTCTTGTGAGGTCCAGATGTTCTGGGGAATAGCCTCTGAAAATGATTTCTGATAATGTTAGGTTAAGGTTACTGTGAAACTGTGTTTCTGTTGCATGTGAATACAAAACCAGATAAGGGCGTGTGTGTGTGTGTGTGTGTGTGTGTCGGCTGTAGGGTGGGGCAGAGTGTGAAGTGGTGTGTGTGTGTGTAGTAGAGGGTGTGAGATTTCTGTCATGATGAATGGGGAATAGCCTCTGAAAATGATTTCTGATAATGTTAGGTTAAGGTTACTGTGAAACTGTGTTTCTGTTGCATGTGAATACAAAACCAGATAAGGGCGTGTGTGTGTGTGTGTAGTAGAGGGTGTGAGATTTCTGTCATGATGACATATTTTCTAGTCTGTTGCTGTCCAGTTGTGTGATTATCACCAAACAAATAATAAATCACACAAGAGAGATTATTATCCCGACTTGTCCTTGAGAGAATCGCTGGTCTGTGTCTGGATGGAAACATGGAAATGGAAACATATTTAAACAAGACATAAATGAGAATGAACACCAGGAAATGCAACAGCATTCAAGCGAAACTAAGTGTGACTGAGTATGAAACTTTATATATTTTTAGTGTCAACCTGTGGTTAAAAAGTCAAAGTGTGAAAGTGCTGAAACAATCCAGGGTGGCTGTTTTTATTAGACTGATGCTCTTGAAATACTCACTCAACAAACTCACCATCAGACATAGAGACAAAATCCAGATTTGGGCAAACACCTCAGTGGACTATCAAAGGATCCAACTTTTCAACTTTTATATTTATATTTTTATATGCTTATATGGTCTTTTCTCTGAGAGTTACATAAGAAGACTGATGACACTATTGTGTTTGTGTGATGAATATGTAGTTTATCATCTTATCTTACATAAAGACTGTAAACAGAGGGAGCAGCTAATGCAGCTGTTGTCTAAAGGTAACGAAACCCATGTCCCCTACACCATGAACAGTAACTCTGACAATCCCTTTGATTATCATCAACTTCCCCCATCTGTCAAGTTTCATTTGTATGAGCCTCATTAACTTCGTCTTTACTTAGCAAACATAGTAAACACAACTCATGCAGCAGTTGCCAAACTGCACGGGCATCATTTTCACAGCAGAGCACATTGGATACAGGGATCACTTTCACCTGCGTTAATCCAGATTGAAGTCACAGCCAAGTAGCTGCTTGACTGCAGCTGTAAAGACAATAGATACGTCAACATTTCAGGAGCATCAACGTTCCTGAACCAAATCACTCCATAGTTGAAGTTACACTTTCAAATCCCAACCTCAAACTTCCTCCTAAACCTGAAACCAAAAGTTAAAGTCTTGATTCCAACAGTAACCTAAAGCCTAAATCCTGCCCCCCTCAGGATAAACCCAAAATACTTAACCTCAAATTAAATCTTCAGCCTAACTCAAGACCTAACACATTTCAAACCAGAAAATACCCTGGAAATAAACACAGAAACCCAAACCTCAAGTCTAACCCTAATTCCAGTCTAAAGACCTAAAGTCTTTCACCAGAACCCATTAACCCGCTCTGAAAAACAAAAAGTAGACCATGAACTCTGGCCTAACTATAGACTCAACCCAACACAATATATTTTAGAAGAATTATCAGTGAATCAAATCTTGAAATTTAGGTTTCAGAATGATTTCTCAATTAAAGTTGGTTTTAAGTCAACAGTGCACTTAAGCACCTCCACAACTGCACCAGAGCCACTGAGATGCAGCTGATCCAAAGCCTCATAGACACAAAGACAAAAATGTCCATTTGCACACTGACAAAAAAAAGTTGTCTTCTTCTTTTCCCTATAAATAAAACAAACAAAAGTTAGACAGCTGCCAGTTTAACATCATTTGTCCAGATCAAGGTAGAGCCCTGAGTACAAAACTCTGAAAATTCAATTCAACGTTTCAGATATTTCAAACTATGAAGAACTGAGAGAACAAGCATCTCAATGCAGGCTGTGGTTTTCTCTAAATGAGCTTTCTGGATTTGCTACATGATTAAATAAATGCATGTGATTTACTTTCCCATGACAAAACAGTAAAAATGTTTTATTTCACAATAATAAGAAAGTTCGCAACAGGTCCTGGATCTGCACCAAAACTGATGATTTGTTTCTTGGCCTGTTGCTAAATGTTCCACAAAATTTCACTGACATCTCTTCACAGGTCTTTTGGGACATTTTTTTTTTTTTTTTTTAACTAAAAACTGGATTTCCAGGCAGACAACTCCCCAAGCGAGTAACATCTTTACTATAGAGGAACTTTGCTTACCACTGAACAGATCAACAAAATGATATCACCCTAAAAGGTTGTCAGGCAAACTGGGACAAAGTCCAGGTTTGGGTCGCTGCTTTGGTGGACCACTTAAAGATCCATGAGGTTTTTAACCGACTCCCAGTCTCTTTACTGTCCCTCTCTGAACGCCTGTTGCACATACACGTATATATCTACCGCTGACGCTTATTCTCAGATAAGAAGACTGACTCTGCCGCCATGTTTCTGTGATAAATGATCTGTTTAACTTAAAGTAACACAGGAGAAACCACCTGCCCAGTAGACCACCAGAGCTTCATGCCATCCAAAAACCAAACATTTTTCTCCAAATTATGTGGCTCTAACATCATTTTATTTCTCACAAAAAAACCATAATATTAGATCAACAAGATCCCAGCCTTGAATTTTAGTCGTGGCGCCACACGAAGAGGTTAAATCAGCAGAGACGAACGGGTCAGTTTAATCAGAGTAAACGTATGAACAGAATATCAGCGCATCAGTTTTTCTACTATGACCTTTCTCTGCGTTTGTCATGAACCTGATGACGTTTTTTTTTCTGTTCGTGTGTGGAATTTGAATACAAACACACACACACACACACACACACACACACACACACAGAGAGAGAGAGATGCAGATCACTACACCCCAGACTCATAATTATATTTCCAGTATCAAACTATTCTCTATGGACTGAAACACTGGACTACTCAGCTTTGCGTGGCTCTGGCACGCACACTTATCACACACACACACACACACACACACACACAAACACACACACACACAGGAAGTTACTCAAATCGGCTGTAATTTCATTCAGATGCTCTGTTCTCTTTTGTCTGTGAAGTGTGTGTCTGCTCTCATATCAGATGTAGTGTGTGTATGTGTGTGTGTGTGTGTGTGTGTGTGTGTGTGTGTGTGTGTGTGTTGTGCTAGTCTGAGGTACATGGTCCCCATCTAGTGGTTGGTAGATGCAACTACTGCTGGTGAAATATCAAATAGATAAATGAAATGTTTGTTTTTTTAATCCTTGTGGGAGAGAACAGAGATGAAGCAACCGCATGTTAACAAATGATATAGTTACAAGACAAACAACATACAAAATATTAACAACTATCTTATTTAATAAACGTAAATACTAAGTAATAAAAAGACAATTATAACTGTGCTATACCATGAATCTACACTGTCATGGTTGTAATAAATATGTACAAAGGTGACAGATGTTTAAATGTCATGAACACTCAGTGATTTTGGATTTTATTTCTAAAAAAATAATAATAAATGAAGAAGAGAAGAACAGGTGAAGCTGGTGTATTCAACATTTATTTTCAGTCATTTTAAAAACTGTTTGAGGACAATCAAAATATAAATACATTTCTCTTTCACACTCATCCACACGCACACACACACACACACACACGCACGCAGCAAATGGCATCAGAACACACCTGCATGTACACACACACACACACACACACACACACAAAACCCCTGCCCCTGATTTAGATGTTAAAAGGTGCAACAACCAAACCATCAACAAACTGAATCATCCAGACTTTCAGGACCTTTTTTCTTTTTTTTTCCTTTTTTAAACCGGACAGTTCTGATACTAAACAATCAAAGTGTCTCTTTACAGCCATAACACTGAATATTTGTCGTGAACCTTAAACTTTCAGTTTAAGTCACAGATTCACATCGTTACACCATCGTTAGTCACATCTGCTACGAAACACTGTGAGAGTCTGTGAGTTAAATTATTAAAACTATAATAATAATTTAAAAAAAAGAGGTTTGGTCCAATTGACTGTTTCTATTGTTTTGAGATGTTATACTTGACTTTTTTTTTTTGTGGAAATATACATATTTAGTTGTCTGGCAATGACTTTGGCAAAATGACACTTTGTACAAACTAGTTTAAGAATTCCAATTTTCCTCAAACGCAGCAGGAGCAGGACAGCGTTAAGATGATTTAATGGAGGAAAACAATAACAAAACCAAAAAAAAAAAACTGTTGTTCCTCTCATCATGCTCAAATGAACTAAATCTACAGGCTCAATAAACTTTAAAACCACTGGTTTGTGTCTTTTTAGAGAAGATTTTCTAACCGACGACGCCCCCGTCCCGTCCAGTCTGTTTCTGTTTTTGTCCATTTTAACACTTCAGACAGTTTGGGTCAAAAATAAACACGTGGTGAAGAGAAGATCAAAACTGGCACAAAACATCTGGAGCTCATATGTTGACTGGAGAATAAAGTGAGAATTAAGACATCTCCAGACCACCATCCTGCGGTCGGGAGCTTCCTGCTGCTTCTCTGTCATTTTAGACTCGTGGGGTCACGAGGGGGAGGATTGTCAGCTGAAGCTACTCGGTTGTGTTATGATACTTAAACATTCCCACAGGCCAAATGAAAATAATAATAATAATAATAATAAAAGATGTGTCTCGTCTGATGAAGCAGACTTCCATTGTCCCGAAGAATGAAAGAAAACCCTCTTCACACCAACATTAAAATAATCTCTTATTAAATCATATCTACTTACAGTGCAGCTCAACACTCAATCTGGTTGGATTCATAGAGTATTTAAGTGTTTCCTTCCTCTGTCTGAGGCAGTGACAGGTGTGTTTATATTGTATCTACAATCCTGAACAGATAAACACAAAAAAAGAAGTAAAAACTCAACAGTGGAGGTGATTTTCTGTGAAACAGCACCCGCATCTGTATCTTTTTTTTTTTTTTTTCTGGTAGAAATCAATGAATCAAAAGATGAAAGTGTTGGAAAATTAGTATTTAAAGGTGCAACGTGTATGTTTTCTCTATAACACGTCCTCTCAGGCTCAGGGCTAGCTGGTTAGCATGCTACATTTAACAGAAAGCCCCGTGTCCCATCTGCCACCAGGGGGCGACGCAGATGTTTTAGTTCAACCGTTGGAGATGAATTTTTTATCTTTATAATCTACAGAAGCAAAGAAGTGATAGGGAACATCTCTTCGTTTCATTTGTTGCTGAAGTTGTGATGTTTCTACTGTAAACAGCAGCTAACGCTAAAGCTAACGATGTAGCGACAGCAACAACCTACAAATAGCACCTTTAAATGACTCAAATCTGAACTCTATCGTCTTATTTTCCAACCAAATCCAGGTGTTTTGACACCATTTACATCACTGGAGTTACTATTATTATTTGTTAAAGCCACTATGTCGGATTTAAACATTCATAGCTCCAGTAACATCCAACAGTAACTCCGACACCAACCATTGTGTAATTCCTGTGTCAGAGGCTAGAAAATCAAACCTAAACGTCGTGTTACAACAACTTTTACGCCAACATTTCTTTGGGGAACATGAGAAACGAAAAGTTTAACAGCTGCAAACAGTTTCTCTTCAAACGTTGAATTTGTATTAGATCAGAGTAAAGAGTCACAGGAGGTTTGTAATTAACAACATTAAACTGCTGTGACTCGAACACGTCTGTGTAATTTGTCTTTAACAGCCACTAACAGTGATAATCATTTATCACTGATGAGCGGCTGTGTGATTTTTGTTCTTCTTCGTACACACAACTCTACCTCCCTTCACTGTAGATGTTAGAAAAACTGTCAGTTTTATGTGAAGTTGCTAAAACTACATATAATGTGACTTTCTGCACATCTCTGCTCGGTCTGTTTCGCTGCTTAGCTGTGAAAACTAAGCGAGTAAAAACATGAGACGATGCGTCAAAGCTGCTAAATGGCAGAAGAAAAGATCAGATAAAGATGTTAAGTTTATATAAAAACCTGAATGAAAACAGGCAGGCAGAGCGAACTGACTGTTGAAAATGTCACAACTGAATGTGTCTGAATCACTTTGAAGAAATAAAACCAGAGCTACATTTTTGTAAAGTTCCAGAAAAAAAACAAACACTTTGACAAAACCTTTGAGCTTTTACGATCAGAAGGGAATGTGTGTGTGTGTGTGTGTGTGTGAAAAACAAACTGATGTTGGTTTGATATTGAGTGTGAACCTGGTGTTGGACCAACTGGACCGTTCAGACTGAGACATGTTGGACAACAGAACATTACATCTAAACTGATATGAATCCTGAACACGGCGGCTCCAAATCAAACGAGGTCAATAATCTGCCTTTTATAGCCTCGTTATTTTGACTCTTTCAACAGAAAAGCTGAGATCTTTAAAGGAACATTTCACCCAAATCTAGTCACAACCTCAACAAACATACGCTGCATAAGTTTAATCACATTCAAGGGAACAACAGAAGAAGTTTCCTGTGAGTTCAAACTATATCATCAGGTTTATCCTTTAAATTTATGTTGAGATTATTAAATCATTTCTATTGTGCGTTTGTCTACGTGATAATCGATTAGAAATCTTCAAAGTTTTGGGTGATGTATTCCTTTAAATAAATAATATGGGTCTGTTTCTTCCTCTGGTTCAACGACAAATCAGCTGACGGACGTTCGTCGCAGCGAACACGGTGACGTAAGAAAAAAACAGGATGAAGGGAAAAAGAAGTTCCCTTTTTTTTTTGGTTCCTGTGAGGAAGCTGAGGAGTGAGGAGGTTCCAGTTGGATCATAAAGTTCAGCTGTCAACATCTGATTCCTGCTGTTAGAGCGAAGGAGGGAAAAAAAAAATTCAGAAAAAAAAAAAAAAAAAAACCCTCGACATTCGGCTCCAGTGTTTTTCCAGAAAGAAAAAGAGACAGAGGAATTCAAAACGTGGCCGATGTGAACTTCTCTGTCTCTGTCTGAGTTTGAGAGACGTCTCTCTCTTCCTATCTGCACCTCGTCTTCTTCTTCTTCTTCTTCTTCCGTCCTTGTGTCTTGGTCTGTGTTGCACCGTGGAGGCCAGCGGAGGGGGGCGGCGGCGCTGTTAGGACGCCTTCCCCAGCTCTATCTTCTTCTGGATGGCACGAGCCGAGTGGTAGATGAGCGAGTCGATCAGACCGGCCACTGCAGGAAAACAGACGCTTTGTTTAGATTTTTTTTTTTTTTTAATAATCACAACTACTGTTTAGGCACCGACCTGTGAAGACACCTCCGATAATGGCACAGACTCCTGTTAGGAAGTGTGTGAATGATCTGAACGGAGACAGAAGAAGAATTATTTAGTTCATTTCCTTCTCTTACTGACATGTAAAAACACAACATTTATCACATTTAGAAGCATTAAAAACAGAAATGATCAACTGTTCTTAAAATATTAATATGAACCAAACACAACACAATATAAATCTACATGAAATTTAATCAAAATCTATTTATTTTAGATGTTTTGTTTAAAAAGACGGAACCAAAAATGAACCATTTGCTCAAAAAAAATCTAATTTCATGTCCTTTTTAATTATTTGTGGAACAAAATATAGTTTTGAATTCTATTTCGATTAAAAAATGATCCAACAGTAACTTCTTCTTTCTTGTATCCAGAGTAAAAGGGGAAAAAAAAGTTCAGATATTTTAATGATTCATAGATAATTAATGATCAGTGTGTCCAACCTGTGTTTCTCTGTGAATTTAACCATCATGGGCGACAGCTCGTATAAAACAAAGACGCCCGGCAGACCTTGGTCTCCTATCAACCCGTTGGCCACTTTTTCATGTCTGGTGACAGAGAACTGGTTGGTTTTTACCACCTGAAAAGAAAAAAGAAAAAGAAAAATGACAATTAACTTCAGTTTGTGTTAGATTAAATTAAATATATAACACAATTTACCTAATGACACAGTTTTGACACAACCTTCAACTCACAAAGGCTCAATTTCATATATTTATAATCAAATTAATCTTTAAACTCTATAAAGTCACTGTAAGAGGAAGTCTGGGCAATTAGCTTCTGTTTTTTATCTTTATTTTTCTATTCTTTTTATCTATGTATTTATTTTGTGGCTGTTGTTTTAGTTTCCTTTATATACATTTTATAACTGTTTTGATATAAATGTATTAATCTGTACACAAGTTGGACTCACCTCTCCGTCAGTCTTCACATAAATCGTAGGAACAATTTTCACAAAATACTGGTACATCATTGATGCTGTTGGAGAAAGATAAAAATAAAAAGTTTAATTGTTTTTTTAAAAAAAAAAAAACATGACAAACTATTGATGTTAAAACACAATATGTTTGTGTTTGTGCTACTTTTCTCTTCAGGGAAAAAAAAAAAGCATTAATATCTTTATTAACCACTGGGAGGCGCAGGTAATATCTGGTGTTGGATCGAACCAGTAGGTGTCGCTGTTTATTTTCTCCTCCACGTTATTTACCCTCTTTATTCACTTCCTCTGTCTTTCTCTCCTTCCTCTGTCTGGTTATGGAGGTTTGCTAGAAGTACATTTAAACAGCAGCTGTGGTTAGAAACGCGACATCCCTGCGGTCCGGAACCTAATTAACTCGACTTTATTTGAAACACACACTTAAAGGTAAGAAGCGTTTCGCGGAAAATATTTAGAATAAAGCGAGAGAAAACGCTCGCGACGCCCGGAAACGTGTCGTTGTTTATCTGTCAAGGCCACAGGGTGACGTTAGCCAGGTGGTTAGCATGCTAAGCTAACACAACAAACGATACTTGTGACGATTGACAGTTAATTTAGTAATTGTTAATATTATTACAGGTTTGATGTGTGAAATTAAAAGACAAGCCCCACAGCCACTTGTTGTTAATATTTTAATAAATAACAGCTCAAAAACGATCAACTTTAGCACAGCTATGCTATGCTAGCTGACGTTAGCCTAGCTTATGATTCTAATTACATAACATTGATTAACTTAGAAGATTAAATCATTATCCAGAAACTAACAACAGCTTAACTATTAAATGTCTTAAATGAGATTAAGTTATGTGTTTGGATGACGGACGAGTAAACAGTTTGGGTCTGAGTCTGAGTAGAAATGAGCTAAATATGAAGTTAAAGCTGAAAACTGAATTTCATCAGTGTTTGTTGCTGATATTTTTTTATTTAATCGCTCAGTTTGTCATTAAAATGTCAGCTGACGGTATAAAAGTCACTTTTTTAGCATCATGTGTGACAAAACACAGCCTCAGATCCTCAACAACAATGAGAAAACACTATTTAAACACTGAAGATGTTAATAAAAACTGTTAGAAAACTGAAAATCAACTAATCATTTCACCTCCTAACACAAATTAATTATCTGAAAGATGAAATTTAAAAGTATTATAGGATATTAGACATTCACTGTCCTCAAATTCATACTAATGTTTTACACTAATTAAATTTATATGCGGTTTTGTTTTAATATTTGTGCATTTTACACTAACACCTGCTGTCTGTCGATGTGTAAATAGTTATATATAATAAATATTAATCTTAGTAGCCAGGATCCTCGTTAACTTCTGTGCTCTGTATTCACATGCTAAAATATTATCTGTACCTGATGTTTACTGTAAGATTAATTATGAGAAAACTACAAAAATGTACAATGTAGACACAGTGTCATTTGTAAAAGTGAAAGTTTCGCAGCTAACATCCTCCTTAAAGCTTTAGTTAAAGTCTGACCTCGTCTCTAACCTGCTCTGTCCTCTCCAGATGCCCGTAGCTGTAGGTCCGTACGGCCAGACCCAGCCCAGCTGTTTTGATCGGGTCAAGATGGGCTTCATGATGGGGTTTGCAGTAGGAATGGCTGCTGGCGCCATGTTTGGCACTTTCTCCTGTCTCAGGTAACTGAAGCTATGGTCTTGTTTTCTGCTGTCAGCTGCTATAACTGCTCCCCAATATTTTACTGTTGTACTCAGATCTAATCAACCCTGTTACAGCTCAACACTGACTTTCTCTACGCTGCCACATGCTCTGTGTATCAGAGTCAATACAACAGCATTAAAACACTGGAGCGTGATCAATATCGCTCTGTATCTGAAGTTAGTTGAAACTTATCTTCAATGACCATGGTTTTTATTTTGTTTAGTTAAATCTCCTTAGACATAGAGCTAAATATTTATTGTGGGTGTTTAATTATCCCTGATGATGTTCAGTCAGTGTGTCACAGACAAGTCCTGTTTTATCATGACTAATAATGGTGTAGATGACTTGAAATGATCATGAAGATGAGCTACTGTATTAGTACGGTACCGTTTAAAGCTAAATCACAGAGGGTAAAAAAAACATTCCTTATTCCTGATATTTATGGAAATCAGTTATTTGGTTTGAATCATCGCATGAGCTTTAATTTCTACATCAAATTTCAGCGTTTTCTCACAAATCCAACCTTAGATCTCATGTTTAGTTTGTGCAAAGAGGTTGAACATTATGTTATGATCCTGGATGTTATTATCCTTAACGCTGACTCAAGGATTTTACCAACTGATTGTTGGGCCATGTTGCACTTGCATTAACAAAGCACAAGCCTGTGTCATCCAGAAGCTCTTCTGAACTCTCATTTCTGTTTCCAGGATCGGCATGCGGGGCAGGGAGCTGATGGGAGGAGTAGGGAAGACTATGATGCAGAGTGGAGGCACGTTTGGCACCTTCATGGCCATCGGTATGGGCATCCGCTGCTGAGGAGGAGGACGAGCGACCTCCTCCTCCTCCACACGGCTGTACAGCCATGGGACTTTTCAAAACAAACCTACAACCAGAGCTCTCTGTCCGCTCGATGCTGTCACATCCTCAACCTGCCGTTTAGTTTTGTCAATAAAAGTTTGGATTTGTCAAATGGGTTTCTAGAGTACATGTGTAATATTTTACATCCTGCGCAGTCACTGTGGTTCAACAGCTACTTCAGCGTGAGTGAGACTGAGACTGATACTGATTGATTGTAGTCACTGGATATAAGTGGGTGTGGACGCCTAAATAAAAGCAGAAAGCTACTTCCTGGCAACAGCTACATAATTAAAGACAGTAAATATGGTTTCCTGAAAGTCCTGCATTTCCCAGACATCTACAGAGGCGACAATTAATGTCACACAGATGAGAAAACGTATAATTTAGCCTCTAATGCTGCCTGACCAGCTTTTCACAAACAATAGAAATATTTTCACAATTAAATATGATAAAATTTATAACACTAAAAGTTTTCTTTTTAAAATCACTGACCTTGCGGCGCCGTGACGTCCGTCCCATCCAGAGGGTTTACGATGCCGGGGTAATCTTTACCGAACGACAGGTGTTTTATCAGATGAGTCATGTTTATCTGCCGACAGACGGAAAAGTTGACTAACTTTGGCAACAACAACAAGATCGTCTGTTAAAAAAAATCACTTATTCAGCAACTCAGTTGAGGTTTTACTTACATTGTCTAAGCCAAAACTCTGCAGGTCGTGTACTGCAAAACCAAACAGAACAGGTCGTGTTACTCCACTTGTTAATTACAGACACTTAAAACTCACATTTTATATTTAGCGAAGAGGAAAAAGAAGAGACTTCAACACGTCTGCAGCTACAGACTGAACAGACAGAAACGTTTGAGTCGTTTGATTCAGTCTCATTAGTTTATAGGTGAAAGGCAGAAAAATAAAGCTGAAGCCAAACAATCGCACACAAGTTCATAGAGTTCAGGGTTAGTAGCTACATGTCACACCCTCCTGTCCTGTTAGAAACGGTCCTGAGTCTAAACTAAAGCTTATTGTTCAGTTGAGAATAGTAATTTAAAACGACCATAGCTGCAGTTATGTAGTGAATCTTCTTGTGCAGTAATTACTAGAAGCCTTGTAGGAATGTAAACCATGTAGGAAGGTGTTTACTTGTCTTGACGCTGTAAATAAAAGCTTCGCATGACACAGACTTGACCCTCAATAACTGGAGCTGCACTGATTTACAACATATCCTGTTTGAAATAAGGAAGTGAACGTTACTTTTGAGTCTCATCAGGATAAAACTTAACGTCAGTAATAATGAAGAGTTACAACTCCTAGCTCAGATGTAGTGGATGTGTTTGGTGTTAACACTGATCTGGTGTCAGTGTAGATGAAAGTTAAGAAGCCTCTGTAGTTTTAAGTCATTGTTTTAGTGTATTTATATGATATATCCTCATTTTTATAAGACAAGGATTTTTATAAAGGTCATCAGGTAGTAAATAGACTTGTGATGTAGTTTCTAAAGACTCGTCTTCTTCCTTCTCAACCTGTGGAGCCTGCTTTACCCAGAGTGCAGCTCTCACCTCTGACATGTCTGGTCAGAGATTAACTAACATGACCTGGAGCCTCTCGACTCCTGCAGAGACGAGGAGGAAGCTACAGAAGTCTGGACTGAACACCTCGGATTTATCTTTTAAACTTGACGCATCCACAAATGCTCCGTAAAAATGTCTCACATACATGTCAGTGCTTCCCAGCACCTGTAAACAAAGTTCACCTTTAAATACAACAGTTTTTAAAATACCCGCTACCTCACAGGTGTTTCTATTTCCTACCTACACTTGTTGAACACTTCCTCATAACTCAGTAAACAGGTCAAACAGAAAATCTGCAAAGAAAGATGGACTTACTTTCCACAGCGTGCACTGCAGAAAGAAGAGAGAAGAGTCACTGTAATGACGCAGGTAGACAACAAACCGTGTGTGTGTGTGTGTGTGTGTGTGTGTGTGTGAGGGGCTGCATGACTGACAAAACAACGGTCACATACAAGGACATATCACTCAACTGCTTTTAAAAGCTTAACCCAGACGTACAGTTTGATTTGACACAGCAGCAGTAAATCTCATCAGAGAGGATTATGTTTTTATTTTCTGTGCTAGAATAAAAAAAGAAATTTAAAAAAAAAAGTGACTGCATGACTTCTGTCAGAGGAATCACTCAGCCCCAGACACATAAAACACTTTGTTTTTGAGTCTGAATCCAGGATGAAACATGGAGTTTGACATAAAACTAAATCCTCAGCATGTGATTCTTGTCTCTTGTTTCTGCTGCTGATTGTGACTGAATCAAGTCAAATTAAAAAAAAAAAAAAAATTAAATGCATCTAATCTGAGCCTCAGCTTCAGCCTGTAAGCGGTGACACTTTCCTGCTGAAGCAGTTAAAGCAGATTAGTATGAGCAACGTGACATCGACTGCTGTTTAGTTCCTGCTCTGGACGAGGGAGATGTTGCAGGCAAAAACAACAAAAAAACAAGAAAAACAAAACTCAAACACACACACACACAGAGCAGAGGCAGAGAGCGAAACCAGCAGAGAAACAAAGGGATAAAATGAAAAAATTAAAATACAGTACCGAGCAATTAAAGTAAGAGGAGAAAAAGAAGAGTTTCCTCTGTTTGGTCACATAGTTTCATCATCGTCTAAATAATCTTTTACATTTCTGCAGAGACACAAAATACTGTGTCGGTCAGAGATCACTGGCATCAGCTGCAGAAACAGAAACTGGATGAAGTTCATGTCTGCAGAATAATTTCAAAATAAAAGATAAAGGACCTGGTTGGACTTGTACAACTGATTACTGCAGGAATACACAGTTTTAACTACCACACTAACGTGGTAGTTAAAACTATTTTAGTGAACAAATATAAAAGAAATGTTGCTGTGCAGCTCTGAGTCACGTCTGATGATGGATGTGAACAAATACTGGTCAAAAGCTTCTCAACACCCTGTTGAAGTAAAGCTCAGTGTAAATTTAGTTCAGCTACGTTTATATTTGTGCACTGGAGCTGACGTAGGCCACATACATACGTCCACATCAGTGGCTACAGAGATGCAGACTGGAGGAAGCGATGCTGCTGCAGGGTGATGAGAAACCTTCTAATGTTTACGTTTGTCGTATGAACAGAGTGAAGACAGAGTGACTGTGGTTCTCACCGTGGACGTGAGACTGCTGGAAACTTTTCCCCGGAGCAAAGTGGAAATTTCCAGCCACCTACAGAGTGAAGAGGAGAAATAATGTAAACAAATATGTCACAGAGCTAAAGAGGCCAAAGAAACAAGAGTTTTAATGGTTGAAATAAATAAAAAATAATACACAAATAAGGGCACAGTATCATGAGAAAGTTTAAATTTATTTTCTATCATAATATTTCCATCTCTCCCTCCTCATAGGACACTTCACTCTGCGGTGATATTATATTAAACTGTATAATAACCAGGGATGAAACGATCCTTGGATCTGGTTCGATACATCAATTCGATGATTAATGATCCAATATTACTGATGCAAAGTGAAAACATGGATAAATATCATTAAATTCAAAATATATTCCCATGACACATCTGTGCTATTGTTTCCTTCCAAGCTCCACCTCCTACTGCTCCTTCCTAAACATCCAAACAACATTAGTAGCCTAGCGCCAGGCGGGTCACTGTAGCAGCCAAGAAGAAGATGATGAGGAAATGAGATAACAAGTAAGAAGCAGCAGCAGGACATTGACCCGTGTTAACGTGTCACATACTGGTTCACCAGCTTTGACCAGTTATTTTCCACTAAAACTGAGCTACAACTCTAAAAGACTCTGAGCATCACAGCTGATCAACAACACAACGTCTAGTTTGATTCTTTCTATTAAAAACTACAGACTGGTTTTCATTTAGAATCTGGAAGAATTAAAATGGTTAAATCATATTATACAAACTGATTGTGTTAAATAGATATATGATATCTTCTCATATCAATCTCAAGACAAAGACAGACTTGGCGATACCCACAAATATCGTATTGTTGTCAAAGAACTGATATAATATCGTATTGAATAGTGATGAACCTTGTGATCGTATAACCACTGTATCAGCCATATAACAATGTTTTATATCTGATGCTGATGCTTGGTTCTGGACAAACGATGATGAAGAGATCCTCTGAACGTTGTCACACACTATTACTACTAATAAAAGACAGATAATAGGATTATGACCTTGTTGACCTCCAGGAAGCCATAAACCTGGCAGCCTTCGTTTTTCTGCTCCTGCATCTTCTGAGTGAAGCCTTCCCTCTTACACTGCTCGATGGTGTCAGCGCTTTTAAACGCCCAGCCTCGTCGTCGGTACGCCTCCCGCACGTCGTCACAGGTGTTACAGCATCTTCACACACACACACACACATCCTCAGTGAATACAGGGTTAAATAGACTGAAAAAAATAGTGTGCACTTATGTGCTAGAGTCTTACTTCAGGTCTTCAGTCTCGGCTCCGTAGCAGCTCTCACACCTGTTTGGATCCAGTGTACTGGGGTCAAACGTTTCACCGTCGTCGGCTTTACCCAATTCTACACAACAACAACAACAACACGCGTCATTATCGTGATTATCAACCAACAAAGTAGACTCTTTAGTCTAAAATGTCCAGATTTAAAAGCTCTGACAAAATAAACATTGTTCAACTTTTGCTGTTTTGAATTTCAGTTAAAAATTAACCAGTGAACAAAAATTGAAAGTCAAGTGAGTAAAGAGTCAAACACTTTTGTTTGGTGAAGACGAAGAAGGAGAAAGAAAAGAAGGAGACACACTTCTTATGTTACAGACTGTGTCGTCTGTGTTCTCAGATTATCAATGAATGTCACATATCAAATACTGTTAAAACAGATTGGAAGGACATTTAAAGTTGCATTTAAAGTCAGGTCACTCCTATAGTCTCAGAGTGAGGTCGAGTTCAAGATGCACGCAGAACTTTGTGGCCGTTTGTCAACAGTGTCAGAGGGTCAAAGGTCAAAGTTTACCGTGTTTCTCTGCCTCATCGGTGACAGGTTTCAGGTCTTTATCCAGACGCTGTTTGAACAGATTATGTTCCACGTCCAGCTGCTGCTCACCGGCCACGTCCATCGCATCTATACTGAGATCTGAGAGCAGAGAAGACGGAGAGATGTTTATGTTTAAAAACATGTGTCATCTTTAGCATGTTAGTGTCAATAGCGCAGCGAACGGTGCAGCGGAGACTCACAGGCGCAGGGCATGTGAGGGAAGATGACGTCGATGTTGATTTTGAGTTTGTCTCCTCGCGACGTGTCGACGTACAGCTCAGGATGGACCTGCAGAAAACAAACAAACAAACACGTCTGACACCGAGGAATGAAACATTTCACTGAGGATGGATCCAGACGCTTCCACGTCCTTCATGTGAGGAACTGTAACTGTCACTAGCTGTCAGTGTAAAAGTCAGGGAGTAAAAACTACAAACGACACAGACTAGTGATGATTTCACAGTTTTGTGTCCTTTGATGTTTGCTCTATGTCATCTCATGTTAATATTGTCAGATGCATTAAACCGGTCTGACAGGAAATAACCACATAATGACTGAGAGATGGTTAATGTTCACTTTAGGCAGCTGTTACATCTTTAAGTTGAACCTGACCTGATCCTAAAAAACGAAGAGAACAGATATTTTGTCTGTTTCAGATTCTCTCCTGACTTTTATAAAAAAATAAATTCAGGATGTACAGTTAATAAAAAGCAACAAAAAAAAGCATAGAAAGTAACAATGAACATTTCTTCTGATGGGAAATGACAGCTTTAATCATCATTAAATGCGTGTAATTCCATTAAATGGGGATAATAAGCAGCAGAAACGAGCTTCATCAAGTCATATCATTATAATTATAACAACCATCTGGTTCAAACTGAGATGAGATTGTGTTTTTATTTAATTTATCGGGAGTGAACGTCTGTATTCACATGAGGAGACATTTAGTGTCAAATCAAATGTTGTTTGTCGGATTCTACAACAAGTTGAGTCACAACAAGAATAACAGATTCATTTTAGGACAAAAAAAGATTTTTCAGTGTCAGAAAACTCCATCTAATAATAAGTTTATATCGATTAAATAACCAGTTATTTTCTCAGTGAAATCAAATGTTTTCATCACATCACAAACAACAAGTCTCTATATAGTAACGCTAGTGACAGAGCTAATAATTATAAAAACAAAATCAGAAGAATTCAGAGTCTGAGTGTATTTATGAGATTAATATTAATTTAGTGATTAAAGATTAACTGACGTATTCATTAACACGTTATTGCAGACCAGGAAACAACATGACGAAACTTCACCTGATCAAATGTTCTGAGTTTTAAGTTTGACGGAGGTGAACCTGTTTCACCGCGTCTGCATCATCAGAAGTGAGGAGGATCTTACCTCTTTGGTGAGGTAGTACTGCAGCTCAGAGACAAACAGGATTAACATGATGACGCCGCTGATGATGGTCACTGAAGAGACAAAGACAGAGTCAGAGACAGACACAGGTTCACATTCAGTTATCTTCTGTTTATAGATGTGAATTAGAAAACCTTTTTATTTTAATTATTAGCTGAGGAGTCAAACTGGAAACACGAATATTCATCATGACATTAATGTGAGCGGTTGTTGATAATAACATTATTATTGGACACCGACCACTCAGTCTGCAAACACAGAATTAAAGAACTAAAAAATTAACTCAGTGTTTATTGTTTCCTCTGCTCGTATGAAAGTCATCATTCTCTCAGAAATGTTTTATAATGTTCCTCAATAAAAGAACTGGAGGAACATGCACGATAAATTATGTGTGATTATTAATTAATAGACATTCACTGCCTTGTGTTATTATTCATTAGTATTCATTCATTATTCTTATTAATGATCAAGGGCTACTAACAGGACAACCAAATGCTGCTGGTTTTCATTCAGTTCTGTACAATACGAGTTGGTTTCTCAACAACGTCCATGTTCTCGTCTAAACATGTGAATTACATCAATTAATTTAATGACTGCTCTTAGAAAAAGGGTCTGACGCAGCTCAGACTGAAAGGAAACTGGCTGCTTCAGAAAAGCAGAATATGAAGTAACAACGTATCTAATTTAACCATTTAATGTTACTTTATTTAATAATGATGTGTTTCTACTACATTACTACACTTATTATTATTTACCATATCTGCTCTATCGGATTAGTGGTGCTGTCTATGCTGGTCCTGGTCTACATCTGTACACATGTTGGTCCTGGTCTATAACTGTTGACCTGCTGGTTCTGGTCTACATCTGTATACATGCTGATCCTGGTCTGGACCTGCACACATGCTGGTCCTGGTCTATAACTGTCTACAGGCCAGTCCTGGTCTAGATCTGTACGTATGCTGGTCCTGGTCTAGACCTGTACACATGCTGGTCCTGGTCTACATCTGTACACATGTTGGTCCTGGTCTATAACTGTTGACCTGCTGGTTCTGGTCTACATCTGTATACATGCTGGTCCTGGTCTAGATCTGTACGCATGCTGGTCCTGGTCTAGACCTGTACACATGCTGGTCCTGGTCTACATCTGTACACATGTTGGTCCTGGTCCGGACCTGCACACATGCTGGTCCTGGTCTAGACCTGTACACATGTTGGTCCTGGTCTATAACTGTTGACCTGCTGGTCCTGGTCTACATCTGTACACATGCTGGTCCTGGTCTAGATCTGTACGCATGCTGATCCTGGTCTAGACCTGTACACATGCTGGTCCTGGTCTACATCTGTACACATGTTGGTCCTGGTCCGGACCTGCACACATGCTGGTCCTGGTCTAGACCTGTACACATGTCTGGAGTAAAGTCGTGGATCTTGTAGAAACCACTTCAGATGAAAGAGAATATGAGGTGAGTTTTTTTAACAAACGTCTCTTAATGTTTGTGATTATATTTTCATTTTTTATCTTTAGCTCTGACATTAATGTTGCTTCGTTTCTTAAATGTAAACGTTTAAAGAGTCTGTTCACGTTTCCTCTGAGTTATAAAGAGAAATAAAAGACTGTGACACGTTGTCTTTGATATATTTAGTGATTATTAAAGATAAAACAGTGAAATGAATCAGTTAGCTCTGTTGTTAGCCGCAGCAGCTAACAGCCAGTGTGTGTGTGTGTGTGATTCATTTAAAGCCTCTCACCGGTCGCTCCTCCCCACGTCTTCACTCGGAAATCCTCCAGGGTTTTGGGATAAGCGTCAAACTGTTTCAATTTGTTTAACGTGTCCATCTTGTGAAGTAAAAAAACACCGTTGAACACGAATGTTACCGACAGATTCCTGCACTTCACACACACATCGGTGCTGCGTTTTCACTTCCGGGACAAGCACGGGGCGCGGCTCGACCAATCACAGCCCGCCGCGTAATTCTCCCTCTTTTCTCTTTATTTTTAATTATTCAATCTTTAATACTTCACTTTTACTTTTACTAAATGTTATTTTTTTTTTACAACTTTATTCTCTAAATACTTTAGATAATTTGTGTTTAGTACATTACGATGTTTAATTGATTAAATCCTACTTTTCTACACTTATTTTTATTTTTTTTTGAGTTATTTTATTTTATTTTTCACTTAATAAATAAAAGAAAAACAACAACAACAAAGAAATGAAATTTTATTTTATTACAAAATTTTACTAAATTATGTTTATTGAATTTAATTTTTACGTAATTTTATTGCATCACACTTTGTACAATTTTTATTTTATTTTGCTCCGCTTTGCTTTATTTTATTTTATCTTATTTTATTCTATTCTATTTTATTTTATATTATTTATTTTTTTCAAAAAGCCAGTTACTGCAGTGAAATTGATTATTAACGTATTAATGTATTATACCAAAAATAATACAAAAATAAAAGAAGAACGACAACAACAAAGAAAAAAAAATTAATTGCACTGAATTAATCGATTTAATTGTTATCTAAGATTTTATTTTATTTCTTTTTTATTTTATTTTCATTTCATCTTTTGTGTAATCTGTAATAAAACCTTTTTACACCAACAATTCACCAGTTTCTATCCCACAAGGAAATGAATGAAATAAATACAGGAAGAAAAATATAATCATCATTAATTCATTAGCTCTTATTTGGACACCAATAGATTTTTTTCTTCTTCAGTATTTAATAATAGTAATAATCATAATGTCATAAAATATCATTTTTTAGAACAAAGTCATGTTCACAAACAAGTCGCATAAATTACAATTTAAAAATTTAATAACAAAACCATATTTATTGACACATATGACATATTTCATTTAAATATCAAACAAATGAAGAAAAAATTCATAAAAAACAAAATAAAATACACAAATTAAATTACATATAGACAAACGAAGGAGTGACATCATCATCATCAGTCGGAGGTGGTGAAGGCAGAAACGACACAAAATTCAAGTATGTTTATTAGTTTTACTCGTCTTTGTGCATGAAACATAAATCTGTTCGTAAAACAGGAGTCTGTAATATCCAGAGATCTAAAACCAACCTCATCAGGCACAGACCCTGGAAACACAGATGATGGGAGACTCTGATGATGCATGATGGGTAAACTTTCAGAAACAGCATGAGTCCTTCATCAGCATCACTTCTCCTCTTCCTCCTCCAGCTGAAGATGGAGGCGGGAGGCGAGCTGCCGTGCGAGCTCCAGGTCACCCTGGATGACTCGTTTCTGCTTCGTTCGACCGACGACCTGGTGTTTGACCCCGAGGTCGGCCACGGCCGTCTGGACCAGCCGCAGGCGGGTTTCTCTGAGGGAACGCCTCAGCTTGGCTCGCCGGTTCTGAAACCAGATCTGAGCAGAAGATAGAAATAAATAAATCACGCAGCAGAAACGTCAAGGTTAAAGGTGCTGTGTGTAAGTTTTAGTTAGAGCCATAGAATTAGCATTAGTTATCTGTGAGATCCTTCACTAACTACAAGCTTCATCCTGAGGTGGAAAACAATATTAACTCTTGTTTTACTTCTATTTTTTTTTTTCATGGGGGAAAGTGATGCTGGTCATTTGCCATCAGACCACACATAGACTCACTGTGACAAAGTATTATTACAAGATAATCTAGGCCAGTGCTAGCTGGTTAGCATGATAGCTACAATAAAAGAAAATTAAGAGTTAACATTGACTTTTCTTTCCATCTCTAGAGAGGAGCTGTTAGTGGATGTTACCTATAGACTGGTAAATAAACAGCTTTAATCATATTAAATAAAGCCTGTGTGTGAAGTGCAACTATAAGCATGTAGCAGTATGATATGGAAATACAATAAACAGATCTGTATCAGTAGAATCGGTAGAACTGGTCTGAACCTGGATTCTGTCCTCGTCCAGGTCCAGTTTTCCTGCCAGCTGCTCCCTCAGCTGGATCCCTGGATAACAGTTCACCTGAAACACTGTCTCCAGGACGTTCACCTGCACACACATTAAGAGATTAATATGAGACATCTATCTATCTGAACATTAAATAGCAGACAGACTGACTGATTGATTGATTGATTGATTGATTAGTTGATCACCTGGCTGTTGGTGAAGGCGGTTCGTGGCCGACGTCCCACGTACCAATGTGACATCGGCCTCTGAGAGTTCATCTGTTGAGGATGTTGTTGTTGTTGTTTGGAGCAGAAACTGTTTATTCTGTTCTCTTTCTCTGCTCCACTCTCTAGATCAATGAAAGAAAATTCAAACTTTATTGATTAAAATTAAAGAAATAATCAGCTTTTACCGCTATAAACCGAATAACCATCATGACAGTTGTCGAATAAATTGAGAAAAAAAAGTGATTCATTTGTTTGGTTCAAGCAGCGCTAGCATTTAGTTTATTGTAGTTTTTGTTTAGTTAATAGCTCAGTGAATTTGTCACAGTTTGTTTAGAGGAGTACATGACAATCACAATGTATAACTCTTTAAATTAAGACCTGATTCCTCATGTAATTTGAATGATATTGGATTTAAGTGTGAATTTTTAACAGCCTCAAGTAAAGCTTAAAGCTGGTAATCCCATTTTCATAACCAAACTTTTAATTTCAAACATTTTCAGAGAGAAAAAAAACACAACACTGTGTCATACAGTTACACAAATAATAAGTTATTTCTGTATTAACAGAAAAAGGGATATTAGCTAAAAAAGATCAGAAGCAACTTTTATACTGAAAATCTGTTGTAGTCAGTGAAATAAAACTTTCTTTCTTTCTATATATATATATATATATATATATATATATATAAAAAATAGAAGGTGTTGGATGGTTATATAAATTTAATTAAGCTGCAATTTTTCATTTATTGATCCGAGGGGGATATTTGGTTTGTTACTTGTTTAGAAAGAAAAAATATATGTTCACTCTACATGTTAATAGTAGATAATACATGATAATAATGGTTCAAGTCTATATTTCAGTAATTACATAAATGTTTTCAGGATCCAACACGTCTTCTACGTCTCACCTGTCCAGGGTCGATGAAGGTTCAGGCAATTTCCAGGTTTTTCCAGCTCCAAACCCAGAATCCGGTCGATGGAAAACACCGGCCTGTTTTCTGTTGTCACAGCAGACGTCATGATGATTGATCAGATCAGATCAGATCAGCAGAAAAAGAAAAAAAAAAACTCCTAGTGTGCCACTGCTCAAATAAACAAAAATTGCTCAAAACAAAGTTATTCTGAGTAAAACAAACTGTTCCACAGGTCAGTTTACTTTCAGCAGCTTCTTAACTCTTAAGGTCCTTGGTGTCAAATAAACAACCGCTTACATGTGGAGCAGCATGAAGACAAACTGCTGACGGACGCTTTAAATGGGAGCGGAGGATTTACACCGGCCACCAATTAGAGTGAAGAAGTGTTTTTTCCATGTGAATGAGGTTCCCTGAGGTTCCACACAGCAGCTAATCTCTGCTCAGTGTGTGTGTGTGTGTGTGTGTGTGTCAGCCTATAGTCTCACACTCAAATGCAACAGCTCTGCAAAATAAAAGTATTTGCAGTTTCCAGGAAATTAAAAAAAAAAAGTTGATGACAATATATTTTTGTATATATGTAGGTGTTTTCCCTCAGGTGATATCTGTGTGAGTGTGAGATTAGAAGAAAAGGAGCTTTTTTATTAAAAAAAAAAAAAAATACCACCATGACACCAACACAAAGCACAATCCCAGCATCCTTTTCTTCTAAATTACCAAAGTAGAAAATCAGTTTAGTTTAGTTTAGTTTTCCCACCAAAACAAAAAAAAAAATAAAAGACGCCTGATCCTTCTGTGATCAGCCTGCACCGCAAAATTTAAACCAATAACAATAATAATGCTAATGATGACAATAATTATGATCCATTGAGATCCGCTAATGCTATTAGGCTAATCTGTGTGCGTTGTGATGCAGATGAAGCTCGTGGCTTCTGAATGCAGGTTGGAGCAGTGGGGAGGAAAACTCTTTTCAGAACCAGATTAGCTCCTAATGAACGGACTAGAGCAGCTTTAAACCAACAGCACACTTGTTTATTTATCCCTCAACGAGAAGCAGAGGTGGCGAGAAGGTGAGGAAGTGGAAGGAATAGTTTCAACAAAATGAGACAAGATTGACTGAAGATTGACACTGATCTATTGTACATGTTGAATACTAAAGGAGGTGATCAGCTTAGCTTAGTTTAGCATTATTTGGGTTTATCAGCTCCTGATTACAACTGATTCAATCACCAATGTAAAAATATTTACACAACTGTTTATTTAATCATTGTGCACCTTCAACCTGTTACTTGAATTCTTAAAATCCTCTATTACCCTCCAGTATCTCCCCTCAGGTAGCTACTACAGAACAAGAAACGCCAAAAACAACCAGGAGCACTGATGAACACTAATCTTAGTATCAATTAATTACAATGTAATTACATGCAAATGTACGAAATAGGAAATAAACACGTTGTGTTCATTTCATTTTAAGATAAGACTCATCATAAAAACTGTAACAATACATATATTAGCACTACTTGTGTTAAATTGATAAAACATTGAACATAACAAGTTTTGAACTTCTAGTTGTTATTTATTGCCTGTATGCCTCATTGATCTGAGCTTATACTTCATGTGTGTGTGTGTGTGTGTGTGTGTGTGTGTGAGCTCAGTGTTTTTTTACACTATCTCCCCCAGTCATTTCTAATGACCTGTCATTTTCGAGCAGGGACACCAAGAGTGTACAAAAGTTGAATAAAGCACACAAAATTGTAAGTGAATTAATATAATTTGTGTTTGTGTGTCATAGAATCTTAGAATCTCTGATCAAATTCATTTCATTTGTCAGAGATAATTTGACCAGAACATAACATGATACATCTGAAACATCAATATGGTGCTTTTCTAGTTTTCTGATGACCAATCACTGAGCTTTACACTACAGTTGACATTCATCCATTCACACAGAACCTCAAACCATACTTGTGTACTTTTTACTAATCACATTCAAATGCATTCACATTCATCAGAGGCAACATGTGGTATTAGTATTAGTAAGTAGTATTTTGCTCCAGGACACTTCAACATGCAGACTGGAGGAGACGGGAATCAATATACGCATATATGGATTGTTATTACCAATACTGTTATTACCATTGTCATCATCAGACAGAGTCCAGCTTCACTGATTAAACCTGATTCGGATTCTTCTTTTCATTGTGTACGTGAATATTTACATTGACAGTCTGACAGGAACAATATTTTAATCCCATTTTAATCCTGCACATATGAGGGAATTGACAGTAAATTGATTGGATCCATTTCCCATTTCCTCTTCTGAATGTTTACACACAAAGATCAGGAGAAAATTAATGTGAAAAAAAGGATTTAAAAGTTAAACTTGAAATAAAACGTTGTTTCTTTGTGATAAAACTATTATTGTTGTTATTACTGAACAGTTTTTGAAAGAAACAGAACATTGTGAAACATCTATGACTTATTCTGGGTTGATATTAAGCTGCTGAATAAAAACTTGTTGGGTGAAGCAGTCGTGTAAAGTACAAGTGTTGTGCTCTATGAGTCAGGATGCAGAAGAACAATACTCTATCTCTCACACAGCTGACTTGACTAAGCATTATCAGAAAAACCCATGTGGAATGTGAATCCACCCCATTTATAATTACTGCATTGTTTGGTATTAAAGGTATGAGACAAACCAGGAAGTTTTTCCACAGTTTCCTCTGAGAGAGAGAGAGAGAGAGAGAGAGAGAGGACGACAGATAAAACTGGAGCTTAAACACACAGTGACACTGCATCTTCAACTTCAACTCAACTAAATGTAAGTTTGAACCAAACGTCTCATTTGTTTTTAGCTTCAGTCAAAAGGAAGATGTGAGTCAGGAACAAGATCTGTCTGGTTCTGTCTGACATGAAATAATCATTAAAATAAAACAAATCTTGTCCTGTCGTGAAGTTACAGAGAAACAAGGTGCATGTAGTTTGTAGTAACCACAGGTTTTAATTTAAAATTTGATTCAACAATTATGATTTTAATGATTATAGGTCCCACAATACATTTTTAATGCATTTATTAAAGTGACATATTGTATTTTAAAAGCTAATAACTTGTATTATTATTATAGGAGTCCCACTTTAGATAAGTACAGATCATAATATCTGTAAAAGAAATGTTTTTTACATGAACGTTACAGTGAAACTGGTTAACAGTATTTAACAGACATAGTCTCCTATACAGGACAGTAACATTATAGACATTTGAGCTCAGTGTTTGATTTAAAAAACACAAGTTTTCTCACTTTTTCTCTATTTGTCTTCAACCATTTATTAGCACTGACATGTTAAGAATTCAGACTGTAACATTCTGTTCCAGTGTGTTTATCAGAGCAGAAGGATCTATGACGGTACCGACTGTTTGTTGACGACAACTAGTTTTACAACTTAGCAAAGTTTATCAGTCTACAATCTATTTACTATGAATTTAACAACAGGTGTATTGACAGACATACAGCAGTTGGAGGAAGAAATACCAGTTAACCGTTGTTTGCACTGATGACAGACACGTTCACATTTGAGAAATATTCAGTACGATCTACCTACCTCATTACACACTACTAAGTATATTTAAATCTCAGTTCCCTATATTTATAAATGTATATATATTCTTTTGCACTACCTCTGGAGTTTTTTTTTTACAGTTTACATTTTCGTGATACTTTTAGTTGTATATATATTATAACCTTACAAGATTTCTTCTTTTTTCAAATTTTATGTCTATTTTTTTAAGAGAATGACACCCTTTTTTAAATATGTTGTATTGTTTGTCAACCCCTATGTTTGTGTTTCCTGCCTCTCTCTGTGAATCAATCTTTGTCTTTCTCGTTGTGGTACGTGGTGACTCTGTGGGAGGACCCTCAATTTCGTTGTACCCCCACTATACAATGACAATAAAAAGCTATTTTATTCTATTATATTCTAAGTAATAACCTCCACTGTGAAGAGCCAAGATGGCAAGAAGGAGAACAGGAATACTGCCAGGCCATCTAATGGACAGAGTGTAAATTACATCTTTTGTAAAGAAATAACAACTTCTCAACTGTGTTAAGATAATTTTCAATCAAATTTCAGAAGGAAATCAAGGCCCAGTTGTCTCTCTCCTCTCAGCATCCTGAGACATTTACAGGCTAAATGGGATAAAATAAAAAATCTCTCCAGTTTGTTCTGGGTCTAAACCCGACAGTCTCCTACAAGTTGGTCATGACTGTGTTTCAGAAAAAACTCTTTTTTCTGTTTTTATTCAAGTCGTCCGATTACTTGAAGGAATTAAATCAAAAATATGAAGTATTTATGAAGTATCCACCTAGAAAAATAATCAAACCTCCATCAAAATATATAAATATACTTAAATAGAAAAGCTGAGTTTATACTCAACATACATTTGAAACCTCTTATGTAACATGACTAATCAGGACCTCGTTTTCAGGGTAATCCTAAGGGTAAATAACCTCATACTGACTTCATGTAAGGCAGGTGTTGTACCAGACCATTATAGTGAAGAGGGTGTTGAACTGGAAGGTAAAGATGATGATTTTTGACTTCACATATGTTAAAACCCTCATGATCTTTTGGTACTGATTAAATTAGTTTCCTCTGCAGGTGGTCTGAGCAGCTCAACCTCATGTGGTGAAGAGCTCAGAATAGAGTCGTTACCTCTTGAGTCAAAAGGAGCTAATTGAGTTGGTGTGAGCATCTAAACAGGACGCCTCCTGGGCATCTTCCAATTGAAGGTTTAGATAAGTTATGTCCAACTGGAGGAAGGGTTCTGGTAGATCCAGAACAAGCTGGAGAGATTATTAATCTCATGTAGTCTGGGAACATGTCAGGACCCAGTAGAGGGAGACCTCAACTACCTTGTCGACCTGCTGCCACCTGATAAAAAAAAAAACAAGTCACAGTGACTTAACTGATCTTTGTCATTTCAGCTTCACTCAGAGAAGAAAATGTCTTTCTGGTCCAAAGAGGAGCTCACCTGTCCCATCTGCCATGACATCTTTAAAGAGCCTGTTGTCCTATCATGCAGCCACAGCTTCTGTGACGATTGTCTGCAGAAGTGGTGGAGTGACAAGTCAATACATGAGTGTCCACTTTGTAAAAGATGGACATCCATGTACAAACCACCTGTCAGTATAACGCTGAAGAACCTGTGTGAGGGTTTCTTACTGGAGAGGGATTACAAGGTTTCAGCAGGATCTGAGACTCTCTGCAGTCTGCATGCTGAGAAACTCAAACTCTTCTGTCTTGACCATCAACAGCCGGTTTGTGTCATCTGCAGAGATTCAAAGACACACAACGATCACAAATTCAGACCGATCAACGAAGCTGCACAGGATCACAGGAAGGAGCTGCTGACAACCCTGAAACATTTACAAGACAAACTGAAGCTGTTTGAACAAGTTAAAGGAAACTGTGACCAAACAATAAAATACATCAAGCTCCAGGTCCAAGACACAGAGAGGGAGATTAAAGAGCAGTTTAAGAAGCTTCACCAGTTTCTAAATGATGAAGAGGAGGCCAGGATCACTGCTCTGAGGGAGGAAGAGGAGCAGAAGATGAAGAGGATGAAGGAGAAGATAGAGGCTCTGAGCAGAGAGATAGCAACTCTTTCAGACACAATCAGAGTCACAGAGGACGAACTGAGAGCTGAGGACGTTTCATTCCTACACAGCTACAAGGCTGCAGTGAACAGAGTCCAACAGCGACTCCTGCAGGAGGATCCAGAGCAGGTCTCGGGGGCTCTGGTCAATGTGGCCAAACACTTGCAAAACCTGACCTTCAACATCTGGGACAAGATGAAGGAGGTGGTCTCCTACACTCCTGTGATTCTGGATCCAAACTCAGCTCATCCAGAGCTGATCATGTCTCCAGATCTGTTCAGCGTGAGCTGTGGAGAGACACAAACACTTCCCGACAATCCAGAAAGGTTTGACTCCTGTCGCATCGTCCTGGGCTCTGAGGGATTTAACTCAGGAACCCACAGTTGGGACGTTGACGTTGGAGATGCTGTGAACTGGTTCGTGGGTGTGGCTGCAGAGTCTGTCCAGAAAAAAGGGAAACACCCATCTAGTTTATGGAGAATTGGGAACTTTGATGGTCAGTACTTTGCACGCTCTTTATCAGGACCATCCACTGTTCTTTCATTGATGCAGATGCCCAAGAAGATCAGGGTTCATCTGGACTGGGACGATGGGAAACTGTCGTTCACTGATCTGGATACTGATGCTCACATATACACCTTTATGCACACATTCACTGAGAGGCTGATTCCATACTTTAACACTGTAAACGCACAACCGATGAACATAATCCCAATGAAGATCTGTCGTGTTCACACAGAAGTTACACCGATGTACTGAGTCAATGAGAGCACACTCTGACCATGTGGTTAAATACCTATAATTACCCAGAATGCCTCAGTGGCAGCTTTTATGAAGAACTGAGTGATGCTACTCATGGTCATATAAACCAGTATTTAAAAAGCTCCAAACTGTCCATGATGTAAGTTACTGGTTCTCTTTCATCTTCTGCTTTTAGTTTGTAAATAAAAGGACATTTTTGAATTGATCAGAAGACTTTGGTTGTGATGATTGTGTTGGATAAATTAAACATTTTCCTTTAACAGATCACAGATGTAGTTTTCTCCAAACGTTAAAGGTGAACCCCGGCACATTTGAACCTATTTTCTACTGTTAAAAATCTTTGTTGAATGTTTGAATGTTAAGGGGTCTGATGGACAGTTGGACAGTAAGTACTGAATATACTAGCTAGCTGCAAACTTATAGGTCTAAATTATAAGAGACAAAGAGGATGTTTCCATGTTGTAATGATGAAAATGCTCAAGCATCGTTTTTGAGGAAATAACATTGAGTGAATTTGACAATCGACTCTTTTGGTCTTTCACGAATGTGGTGGAAATCAACAGAGGTATGTGACAACCTGATTAAACACTTGTTTTCTACTGTTTCTTTACCACTACTGAGTTAAACAGACATAGTGTTATTTTGATAAGACTCCTGACTGTTGTTGCACGGGGCTTAAAAAGGGATGTGTAGCTCTTTAGCTACACAAAAACACTGTTTACTTTGACGTTAGAAATCTGCACCGATTTCACTTTTCTGTCAACTGACATTACTCCAAGACCTCGAACAGGAGAATATAGGCTCAGATGTGCTGGAGTTCCCCTTTAAGACATGTGGTGATGTAGTTATGTACATTTTCTAACGATCTTTTCTCTGAGACATTCGTAGCATTGAACTGTTCAACAGTGACACTTCTACATGCTGGATTGAGATTCTCACAAACTGTTATAAAACCTGTTATGATTTGGATGTTTCTAAACTTAAGCATAATCTTGTTATGAGAAGATGTCAAGGAAAGTGACTGGTTCTGTCCCTTTATTCATATTAACTTTCTTTAGACGTTTGGTGCAAATTAGTTCAGTAGTTTCTCCATGATTCTGTTTGATAAGTGGAGGTATTGACAAAAAGAGAACTACATCCTAATAAACCTCATAGACTGACTTATTTTTCTATGTTGAATTACAAACCAACAAATCAACAAATTCTAACCTCATAACAAAAAAAAATCAGTTCAGTTCACCAGTTTATTAAATATGTACATGACAAAGTCTTAAATGCAGATTCAGACAAATTCAAACAATCACAACGACACAAGCACTGTACTGGAAAGCTGGTGAGCAACGTCTGCTGCTGGAAACAAAACACAGCGTCACACAGAGAAGTTTCCTTTAACATAATTTATTTTGTACAGTAAAACAGAGGTTCAGAGGTTGCATTTGATTCACCGAGTGGCTTTGTGTGTAGAGGACGGGGAGGGTGGTGTTTACGCACGCACCCATGATGTTACAAACTTGTTGAGGGCAACCATTTCTCTGCGATTTCTTGTGTGGTTATTGAGTATCTTACAAAGATAGACGATCAATCAACCTATCAGTCAATTGCGACCAAGTGTCTGATGCGATGAGATGTCAAGACCTGAACCGCTACCGGCAATGACTCGATGAGGATCAAACAAACTTAAACTTTGTGGAGGGAGGGTGTGTTCAACGACGCCACAACTCTCTGACACAAACTTGCACCACAATAATCAAGAAACAGGCCGTTTGTTACACAACTGGTTCTACCATGCCAACAGCTAAAAGAAAAAAAAAGAAAAGAAAAAAGGCATTTTTTTCTGTACGAATAAACATATCATATATATGTACCTTTATTTCTCTAACATCTCTTAGAAAGGCATGTGAGTTTGTCAGTTGTTCTTTGTCCATGTGATCATCGTGAGGTGAGCGTCGTGGAGTCGCTGAACACAGACCTTCTCTGGTAGGTTTTGGGTCCAGATTGTGGATGTGTTAGTTTCCTTTTACTTAGGAGGCCTGTAGGCGATCTTTCTGCTCTTCACCACAGACCATCGGTGCCTCTTCAAGTAGTAGAGCAGAGGCACGAGGATGGCAGAGCCGAGCAACAACTGAAAGAGAAGGAGAACAGAATAAAATAATTTGTCTAGAAAATCCTTCGACACCTGATGGCTCAGACATTCACTTTTACTGATTTGGCAGATGCTTTTAATCTGAACGATCACCTTGAGGCTGTTTGCCTCTTTACAAATCTAACTCCACAGCGACACCTGGTGGACACTGATGGAACCGTTCTTGTGTCCGTCTTGCGTTTCTGATGCAAGTGGGTATGGTTTTAATGACCAGTGTTATAGAGTAAAAAGTAAAATTACTTCACTACTATACTTCAGTATGTCGTTACAACAGTCAGAGTAAAGTAAATGTGGTGTTTTCTCCAGCCCCGGTTCAGTCTAAGTCGACCTGTGACTGTTTAGACCATCAACACCATGTTTGAGGGTTGATGGAGGCTCCATCTTAAAGGTGGATGATGGAGAAACTTCAACAACATCAATATCAAACAGAAATTTAGTGAAAAAACAACAACTTTAGTTCTTTAGTTCAGACTCAAGACATTGTCTATGAAGATTGTTGTAGCTCCATGTTTTAAAGTGCTGGATAAACTTCATAATATTCTTCTGTTTTTATTCAAATGTACTTTTACTTTCATTATTTAAGTAAATTTAATTATAGATTACTTGTCATACTTAAGTACAGTAAATACTAGATACTTTAAGACTTTTACTGGAGAATCATTCTAGTGACGACTTGAACTTCTACTAAAGTTATTTTATGATCGAGTATCTGTACTTCTACTCTAGTGAGACTTTCAAATACTTCATACAACTCTGGTGATGATGCAGACAATATGAAGCAAGTTTGAAGGTTTTTAGAAAAATACCAATAATAAATCATTTATTTTGTCTTTTCTCCTGAGCTGAAATCCTCAGTCTAAAGGCAAATCCTTTGTGTTAAAACAACAGTTGGTGTAATTGGTAAAATACTGAAAAACTGTTCTTTTAGAGTCTGTACCAAAATTAATAATCGCGTTGGAGCTATAACCAGAACATTTCTAATGACACTCAGTGCAGATAAAACCTGCAGCTTTAGTGTTTTTACCTTCAGACCCATGCGTTTGCGTTGGTCGTGCTCTGGCTCGGCGGCCCACCTCAAGAAGGTACACACATCCTTAGCAACCTGGCTCATGGTGGCGGGGGTTCCTATGGGAACAGACACGTGACAAACATCAGCGCGATGATTTTGTGTGTTTGTGTGGGTGATATGGTTTAATTTTCAGTGTTTTCACGTACCGTCATCATACTCCAGCACCTCATTGTAGATGGGTGGAGCCATGCCGATGGCCTGGCCAGGGAAGTAGGGGTTGTAGTAGAGTCCCTCTCTCACCGACACACCAGCGGGGGGCTCACAGTATCCTGTCAGCAGGCTGAACACGTAGTCCTCACCACCATGTCTGAGTGGAGCAGGAGGAACAACATGAGACGTGAATATAAACAAGTGAATCCAGGATTTTTCAGGTGATTTTGTGGCTTTAAGACGAAGCTGTAAAGCTGCAGTTACCTGGCGTTGACGATGTAGCTGAGATCTGGAGGCAGAGCTCCGTTGTTGGCAACGCGAGCTTGCTCTTCGTTGGAGTAGGGCTTCGGGAAATAGTCTGACAGCTTTCCTGGCCGAGTGAACATCTCTCCGCTCTCGTCGGGACCATCCAC
This sequence comes from Polydactylus sextarius, assembly GCA_016801845.1. Taxonomy (NCBI): domain Eukaryota; kingdom Metazoa; phylum Chordata; class Actinopteri; family Polynemidae; genus Polydactylus; species Polydactylus sextarius. The sequence continues at coordinate 23,669,949 of CM028908.1, forward strand.
TACCTCCACCTGAACACAAGATGAGACGCCTTTAAAACCAAACGCACAGGAATCTGACAGCACATATGCCCAGATGTTAAATAAATATGGTCTCACCTCCTCAGCGATGGCTTTAGCCTCAGCCTCTGTGTGCGACACTCCCACCAGGTTTCTGAAGGCCAGATACTCCATACTGTGGCAGGCTGAGCACACCTGCTTGTACACCTGGTAACCGCGACGAACACTGGATGTGGAGAAACAGTTGTGGTTAAAAATGTGTCCGTCCTCTGCAGATTTCGTGTGTGTTTCTGTGTCTGTCTGTCTGTCTATCACACCTAGCATGGTCCAGAGAGGACAGGGGTCCAGCGTGGCTCCAGGGGTAGTGAGGAGGGTGGAGCTCCAGGTCGGACGCTTTCACCGACTGGTGCAGCATCAGAGCGAGTCCTGCTCCGCCGGCCGTGACCACGCCAAGCGTCGAGAGGGCGATCTTCTTGCTTCGCGGCAGGCTGGCGAAGGACATATTGGCCTATGGAGAGAGGCACCAAATAGTTATCATATGAGTATAACAGTGAATATTCCCGTCACATGACAGCATCTCTGCCTCACCTACTCTATTTAAAACTGTGATGTCATGTGTTGAGGTGATATAAATCCTATGGGAATAGTGGGAAAATGCAAAAAAACACATAAAAAATATAAAACGGCTGCACACTAACAGTTGTCAGGGGCATTGAGAGATTATATTTGCTATCAGCAGCCGCCTGGTGGTGTGTGAAGGTATTGCAGGTGATCCCTGACCATGTATTCAACTAATTTTATTATAGGATTCACAATTTTCTGTTTTATTTGTTTTTTTTAAACACCTTACCATTATTATTGTAAATATTGTCTGTTAATAATCAAATTCATAATAGTGAGTATATAACCATATGATGTAACATCCAGACTGTTACACAAACAAAAGCAAAGGTCTGAATATCACATTTGGTTGAGAGTAACAGTCACTCACCTGCACAAAATTATTAGTCAAAAAAAAAACATAATCCTCAGATTTATTGACACCTAAAATAAATGCCAGTTGTAGTCATAAAAAAACAGTATATTATTAATGACTTTTCTGCATTTATTGTACGCTACTGAATACTTTCACTCCACCACATTTCTGAGAAAACAGCGTATTTCACTCCTCTTCATTTACTCATACAAATAAACATATCATCAACAAAGAAAACATGACGCATATAAGATCTTACATATACAACTAACCTGACCAAGATGTCATCTAGAAGGAGAGTTTGGATGCTGGACTTTTACAATATGCTTTGAAATATTGTTATTTTTGGGTTAAATGACAGATCTAGTCTTCTATTGATGTGAATAAACACACGACAGAGAAACCAGGACAGTTCGGACTGGACTCTCTTAAAGGACACCTTCAGTAACAGACTTATTCAAGCAGCGATACAGGAGGTCACTGCTGTGCTGGATGATATCAGACACCACTGTTGACACTGAGCTGCTACTGAACTTGAATGTATTTTTTATTATTATTATTATTATTATTACTATGTGCTATAAACACTATTTGCTCCAGTAACACCCAAATACACCTGTTATACTTCATTATATCAGATCTTATAACAGACTTATTCATACTTAAATCACTTGCTTTAACATATTGCAAAACTGATTAATGTAAATGTTATAATATTTAATTTCTACCACATTATCTCGTCTATATCTTTTTTATAACCTAGATATCAGCCAGTATCCTCTCTTTTCCATTTAATTGTCCTCCTGCTTATTCATTACAGCTGCTGTGTTCACAGTGTGTCTATGTATTGGCTTGTATATTTTATTTTAATGCAGTTTAGTTGATTAAACGATTTAAATCCCTACTGGAGCTTTTTAAAGTCAAGTTTAAGTCTATTTATCAGATGAACAGGCTTAACTTGGCCGGAAGTCCTTTCAGTCCTTGAAATGCTAACTCGCTAGCAAAGCGATTAGCTCAGCTACATTAGCCTTTACCTCCTTTACCATTTATTTCTACACAGAAACACTTAAAAACACTCCGATCGCTCACCATGCTGTGTAGATATATAACAGTGGATCGTCATCAGATGTACATTTTTAATTATAACAATCAAGTCCATTCGCCGGGTGACTGACACCGCATCGTGAGTTAGCCGAAGCTAACCGGCTAGCATGCCATATATAGCGCAGGCTACAGAGTTTTAAACGTCCTGGGCGGCTATTATAGCCATTTCTGATCCTGTGCAGATCTATATATTTTAAGCATGACATAGTATATTAGGAGGTAATGCCACAGATCTTATCGAAATCATAAAAATGAGCAGGAACACGTTGACCTTGTCTCACCCCGTTGACAGCAGCCTGGCTAACATTAGCTCTGTGACAGGACGCATCACAGCGGCGATTTTCTATTAAAATATTTCAATAAACACAAACTTTCTTTAGTGATAAATAAAACTGTCGTATATAAACCTACCTTGGGCGTCTGGATTGTTTTCGGCGCGCTAAGGAGAGCTCGCCCACTCCCCGATAGCACCACGACTCGTAGCGCCGCCATCTTGTCTGCAGTTCTGAGCTGGACAGAGCTGCTCGAAGAGAAACGCGCCGGGTATAGAATGCTTCCGGTTTGAACCTTCAAAATAAAACACGGCGCCTAAATAGCATCTTATCTTTCTTTTTTTTCTTTTTTCTTTTTCTTTTCTTTTTTTTTTTTTAATGTACCTCACGGTCTCCACTATCAGAATAAATCAACTGAAACCCATTCATAACACAGTAAATACTCTACAATTAATGTTCACACAGACACATCAAGACCAGTTAAAAACATTTCTGGTTGTCTAACATAAATATTTTATATATATGTAGTTGTAATATTGAGTGACAAGATTTATTTGCTGTCATTTAAAATCAATATTTGTTTTGACAGAAAAAAACGTCCCATCCTGAAAGCTACTTGCTGACGTCTGCTACGTCAGCTCGACTTTTATTTTTGAAAGTCGTCTCTATCTACCGGAACTACGTCTAATTATAGCGAACTTGACGCTTACACAAGCTGGATTTACACAATCTGTTTGTCGCATTGTTTTATAACATGTTGTCTAACAAAGTCATAGAAATCAAGGAAAGTCAAACCCGTTATATCACATCGGTGTTGTTTAATGTCATAACCAGTTGTGTTTTTATTTTATATTAAAGCAGGCGCGTGAAGGTGATTGATGCAGGACTGTGTGTTATGAAGACGCCACCTAGCGGCCGCTTTGTGAGTCTTATAAAAAAAAAAGTTTGACCCAAATTGACCTCAGCTCAACAGTAACGTGATATTAGTTGTGACATAAACATTTTTATACACAACAAACACTCGCTATTTAAATATAAGGACAAACTTTTGAAGGAGAAACTTTATTAAACCACCAGAAGACACGACAATATCTTTATTTAGGAAATAAATGATAAATATATACCACAAAGTATTGTTTTTTTTTTTTTTAAAGATTTCCTGTCAGGTGTGTCCTGTTTAATTCATGTTTTATATTTGTTTTATATTATATTTTCTGGTTGTTTTATTATATGAAAAAAAACACATAAAAAATAGCCATAATTCACCACAGAGCGCTTGAAAACATCTTTAAATTGTTTATGTTGTCCAGATACTTCTCTAAAATATAAATATGACTAATTTATAAAACACAGACAGGTAGAAAAATCTTTTGGGATTTTTATTTATTATTATATGACAACTTTCACGGAATTCATCAAAAAAAAAAAAAGCTAAAACAAACAGTTAAAAAATATAAAATATATATCTTAATTTTAAAAATATCATTATTGTTATTATTTGTTTTGTTTTATTTAACAAAAATGACAACTACATAAATGAAAAAATATTAAAACGATGACTGAAAACTGAAAGTAACATCAGTCAAAACTTCCTTCAGATTTGTTTCTGTTTGTTTTAACACATTTACATAACGCTACTGTAAATGTCTATAACTGAAGAAAATGTGATTTTATCTTGAATTTATCTCAGCTTCACTTCATACATCACAAATGTAAATGGGACAAATAAAAACCAAAGTTGTAGTTGTTGTACCTTTGTTCTTCAGAAGGTGGAAGCACAAGATCAAAAAGATTAAAAACAGGGACCAAACTCTTAAAGAGTCCGACATTAGAAACATCGACACCTGATTAAATGAACAGGTTTCCAGTAAGAAAATCATGTGGTGGCAGTGAAACACATGAAATTCATAGAGGGATAAAATATATAAGCTCTGTGAGTTTATACTGAAAGTAATCTGAGATTTTCTAGAGTTTATTCAGTGTGAAAAACAAAGAAACGACTTTATGGACCAGAGATGATCAATGAGAACTAGTTGAGTGAAATGTCTTCACTTTGAAAAGTATGAAGACTAATGTGATCTTAGAAACCTTCAGTGCAGCAGAAGATGTTTCTGTTGTCTTTCTCAGATGTCTATAATCTCTACAGCCAGTCCACCTCGACCTCACGACTTGGGTTTTACTCTTTTTCTAAAATCACATTTTCACTTTTTTGTTATTGGGTACTAGCTGTAGATTAATGAGAAACAAAAAATCTAAATAATTGTAGCATCAGGCTGCAACATAACTATACTGATGTAACCTGAGGGGGGTTGAACACCTCCTGAAGAGACAATAAAAAGTCCTGAAAATGAATCTGTCCCAATAGTCAGAGTCACTTTGAACCAGGAAATCTGTTCTTGTACTGCATGTTTTGTATTTTGTACATGCATTTTTGTACCTGGTAATAGTCAGAGTCAAACAACAACATTTTATGAAGAGTGAGATTACTCTGAATATGCTGCTCTACGTATGTATGTAGTTGTCATGGTAGAAACATTTCTCTCTCGATGATGATGACTGGCTTCTCACGGGTCTGATATTGCAGAAATAGATGAGGAAGCAGTATGAAGTTTATTATTTATTATTTTTAAATGTCTTACCCTCATTCAAGCCGTTATCTGCTGGTTTGAACAATGAAGACACTGGTTGTTTAGTTCAAATCACTTATATATGACTAGTACATCATAAATCATGATAATAATCATAACCAACCACCCATTCCTCACACTTGCTTTTTGACTGGTAATATATGTATGTATGTGTCCATTGTTTTGTTTGTCTGTGTATTTTGTGTTTATGGAAATAGTGTTGATGCCATGTGCACTTTATGCGACATGTGTGTTTGCTGTAAATGTGTGTTGAATGTTAAATGTAAAATTGCACATTTGGAGTTTTGAGGAAACGTAACTTCGATCCCCTGTGTAATGACTGTCACATAGTGTGACTGACAATAAAGTTCATGTTGACTAAATCAATTATTTCCTGTTTATACACACACACACACACACACACACACAAATGAAAACCTGCATCAAAGATGTGTATGTGATGTTACTCCATCCTTCCTGTGAGGCCTGACAGGAACAAAACTTACCTTTGACCTAATGACCTCAAGACGACACTTTCTATTCACAGAACTGTTTCTCACTCAATTTTTGTTTTTCAATTCTAAAGATTTGCATGAAAATCTCAGGAGACCCCCACACCCACCCGCCAACACACACACATACACCCACACACACACACACACACACCCACACACACACACACACACCCACACACACACACACACACACACACACACACACACACACACACACACCACACACACACACACACACACACACACACACACACACACACACACACCCACCCGCCACACACACACACACACACACACACACACACACACACACACACACACACCTGCCAACACACACACACACGACAGTGAAACTGTTTTTTGACATAATCACTAATCATGTAACACCTCCTCAGTAAAATGTTTCTTGAGTAAATTTGTTTTTTTTTAATCCTTTTAAATCTTCACAGTCACCATCAATCAATCAGGATGAATCTTTGGGTTGATGACACTAATGTATCCACATTAAAGCAATCTTGCCTTTTGTCTTTTACGCTGAGTTTAATCACTAAAAGGAATAAGGAATATAATAATAATAATAATAATAATAATAATAATAATAATGACTTATTTGTTGAGTATTTGAGCATCTTTATGTTAATTCAACTTAATTGTATTTTCTTCTGTTTTTTATTTATTTATTTATTTTATTTACTGTTTATTATCTGTTTTTAATCGATCTGTTCATATTTAGAAATGAGGAAGCCAAGTTATTGTCAATTTGAACCTATTTGAACCAACAGTGTCGTCAGTAGAAAACATTCAGTCAGTATGAATCATTTTATTTATTTGTTTATTTATTTATTTTGGTCAGTTGAAAACATTTATTTATTTTTATTTTTGGTTAGTAGAAAACATTTTATTTATTTATTTTTTATCAGTAAAAAACATTATTAATTATTTTGTTAGTTATTGGTCAGTAGTTTTGTAGGGTTTAGTTTTGTATTTTATTTATTTATTTGGTCAGTAAAAATATTTTTATTTCATTTTATTATATATATATATATATATATATATATATATATATATATATATATATATATATATATATATATATATATATATATATATATATTGGTCAGTAAAAACATTATTTATTTATCTATTGGTCAATAAAAATATTTTTATTTTATTTTATTTTTTGATCAGTAGAAAACATTATTTATTTATTTACCAGTCAGTAGAAAACATTATTAATTAATTAATTTATTTATTTACTAGTCAGTAGAAAACATTATTTATTTATTTACTAGTCAGTAGAAAACATCATCCCTCGCGCTGATTAATAACAAACGTCATTTAAAGGGGGAGATGGCCGTCACGTGGTGTCCTCAGCTTCCTGTTTACCGCCTGTTGTACTCAGACTGTAGTAGACAGGTTGCAACACACCGCTGCACTACCGGAGCTTTCATCTGCTACAAACAAAAAACAAAACAAAACATATGCAGTATTAACGTCTTTGCAGCCACCGGATTTATCTCCGTATGACTTTTATCCGTTTATTGTCATGGTCATGGTTACCAAGGAGACATGAAGACGTGACATTGAAGGAACGTGTGCAGGCCGGGAAGGATCCTGGAGGTTTCCTGAAACTTACAGCTGAGCGGAGAAGGTCTTAACCGGAGCGGAGCGGAGATCTGGACGTCGCCTCAACCGTCACCATAAACACAGACAATACAGCAGTGATGTGGTGGAGGACTTCAAAGGTTTAAAATTGTGTCAGATGAGGTTTTTTTTTTTTCGTGGAGTTGGGAATAATTGAAAACAACCAAACTACGCCTGAGTAACTGAAGTAGCCTGTTAGCCAGTTAGCTAGTCGCGCTAGCTCCGGTAGCAGCTGCAGCAGCAGCCGCCGCCGCGGTGGTGTGAGAGGGGGCTGGCTGAAGCGGCTGGATAACGCCTTCTGTGTGGAGACTGGAGCAGCTCGCCGGTGCCCTGAATTCAAGAAGACTCCCCGGCTCCGGCCCCCTCAAGCGGGCAGTCAGGAAGAAGCTGGCTGCGAAGGGATGGCCTGGTCGGTCTTCCCGATCCAAAGGACAAGGCTCTGCGGTGTTTGAAGGAGGTCGTGTTCGGCTAGAGGCCAGCGCCGCGGGTCGAGGCGCGATGATGATGATGACCGCCTCCCCCGGTGGGGCCGTCGGCTTCACGGCGGCCGGACTGTCGGTCAAAAGGAGCGAGGAAATAGTGGATTTGATAGATTTGTTTTCCAAGTCGCAGTACAGAGCAAAGGAAGTCACTCCACGGGTAAGAGTGGGACAACTTATCTCCTGTCATAAGTGACCACCAGACTGTCTGTAGAAATAAAACATGCACAGTTTCCTGATTCATCAGTAAACTTATTTTATCCTTCAGGTTTAGTTAGGTTTATTATTTATTGGTAAACAACAACCAGGAGTCACAGCTCACATGGTGTGAGTCAGCTCTGGACACAACCACAGCTTGTTTTGGTCCATGTTGGTGCTGCTTCCTTTTCCTGTTGACAACCTACATTGATAAATGAAAAGAATAAGACTCCTTTGATCTAATTAAAATATTCTAGAATCAAATACAGTTTTAAAGTATTTCCTACAATATATAAGTTGATGCATGTAGATTTATGCTGTTGTCATTATGATTAACAGACCATAAAGCGACAAATGACAATAAACTTATATGCTAACTTAAATTTTAACCTTTTATAGCCAACCCTGTCCTATCTGCTACATGGGTTTGTGAGACTAACGTCTATCTTAGCAACGTGATCGACATGTGTTAAATGCAAAAATAAAATAAAAAATATAGCAGAATAGACTTTAATGTCACTGTATAAGTAGTATACAACAAAATCGGTGCAGCAACTCGTATCAGTGCAAGTCAAATGTAATAAATATTAAAAGTTAAACAAAAGAAGTCTGGGGCAGTGAGAATAATGGCACAAATTATAGAGTTCACACTCTTATCTCACTGTTCGACTGTGACTAATGAATAATAATATAAAAGATATTAAAATACATGAATAAAAAGATCTTATATGAAATGAATTAACATTTTTTTTGCAGTTTGTTAGAGGGTTTTTAATAAACTTCTCAGATTTCTTGCTATTATTTGAAGTGTTAAATATTCTTTAATAAAAAAGATATTTGTCAGTGATCAGTGTCTAATAATCATAAATTATATATAGATGAATGTGGACACTTGACAAATTTGTTGTTGTTTTTTCTGTGAGAAACTTGTGTTTTCTTCAAACCTCATCGTCCTGCAGCCTCTGAAGCGACTGACATAATGTTTGTTTGTTTTTGTTTTTGTTTTTTCTTCAGGTGGAGGCGATAGAGAAGCGTTGTCTGGAGTTATTTGCCAGAGATTATAAGTACAGTATCATTCATAATGCAAACGGAGAAGTGTGCGGTCATTATCCCCGGCAGATCGTTTTCCTGGAGTACGAATGCACGGACGTCGACAGGGACAGGTACCTCTCTCGCTCATGTCAATCGATCATTTTCTGATACAAAGTCCAGTCCACTTAGTCACCAATTACTTGTTTGTTTGCGTTGCTCCTCCAATCATACACATTTTACTGTGCATAAGCAGGGAGCAAAGGTCAGTCTCTCATCTCCTGCCCCTGTGATCAAGACAGCGGAGGGGTGGTGGAGTGACTGTCCTGTCACATGGGGTCACATTGTCGCCGGAAATGGGGAAACAATTTGCAGTGACTCAGTAAATCCTTATTTCTCATGATGCAGATTTAACTATTTTCCAGTGTAGAGCAGAGGTTAGAGGATGCACTTAAAAGTAAAACCAAAGGTACTTGTTGGTAAATCCTGCAGAATATTTCACATCACATATTCACGCAAGAAATTTCACATCGCGCCTGCAGGATCCCATGATTCAACCTAGAAACATAAAGGATCATACATTATTGAAGAGGTTTATAGGCAGTGTGATTTATATTAGTAGAGTTGTAGCAGTTTGGTGAAAGTTGGTGTCGCCTTAGTGACGAAATTACTCGTAAAATGTGTCATTTCTAGATTAATGCAGTGAATTAAGTATCTAAAAAACATCAGGGCTCTTTGTTACTTTGCTGCAAAGTATTAGAACAGTGATTAATACCAAAACTAATCTGTAATTGTTTTGATAATTGATTAATTGATTAAGGAAAATGCCAAAAATTCTAATTCTCTATTGTATGCGTCTCACATGTGTAGTAAATGACATTGTTTAGACTAAATGAGAAATAATCTGCCAAATTAATCAGTGTTCTGCTTATTGTTTATAGCTTTGCCAATAATGTCTGTATAAATACAGACATTTATCTGTATAATAAAATAGTTACCATGGTAATAACATCGCTATTAAAATCATCTGGTGTCTTCAGTTTTATTATTTTCTCTGTAGTGATGTGACAATTAATGATGATAATAATGATGAGTTTCAGTGTTTATTGTTTTTTTGTTTCACTCTTTGATAACGTCACTGTTCATCATTGAAGCCAGTGATTGATTGATTTAACTTTCATTATCATTCAGTCTCAGGCTCCTGTCACTTCACCGTTGATTATATCAGATTAGATTGTTTTCTTTCAGTGTTTTTGAACTTTATCTCTTGAGACGATCAGTCATGTGTTTGTGTTTTGTTTGTTTGTACGTTAGGCTGTCGAATCTATAACGTGTTGTTTTGTGTGTGTACAGGTTTGAGAGTACAGTACAGATCACAAAGCTCCAAGACCTAGTGAGCAGGAGTAAACTGGCTCGCTGCAGAGGGAGGTTCGTCTGTCCCGTCATCCTCTACAACGGCAAGGTACGAGTGCACCGCTTAACGCAGGCCTCAGAAGGCGTTGCACTTCAATTAATCATCATACCTATTATTACTAAGCCACCTGCAGCAAAACAAACAGACAGGTGTGTGTGACCAAAAATAGTTTAGTTTGAAATAAGATGTTCTCATTAGATTTTACTTCAGCTGAAACCAGGTTATCTTGTCTGATACATAAAGGCATAAAACATTCACAGCTATCAGATTCCAGATTTATGGTTTTATTCTTGTAAACTGATTTATTTGTAAATTGCAGTATATAATAAATGTTTACTATATAATCACTATGACCCCTATTTTTTTTTTTTTGTACACTAGCACTACTTGACTCTTCTTGGTTTATAGAGTTTTCCACTTGGTGCTAGTTCCTGGTACCAGGTACTTTTTTTAGTTCCTACTCGGCCGAGGTGCCAAATGAGCCGAGTCGATACTAAAACATGAAGTGAACAGACGCCGGCCACTGATTGGTCAGAGGGAGAGTCTTCACAAACGCGATCAGACGCGAGTTGAGTTGAGACAACGTCAACAAAATAATCAGCTGCTGTTTTGTAGCCATTGTCGTCATCTACCTCTTTGTGAGCTAAAAGAGCAACAAGTACAGCGTCTCCTCCACGTCCTCCATTAATGTTTACTGATGTTTTTGTGTCACGACATCGTGGCAGTTTCAACCAAACTCACCACATTCACGTCAAGAAGGAGCCATTGTAATGTAAAACGGCGTGTCTGGTACCTGGAGTAGATTCAAGTCGCGTCGCCCTAACGGCAACGATCTAGTGGAAAATAGACATTTGTCTGTAGATGGTGATCTCTGGTGCATGACTCCCCTCCCAGAAAATCTAAAAACCTCAAAACACTGTGTGATCACAAAACATTTCTTATTTAACTCTGCAAAGAAAAAAAAATCTCGTTGATCAGACCAGTTTGTTTTTCAGTCATGGCTGATATTCATCAACACTGGTAACATCCAGTGATACTGATCCAGTGTTGGTAAGGCATCTTGTCTTGGCAGTTACTGAGACGAAGGCAACACCATGAATGAACTGATCAAAAGTTAAAGGCACATGACTTGTGACTGAGCTAAAAGAAAACAACAAATACCACAAGTAACCTTGTCCTTAATCTTCTGCGACCACCACTTCCTGCTTTCAATTTGTGGCTGAACAGATCTGAAACAAAACGCTGCTATGATCTGTGAACCCTGACTGTATAAAAACCTCTGTCTGATCTGGTCTTGTTGTTTATGTTTCCTTTCTCATTCCAGCATATTTGTCGATCGTCCACTCTGGCAGGCTGGGGGGAGTTATATGGACGCACAGGCTATAACTATATCTTCTCAGGTATAACACACACACACACCCAAATAGAGAAAATTAAATTTAGCAAAACAAAAAAACAGGGGAAGTTGTGTTTGACTTATTTTCCGTGAGAAGTTTCAGTTCCACTTGTGCTCTCTGAGCTGCTAAAAGTTGCTGCAATTTTGAGACAGCTGTTAAACTTTTCCAAAAGGGTTTAATGTTCCTCATTCAGAGTCGACAAGTTAACACGTACAACAAATATATTTGAAATAAAATTTAAAAAAAAGTGTTTTACAACCACAATCCAGCTGCCGTTAAAGTGTCGCAGCAGAAGTGGACGGTGAAATGAGATGAAGTCATTGAAATAAGTGTATCTCAAAAAAGAAGAAGATGTTTAATTTATTGATCAATTTGAAGAATATGGATCCACTCAGACCTGATGGTTTCATTTCAAAGAGTCAGTTGATATTTAAATTATTGCTTCATAAACGTCATTATGTCTCTGCTTTGTTTCATTTTGCTCTTATTGAGACATCGTCATCATCATCATCAACATCGTCATGTTTTTATCTCTAATGTTTCCACAAATTCAGAATATGCATAAAAACAGGTGGATGGAAACACTATTTTTTTTTCTCTTACTGGTCTTTGTCTGGACATTAGTTTTTAATTCTGAGGTGAAATTAAGAAGCAACACTCAGAAATATAAAACTCCACCATATGTCTTTAAAAATAATTCCTGGAGCTGTGTGTGATTCTGTTAAATATCCTAACATATGCAACAACACTGGTAAAGTTCTTTTAAAAAAAAAAAAAAAGTTGTAGAAAGAGGAGTCAGGTGGTCAAACAGGAAGTGTCCCTGCCACTCTAAATTACCAGAAGGATAAAAATCTCCTCATGTTCCTCATTTCTAAAACGCTTGTCACCTGCACTAAGATGAGTTGTTGCTCATATATCATTGTCTTTATAACATATAACATTTTGTGACGTTTAAAACTAAAACCTAGTTCACACTGGCCGACTTCACCAACAGTTTGTGAGTCTCAGATGCTGCCGTGATTGTTGCGGCATCTAAACAACTGTTCTGAGACCTGTAGTGTTCACATGACAAGACTTGTCAGTGATTGAGCTGACGATCACACGGTGACGTCACCAAACTCTACGTCTGGTCAAGTGAACTAGACAGGATGTAGCCGCTGCTTCACCGTGATTTACAGTCGTTTATTGTTGACGAGCACCGGTGAAGACGCTGCCTCCGACACAGACTAAACTAGTAAACCACCGTGGAAACGTCACGGCAACATGGTGGTTTTCATAGTGGAGCTGAAATCAGCAGCAGACCTGCCTGGTACCGGGTAACATTTGGATCAGATGCTGGGAGTTTGTAGAAAGTGAAAATGAAACAAAAATAGTTAAAATGTCAGACTATTAAACGTGGTTGTGAGTGAATCAGTGAGACGGCAGCAGCATTTATCTCTCATCCCTCCTCTGATTGGCTGTCGCTCTTTGTCAGTCTCTTCTGACTCCTCTAGTTTTCTAACATGCCAGATCCAGTCTTGGTCTCAGACCAGGTCCTGACGGCCTCTGATGGAGTCGTTAGGGCTGTTCACACATTATGATCATTAACTGATGACTCACCAACCATCAGAGGACCAAGTTGATAAGATACGACGACTGTAAATCGTTAGTAAAGTCGACTAGTGTGAACTAGGGTTAAGATGATGAGTTTGAATCCTTGAGACCATGAAGTTGACGTGATGTTCATGTGTCTGTCGCAGGGGGCAGTGATGACACGTGGACAGAATCAGAGGAGGTTCCAGAGGACGACAATGCCGTCAGGTAATCAAACCGCTGTAACAACATAAGTGCACAGTGAGAATCACACAGTCAGTGTCTGAATGAATGAGCCTCAGTTTTAGTGTTAAAGACGCTTCATCCCCCATGTTTCCCTCCTTTAAATTTGTCGTCTACTTTGTTCGTCCTCTCGTCTTCAGGAACGGGGACTCGCAGCTCTTTGACAAAGTCCGAGGTCACGACATTAAGCTGCTACGTTACCTCTCAGTTCGCTACATCTGTGACCTGATGGTGGAGAACAAGAAGGTTAAGTTTGGCCTGAAGTAAGAAACAGAACATTCACAGTCTGGTTGTTAAGTTAACTGACCACTGCATCGATGTGTCTTCGTCTTCAGACTTGTCTTTGACTGTTGATTGAGTTTAGACAGTTGATGTGTCTCATTACGTCTTAATTCAGAGACACATTTTGGTACATTTGATATAATTTTCAGTTCTTCCTCATTAATCATTTTAATAAATAATTTGTTTCATCAGCTCAATTACATCTTGTGTTAATGTTTAATTGAAGATAACAACAACAATCATTTTCCACTACAGGCCAATAAAGTTGGTCTGTGTTGTGTGTATTGAAATACTGTACATGCTCCTGAAAGCTACCAGCTAATTTCATGTCCTTCTTGTGTGTGTGTGTGTGTGTGTGTGTGTGTGTGTGTGTGTGTGTGTGTGTGTGTGTGTGTGTGTGTGTGTGTGTGTGTGTGTGTGTGTGTGTGTGTGTGTGTGTGTGTGTGTGTGTGTGTGTGTGTGTGTGTGTGTGTGTGTGTGTGTGTGCAGTGTTACATCCTCTGAGAAGGCAGACAAGGCCCAACGCTATGCAGACTTCACCCTGCTCTCTGTGCCTTATCCAGGTAAACACGGCTGATATTTTCTATCTGTGACATATTGTTGGTAAATCTAAATAAAACTACATGACAACAAGAAGTTTCACAGGAGTTTTTTGTTTTTAATTTACTCTTAAGTCTTACCTGCCTCACGGTTCAGATGCCTGCAACGAACAATAAGAAATAAAGACAGGACCAGTTTTTTAACAGACAATAAATAAAACATTGTTTTCACTAGAAATGTGTTAATATTTTTCACCACCAGTTGTGAAGCTTTTCATCTCGTTGTCTGTCATCTTAAATGATCCAACTCATGATGTCAAATGTTTGTTTTTTTCTCTGTGTCTTTGTTTAGGATGTGAGTTTTTTAAGGACTACAAAGACAGAGACTACACAGCTGAGGGTCTGGTGTTTAACTGGAATCAGGTACAGTGAAATTTTGGTTTAGTTGGTCACAATGTCAATACTTAATTGTATATAATGTATGAAATGCAATGTTCTTCATTGGAGAACATACATCAGTTCAGTCTAAATGAAATAAACAACAAACCACTAACAGAGGTTCCTGCATTATCAGTTGATGTACATCCTGTATATTTATGTTTGTTGTTAATGGAGTTGATCAGAAAGCAGCTTGACTCTTGTGTTAATGTGTCTCTGTGTCTCAGGACTATGTGGATGCTCCATTGACAATCCCTGACTGCTTTACTCAGAACTTGAATATTGACTGGACTCAATACCAGGTAACATCGTCTCTTCTTCTCTGTTTTATGCTCAAATGTGTTTCCTGACCGTCAACACATTCGAGAAGCTACAAGTTTTCTATCTGTGGTGCGTCGGCGCCATCTGGTGTCCAACCTGTGAAAGTGCTTTGATCATAATTCATAAGCACTTGTACTGCACAGATACAGGAATAGTTACTCAGCCTCGTGCTGGTAAGATACAACTTTACTTCAGAATTCAACAATATCACACACGTCAGACTGTATTGGTGCAACTATTAAAACACACAGATATTGAAAGTTTCATCTGATTAAACCCAGAGCTCATACAGACGACTGATAGATGACAGATAAAGAGGAAATACAAGAAGGACATTGTCTGTTAAGGAGTTAAACGTTACTCTTCAGTGTTTTAGTATAATTGTTGGAGGTTTGTTCCTGTTAAAAGAGTTTTTTTCTCTCCATTGTCGGCAGGTGCTGCTCACTGTGGAAAACGTTGGGTTTCTCTATTAAATAATGTATAGTTTAGCTGCCATTCATACATTAATATTATAGGACATTATACTACTATTATATGACACCTTAATCCTGATATATTTGATAACGTGAGATTTGTTTAAATGTAAAGTGTGTTACAAATACAATGCGTTTTTTTGCTATTGTTGTATTTGTAACGTTATGTTTATTATTATTATTATTACTATTATTATTTATTACTTTACTTAAATCTGTGTGTTTGTGTGTTAATCAGTCATGGGACCTGGTGGAGCAGACCCAGAACTACCTGAAGCTGCTGCTCCACATCATCAACAATGATGGTAGGTGCTGGTTGTGTCTTGTACTGGTCTAGATGACACTGACTGCATGTGTGCAATTTAATACCTCAAGATTTACAGACTTTACATCACATGACACTTAAATCACAGTTGGCAAACAGCTTTGTCTGCTGTTCATGCCACTGAACCATAAAGCCAGTCATTAAAATTGACTAATTACGTCTTAAAATCAGTTTATAAATTGTAATAGTAGATTTCACAGTGAGGCCTTAATGCTACCTGAGGTTAACAATAAACTCAAATCTATTTTAAACCGTAAACAGTTTTCTGTTGAGGCTGTTATTTGATGCTTTGTGATAATATTACCTAAAGCAGACATGTGTAGGATGAACATGACTCAATGAAATCAATTCTTACTCTGCTTTTTTCCCTCCAGTTGTGTAATCTCATTTTTTTTTTTCTTGGCTCAGAAAGAAACTCCTCTCATCAAACGCACATTACACAAGACTTTCTTCTTTGTTGTGAAGTGCACTCAGACAGCACTTGATGAGAAGCACCTACACGCGTGCTTATTCATGCAGTTATGTCATCGGCCAATCGCGTGGTCGCAGTTGAACACAAACACTCCAGGAGCTTCTTTTAATGTTCACATCACACATCAGATGTGAACATTAAAGGGAAAATGTGATATTTGACAGTGGCGTTAGTGTCGCCTGCAGAATAATGCTCCATGTAACAAATGTTGTAGTTTTTCACGAGAAGGTGGAGTAATGTGGTTTTACTACAGGACATTTGTAAAATGAATGGCCAGTTCACACGGGATAATAAATCTCAATAAAACGACCACAAGATGGAGAAGTTCATCAAACGATTACAACCCCTGAGGTTTGATGCAGACTCGTTTGACCACCTGGTGTGAAACTGAATGCTTCTTTCAACGCCTCCATCTTTGAAAATCTGCAGGAAATTACCTGTAAACAGTAGTAAATACAGTATTTCTACACATATTTCTGAACACAATCTTCAGACACATGGTCTGAAGATGTTTTGTTTGTTTGTGTATTTACTGCCGGTCTGTTCACAGGATTAGTTTCACCTGGGGTCATTTTTTTTTTTTTTACCCTTTTTAAGTTAAAAGTTAGAAGTCTCCGTCATCTTTACTGACGTCGTCCGGTACTGACATGATTACTGACATGACACATGAGGACGATGGTAATAATTGATTTACCACACCTCTACATTATAAAACTAATCCTGTCAGAATAGGAGCTTAAGTCTCAAACCTCAAACTGGTTTCATGAACATGGTCTCCTCAGTCATCACCTCCATCTCCAGATCCATTAAAACAGGTCCGGGATGTGTTAGAACAGGAAATGTGTCAGCGGCACAGCCTAGTGTTAGTGTGGTGTTTTTAATGTTGCATAAAGTTCTCACTGAGCGTGTTTGGTCCCTTTTGTTCATAATACATTATGATCCTCTGAAATGCTGCTGCTGGTCTTGAAGGTGGTTTTGTGTGGTTCCAGATGATAGTGGCCTCCTGGTGCACTGCATATCAGGCTGGGACCGGACCCCTCTGTTTGTGTCCCTGCTCAGGCTCTCCCTGTGGGCAGTAAGTTCTCATTTCTTCTTCTCCTTCTTTTACATTTTGAATCTCTTTACTTTCCCCCCTGGTGTCTCTCCTCTTGACACTCAATTACCCAGAAGCTCATTTGGCCTCTCCAACATTCATTAGTGACTTTAGTAATCCCTCGTTGAATCCATCTGCTTTGGCCTCAGCTCACTGCCTAATTCACAGCTCTCCAGTTGAATTCAATTAACCATTTTTTTTAAAACATGCAGTTTTAATTAACCCTCTTCTGTGTTCCCTACCTTTATTAAAAATAGAACTCTCATGTTATAAATATGCAAGATTTTTTTCTCTCTCTCAAGACATGATGATGATGCAGAGTGGAAGCTCCTCGTCAAATCACAGAATACGCTCACAGTGGTTTTCAAACAGAATAAGAAATAAGAAATTCATCGTGGTTACCCAGAGCTGCCGCTGCGTGACACGCTGTGAACGATCAGTTGTTTTTTTTTTTTTTTTTTTTCGTTTTTTTATAAATGTTGTTTGAGATGTTTGACTTATTGTTGTCATGTCACACCACAGGACGGTGCGGTGCACGCCTCCCTGGAGCCGGCAGAGATCCTGTATCTGACCATCAGTTACGACTGGTTCCTCTTCGGGTAAAAAAAAAAAAAAATTAATAAATCACTGACATCATCACTGTGATAATTTGGGCCATAACTCTTCAGGCTCTGGCTGACATAGATACAAAGTTATAGTACAAGAAGCATCTGCCGCCTCTTGTTTTAGGCACAACTGTGACGCACAACTTGAAAATTAACTTTTAATGAAGAACACACACACACACACACACACACACACACACACACACGGTTAACACGGTTAGATTAGATTAGAACAACCTTAATTTGTCCAACAATGAGGAAATTTGTTGCAGCAGCAGCAAAAAAAAAAAGATGCAAAATAATTAATTCATAAAACTACTTCATGCTCCCTCCTGAGTTTCTATTCATAATTACTGACACAGTCTCCAGTTTGAGCTCATCAGAGGCAGAAAAAGCCTCTTCACTACCAGCAAACCCTTGTAATTATACATCAGCTGGACACTGGCCAAGCAGGAGTGTGTCTGTGTGTGTTCACATCTGCATAAAAGGGTAAAGAAGTGTGTTACACCCGGAGGAGTTGTTGCTCCGACACTTTATCTCAGTAGGTGAAGTGATTCAGTTGAATCGTATTTAGACGACTTCATAAACACTGTCGGTCGTTGAAGCCTCAGTTTGATCCTCAGAGTCGGGATGAAGATGTTGTAGTTTCTGCTCTTGTGTTTGAACAGTGACTGAATAAGTAGCCTTGGTGTGTTAAAGGAAAAAAAATCCTGTCATAGTGTGAACTGATAATAACTGATCTCCACTGACGTCCTTGATCTCTGTGTTGAAAAGCTGAGTTAAAGATTCATTTTGTTCCTTTTAACAAAAAAAATACTTCATGATGCCACTTCCTGAAACTTTATTTAGCCAGTTTATTACGACTGCACTGAATTGAATTGGGTTATTGATAATCCAGTGACATATCTCTGTATCTATTTCCAGTCACATGCTGCCAGATCGACTCTCCAAAGGAGAAGAGGTGAGTTTTTCCTTCAGCTAAAGTATTTTTATGATGAAGTTGATGCTGTTTCAACAATGAGAGGAGATTGGCAGGAACTCAGTCTTACAAACAGTGTCCATACAAAAGTACACGTCTTCTTGGATTTATACTTTTTAGCACCGTGTTTTGGTTTCAGCTCGAGAATCAACCTGTGTCTCAGTTTGTAAACTTCAATACTTACACTCACTATTTTGTGTAAGTGTGTTCGCGCTGACAAGTCTGGTAAAATTTAGTTACTGTTAAAACCAGGATGGTTTTACTCATTATGGTCAAAAAGTTGAGTGTGGAACAACGGACACTTCTCACCCTCAATGACTCCATCTTGGCTACGTAGCAGAAGAGGAGGGACGACGGCGGCGGCGTAATCTCCACCTCACATGAAACATGGAGCCACACAAACAAACATCAGCACTAGTGAGACTTTGATTATTGATTATTATTGAAAACAAGCCGGCAGATATGTTGGTGGTCCAGTGGCAAGAACAAGAAGAAGATGCTGTGTTCGTCATTTCTGATGAGTGAACAAAACAATTTGAGACGACACTACCCTGAAATTGAAATTTGCGCACTACGGAAGTAAGTACATAGTGTACGTAGTATATCACATTGAAGTGTACTAACAGAAGTATACGAATTGAGACACACCAAAGGTTTCTGTCTGTGAAGGTTCAGTTTGTAGGATTTGGTGGCATCAAGTGGTTGATGTTTCAAATTACAACCGACTGGAAAGTCACATAAAAACATTTATTCTATAGCAACAAAAACACGTTTGTCTCAAGTGATTGTACATTCATGTAAACTTAGACAATATGTTTCTCTGAATGTTGCACATTGCACCTTTAAATTGCATCATGAAGGAAATAAATTAATGAAAGAAGAAGTAGATGTAAAGGTGCTGTACATCTGAGTCAAATCACATGAACGTTGTCTTGTTTCTTTTCTCCCTCAGATTTTCTTCTTTTGCTTCAATTTTTTGAAGCACATCGTCTCAGAGAAGTTCTCTGCCGTTAAGAAACAGAGGTTTGTTCCTGCTTTCATTCGTAACATTATGTTGTTTACATCTGTCGTGTTTCTTTCTGTCGGTGTTTTCTTTTCTTTTTTTTACCCCTATAGGAAATAATCATCTTCCGTTTGCAAATTTCATCTCTGTTAATCCAGTATCCTTTGTTCTGTCTCGTCTTTTCATCTATCAGATGTTATTTCATCATATCTTCTTTTTTTTTTTCTTCAGAAGGAAGAATTCACACTTCAAAGACAGTGATTTCACTGTGGAAGACCTCTGCCAGTTGAGTGAGTCGGGTCTCATACATGTTTCCATACGTGCCTCTCCAGGGTTTCTCTGACAGACCTTTGATGGATGTAGCTCATTTAAAACCCAAATGAATCTGAACTTATGATAACTAGGTTTAGTGAGAAGAGTCAGAGCTATTAATAATAGATCGGACAGAAAAATCTCAGTCTTAACCTTCTTCAAAGTGTCTTTTTCTTATTTAAGAAAACTTCAGGTTATGTACATAATCCTAGTTTTTGAGTTATATAAACCATGTGACAGTTAAACTTGATAACCTGGAGGTTTAGATTTGTTTTGGTTTGAGAACACGTCGCTTATCTTGAATCACGTTGTCAGGATCGTTGTAATGAGAGAAGCAGTGAGACATTGAATGGATTATTATGAACAGAACTATTAGTTACGATGCTTCGATCATATTTAATAACAGAAATTCAATCCACACTGCTCCCGGACACTCGACCCCCTCACCCAAAGTGTCAAAGCATGGAAAAAAACACCTGCACTAAATGAATGAATGAATTAATTAATACTTTATTGATCCCGAGGGGAGATTGAGACATCCACAAAAAACACAGACACAGATAATTCTTCTTATTATTATACAGTAAAAAAGAAGGAGAAAGTGACTTAGTAAAGGTGAGGCTAGAAAATAAAGTATAAACTATAAAATACAAGTAGGGCAATAATTAAAAAGTATGTTGCATGGATATGTTGAGTACAAATATGACAGTACAGATAATATAATAACACATTGACTGATGTTTGCATTTGTTTTTGTTAAATACACAGAAACTGTCAATAATTCAAATTAAATAAATGTTTAAATACTTTATTTATTCATTTAAATGTTTAAATAAATAAAATGTGGCCTCCTCAGAGTTGACTATATCACCAGCGGCCCACGGCCCATTTGAGTTTAAGACCCCTGATTTAACCCTTTAAAGCCTTTAACTCTATCATATTTGCTACATGAGTTTCTGAGACATCTGTCTCATCGACGTGTATCGAAAACAACAAAACATATCATATATGAAACGATGTAGCATTGTTTTTTGTTAAATAATTTATTAGAAGGTTTAATAAACATCTCAGATTCCAAAAGAAAATTACAATTTTCTGTTATTTGATGTGTCAGACTTTAAAGGGTTAATGTCACATCCACAGAAACCACAAACTTTTGTCTTTTTATTACAGTTGGTTGTTAAATACAGTTGAAATTAATCAGTGTAACTCTCATAAAATCCTCATTCAGTTTTAAAAGAAAACATGAAATCAGGATATTTCATGGATGGAACCACTGACTGATGCGTCTGCGTTCGATACAGATCAAAGTCACGTTAACAGTTGATCTAACCACACTGCTGCTGTCCGACTGAACAGAGTCGAGGGATCGTGGCAGTGTGACGAGTTTGAGCAGCGAGTTTTCCCTCATCACGGAGGAGGTGGGCGGGGCCTCCAGCCTCAACAATGACACTGTGGACCTTTTCTCCAGTCAACCCCAGGCCTCCAACTGGTCAGTAACACACACACACACACACAGAGATTTAGCAGAATGAATGAGTGAGAATGTAGCTGGTCTTGTTCTTCGTCTTTGAGTTGAAAATTTCTGCTTCGTCAAACAATCACAACATAGTGAACAAACGTGGTTCACGTATATAAATATCTGTGTTGACTGATGACTCGCTCACTTTCAAGCTGCGTGTAGAGAAACTTGTGAAGAAGCTGAAGCTAAAATTGGGTTTTTATTTTTTGAAACAAGTTGTTTTTCTTTTAATGTAAAAAAGCAGCGTGTCGCTGTGACTTTTTCTTGTCTGTGTTGGATTATAGTTTATGATTTATAGTGATGATATGAACGTTTCTACTCGGTGTCTTCGAATGGTTGGAACTGCGCCACTACAAGTTATACACTCACCAGTCATTGGTGTTAACCAAATAACTAACAGTTAAAGTAAGTGACTAAATAGTCATTTTTTAACCACTAATAAAGCTCAAAATATCACTTCACTTCAGCAGTAGCATGAATAGAGTCCTGACACTTAGTAAGTGAACTGAGAGTTTATTAAAAAGACTGTTTTACAACAGCAGATTCATCATTATCTTGGCCAAGACTCCCCTAAAAAAGAGTTTCTTAATCTCAATGAGATTTTTATTTCCAGGTTGTCATTTGATAAACGTGTCTGACGTCTTCAACTCTCTCCTCAGGAGAAAAGGCCCCACCTCCTCTCCTCAGATGGTTGTGTGGAATAAGCAGAACCCTCTGGACGAACACCTCTCTCATCCACTCAACGAGGCCAGGTCTTCCAGCTCCTCCTCCTCCAACCAATCAGAACACGCCGTCACGCGCACCGGCAGCAGCCCATTGGCTGTTCCCGGCAGAAGGTGAGTCAGTTTTTGTCAGGCAGCGTTAGTGACATCTTATTTTTATACAATCACAAGTTGTGTAAATGTAATCAACACAGCCTGTTGATTAAAACTGTGGCTCATGTTCTGCACAGCACTGACAATAAATAGGAAACTGTATAATACCATTATTTTGACATGTTCTTAAAGTATATGCAGTACAACTCTATATATATTTATATCAGGGGCCTTTATGAGTCACACACAGCTGCCATATTTTCCCAGAACATCCCAGAAACAGACCAGAGAGCAGCACCTTCACTTGTTTCAGTGGTTGTAAACAACATCCCCTCTGACATCTGTTCTCTGTTCTCACACTGCACTTCCAGTAAATACAACTCCAACATGATTGACTCTCTGTCAGTTGCTAGTGTTTGAAGTACATGAATAAAAAGATGTATATACGGCTTTTCCACTACACCGTTCTATTTCTGCTCTGCTCGACTCTACTCGCTTTTTTTTTTGTTTTCCATTAGAGATTGTACCTTGTATAACGCTGCGTTCCATTTACCTCGGAAGTTGGAACTCGGAGCTGGGAACGACGTCACAGCCGAGTTATCAGCGTTCCAGTTACAAAGTCGGAAAAGTTGCCAACCCGCTGATCCAGAGCACATAGAGTGTGTCTTTTATAACAGCGAAACAAACAACAACATCGTCGATCAATATCCTCCAGGCTATTGTTAGCCCCTGTTAGCACACACAGTTGTAGTTCATATTTACAACATGAAAAATGTAAATTACACTACCGCAGCATTTCCATATATATATATATATATATATATATATATATATATATATACACGGTGAACAATACTATGTGTACGAGTGATTTAGATCGACAAAAACTAGTTAGAAATGCTAATAAACAGAATATTACAGGGCGTCTACTAGTGTTTACACTCGGGGCAGACATCTTTGATTGTGAACTCGGGGGTGGTGAGGATTCTCTGACTTTCCGAGTCGGAAATCCGACTTCCAGTTGAAATTTCCGACTGGGAACTTGGAAATTCCGACTTCCGACAACTGCAACGCAGCATAAACACAGATAAGAGTGATATCCATCGTCGTAGCTACCTCGTCGTAAGCTAACCCAGCAACAAGTACAGCGTCTCCTCCGTGTCCTCGTTTAATGTTTACTGATGTTTTTGTGTCACAACGTTGCTGTAGTTTCCACACTGACCACATTCACAGACTGTGATGGAAAACAACGTGTCTGGTACCAACATGAGTTGAGTTGAGACGAGTAGCGACAATAGACAGATAGATACTGTCTCTGGAGTATAATCAGAGCTAAAGTTAGCAGGAATACCAGGTGACACGTCTGGATTAATGTATAGATGAATGTAAACGTGGATTACATGTTGAGTCTTTCTCTCTCTCAGGTTAGCAGCAGAATACACTCGGTCAGGTTCCTCCCTCTCGACAGAGTACGGGAGTTGGCAGATAGTTTCTGGTTGCGGCAGCATCCACGACCACGCTGCCTTCCCTCCACCTCACGCTTCAGCCTCCTCCACCTCATCGGCCGTCGGTGCTGCCTACGACTCGCCCCTGCCCTTCAGTTTTAAAGACGACGGACCCAGTGGACGAATGTATTTATTTTCTATCTATTTATCGTTTCATTGTTTTATTGTTGAAACCAGTCGCCAGATGATTTCTGGCTTGTCTCTTGTCAGATGGATGAAGACATTATCATCCTGTGAGGATGCTAATGTTAGTTGAGCCTCACTGAGTCATTATAGTGTCTGTTGACTGTTACAGTTGTTTTCGACACTTCAAGTGTAAAATAGTAAAGTTAATATCTTCTTGTTACTGACGTTAAAATGTCTCAGGGTCTCGTATGTTTATTTATATTAATCTCAAGTCTTTCCACATGGAACAAACAAACAATCAACAACCCACGTCGCAAAATAAATACGTGAATAATAAGAAGTAATAAAATAAAGTCACAGCTGTTTCACAGCAGCTAAATTATCCATTTTTTCAACTAATATAAGAACAGGTTGTCAGATGTAGCAGAATTTAAGTTTATTACCCTGTAATAATAATAATGATGATACACGTATCAGATAGTCTATGACATCGTTAATCCAGTGTTTAAATGTAGGTGGAGATTTGTCTCTTTCCATTTCATTAATATAAGACGTCTGATCATTAGTGTTGTGAATGACTCTGTTACCTCTGATAAGTTCTTCTGGTGTTAATATAAACATCCAAACCTCTAGATACAAAAAAAAAAAAAACTCAAAACAACTCAGGTCAGATTCAAAACACATGTGACTGTTGTAGCATCAGTCACACATCAACCCATTAAAATCACAACTTCCTCAACAGCTGAGGAGTCATGGAACAACATGGTAATAATATTACTTCTGTTGTCTGATAACAGAAATAGAAAAACATGTAAATGAGAAGAGAGAAGTTGATGTGTCTTAAAAGTCTCACTCAGATCATGACATTATGACCTAGTATTATAAAAAATAAATAAAAATGAAGTTGTTCAAGTAAAAATTGAACATTATCCAGCAGAGATTGTTTCCTGTTGGGGAGAAACTTCTCTATTCCTCCACAGAAACCAAAGGAGTAGATATTGATGAGAATTAAAAGAGATGGATTTTCCGCTGGATTCTCAGTTTGACTCATCCACATCGAGTCTCTCCCGCTCTCCCAACAGGGGACACGACACATTTTCATTTCTTTTTGATCTGGCTGCCAAGTCGAGTGTGTTCCACCAGAATCACCCGCAGTCGAAAATACAAATAACATCCATCCATCGTGACCCAGAGGGAACAAACGGTGGATGATAACGATGATGATGACGACTGTTTGAGCTTTGTGATGTTTCATTCTGGGATTTATTTTATACATTTTAGCCCAAGTGGGTTCGATTTAAACCACCTCTTCCTGTTAAATCCTGTTCTGGTCTTTTCATTTATCAGACTGACACCATTTTTTCTTCTGTTTCTCAGTATCATTTTCTTCTTACCAATACTTTTTCTTTCTGTCTTGTTTTCTCGTCCCTCTGCTCTCCAGGTATCCCTTCCCCTCTGAGCGCCAGGCTCGTCTCGAAGCGGTGCGTGAAGTCTTCCTGGCGGCCTACAGCTCCACCGTTGGCCTCAAGTCCTCAGCTCCGAGCCCCTCCGGCGCCATCTCCGGCCTCCTGGAGCAGTTCGCCCGCGGCGTCGGCCTCCGAGGCACCAACGCCATCGTCTGAACCCTCTCAATGTGACTCTGGACCCTCCTTTTAGCTTCCATCCATCCATCCACAGTTCAACATGTCTGGACTCGGTATAATAAAGTGCCAAATATCTCTGTTTAATTCAGGGGTGAAGCATTATTTTTTATTTTTTATTTTATTTTACAAAAACCCTGGATTTTATTTTATTTTTATTTGATTTTGTTTCTTCTCTGCTGCTTTGACTTTTAATCTTCCACGTTGAGTTGATGTGTCACGTTCAGGGAGGGAAATGTTTTCAGCTGCAGTATCAAAAAGGGATAGTCTGAGGGTTTAGTAGCTGCTGAAATGTTAAGTGTGTGAGAACATGTGGGGTCGGTACCTGTTACTGACAGAATATAAACAATTCTTCCTTCTTTTGTTCTTCCTTTATGTGTTCGTTAGAGTCTCTGCAGTGACCGTCCCACGTACAGGAAACGGTCTGTGTGTAGTTCAGGTGGATGTTGAAGGAAGACGAGATAAAAAAAAAAAAAAAACAGCACTTAACGTGTTCTGACAGTGATGGCACCAAACTCTTTTTTGTTTGTTTGTTTGTTTGCAATTTGGCACAGATTTGGTAGCTTGAAATCAGATTAAGTGATTTAGTTTTAGATCCTAGAGCTTTTTTAGGTTTTGAGGGGACGTCGGGAGGTTGAGATGGATTTTCTTCTCACACACCGTATATACGCTGAAAATGTCGTTTGGTCACTTTATCCAACAGATCTTGATCCTGTGTGTTAGAGGAAGTTCACAGTTTTTGTTCTGTGTAGTTACAAAGGTTCAAAGGTTTAGTTAAAGTTTGAGATTTGTGTGTAGGTTTGTTGGTCGTTTGTGTGACGAGAGCAGTGAGATAAAATGAGGTTTAAGTTGAACGCATGGAAGATGGTTGATGGTCTGAGATGTTTCTTATCTCTTTATGCAAAAATTCTGAAATGTTTCGTTTTTTTTGGAAAGTTCCAAAAACTGTTCCGAACATTCTTTTACAGCTGGAACAACTGTTAAAAAACGTACATATGGTGTGTGATGAAGATAGAAAGATCCTGTTAACTACATCATTTTGAAGTTTTATTTAATTTTTTTTTTTTGATCAAACGTGAAGTGAAAAAATAGATTCACATTGCGCAGTTTAAAAAAAAAAAAACAAATCGTAACCAAGGAGCTGAACATATCCAAGTCGGTCCATGTTTTCGTCTTTTGTTTTGTTTTTTTTTCCTCCGTATCTTCTGTTTGAGCTCATCCATCAGTAGCACTCACTGGGTAGCATACGACACACGGAGCGTTGTGTTAGTAAATCTGTGAACATTTGTGTGTGCATGTTGTTCAGAAGAAGAAGAAAAAAAAACGTGCCACATCCGCCTTCTTTTCTTTACAGTTCACGCTCGGACAGACATTTGTAACCTGTGCTACTCTTCTTTGAGTAGAGATCCACACGTCTGAGTGAAAAAAAACTACGGTTTTGACGGCTGCTGTACCTCAGGACTGTTGTTGTGCCTTTTGTTATCCTCAGTAACGACGGATCAGATCTCTACTTCATCTGGTCAACTTTCAGGTGTATTTTCAGTTTCTTAAATGGTTTTAGGCTTGTGGGGGAGGGAGGGGGGTGTCGCTGCTGATCGTTAATGAATGTTTTGACTGCAGATCTTTGCATTAAAGCTTCTCGGTGGTTTCCCTTTGATCACCGTCTCGGTCGCAAGACGTAAAATTCTTCATTGTTCAATAATGTAAAACTGTTGAGTCTTACGAACGCTCTTGAAATAAAGTTGATGAAGTAGAGTTTCAGTCATTCACCACTGAAAGACCGAGGTGCAAAGAGATTTTCATTTCTACCTTTTGATTTCTGATTTTTTGCCGAAGTGGATTTTTTTTTTTTTTTTATTTGGATTTATTTGTGATTTTGAGTAGGAAATTTGGGGCTTTTTTTTTTCTGAGAGCGAGATGAGAAGACGTTTGTGCTCCTAAATCAACGTGATATATATAAATACTGTAAACAAACTAATGTGAACAGGGCCATTTCAAATCGTGAGGTTTGTATGTAAAGAAACGTGACGTGACAACGTGATGTTCATCTGTCAGCCCAGTAGTTCTGAGTAGCATCGACGAACTTCTTCCATTTGTGTTTTAACAAACAAGATCGATACTGTTTGTTGCAGACAAACAGACGCAAATCAGTCTTCACATCTCGCTTTCATAAAAGAAGCTAAACAGCATTAAATCCCAAAACACGTAACGCGTTTTTAATTTGGTGATCTGCTAGACTCCGAGGCCAAAAGTTGCTTCCTTAAACAACGACGGACATTTGTTTGAACTGTTTTGTTTTGTTTCATCCCACAGTGAGAAATGTGTCAGTATTTGATTTATTTGACCTCGTGTGTCAGTTCTTCTGTTAACGGTCTCAGACTCATAATGACTCAGTCTGGTTTTAAGCTTTTTAAAAGTCTTGTAAAGACGCTTTCAGCAAAACGTCAAATCCTCGATCACGTGTCGTTTTCTCTTCAGATGATTTTCTCACCCAGTTTGTTCTTTTTCTCTCACTGGATTTGCATGTCACCATCACTTTTATCTTGTTTGTTAATAATATTGAGAATATTAAGAATGATTTTATTTGTTTTACAAATGTCTTTTTATTTCAGAATCTCTAATTGAAATGCTGCATTGCACGCGACCTGATGTTCTCCATTTTCATTGTATTGTTGTATCGACCTGTTTTTTTTTTGTTTGTTTGTTTGTTTTGTTTCTTTTCTTTTCTTTCCTCTCTTTTTTTGTTATGACTTGTGCTTAATTGTTGGCAGGCGACAGGCTGTTGATGAAAGGTGAACTGAGCAGCAGGTGGCGATCGTGAATAAAGAGAAAAAAAAACAACACTTTTGGTCACTCGCCCCGTTTCTGTCTTAATCAGTCGAGCAGAAAATGTCATTTGTATAAAAATTATAAATATCAAACACTGCTTGAAGATAATCCACTAATCAGAAAGTCCAAGATGGTTTTTCCTCAAAAACTCTGGTCGAGCATTTTCATCATTACAACATCACAAATGAGTGTAACAACATGGAAACGTCCTCTTTGTCTCCTATGATCTAGGTTATAAATTGCAGCCACTTTGTGGAAATCTGTCCATCCATCCAGCCCCTCGACAGTCGACTCTTCTGGACTTTGATGAACGCGTCAGAAATCAACAGAGGTATGTGACGACCTGATTAAACACTTGTTTTATATTGTTTCTTCACCACTACTGAGTTAAACAGACAGTGTTATGTTGGTGAGACTCCTGGATGTTGTTGTACGAGGCTTAGAAAGAGATGTTCAGCCTCTTTAGTGACACAACAACACTGTTTACTTTGACGTTAGAAATCTGCCCTGATCACTTAGTTTATTAGCCGTCTGCCCAGACTCAACTCACCACCACATCTCCACCAACGTTGTCCTGATTTGTTTTATTTTTTGTCAAATGACATTAACTCAAAGACTCTTAACAGAAGAGTATCGGTTCAGATGTGGAGTGGAGTTCACCTTTAAGTAAAAGTAAAAAAGTACTTGATTTTAATTTCACTTAAAGTACATTTAAAGATCGCAGATGTCACTGTTAATACTTACAAGCAACATTTTTGGTTTATTGGAAACGTTATTGTGCTTATGATCAGTAAATGCACTGCAAAAAAAAAAATATAATGGAATTCAATGTAGAAATGTAATAGAAAGTAAAGATAATAGCTACAAAATGTAGTGGAGTAAAAGTCAAAGGTATGCATTATTATTATTTCTACTTAAGTAAAGTATAGATGAAACATGTTCTTAAAGAGATACTGTGTAAGATTTTTTGAACATCTAGTGATCAAGTCCTTAGCTCCACCCCCTTTTCTCAGTGCACATTTCCTGCTACGGCAGCTGAAAATATCAACAAGATGTCATCTTTCCATTTGAGAAAAGCAACTACGATATTTACTCGTTTCAGTGTCGCCGGCTTCGTTCTCTTTTTTTTTTAATTCTCGTTTTTGTTTCCTTGGCGACTGTGACACCTGCTCATATGTGTAGGAGCAATCCCTGGTCCCCAGACTGGTTCTCTGGACTTGGTGTTTGTTTGTTTGTTTTTTTTAATTTAACATACATGGACTGTTTCTCACAGAGCTCTCTAGTAGACTATCTCTGGTGGGTATCTCCCTCTGTGAGTCTGTTTCAGTAGCTAACTTCTGGCCGTGCTGCCACAAAACGTATAAACACAAAAGACGGAGCCGTATTTACCTGATGTTGTCCCTTGTTGGCGCCTGTAGCCTCAAGATGGCGGTGCGTCATGGCGACCACCACTGAGCTCACCAACTCTATAGCTGTTTCTCAAAGTCGAGGGTTTCGATTCGTGGACAATAGAAGAGACTAATAAGAGTGGAAGTACACATCATCCCTGCAAAAAATAAAAAAACATATAAAAACTAGGGCTGTCAGCATTAAATGTTAATCGTTATGATTAATATGACTGATATTAATGTGATAAAATAATTGCAAGTTAAATGCAATATAACAGCAAAATGTAGTTAACGCAAGTTTACTTTTAATCTATTGACAGCCCCAATAGGAATATATTACATGTACATGTTACATGTACTTACAGTATATGTTTAATGTCACACAAAACATTAGTCCTGGTTTGACCTGGTAAGATAATTAATTTATGAATTTGTGAACTATTATATAAGTTAATAGCAACGTGAAGAAAACAAAATTCTAACAACCAATTATTAGCAATATATGTTTGTGTTCATGGTTAAATTTACATCAACAACCCATTAAATAGATACTGTGCTTATATTTGAATGAGTATTGCTGCTGCTTCCCTTATGCTACCGTTGTGCAGTGGAGGATTGTGAGCTAACCCACCGTCCCCCTGTTAAGATGCAGACATTTTCCGTGCATGAAAAGAAGCAAAGAACACAGCTTTTAGGTCACGGTCTGGGTTAGAATGAGTTAAATTCAACCGCAAGAAGAAAATCAAGACCCGGCCTTTATTTGAGGTGTTTACTGCCCAAAAGTGTTGCTGCCCCCGGCTATTAAAAGAGACAGACGTCTGCTACTTCACTGTTATTTGCAGCTTTAAGGCAAATGGCAAATTCAAACCCTGAACCAGAGCGCTTTGATTTATTGATGGAGGTTATTAATAATTAATGAGGTCATAGTTGTGAATGAAATAATCGATTTTTGTTCATAGTGGCTTTAATTAGCCTATAGGTTCTTACATTCCACCACATGTTCACCTGCTCCGGTCACGCCTCTTTTGTGGCACTAATCACCCTCCATACAAACACTACAAGTTGCGCTCTGACTCAGGAGGAGCAACAGAGGAGGTCTCTGCCTCCACCTGGCGATGGCTGGAGAGAAATGTGGAGCAGAGAAGTGTGCGCATCCGTGTGTTGTCTCCCTCCCTCTCTCTCTCTCTCTCTCTCTCTCTCTCCTCCCTCTCTCGCCATGAATGAAAGCCTCATCCTCAGGTATGCCTCTTAACCCTCAGCTGCGCTCTCGCGACCACCAACAACCAACAACAACAAAAAATCACTGCTACAACCGGAGCCTGTTGGTTCACTCTCAGTCTCTCAGTCAAACCCTGTTGGATGTTGGAACAAACACACTGTAACCAAAGGAAAATCAGTGCTGTAATATAAGTGCGAACTTCAAGGATCGAGAGAAGTGATTTAAGAAAAAGAAAAGAAAGAAAAATAAAAAAAACCTCTCAGCCATGGCGACAATAGGGGATTTCGACCCGCTCAACTCCACCGTACCTGCGACAAAGATTGAAGTCACCGTTTCTTGCCGGTGAGTAAAAAAACAAAAAACAAAACACGTTCACTTGTGTTTTTTTTTTTTTTTTTTTTTTTTTTTTTTGGTGATGATGTTGTGAGTTTTTGTTTTTGTGTTTTTTTTTTGCCGTCATGTTTTTTTTTTTTTTCTTTAAAGATGCTGTGATAATGTTTGTGCGTAATTTCCAGCCGTTTTCTGTCCATCTTTAAGACTTTTGGCTCATTGTGCGTCTGTAACACGCACGCACCAACTCTTCTTTTGCTAAGGAAAGAAGGATTGTGATGTGATGTGATGTGGGTGTAGAAGTGCGTGGGGGTGGAGGGAGAGAGAGAGAGAGAGAGAGATAACCAACAGTAGCAGGATTTATTCTGAGTTCTCTGGAGAACTCTGAGATCACATGAAATGAATGCGCCAACTGACAATAAAATAAAATAAAAGAGAGAAAGGAAACGGAGAGCGACGACGCTGATGTAGTTATTATTATAGTTATTATTTAATCAGCGCAGGAATTATCTAACATTACTACTCGTTTTAAAAGCAGAATCTAAAATTAGTACACGGTCTTCACAGTGAACATAAACGTGATGCTCAGGAGGAATTTGTGCAGCTATTTCTTTTAAATATGAATGTGGGAATATCTAATATATGAAGATTTAATACAAACAATATAAGATAATTAACCCATAATAAACCCAGAAGAGAATAACCACTGAGCAGTGTAGTTGTGGATAGAAAAGAAAGCCCATATTATCATCATACTAACAATAACATAGAATAAAGAAGTCACAGCTGATGCAAAGTCAGTGCAAACAGAAAATAAAACAAATTGCAGCTAAAATGACTCAAACAGGAGATCGTGCTTAAAACAAAACAGCAACAAAACATTAAAAACCGCTTTGATGTTTGTTGTTATTAAAAAGTAAAACTGAAAATGTCCCAGACATTTTGACATTCAGACCGTGTTTCCATCAAGAACGTGACAAACCAGCCTTTGAATATGATTAGTTTGGAGTCTCCCTCTTTTAATATGATGTGAAATATCAGCTCACTACTCTGTGCTCTTTTCAGTCCTTCGATATCAAATCTGTTCTACTTGATTACTGAGGGATCAATGAGACTCCACTCCACGTTTTGATTGCTTCCTACTCCTCACAGCAGCAACACATCCTGCACATTCACACCAGGTCCAACCAGCCTGTCAACATTCACCCTGGCTGCACTGACAACAACTGTGGAAAATTCATCCACCGATCTGTGGCAGAAGCTACAGTTTGGAGTTTCATCTTCATAGTGGAATAAATCTAAATTCCCATCGGTTTTTGGTTGGACTTCAACTTTCTTCTGACACTTTATTCTCCCCAGCAGTGGTTATTATAGTTACTGTCTATAGTATAGATAATATCTGTACTATAGATACTATATAGGTGGTATAGGTGGTTCAATTTCCCTTAGGGAACCACTGAAAGGGATCAATAGTCATCTATCTATCTATCTATCTATCTATCTATCTATCTATCTATCTATCTATCTATCTATCTATCTATCTATCTATCTATCTATCTATCTATCTATCTATCTATCTATCTATCTATCTATCTATCTATCTATCTATCTATCTATCTATCTATCTGTATCTATCTATCTATTATCTGTATTATCCATTAAAATATAATAGTATATATATATAATATAGTATAATACAGTATATTATACTCTATTATAGTACCTATACTATATCAGTTTGGCTTTGAGATTTTCTTTATGTTTCTACGTATCTATATGATTTAGGTTTATGTCCATAAACTTCCACATTAAAACAAACAAACAAAGAAAACACTTGGTTGATTTAACTTGATTTAAAGAAGCTGGAGAAGGAGGATGGAAGATGGAAGAACGCATGACATTAACTATGATCTATAAAAACCACAGTTTATTAAAAGCTTTTCTACAGTAGCTCAGTTTGGCATAACAAGAGCAGGAGAAGCCCCCGAGTGTAAATGTGTCCTCATCAACTGCTGCTGTTTAATGTTTTAATTGTTCCTCTGGTGTGTTGAGTGTAAAAGGGATGTTCTTGTAAAAAAGAAAGAATCACTTGAATTAACCATCATTGGACAGCTCCACTTGCAACAATTTTCACTAAACAATGAGAGGTTATTATTACTGCAGGATCGATGACTTTACTTCAATAAAAACTACGTAAGAACATGTTAAAATGCACCAGGAAATTAATATTTTTCTTTTATATAAATAGAGTTTACAGTTATGTATCTCCAGGTCGATGAAACCGTTCACTCAGTTTTTAAATCAGCTTTTGATTTGAACCTGTAGCATCTTCCAGATTGTTGGAGGTTGTATGGGTTGTGAAGACTTGTAGCACTAGTCCAAGACTTGGACTCGACTCTGACTTGTACCTTAATTTTATGGACTCAGACTTATTTGCTGATGAACTCGTCAGTAAGCAAATCTGCTCATCGGACTCGTGTATTAACTGTTTGTGGACTTGAGGAAGACTCAAGACTTGAGAAGACATATTTAGAGAATAAATAGGCTTTGCTAAAATGATAAAAGTGTCAGGCCTTTTTTTCAAAATATTTGTGATGTATTATTTATTCATTATGTGTGGTAACTGTCATTTGAAGTGAACTCAAATTGGACTTGAGACTGGACCCAGACTTCAGGTTTAGTGGCTCGACTACAACACTGGGGTAGTGTCCACGGTGGCTCAGATCCTCAATTATTTCCCTCACTGTGTTGAAGCACAGAGAGTTGGAGATGAGCTCCAGTGAAGGCAGAGAGCAGCCAATGAGTCTCTGCTTGTGAACAACCATCGAGCCACACTCAACAGACCAACAGCGTCTGAATTTATAAACGGTTTAAAAGCTGTCTGACTTTATTTGAGACTAGAAAGTCAAAACTAACTACTAAATGTTAGATTTGCACCTCAAATGCATGATATTTGCCACAAGTTTGCAACGTTAACTTGTTGTAACTACTGTGTTATTAAAACTTCATCTTAAAACTTGTAGATGTTAATATCACCACGCTCATTTTTCTGTCTGCAGGTTTAGATCAGATATAAACTGTCACTGTCACAGTGTCTTATTTCACGCTGCCACTAGGAGACGTAAGCTGGAAACGATTAAATTATTGATGTAAAAGTGTCGTAAAAATGTTGTGTAAAATAGAATCTGTCCATTTATAATTTATATCACTTATTCTTTGGAGGATGTGCAGCCAATCCCTGACAGTGGGAACTGGTTGAATTTACATTTCTCTTTTTGCTGTGTTCACATACAATCTGTGGTATTTTTAGAGCCAACATTTTGTTGAGTATTTTCTGAAAGAGCAGGGGCAGGTAGTGGTGGGTGGCAGTAATTGATGCTGTATTTGCAATAATGGAAATGAAATGAAGAAAAAAAAAAAAAGAAGATTAAAGCAGGTTGAAAAAGAGCTATAATTTTGTATAATTTTTCTAAATCATAAATCTAAAAGTACTTGACCTCCACTGGCTGCTCATGACTTTCATATCAAACTTGTTTCACTCGTGCTGCCGACAGACCGACTTCTCAGTCTGCACCATCGACTTGGACTCAGTCTTAAAGACTTTCAGTCTCAGTCCAGACTGTCTATCAGAGCGGGGGAGTCCCTCTCTATCTTATCTATCTACCTAACAACCTAACATCCCTAAATGACACTTACTCTGCATTAGATCACTTCTTACTTGCACTTTGCCTCATTGAACTGATCCAACACGTCTTTATTTTCTTAATGTCTCTGACTGCTCTGAAGCTTGTGTTGTACTTCACTTGTAAGTTGCTTTGGATAAAAGTAAATATAAAATTTTTGTAAATGGGACTTATATCATCATCTTTTTTCATCTCATCCACTTCTAAGCATGATCATGTTCATGTTCATATTTAGCTGAACTGTGCCCTGATAGTAAATATTCTGGCTGTTGTCTGGCAGATGTTTGGGTGAAGATGAAGATGAAGGTCTTTGGTTTGACTACAACAAAGTTAAGGTTCACCACACTACTTAAAAAGTAAGGGTAACCAAGGTAAAGGCTTTTGGGGATTATTATGTTCCATAATTGGTTTTGGGTGAGTTTTGGGTCATTAGGGGCTGAATCTGATCAGCTCCTAATGACCCAAAGAAGCTGAAGATGCATTTTACTCAACATTATGTGGAGAAACCCTGTCAGGGTTGAGATGGAGTTCAGGTCAGTGAGAATCACAACTGGATAAGAAACTCAGTGGTGCTGTCCTTGGACACATAGTTATATTACACAACTAGTGTACTTAGTACTTACATAATACGTACAGAAACAGAACAAGTGAGACCACGAGGTAAGATCTGAACTTGTGGATCGATTACTTGGTTCCAGATGTTGGTTGTGGTTAAAGAAGAAGAGCTGGCTTTCCTCAAAGCGTACTCTTACTGGCTGTTGAGGACAAATATTTATAAACTGTGAAATATTCCAAACAGTGCACCATAAAAGATCAGGGTTGAGGATTTGAGTGGTTTGCTCTTGAGACTCATGCCAGTACTGGCCTGATTTCCAGAACATACATATTGTATGTTCTGTGGAAATCTAGTAAAACCGTATCAGTGTGTCTTCAATGTGCACTGCTGAATTTATGCATCATTATATTATATAAAAAACTAGAATAACTATACCTCCTCCATCCAGTTCAGCTGCATTTTAATTTATATGAATTCTTGAGTTATGACATCAGTCACACCAGCAGGACGTTATTTGCCTCAACATTGTATGTAAACACACAGTATTACATTCTGTATATTACATATATAATGTTTTACAGTTTAACTATGAATGTAGAATCTAGGAACTGCAAATAGACCAGTATTTTATGATTGAAGTGATCTATTAGGACAATAAAAAATCTCTTTAAGTTCAATGGTCTTTAAGAATTTAATAGGAGGAAGTTAAACCGATGAAGAGAAGCTAATATACGAGGAATATGTTCTCTTTTCCTACCTACTTTGGATTAACTGGGGTTTTTTAACAGAGTTACTGGAACATCCTGATAGTAAAGAATTACAATAGTCCAGTTTCGACTCTTTAACAAATGCATGGGCTAACTTTTCAACATCCCTTCAGACAGAAGTTTCAGAATCAGATGGAAACATGAATTTGTTCTTCTCAGATGTTCATCAGACTTTATTGGATACACTGCAGACAACAGCTTTTTTTTTTTTTTTATCTGTAGCTATTTTCTTTCATCAGTGCGTAATGTAAATCAGTAATATTAGAACATTTTTCTGCTTTGTAAATAAACAAATCTCCACATTTTTAAAACCAGGTTTGGAAAATTGGCTGCAGTGTGAGAATGTTGTGTGTGTGTGTGTGTGTGTATAAACAGCTTTGTCAAATGTGTCAGTATGTATGTGGGTTAGACAGGCAGTCAGATAGTGTGGAAGGAGGCTCTGTTTTTTTTCTTCTGTTTTTATGTAAGCGGCTGCTTCTTTCCACCCAGACGCCTCCTCTCTACATCCTATTAGACAAGCTGAGCGTGGCAGCCAACCTGTTTTCTACCACTCTAGGTTGTTTAATTGAAGCGGAATTGGAAATAAATGACCCTCACTCTGTCTTGTGAGCAAAAAAAATATATCAACAACCAATGTTGTTGATAATCCCAGTGTGCATCTTTGATTGATGAGGGAAGTCATAAGTATAAGAATAGCCATTTGAAGGAGTCCTTCCTCCTCGCAAACTGTTTGTTGAGCATCTATATAGGATATATCATTTTGTTGATAGGAGCATCTGCTAGAGGGCCTAATACAACCTGATGACGAAGCCCTACAATCAAATGGCCCCCCCACCTTCTCTTTCTGAAAGCTCATGAATATTGAAATAAGCTTTGCGCTGATTGGTCGGTTTGCCCAAAAGCTAGAAACCCTATGTACTGTAGCCGGGAAAGAATTCAGTATCAAGTATTCAATGTACATGAGTCAGAAGAAGGTTCAGATCTAGAGGAATAACAGCCAGTTCGCCAGCAATTGGAAATTAATGTGTTAGAGTGGTAAGTTTTGTCACGTAAATGTTCTAGTAACTATGTGTAAAGTTAACTGTAATAATGCTAGTGTTACAGCTACCCTGCAACATTATCTAGATGCTACCATGTATTTTAACCTCTTGAGCCCCAACGCCTCCGATACCAGCAGAGTGGGTCACATCCGATTTCACAGTGTGTAACACCAGCTGTGCTGATTAAACATCAGCATGTTTAATATCCCCAGAAGCATCAGAATCTGGGCTAAAAGCTGATATGAATCATTTATACAACCACCAAACACAGCTAAAGCTAGAAACAATTCAAAGAGCAAGTAAACAAACTCCACAAAAAGATGTTTACAGAAATTGCGACCCCCCTGCTCTCCACATGGCGCTTTGTTAACAAACAAGTGACGTCTCTGCTGAGAGCGGAGATCTCGCAGGTTCCAAAACTACAAGTTTCATCAATCCAACTAACTGACTGAACCAGCAGCGTTAAAATGATCAATAACATTTAAACGATCAATAAACACGATCATGAGTCCCACCTTACCTCTGTTGTTTCGCCGCATTTCCTGAACAACTACATCTCCCAGGATGCTTTGTGAGCAGTTCGAAGGTCAAAAAAAGGTCTTTTTCCGCCTGGTAACAGGCTGTGATTGAACAGGGGGAGAAGCCCCTCGTCTACCTCACTTGCACATCCACCTTATAGCTGGTGATTAGTTGAAGTTACTTAAACGCGCTGATGTCATCTGATTCTACCGGTTCAGACGATTAAAATAAGAAGCCGGAGATATTGACCTATTTATTAGATGACTGTATTTACTGTACACACACAAGACATTCTGTGACTGGAATGATACTAATAATAGAATAATAATGATAATAATAGTAAACAATCATAATATAATAATATTATCTCGTCTCTCCCTCTCGTCCAACACATTCACCGTCCTCTAGTACTGCCAACACTGGAAAGGGGTTGGAAAATCCAAATTTAAGAGGGTGTATCTAAGTGGGCTAGAGCTCCTATTACAACATATTACATCTTTGCTGAGATTGGCCCGTTTTACCACGGCCATTTCTAGTTTACAAATTTGCTTGTAGAGGAGGTCGGAGATTGAGTTGTGGTAAATGAGGTTTTGAATTCTATAACGATCCTTTAATGATTGTTGTCTAACTACAATTAGAGGTGAATTTTCTGATGATTAATACTTGAAATACTTTAAACCAGTGTAGTTAGACCAGTATAGATTATTGCATGATCAAGTCATTGTACAAATTAAAAAAAAAAGTGTATAATAGCAGTATTTCTGCTAAAAATAGTGGAGATTTCAGGTCAAATTACTTAAATTTTTCTCAAAACATTCTTCTAACACAAAGCTACTAAGCACACAAAGCAAAGAAATTCACTTTACACACACCCGTCGCCCAGATATCTACTCTTTATTTTAAAGGTCACATCTTGGCATTGACATGATCACCAATATGATTGTTATTCCTTGCAGTACTTTATTGAAACTACAGGGAAGTGACTCCAACAGAGAGTTCAAAGTGTGAGGTGTCATTAAAGAGTATATCACAGCAATGAAAATGTGTGAATGGTGAATTTCCATTTCTCATACTGCTTATCCAACTTGAGAGACAAAGTTTCCATTCATGACATGGCTTCATGCTTGAAACCTCCAGGACTTGAGGGAAGCTAGAGTATCCAGTCAGAGCTGTCTCCTGCTGTGACTGACATTCTCCCACTGAGAAGTCCTGGCTCCTTGTTCTCGATGACCTACCTGGCATTTCACTGTCAAACTGCCACCAGTGTCACTTTTTTAGCATCAGGCCATCAGTCACATTGTATAGTATAGCTGACAAATACCGTCACAACACTGCAGTTAAAGTAATAGTATTAATACGTGTGATCAACATGCAAAGTGTAACGGGTAGAAATGGCCGACAAAACATTAAAACTAAATAAATCAGAAAACTGTTTTCCATATAAAGATAGAATCCTTTGTTTATCCGTTTTTCACAACCATCATGAAAACATCTACGTCAGTTGATAATCTTGACATTTCTCTGTGTCCCTCATTCAAATCTAGCACCTCTCACTTTATATGCCGCTTTATGTTAATCGGGGCGTTACGTCACATTGGCAAGAACCTGTACAGACAAATATCTATTGAACTACTTCAGTATTTCTACAGAGTCTGTGGCTCACTGGCCTTTGTTTAAAGTCTACACATGTTCAGTGAAAGAGAGGAGCCTCAATTGGGTAATAGTTGCTGATGGTCAAACTTTTTAGTTGCAGACCAAAAAAAAAAAGATTTCCACTTATTTCCATCTCATATTTGATCCTCATATTACCTGTTTGACTGTTTTTGAGTTCTGGTTAGAGAATATGTTTCTCTAACAATAACACTGGTTATACCTGAACTCCTGACTATTGTCTTAATGTATATTCCTCTCAGACTGCAGACAGCCTTGACTTCATTTACCAATTACACAGTGTAACTTGTAACCTGAGATTAAAAATCCAGCATGAAGTATTTGCGCTCTTCTCTTTCAGCTTGATAAGACAAATGTAGTTTCTTTATCAACTTAGTTTAATGATGGTGGGTGGACAGTGAGAAGTTGTTTCCCTTATCCCCAGTGAAAATCATACTCTTCCCTCCTTTAAATATGGTTTTAACGGTCTATCTTCTATCACACTAAAAGAATAAATAGTAACTATTGAAGCTTCTTTTACTGTATTTTGAACACAGATTCTTTGATTCTATCAGCAGCTCAGGATAACACGAGGAGACTGTGTGATGACGACTGTGATACTGACAGGAAAGAAAAATTAAACTCTCTGATCTGAAAAAAGATCCACACACTGTTAAATATTTCCTACGATTTGAAATGAACATTTCAGTCACACTGACCTCATCAGACATGAACTACTTTCCTCTCTCTGCTTCTACATCACTTTTTAAAATCTGCACCACATATTCATCATTTATTAAGTTTTGTTAAAAAAAAAAAACTAACTCCAGAAGAAACTCATATACTTAAAGTCACATTGTGTAATTTTTCAAGTTGTCTATTAACAAAAATGCTGTTTTCATTCACAGCTATGACCTCTTTAATTAGTAATTAAGTCCATCGACAAATCAAAGTGTTCTGGTAGGTTTTGTATTTGTCACTTATACATACATAGAGTTGGTGAGCTCAGTGGTGGTCGCCATGTTGCGCTGCCATCTTGAGAAGACAACAACGACTAAAACAAGAGTAAATATCGGAGTTGATTTTCCTAAAAAGACGGATGACATCTTGTTGATATTTCTTAGCTACCATAGAAGGAAATGTGCACTTGGAAAAGGGGCGGAGCTAAAAGATGCTATTCAGTTTGTTGCAGTATATGACCTCACCACTAGATGGGACAAAATCTGGTTCAAAGCATCAAAAGAGTGTAAACATTTCCTTTCCTTTTTTTCACAGCAGTTGAAACCCTGTCAGAATCCCTTTGAATAAAGTAAAGAAAGAGCTAGAATTCAGAATTATATATATTTTCTATAACTATATTGATGTTATCCTTGCTAGTATATCGTGACTTTAATGTGAGGATTGACATCAATTTTTATGATTGACAGTGTTACCAATTTATAGATGATTTCATGCATAAAGGGGAAACTTAGTGTAAAGGAAAGGAGATCAGATTCTGTGGTACAGTATCTCTTTAATTACAGCATATTCTGAAAGGGACTAATAATCAAGAGTCATGTGATCACCTTGTTTACGTATCTTTCTGATTTATTAGCCTGTCACCATTTCCTTAGAAACTCTATTCATTGCTTGTGATGAACAACAACCTAGAAATGCTCTAATGTCTGGAGGAACTGAGCCGGTTAATGCTTCATGCGTATAGCAGTACACAGCTTTGATGAAATTGTATTATAAGCTAATATAACCTGATGGTAAGGCAGCCGTGTTTGGACTGTGGAGATGGAGACGGTCTTCTTTCTTTGCTGCATCAACAGAGAGCTGCACCGTAAAGCCAGCTCAACAACATAGCCGAGCTTTCTTTGTGTGAGCTTCGTGACAGAAACGTCATCTCAAAAAATCTGGTGTCATGAAACTGGTTATCAAATGTCTTTTATAACTTTCTTCTTTAGACTCTGTGTACATTCATATAAAAGGGGTGTTTGATGCCTGATTTGACACTTTTCATTATTTGACAGTTGTCACAGCTAAGAGCAACACTGTCATTGTAAATAAAACATGAGAGGAATGCTGCAGAAAACGGCTGCTGGTCTAAATGAATATATTTACTTTATCACTCACTTCACTGTCAATTCATCCTGGTGGACTTCTTTTATTTCTAATGTAAAGCAGCACGTTCAGAGTCTAACATTTTAAGACTTAAAGCAGCAGACTAAAACATTATTCTGAAGAAAATCATTTAGTGCTAACACTGTCCCAGAAGTTCACGGAGACCAATGACAACCTTGTGAACAGCAGCTACAGTATCATACTCAAGCTTTATGAATGTACGTAAATTTCTGTGGTCAGTGCCATTCACAAATGGAAGAGCAGTGTTGTTATTTTTATTTTTTAATGTTGGCTAAGTTTGGAGCATCAGTTGTCATGGTGAAGTAGCCAGATTAAAGAAAGCTACGTTTATGTACCAGAAAACTCTGGTTAAGGGCTCAACATTCATTGTTACTGATCCCACCGATCACGCATCAACGTGTGGTTTGTAAAGTTAGTGACATTAAGTGATGGTCTCTGTCTTATGGAAAATGGTGATAACTAGACGCCACTATGAACTAAAATGTTGAACTTGTTAGAATTACAACTTAACATCATTAAAGTGATGGTCTGCAGTAATTTGAACCTGGGGTCTATTTCACCACGAATACAAGTCAAACACCTCGTCAAGAGATATTTTATGTTGGTCTAAGAAATATTGATTTTGGCCATCTTTTGTTTTTACAACCAAATAGCTAACAATGAAAGTAAATGGGGGCAGTCAGCCAAACGTGTCCAAACTGTCATTTTTTAACCACTAATAAAGCTCAAAATATCACTTCACTTCAGCAGTAGCATGAATAGGGTCCCTACACGTAAACTGAAGTACTGATAACTTAGTAAGTGAACTGAGAGTTTATTAAAAAACTGTTTAAGACTTACCCAACGTCTTGTTTTTATAACAACTGGTGATAAAGGGTGTTCCACATCAGCAGATTAATCGTTTTCTTGTTTTTCACGGACACTTCAGCCCATTGTTCAGGAAAATGTTGAATCTGCTGATGTGGAACACTCTTCATCACCAGTTGCAATGAAAACAAGACATTGGGTAAGTCTTGTAAAACAGTCTTTTCAATAAACTCTTGCTACCATCACTTTTTAAAATTAGCCATTCTTAGACAACAAGAGTGAACCACATAACACATCGCTGAGAGGGGTTATGGGCCACTCTTATAGGGATTTTTATTAAGAAAAGTATTTGAAAATATGAATTGTGAAGGTTTTGTTTCGCTCCGACTGTTTATTGAATCTGTTTATTTAAGAGAGGGTGAAAATTGTTCAGCAGATTATAGGAAACACTGTAGGATAATGTGGAGCAACCCATATGGTGTTTACACATTTTACACAAACTGTCATGTACTATTGGCAAGGGAGGGATACTGTATAGAAACCTCCATGTGTGCATGGATGTACTGTATGAAGACATGAACATGTAAAGATACACAAAGCGCTTCTGCTCCTCTC
Organism: Polydactylus sextarius; assembly: GCA_016801845.1. Taxonomy (NCBI): domain Eukaryota; kingdom Metazoa; phylum Chordata; class Actinopteri; family Polynemidae; genus Polydactylus; species Polydactylus sextarius. The sequence continues at coordinate 23,713,396 of CM028908.1, forward strand.
TCAGCCTGACACATATAAATCCTCAAAAGAGAGAGTGCTGTCATTTGTCACTAATGTGTCAAGATGTTAGAGGAGAACATGACTTGTAATCTTGACAGTGATGTGGTATGTGTGTATATATGATACTATTTGTGTGTCAACCGTTGTACTAACTCGGGAAATTCCTCAGCCACAAATAAACAGAAATACATTAAAATGTTACTCACATTGCAACAGTTACAGCCACGGATTGACTGTAGTGTTTTCTAGCTCAAAGTAAAGGAAACAAGCTGCTTTTATTGGGCTCAATTACAGAAACAAAGTTAAGAAGAATGAGAACTTAAAAGTGCTTGAACCCTTAATGTTCAGGGGTTTAATGACAAAAAAGGTCCAGTACACAGGTGATCAGTCAGAGGTGGCAAAGGCTCAGAAACATCAGGCCAAAAAATGTCATCTAAAAGACAAAGACGGGTGAGAAGGGTGAAGGTGTGAACCTCGGAATGAGAAGTACCTTGAAAACTTGAAAGTAGGGGAGCTTTGAGAGAAATATGCTACTAGGCTTCTGTTGATCCTCATTTTATATGATCTGTGAAACGATCTGGTTACCTCCGACTTCCATCGCCCCAGGTTTGTCAATTACTCTGTAGTAATTAGATGAAACACAGTGTGTGTCTGTGACAATACATCATTGTTTCCTATCTGGGAAGGGGGCCAGGACGCAACACAATGATAAATGCCCAATTCTCCTCAAGTCCAAAAACAGCTACACTAACACTGAATACTCTTATATAATCCAGAAACTGATTACTACCAATCACTGATTAATTTAAACAAGAAATTATGACATATCGGGAAATCATGAGGTTGATTACATGTGTGTACCCAGTGTGGGCATTAGGGTTTTAGGTACGTTTTGGGTCTTGGACAAAGAACCATTTGGGGAAACCAGTCTCAAAGCAGCACTATCTCCCTGGATTGTAGGGCTATTGCTTTAGCTCAAAGCTCTCTCAGGGATCTCAATCCAGGAGATTTGCACTTTAGTGAGTTGGGTCACCCAACACACCTTTTGCTAGATTCAACATCGCAATTAGCACAGTCTGTGCTCAGTCTGGCTAAAGCTCAGTAAAGCCCGTTGCAGGACACTTGGCTCCCAGATAACATCTGCCTGGAATTCCAGGAGTCGACATTCCCAACAGTAGCATGAGTTAGTGTCTCACTGGACCACTCACCTTTCTCTTTCATACTGAGGAAAAATGTGATATTTTGGAATAACTATCAGCATAAGTCTCTTTTCTACTAGTCTTGACTCGGCTCAACTCTACTTGGTTTGATATCAAGTACATTGTTTCCCATTACAGTTTGGTACCTGCTTGATGTGAATGGGGTGTGTGGGGACACAAAAACATTAGTAAACATTAATGGAGGACATCAAGATGATGTACTTGTTGCTGTGGTGGTTGATTATTTTGTTTTCTGGTCGAGCTTATGAAGTCACTCTTTCTGACCAATCAGTGGCCAACAGTCTCTTCTTGTCACATTTTAGTATCGACTCAGGTCACTTAGTACCTCGCCAGAGCAGGTACCAAAAAGAGCACCAGGTACCAGGGACAATCCCTAATGGAAAACAAAAAAAAAGTGAGTAGAGTAGTGATAGAGTGGTACACTGGAAAAGCCCTAATAATGTCAAGCTCTTGCGTAAGGGAAGGGTCTCTACCCTCCATGACACTGACACACTTGGTTATTCTCTATGTACTGTATGTATCTGTATATATCCGTGTCCACGATCAAGTCCCAGTCAGGTCAGAAGTCCATAAAATTAAGGTACAAGTTTGACTCAAGTCTGAGTCCTGTATTCGAGTTCTTCAAACCTGCTTGGTTCCAGCCAGTCCTGGCAGGTGGACTGATGTGGTCCAATGTGAGACATGAAATGAACGTTATGAAAGAGAACCGCACATCTTCCACTTGACAGACAATACGATACAGTTTGGATCGCAGGATGTTAAGGATCAACAGGGACAGAAGATGATGTAATAATGCTTTAGACACCTTATTGTATCGTATATGTTAGATTCAGAATATAATGAGGTTGAAGTTGGCTTCTTGTTGGTGTGAAACAGAAATTGTAGTTCCTGAAATGCAGAACTGTTTTATTTTTATTTTTAGGTCTCTGTAAGTTTTTTAACACCTCTGTGTGCATGGCTTATGTTCTGTAGGAGAGAACAAAATCTTCACCATCAAATTAAATCTCAATATAAAATGTGTATTAAAGGTAAAAAAAAAACATTGTGCCATCTATTATCTATTCTTCTTGTCCTGTTGAGGGTCACTGGGGACAATATATTGTTTTTCAATAGGCACTAACTTCAGGCAACACTAAAGTTAGTTAATTACCCAAATGCAGAACAGCTACAACAGTGGGTGGTAACTGCATGGCAGCCATTCAGTGTTACTGAAAAAAAAAAAACTGAGAGTAATTAAAATGAAAAATCTGCTTTAACTCTATGTTCCTAACAGTTTCTTTCCTTTATTTGCAGAAACCTGTTAGACATGGACACCTTCTCTAAATCAGATCCAGGTAAGTGCTGCTTCTGTCACATTCATTTCTACAGTCAAATTCATTGTTCATGTCTGTACAGAACGTCCCTGATGCTTTTTACACAGAAACGTTTACAGTTTTTAAGTTTTATGCACCTAATCAATACATGTCTGTCATCAATGAGTAATAACTCCCACATCTTTAACACAATACAGCAGCAGCACAGTAAATGACATGCACCCAAAGGTTGAGATGGAAAAAATACAACTTTCAATCAAGTTTGTTCCCAGTCAGGGCATCAATATGTGCATGTGTGTGTGTGTGTGTGTGTGTGTGTGTGAGCTACAGCAGCAGTGAATTTTAAAACGAGAGCAGAGAAAGAGATGAGGAGAAAACAGGGGAGAGAGAACAGATGGGGAGCAAGTGATACATATAAAAGAAAACATGATTCACATTTGATGAAGAATGACAGAAGACAAATCACACGGCTGTCAGAAAAGGTTTCAGTGGGACTGGTGAGACAAGGAGAACCAGAGGTTTCATCTTCCTCTGCTGTCATGGATGCAGTCGTTTTTTTGTGTGTGTGTGTGTGTAAACACAACCAACTTTTTTTTTTTTTTTTTCTGTCTTCCTGCACTGGTATGATAAACAAACATAAAACAGAAATGAAACATGAGCCTTGCTTTACTCCATAAAATGTCACATACCAGTTACTCTGCCACCTAATGGTCAGTGGAAAACACAAGAAACCAAATGAACACAGTGAATTAGTGACTGAGAGGCTGAATAAAACTATGTTAATAAAGTAAATATTAAACAACAATATGTAGGTGCTATACACTTATTTATTTTTTAGTTTTTCATATTTTCATGATGTTGAAAATGAGAGTTATGATTAAACATATACAAATATTCATATATCGGTGGGACCACAGTTTCCTCTGCTGCCAAAAATTACTTTTGATTTTAGAAGCTGATCATATCTGAGAGTATTTTCCTTTTTCAGTTAACACAACAAAGATGCCAATAGTTGTATCTTACAAAGTAGAAAATGATTATTTAAAAAAAAAAAAGTGTGACAAAAATAAGACTGATTGACGAATATTTAACAAAAATCAAATGACTACAATGTTATCAAAAGCTTTAATATTATTTTTTGGACATTTTTTGCCTTTATAATGTTAGAGAGTGTAGAGAGACAGGAAATGGGGAGGAGAGTTGGGAGAGATGCACAGGAAGGTTAAACTCTGCTGGGATTCATCAATCTCCTGGTGGGAATTTGAAACCAGAAACACTCATTTGAAATTATTCAAAATATGCAAATCTATGTTATTTGTTGGAAAGATTGTGAGTTCTGATATTTACCATGTGTATCATGCTGCTATAGAAAGAGCGATGCTGATATTTGTGTGTGTGTGTGGTCATGAAGGCCAGTGTGGTTGTTGTTCAGATGTTTGACAGTGTGTAAGTGCTGTTGGGTCGTGTTTTCCACGGTGGTTGTATTTCACAGTAACATAGATGAAGGAAACTCAGACGTCAGTGTCAAAGCAAAAACAAAACCATTATTACTAAAAGAGTGGAAATTTTTACACTACAACCTGTTTACATCACCTACATCATCATCCTCAGAGATGCTCTGTATAATGTAGGCTACTGAGTGAGTTTTTGGTTTATGTAAGAAGATTTTTCTTTAAGTACAGAAAAAGCAACGAGATGAGACCAATTCTGAGGCAAATGAAGAATCATCTTTGACAGTAAATGAGTCAAAGTAAAGTGTCTCTTGGAAATGTAGCTGTGAGTGTTAAACATTTGGTCCCAGAAATTCAAAATGTTTAGGCTGAGTTTGAGATTTTGAACAATCATTGGTTCTATCACGGTGAATATCAACATATCTATTATCAGTATAATCTATGATAACTGGCTTTTATCTTTTTATCATTTATAGTACGAAATGAAGTTTTGCTGTTATTGATTAGTCCAGACAGCTAACATCATAGGCTGGAGTCAAATGTGGTTTACAATCATAGTCTGCAAATAAATGGTATGGATAACATAGAACTGCAACAACAACTACAACATCCCATATACACTGCAATCATGAGGCCATTAGGTTACCAGTACAGCCCAACAAAAAAACATAAGTAATATTAATGAGATGTTAAATTTATTTAGTTGGTTTGTTGAAAATCATACTAATTATTAATTAGGGGAACTTTTACATCCAACAGTGTTTTTGTCAAAATGCTAAAATGCTCAGAATGACAGTGTTAACTGTGCCAACCTGTTGATATAATGTTTGCTATGTTGTCTGTCTTAGTTTAGCAGTTTAAGAGGTTAAAACACACTCAACTGAGAAGCACAAATAACAAAGTAAAGCTGCGACTGATGGGAATGTCATTGAGTTTGCAGATAGTTTCTCATAAAATTACATAATACATTTTTTTTAATCACACAAAAGGTTGCTGAAGATTTTTCACAACATCTGACAGTTGAAAAGTGCAGTGTTTGTGTGTCCTCACTGACACTAGTCTTTCGAAGCGGAGGTGCAGAGCCATGGTGGAAGGTAATGTTAGTTTCAGAAGGGTCTTGAACTTCAAAGCCTTCAAAGAGGAAGCTGGAATTACTGTGGCTACAATGTCCTCTCAGCTCTTTCATGTCCCTGGTTGGAGCCCTTTGTTGGACCCAGGTGACTGGACACAACCACACAGGTCAATACCTATTCATAATGTCACCTAGCATTGACAGCTTCTAATAGATGAGTGAACCAGTTCACCTGGTGGATCCATGCCTGTAGATAACTGGATTAGCTTGTAGTCAGAGTCAATAAATGGTAATAATTTATATAGATTCTCCACAGATGCATTGATTGTTAACTGACTGTGTCAGTGAGGTCATGAGGTGTCTGAGTGTAGCTTTAGCTCTCAATTTAGTCATGCCACACAGCCTAAATTGTCTTTTTGTGTCATTAAGAGTCTTTCCATATATGAACAAGGTACTTAGAGTCCATATAGAGTACATATTAAAGCATTACAGATACATAGTACCCATTAGTACCAAAGATGCACTTAATATAACATCAAACAGACATTAAATTTCACTCAATGTTTAATCGCATGGTATTAAATACATAATTTACCCATTTATCTTCCAGTGCCTTAATGCTAAATACCCTGCACTTCAAAGTGAATGCTACTAATTATAACTTCATCATGCAAATCAAAGACATATAGGTTATAACATGTAGGTTAGATCTAAGTTGCCCATAGGTACAAATGTGAACCGAATTGTTGGTTTGCCTCCACAGCCTCTCAGTTTCTAATGTTTTCCACTTAGTGCTAGTACCTGGCACCAGGTACTTTATTTGTTCCTACTTGGCCGAGGTTCCAATAGAGTTGAGTCGATACTTGACATGACGTGAACAGACTGCTGGCCAAGAAGTGTCTTCACAAGTACGACCGGGTGTGAGCGAGTTGAGATAGACTCAGCAAAATACTGCCATTTTTAAACACCAGCAAGAGCGATAGCCGTCGTCGTAGCCGACCTCGTCGTAAGCTAACCTAGCAACAAGTACAACATCTCCTCCATTAATGTTTACTGTTTTTATTTCACAACGTCGCAGCAGTTTTGACCCCACTCACCACATTTATGTTGAGGAGGTATCAAATTGTAATGGAAAACATATGCCAAACCTGTGATAGACTGTGCGACCTGTCCACGTTGCCAGGTTGGATGGATGGCTTCCAATAACTTAATTTAAAAACTGAAATAATCAGTATTTTCAATACTAATTACAAGATAAACAATTATTTGAGATGGAAAAAGTGCAACAAGGAAAATTAATTGTATATGTTATGTTCATTATATGGATATTAATATTATACTTCTCCAAATTAATACCTGCGTTGTGACTGAGATAACCAGAGCTTTATAGGTTTGATTTAACACTGTACTTGTTTAGATATGACATGGTCCAGTCCAGCTGTGAAACTGGACTGGAAATAAATCAAACAATGATGTATGTTTAACCTGTATGAACCTGAACCTTCAGATGGGACATTGACACTGAAAATTGTGCTGTTATTTACCATTTTAGGACCTCAAACCATCTCAACGTCTTCTTCTTCTTCTTTTTTAATATTGAATTATCACCGAACATAACAATAATCATCGATTTAGACCGTGATTGACGTCCACCAAGATATCTGCCGCCTTGTTTACAATTCTAATTAATAATCAAAGTCTCACTAGTGCTGATGTTTGTTTGTGTGGCTCCATGTTTCATGTGAGGTGGAGATTACGTCGCCGTCGTCCCTCCTCTTTTGCTACGTAGCCAAGATGGCGTCATTGAGGGTGAGAAGTGTCCAACGTTCCACACTCAACTTTTTGACCTTATTGAGTGAAACCATCCTGGTATTAACAGTTCACTGTGTTTTTCCAAACTTGTCAGTGTGAACACAGTTCACTCAAAATATTAAGTGTATGGAAGTATGCAAATTGAGACATGCTGAGTTTGTTGGTTTTGCTCCATTAGACCCAGACACTTGACTTGAATAGATCATTGTGTTTGGAAGTAGAGGGTCGACCTCCAACACTGAACCCAGTGAATGAAGCTCTAGAGGCATTTACCTTGTCTGCTCCTTCAGTCCAAGTTGTGCTTTGTTCTCCCCATATTTCAGGCCACTGAACTCTTTACTGTCCTCCTGTGTCTCCTGCTTGTGTGATTACCTGCTCCACCCCGCTGTGTCTCAATTCAATTTAATTCAAATTAGTTTTATTTGTGAAACACCAAATAACAAAATACATCTGTCTCAAGGCACTTTACATATTCAGGTCAAAGCCTTACAGTATTAAAGTACACGGCAACAGTGGAAAACTCCCTTTTTACTAATCTTATTATTACTATCCATACCACTGTCACCATCATCATCATCACCATCCCTCAGCAGTCTGATCCTACAGCAACTTAATTAAATGAAGGTCCGGGACCCACCTGAACCATGACTAACTATAAGTTTTATCAAGTTTTAGGTCTAGGAAAGTTTAGGAAAATTTTAGGCCTACCCTTTAATAGAACCAAATTGGACTCAAACTGGGAGCTGGTTCCATCAGAGGTCAGTGGAGACACAGACGCTACTATGCCAAGTGAGAGGAAGTTCCTGAAAAGATTCTGGCCCCTAAACATTTCAGGGAACTTACTCAGTGAAAACACAGCTATAGACTCTAGGAACCAGACTTCATCTTATCTTGAACTTCCCTATAACCGTGTCATTAATAGGTTTGTAAATACAGAGAAGGATTTTGTTTCTACTCTGGATTTCATAGGGAACCAATGAAGAGAAGCGAATATCAGAAAAATATAAGCTCTTTTTCTCTTCTTCCTGTCATTGCTCTTTATGCAGTATATCAGATGAGTTGAGGGTTTTAACAGGATTATTGGTAAACCCTGATAATAATGAGTCATGGTTGTTGGCAGAGTTGTTCATCATCAGCAGTATGAGAGTACCGGAGAGAGAAACATATTGTCGTTGGAAGGAACAAAAACGACCGCACGGTTTACATCTTTTCACTCAACAAGCACCTGTGTTTTATTGTACATGCCCTTTATATCAACATGAACACTTCCAGTGCCCTACTAACCAAGAACCTTAAAAATTAAGAGCACATATGCCAACAACAGTAGTCCACACTAATAAATACATGAAGACAGGATGTGTCCAATTTTTATAATATGGTACATGGAGACTAGAGATTTGTCTTACATGTACACACACACACACTAGACCACAAATGGAATTAACCAGTCATCCTTAAACACTCAGCCTCTTGCCTCTTTCTCTGTACATTGGTGTTTATTAATTTAGTTTGACTCTAGTTGTTTTTTTTTTCCTTCCTCCTCCGTCCTTCTGAAAGTAGAGACAACAACAGGCATCTGCAGGTCATCATGGCTTCTTGTTCCTCTGCAGCAGAAACTTGATTCTTTTTATGTGCCACATTGTGATATCATGTGCTCCTGCTGTGGAGGAGTGGAGGAGAAAAAAAGATAAGAGGAATCTAGAATGACAAAAAGATCTGAAACCAAAAATAGTCACAGTTTGCAGAGTGCACAGTATTCTCACAGTACTCACTATAAACCTCAAACCTCCTTCAGACTTGCAGCAGTAGGAGAGGAGATAAACAGGAGGAAGAGGAGAAGTTTTAATGAAAGTGCTGCTCTGCTTTTAACCTTGAGATGGCCAGAGGAGTCGCTGAATGTTTCCACAGCCTGTTAACATGTTGAAAAGTTTACATGTTAACAACCAAAATGTCATGGCAGATAACTAACAGCTACTGGATGCTCACATGCTGCTGCTTCATGACCTGTCTCCTTAAAACGTGATGGGTGGACTGGAGGAAACTGTCCCCATTAAAGATAAATAAACTAAACTAAAATAGACATTTTTTTAATTGTATGGAGCCGTCCAAATACTTTATATTGGTTTATAAGTTTCCAATAACTTCCATTTCTTAATAACATTTTGGGCTGTGGAAATTTCAAGCTGGAAGCACTTATTTTTTTTAATCTTCTCTTAGTTATCAGTTAGTTAAGACTCTGCTCCAGTTCACCATGAAACCTTCACCTGGTTGCCGTGTTTGCTGTTTGTCTTTCTCTGTGCTACTTTTGTCTCCCACGCCACTTTACTCTCAACAAGATAGAAAAAAAAAGAAAAAGCAGGTCTTACCTGACTGAGTATGCCAACCAAATCTCAGCACAGGCCACGGTTATCTCCCTACAGATAAAACTACACTGTTCTCCTGTCAGCTGTCAGTCACTTTATTGCTAAATAGATATATAATAATAATAGCAGTGTGTTCCTTGTGTGGAGTAAAGATCCTGATGTGTTGGTTGAGCCTGTAACACACCAACGTTTCCTTTGCAGTTATTCACAATCTACCAATGACTGTTTTTGTTTTGTTTTGAATTCTACTGTAACTATTGATCTATTACTGCTACATAACTCCACTTATATATTTCCCATATTTTAGCTGTTATATCTTTAACTATAACAATACATAACAATACACAAACATAATGTACAGTTCAGTTCTTAAGTTGCATTTTTCAGAAATGTACATGAATGTTTTATTGACACTTCTTTTTTTTTTAATTATTTTTCCAGTGGTGGTGTTGTATGTTCAAGGTCTGGGGACCAAGGAGTGGAGAGAGGTGAGTGAAAGATGAAAAAGATTTTCTGTTTTCAAACTGACTGCTTGACTTTTAAAGATTGAAATGACAACTGAACTGATCAGAGAGTGAAGTGTTTCACTGAAAGGTCAATCAGTCGGACAGTCGGCTGTAACAGGGTTTTAGATGGGAATGACTGTCGATGTTGTGTCTAAACCTAATCAAACTGTGACATTTGCATGAGCTTAACCACAGATTTGTAGCTGTCACTAGAAAGTTTTAGCAACAACTGATGTGATAATTTGTCAGGTTGGATGAACTATTTATTTTATAGTTATCATATGACCTATAACATATTCTGTTGTGCTTGTCTGCTTTGATTTGAGTATGTTTACATCAGTCTAAGTGGAACTGTACTGGGGATAAAGTCTAATAACACATCGTCCAAATTGTCTTAAGGTTTTTTTGTACAGTTGTGTGTCAATGCTAATGTAGCATTTTAGGTTTGTTTTCTAGACTCAGAAGCAGACAATAACCTTTACTTATCAACCTCAGTCTGGTGGTAAACACCAAGTTATGAGGAAATATGTGACTACATCTGCCACCAGTCGTCATCAGGACTGTACATAAACAGTAAAACCAAGCAACTGTGTCACCAGTCTGAAGGTTAAATATCATTTATATTCACACTAATACATTCACCCCTGCTGTTAAAAGTTTTGTAGAAAATGATTTTCTTCTTTTATTTACTTTTGGGATTTACCTGAAGATATTAGATGAGATGATAAAACGTCCCCAGGCCATAAACCAGACACTTGTGTAAATGAATTCACTGAAACATATTAGATACTGTAATAAAAGTAAATGTCAAATCTAATGAAAAACCTTTTTTTAAAAAAAAGTTTTGGTGACAACCAGATCGACTACGTGTTATTTCCTGGTTTGTCAGATTGGCAACAGAAGGACGGTGTCATAAAAAAAACATCTGTTTTAAAATGATCAATCGGAAAAAGGGAAAAAAATCCATTCATCGTCCACAGGAGAGGACCACCCAACCTTGGGTGATTTTCACTCGATGTTAATGATTTAGAGTAAATTTTTCAGGTTGAATCAGTGATGCAGGGAGACTTTGTCTTCACCAAACAAGACTCACATGACCCAGGAACAGGTGGACCAATGAGTTCCCAGCTCCATTATTTAGGTATTTTTTAAGGATTTTTTTTTTTTTTTGTTAACGGACTCAGAGCCTTTTAGAGCCTTTTATAGGCTTTTTTTTCATTTTATGAGATGTTGTGTAGTTGGAAATAAAAGAAGAGCACTTCAAATTGCCATGTATTATTTTACTTAAATATATTTTGATGAGAAGTATATTATATCAGGTCTAATAAACCCAACGCTAGTGAAGGAACGTCAGTTGTTCTACGGTTAAGAAAAAAGTGCCCTGTTCTTTATTTACTGCAGCAAAGAATTCATCAGTGTGTCTGAAGGAAAAAAATCACAGAATTTAATAACGGTGAGACCCCTCAGTGAAACCTGAGCAGCAAAATATAGAAGTTCATAAAGTTTAAAATGATCTGAGATGCTGTGGGATTTCAGCCCTGGGAGCATATGGTTGTGTAAACATATGGACAAGCTCAGATGTTTTCTCTCTCGCTCTCTCCTCTGCCTCAGCGTCTGTCACTCTGTCCTGTACTAATTTGTGCTTTGTGCCATCAAAGAAAATCACTCTTACCTCAACAGGGATCCACACACATACACAGAGATCTCAGTGAGGCTCAATCAGACTCATAGGGAGAACACGCTTTCAGCAGAGCAGAATACACTCACACACACACTCACACACACACACACACACACTGGATGGAGGTGGTCGATGCAGTCATAGAGCAGTATGGATCAGTTTGCAGGCGAACGGCTCAGCTCTGCTGCTGGTTTTAGGAGAAACAGACACATAAAGAGAAAAAGTGTAGTTGAGTTGAGTTTATGTTTTCAAATGTATGAGGCAGTTCACTTCATCACAGAGTGAACTGAATAATATGTTGTTTTTTTTATACGGGAAACCTTGAAAAGTGACACATTCTTGGTGACAGCAAAGAGTTTTTTTTTTTTTCAGTTTCAGAAGCTTTTCCATCCTGTCAGGAAACAACAAAAGTGTTGATAGAGATGTTGTTTGTTTGTTGTTGCTGTTGTATTTCCTTCTGTTAATGAGTTAGAATGAAAATCTATATGAAAGAAAAGTGATTGTGATGATGCATCATAAACTATTGTCCTTTCATTACACGACATAAGTTAATGTTTATTTAGGGATTAACAAGTGGTGGAGTCAGAAAGTCAATTTCCTCTGGGTGTTTATCTTTATCATCTGTGTTTTTTTACTTTCTCTCTTCTTACAACAAATAAGAAATGGCTCAAAACAATTGACAGTGAAGGACAAAGGAGCATCCTTACATCCTGACGTGATTATGCTCTTTAGGTTTGAGGGATAATTTCACTATATTGAACATATACATAGGCATAGTTATAATTGTATGGAAATTAATATATTCATTGATATTTGCTGAAATTCAGACATGATTACAACAGCATATAAGTCAAAGAAAACAAATATGAACATAAGTTTAATCAACTATGTCAGAAAAAGTAAAAACGCATGATTCTGATTGGATGTTACCAGTTTGTTGACGGTCAGTGATTGTGAGCATGAAGCACAAATCAAATAGCAAATTCTGAACTAATGATATGCTCAATTTAACTCAGTCTGATATGTTAGCAAAGTCTGACGTGTTGGTGATTTATTTTTGAGGAATTATGAGCTGTAGCCACACATGAGTTAACTCGAAAGTCATTTCAAGTCAGTAACTCCAGGAAGACTCAGTCTGCCAGTTACTGGGTGTAAATATATAATTAATTTGTTTATTTGCCCATTATTTTTACATGTTTCCATACTTTAATTTTGAAAAATCATAACAACAGTTTCATATTATAATAACATGATATAATCAGACTGTAATTAGTGAGTCTGATTCTGAGCCGAAGAACAGCTGGTGCCTCATTGTGTGAAGCTTTAGTCAGTGGACTAATAACTGCTGCTAATAAAAAGCTAAAATGTACGTTACCTCTGTCAAATCTTGTAAAGTATTTGATGAATAAAATTCATACTCGTCATGTTCAGATGATTAATGTCACTGTGATAAACAGCTCTGATCTGTACAGACATTTGTTGTAGATATGACAAGATTTTGATTGGCTGCTCATTACATCTACTTTAATCTGTCTTGTCCAAACATTATTTTTGTTGCTTTATTTATAAAAAATTAAAATAAATCTAACTCCCCTCAGCTGCTCTTCCTCATCACTGTTTTTTAGTTTTCTCTTCTGCATCCTAATGTTTACAATTTTCAATTCAAAGCCTGATCGACAGCAACAGACTAAAACTGATTTCTGCTCAACTCTTATAATGAGTATATATATTTTTTTCATTTTTTTTTTTTAAACTTCAGACTGAGTTGTTGGGAAAATATCGGGACAGTAATCCACAGATTTAGGAACGGTTGCTGACAGAATCTCAACTCTCCATCAGAACAAAGACACGGTATCATAGAATATAAAGTATCATAAAAACCAAACAAAAAAAAAAAACCCTAAAACGCGTCCGTGCTTCTGTGGGAACAAGTTTCTGAGAATATCCTAAAACTTACTACCTTAACTGACTCTTAATCTCAGCAGTGAGTCAAAGCTTTTTCTTTTCCTGCGTTGTTGACTACAGCAGCAATGGAGGCACATGATTTAGCCTATATATATATATATATATACACACACACACACACACATATCTGAGCTGATTGAAGAGCAGAGGAGATTCTTTGGCTCTGGTTTGCCAGATTGGAGTGTAGCCACAGTTGGAGATCTTCCATATGCTTGCAGGTCCCACTCAACCGCCTACTTATTACTCTGGCAGTCTCCTTGAACAGTTGTGTGTACTGTATCTTTCTGTCAGCAGGCAAAAGGAAACAAGCAGACAGCCTCCTTGTGACATGTGTATTGTCACCATCTTGTAGTGTGTGGGCTGTCTGAGCACTGAGCACATGGCAGATTAGACTCCAGGCACTTTTTTTGATGCAATTAGCAGAAATGTAATTCTCACAATAAGGGTGGGAAAAAAAACAATTACAGCTCTGCCTAAGAGAAACTATCTTCTAAATATTGGATGGGTAACAAAGACAAAACTGCAGTAAACTGCACCAAACAAAAACAGTTTTGTGTGTGTGAAAGTAAAAATATATTTAAGTGAAGATGAAACGACTCTGCTGCTAAAATATTCACTTGGTAACTATAAGTTACCAGTTGAAAACTTAATATATCACTTATACTTAGATCATTGTGATGGACAATCACTGTGTGATGTGTGAAATTTGTAGGCAGCTCACCACCTATCGAGTAAAACAATCTGTTACTAATGTTAAATAATGTCATATTCACATTGTTTTGTATAATTAAAATGAAAAAGGATCCTAGACTAGCAAGTTATGTTGTCCTAAATTGCTCTTTCCTAAACAAAATAAAATAAAAATATTTAAAAATAGGTGAAGTCAGGTGGACAGGTGAGCTAATAGCATTAAACTTCGTTGTTGCTATGGCTGAGAAGGGAAGACAACGCTACGTTGTGCGGCTTTTGGTTGTAGTTTCTAGTCAACAAGACAACAAGAGAAGACATGTAAACCCTCACGATGAGAAAAGAAGAAATGAAGAAGATGTTTGTGGACTAGTACAACCCACGGCCACTTCAGTCCTGATGGATTTCACACATCACGTGTTTTCCGTAGAATTACGTTGTAGAATCCTGGATAAACAACAACATGGCGTCCTGTTGTTTGAATTGACCGAACTCTCTTTATATTAACGGCTCAACACTGAATATCCAACCTGAAACTAACTTCACCACGGTCGATCATAGCGAGTGAAAGACGTTAAAGACAAGAGATGAGCTGGATCAACTTCTGTTAGGATGTAAACAACCCGCTGCTACAGTTGAACCATCAGACACTAAGATCATGGAAGAAACCAACGATCCACCAGTTGAATCAAGTCAGACCGAAGCAGCTGGTGTTCACCATCCGGTAACAGACGTTTTTATCATAAGGTTGACATTTTGCTTCACTCTAGCCTCCTCACTTCTCTGATCGTCTTTATTTTCATGTAAATTTTAGGTATTTGTCCTGTTGATTTATGATGCGGTCGGATTCAAACTGGAAAGGCTGAACAGAAGATGCGTTCATCTTGTACTGTCAAGTCAATTAGACGCAGACCAGCGCAACCATTTGACGTCACGACCGAGATGTAAACAACAATGGCGGCCTGCGAACCGAATCATTTCTAGTGCTTTTATCTCACATTTATAAAGCTGATGCCAACATTAATCTTATAAGATTAACATGTCTTACTTGTCGGGATCCTTTTAAGATTATGTGAAGCTTGAGTTTGTTCTACGACAAAATGACATGAATGAAAATGAAAATGAATTATATTTGACATGAGCTGAGACGCATGTCAGCTCACTCAGTGGTCATAAGCTATTACATTATTACAAGACAACTCAGTGCTTGAACTTGGCTCTACTCACCTGTACAGTTTTGTTATTGCATCTTGTCCTCAGACAGACTGACTTAAAGCCCATTTATTCTCTACGCAGGAGAAGAATAGAACCTTTCATCCCTCGTGACGTAATTTGGTCCATTTTCAGAGAGTTTATTGATCCGTACACGGAAAACCATTGGGACAATGTCGCACAGTATAGCTCAACTGCGACCAATGAGAGGAACAAAAAAAGAGAAGACAACAGAAATTTCCGTCCACACGCCGCCATTTATTTAACAGCCGCACAAACTACTGCCGTCTTCAGTGCTGGCTCTTTTTATTGCTTCCTTTGAATGTGCGCTGTGATCTCCTTCACCAGCTATAGTTTAGAGCGCTGCACTTCACACTGCCCTCTAGTGGATAAGTTGTTAACAACCATGCCAGGTAAAACACACACAGACTTGCGTACGCAAAGGGAGCATAAATGGGCCTTTACATACATCAGCCTTAACATAAAATTTTGAATTAATGTTATGTTACTTAAATTCACAGGTGAAGTGAATAACATTGATTATGTGGTTACAGTGCAGCGTTCTGCTGTGAAACCTTTAGATCAAACCTAAACATCCAATTAGGTTTGATCTGTCTTTATATTGTTTCAGATCCCCTCAGCAATATAACAAACTGAGGTAACTCTAAGCACTATAACTATGAATGTTGTACCTTAACATACACACAAGTCTAATCGACACAAAATAAAAAATCTCCACCCAAGTCCCAAAATATCCTCAAAAAATTAATGTTTCAGAACTGAACTTTGTCCTCACAACTATAGACACACACACACACACACACACACACACACACACACTCACAAGGTGAACACCAGCCACACTATCTCAGTAGGTAATGAGGCCTCATTAGATGCTTGTCTACTGCTCAGTTGCATCATGTTTCATTGAATGTGATGCAACTCCACAGCATACAAGAACAATAGAAACACATCCCAGTGCACAATAGATCATATCCATATCGTGGTACCTACATCAGATCACTGTATACAATGTTTCTGTAGCTAGTTCAGTCACTGGCTCCTCCAGTCTACATGTTGATGTGTCCTTTGTCAAGATGTTCAACCCCAAAATTGCATCCAACTGGTTCACCATTGTTTACCATTGGTGTGTAAATGTGTGATAGTAATATGCTGTTTATATCACTGTTTGAATGTGTGATTGAATTTGGTGAATGTGACTATTATAAACTGTTTTGACTCATCATGAAGACTAGACAAGTGCTATAGAAATTTGCTTTTTAATGGCAGTGGTATGATTCATTTCAATGGTTTCAGGTAAATTGTATTATCACACATTTTGTCAGTGGATTGTACCTGTTTTGCACTGAGAGATCAGGTGATGGAGGGAATGTGCTCTCTTATTTTATTGTTGGCTGCATTGTGTTGTAAACAATGTCTGACCACAGTTCTGGCTGGAGCTGATGTCAAGAAGTGTCACTGGGGAGGACTGTTTACGAGGCTCTGCTGTAGTAATTACTACACTGAACCTCACCAACTTAATGAATAACTCGGTGTTACAATTTCTAAGCAGCTTTGGGACATTGGGTTGCAGATACAGTCTACACATACTGAAGCTTTATATGCTTCTCTAGTTTAACAGTCCTTTGTGTTCTGTTCTGCCACAGATATTTTCATTTCATTAGTTGTCGGTTGACAGACATGGTCAGTCAGAACATGCTTGGTTGTAGTCTGGACAGTAATAATAGTACCAAACCTGGTGACTCAACTTTACCCTAGTTCACACTAGTCGACTTTACTAATGATTTACAGTCGTCGTGTCTCATGAACTTGGTCCTCTGATGGTTGGTGAATCATCAGTTAATGATCATAATGTGTGAACAGCCCTAACGACTCCATCAGAGGCCGTCAGGACCTGGTCTGAGACCGGGACTGGATCTGTCATGTTAAAAAACTGGAGGAGTCAGAAGAGACTGACAAAGAGCGACAGCCAATCAGAGGAGGGATGAGAGATAAATGCTGCTGCCGTCTCACTGATTCACTCACAACAACGTTTAAAAGTCTGACGTTTTAACGCTTTTTGTTTCATTTTTATTTTCTGCAAACTCCCCACGTCTGATCCAAATGTTACCCGGTACCGGGGAGGTCTGCTGCTGATTTCAGCTCCACCATGAAAACCACCATGTTGCCGTGATGTTTCCACACTGGTTTAGTGGGTTAGTCTGTGTTGGAGGCAGCGTCTTCACCGGTGCTCGTCAACAATAAATGGCTGTAAATCACAGTGAGAAGCAGCGGCTACATCCTGTCTAGTTCACGTGACCAGACGTAGAGTTTGGTGACATCACGGTGTGAGCTCAGTCAGTGAACATCTTCAGGTCTCAGACCAGTTGTTGAGACTCCAGATCATGGGAACACAAGCTGCAAACATCACAGCAGGTTCTGAGACTCACAAATCATTGGTAAAGTTGCCTAATGTGAACTAGTGTAAACCAGTGTGAACTAGCTTTAGCTCAGCACAGCACAGCCCAACTCTTTATTTGAGATGTTGGGGTTTTCAAACTAATTGCTTAGTCCTCATCTCAAGTCTTCTCGTTCAGTGTTTAAATTGAAACATGCTGTTTGAAAATATATGTATTATAACATTGATTTTATGTAACAAGTTGCTGCCTGTAATTTCACATTTTCATCTAACCTAATCCCCACAGTGCAGCACTGTTCTTCAAGTTTGTTGTAGAGCGAATCCTCCTACAGCTCTGGTATTCCTCTTTACTGAGCAACCCCTCAGGGGTTTTGCTGTTGAATGGTCCTAAAGCCAATCAAGTCCACAGGCCTGGTCTTTAGTTTCTACTGGACGGCTTTAATCAAAATCCACTTGCTTTGCTGAAGGGATTTGTGCTAACAGTACATCTCCGTAATGCTTTAACGATTCCCACTTGCCTTGTACAGATTAAAACAGACTGTGTGCACATATACTGGCCTCAAAGGAGGACGGTACCTCCAGCACAGCATCAATTATAACACATATATTTCTGTGTGGAGGTTAAAATACTGTGTGGATGTCATAGAGGCTCAGTGGAGTGTGGCAATGCTAGTTGTGAATCCTGGCCTTGGATTTCCTTTGGGTGCTCCAGTTTCATTCCAAGTCCAAAGACATGCACATCAGGGGAAGTGGGAATTGTAAATTGCTTGGATATGCTCCAATCATCTGTGACTCTGTGTAGGAATAGTGTGAGTAGACAGGAAAAATGGATTGTCCTCTTCTCATCTTGCACTTGAACATTTCTCATTTTCCCTTTTTAAATGGAAAATGTTCAAAATTTCACACGGTCAGAAGTGAAGGTTTGTCTGTGCACGTTTAAGATGTTCACTTTGCATTGAAAATTCATTCATTCATTCAAACAAACAAACAAACTCCCAGCATGTATACCCAAGTACTTTGATCACATTGGCACAACATGAAACATGTCATGAGAGAATAAATAAACTTTCTGTGCAAATTTGAAAGCAGTTCACCAATGTGAATTCTTTCTATTTATGTCTTTATTGGTAGCCTGTAGAGATATGAGAGATGAAAGGAAATGAGAAAGAGAGATACAACAAAGGTTTGGAGAAAATTGAAATCAGGACATTGAGTTTGACAGGCAGCATCTTTACCCTGAAGCTACGATGCTAACCCCACCCACCCACCCCGATTAGCTCACGTTTAATGGACTAAAAGCTCCATTTTGACGAGGCTAACATTAGGGCAAGGGGCGTGAATGAAATATTTACTGTGCTCTTTTGAACTGTAACTCAACATATGAGTCATATTCAACATGAACCTTCCACCAGAGAAACAGGAGATAAATGAGGATAAAAGAGGCAAAGATACTGTAGCTCATACTCCTCTGTCATGACTCAGTCAAATATTTATACACACATATGAAACACACACTCCTGAGACCTCCCAAAGATATTAGCTTCAATTCTCAATGTGAATAAACAGTCATAAATTACAACTAATAGAGCTATATATATTTTGAATGTAATAGAGTGATAGTTTACTAGTAGCCAGAGAGGTTTGGTCTTTTTTTCCAGCTTTTTCTTCTTAACCTTTCGACTTCCACCTGATCTGATGTAACAGGCGTAACAGAGTAAAACCATTTGTTTGTTATCACTGGATAGTGAATTAATTTTGTGAATGACAGCTCTGTCTGTCTCTACTGACCGAGTTGAGCTTCAAACCCCCACATGAAGTAAAAAAACTTTTTACTTCATGTGAAATATGAATGTGCATAACTTATTTACTACTTTAGTCTGAGTATCACCTTTACCACTGTTTAAACTTATCTTTATGATGAATTTTCTTCCATCTTTGATACTCTGATCATACCCTCTAGCTGGAGCTCCAGAGTTAATTAAAATCACATTTTCTGTAACTTGGACATGTTCCCCTTTGCCTGCCATTGTTATGTAGATGACACGCAGCTTTATGTGAAAGTAAAATAATGTTGCAGAACAGGTTATTCATGCTTTTATCTCCTCCCATCTGGACTTCAGTTTTTCCATGTTCTCTTGCTCAAATGAGTCTTTAGTTTCATGATTTCAACACTAAACAACTAGTATGAATTTTCATATTTGTCTTTTTATTTGTTGTTTTTTCGAACAGTGCTACATAAATAAAGTCATCTCTTGTCTTTCTTCCAGTTTGGTCGAACAGAAGTGATCGATAACACACTGAACCCTGACTTCGTGAGGAAGTTCGTCCTTGATTTCTTTTTTGAAGAGAAACAGAATCTCCGCTTTGATGTGTAAGTAGGAACATCTCCGCCTTTCTCCACTGCAGCGCTACTGTCTCTTCCCTTTTGTTATACCAGGGAATGACTTCAATCAAACCTCCTCTTATTTCTGGCCCTGCTGACTCATTCTCACTTGGTTTGAAACTTCTCCAGTCCAACATGGTTTCCATGAAAAAAACATTTTTGGCTAATTTTTAGATGGCAAATCAACACTATCCAACCCATATGTTGTGATTTTCTCATTTTCTGTTGGTTAACATTGTGTGTTTTTTAGATAGTTTTACTGATATATATACATGTGCACACACACATACACACACACACACACACACACATATATATATATATATATATATATATTCATAATTTAATGGCATTCCTTCTGGTCTTCCTCTGTAGAACTTTATATAGTCAATATAATCTTCTTCATTTTGTCTGTATCTGTGACAGTTAGCCCATATGTATTTTTATGGAAAGGTCCATGGTGCCTGTCATCATGGATCGGACTCAACCCCCCACCAACACCCCCCACCCCTTCATGGTGTGACGTCAGGTCTGACCTTCCAGTCTCTTCACACACACATACACACATTAATCGAGTCATAGGAACAGTGCCAGGCTGCAAGACAATTTTACTACAGCATTTCTATACCATCATTACAAAGAGAAAGTCATTAAATCCCCTGTAATCTCATGGTTAGATCCATTAGGGCCAATAATGATTCTTGGCATTTATTATAGACAAGACCATAGGACTATCATCCTCTGTGACTCATAACATTCATTCATATCCCCCTCAAAATAAACTGCAATAATGTTGGTGATTGCCTGAAAAAAAGCTAAATTACAACAGTTGTCAAATGACTTTGTCTCAAAACAAACAGCCTATATTGGATCCATGTTCTTGACAAAACAGCCATGCTACAAACTTTATACTAGTCTGTTCTCTTTTACATTGAGTTTGCCTTTGATATTGGCCGGTATTAATAGTAATGATCTATAGTTGATTAGCAGTCACATTGTTATTTCCCCTTGTTTACCACAGAGACACGTAGAGAGAGAAAAAAACCAAGCACATTCAGTCTATATAAAACAAATCAGTTTTATATAATATAGTAGTATGATGACAATATGACTACCAACTGTCTATTTTTGCTGGGAATTACATGCATCATGTAATAAAAATAGGTGAGACGCTCATAATGTAGATAAAGCATCACAGTGCAGAGGCAGGTTTCAGCAGCTCAGACAAGCATTAGGACCTCTGAGATAACAGTAATGATTATTCATTAATATTAACACTTTAATTAAGATTCTTAATCAACAATCTAACGTTCCCAAGACCCTTTGCTGTAATTGTTTTTGTGACAATATTTGAATGTAAGTTGATGAACACGAGAAATGTTACATTTTAACTAGATGTACCACTGAATCCAACTGAACTTTAGCCTGTTAAGTTGGATTCATACGTCTGTGGTGTGTCTCTCAAAAATGTAACTATGCTTTTTTTTTTTTTTTTTACGTTTCTACACATTTATACATCGAAACTTGACTACAGGTACTAGCCACTAATCAGAAAGTCAGTGGTTTGATCCCCAACTCCCCCAGTCCATGTGTCCTTTTGTTATTGGCAGCGTTGTATCAAGTATCTGAAAGTCCCACTAGAGTAGAAGTACAGATACTTGACCAAAAATTTACTTTGCTAAAGGTTCAAGTCAGTGACTAGAATGATTTAAGTAAAAGTGTTAAAGTATCTAGTATTTAATGTACTTAATTATGACAAGTAATCTATGATTAAACGTTCTTAAGTAATGAAAGTAAAAGTACAAGTACATGTTAATAAAAACAGAAGAATATTATGAAGTTTATCCAGCACTTTAAAACATGGAGCTACAACAATCTTCATTTCTGTTTGATTTAGACACACACACACACACACACACACATATATATATATATATATATATATATATATATAGATGGAGTCTACATCAACCCTCAAATATGGTTTTGATAGTCTAAACAGTTTTCATCAGTGTTGCTACATCACCGCTGTGTTTTTCAGTCTTAACATTCTAACAAGCTTTGCTATAGATGTGGATTTTGCAGTGTTTCTACTGACCCTCATCCTAGTGGTAGTTTTGCATCTATTTCGATGATTCTTAATGGGAACCGATGTGTATTTCTGGTCTTTCACTTGTGGTTTGATCCCTGCCTCCTCCAGTCTGTATTTTGAAGTGTCCTTGAGCCAGATAATGAAAATGAAATTGCCCCCAGTGGCGTGCCATCGGGTTGTGAGTGAATGATTGAATATGTAAAATGCTTTGAATGGTCATGAAGACTTGAAAAATCCAATATCAGGCGATTTGCCTAAATAGTTCTAATCTAGTTGGGGGGTGGGGGTGTTCATCATCACAACACCCTTCAGCAAATAATTAAACCTCAACTCCTCCAATGTGAATCTATCTCTGTTAGTCACGTAGTCTTGGATTCTGAATGTCTGCTGTATTCCAATAATTGATTTTCTCAGCGGTCAGCCTCTCCACCACAGAAACACACCATCCCGCTGACAGACAAACCAATAGTGACAAATGTCCAATTGTAAATTGATTTAAATTTGCTGTTGAAAATAGAGTGAATGTATCACCAGATAATTCCTTCATTAGAAAAAGAGTCCGCAGGCTTTTCTTTCTGCCACAATCTATTTTCTCTGAATCTTTTCATGGGCTCATTATTCATCTCAGATTTGTTTTGTTTGGTTCAAATTTTGAATGATGCACATACAAATGAGGACATTGCAGTTGTCGGTGTATGTTTCTAATCTGCATATTGTCTCTGTGGTTATGATCTGTTCAAACTCATATAAAATTTTCAAGTAAAGTGAAACTGTAGGTTGAAAAAAAAAGGAGACAGGAAGTTAAAATTTTGACTTTATTCTTTCCACACAGTGAATCTATGTCCCTACAGGGGGCTTATCTCTGTGGAGTCATGTTGAGGAAGCGGCTAAAAGAGACCTATCACATCCCTCACAGTTGATCAGAGCTGCTCCTCGCCTCATTGAACATCACTGTAAGGTCGATAACGGTGAAAATCAACAACAACAGGCTTGTGTCATTGATTGGAACAATCCCAATGACCTGTCAATACCAGCAGCCGCAGTCTAAACTGATATGTCCACTAGGAGGTTAAACATGACAACTGTGTCCAGTGTAAACAGTCACGTCAAAAACAGCCACGTTCAATTTATGTTCATGTTTGAATGGTAACTAAGCAACAGTGTAAACTAAATCAATGAATTTCCTCCTGCTATACTATTGGATCATTATTGTTTCAACCTGGACAGCGGCTTTGACAGTAATCCTCAGCCTTTCTCATTCTGCTTAGTGTACAGTTTCAGGGTTCAGGACCGTCTCCTCCTTTGGCCAACTCATTCTATTCTCTATTCTATTCTATACTTCTTTGTGTGGATCCTGATGATGTGGCTGAATGAGTCAATTGCTCGTTCTTGGAATACAGCTTGATATCATCCATATCGCCACTGATGTCATCCATATGGAAGAGGTGGCTGATGGCTTCACTTTACAGCTGTTATCTGTAGACACTATCTCTGATGATTTGGCTGAAAGCATTCAGGCTGATGAAAACAGCAGAGGGGATTCAGCAAATGGCTGCCCACTCTGAGTCAGGAAGCGTTATGATCCACCCTCCGAAACTGTTTATTTCAGCTGAATTAGATTTATTTTGTAGTTGGTTTTCTTTTCATTATGCAGTTTTCATCATGTTCATTTCATTGTTGTGTCATTTCCTGTTCTATTATGAAGTTGTCGTCAATTTTTACACTTCTACTACTTTTTTCTACTGCTCCCACCAGTTTGATTATCTGACCCCGCCCTGATGTGCTGCATTTGTGTCTAGTTTTCTTATATGTTTCTATACCTCCCTCTCCTCATTGTTCCTTGTGGGTTGTCTGTGTTTACCTCCTGGTTTCCGCTGCATTGAGGTCTTTTGTTTTATTTAGCCTCTTTGTCCTTTTGCTTCCTTTATTGGTTATTAGCCTTTTGTTTGGACTTTCATTTACCTCCATGGGTGGTTTTGGTCCTTTTTGGTTGTTGCTCCCATCGTGTTTTGTCTTTGACTCTGTTTTTGACTCTTAATAATCTCCTCGTTTACATTTTGTCGTCATCCACTGTCGTTAAGTGCTGCTCACTGTTAGAACTCATTGGGTTTTCTCTGTAACATTGTGAAGTGACTTGAGATAAATGTATCTCATCATTTGGTCCCATACAGATAGAACTGAACCGACCACCTTGGTTTATATTGGTTTACACTGCACTTTATGGTAACTTGTGCAATTGGTTTAGAGTTGTTTTTCAAAACCCCATTAAAGTGATGATCTGGAGTAATTTGAACCCAGTGTTTATTTCACCACAACAACAAAGTCAAACACCCCTTCAAGAGATATTTTATGTTGGTCTAAGAATTTTCATGTTTGATCATCTTTTGTTTTCATAGTCAAATAGTTAACAATGAAAGTAAATGGGGCAGTCAGCAAAACTTGTCTAAATTGTCATTTTTTAACCACTAATAAAGCTCAAAATATAATTTCACTTAATTAGTAGCATGAATAGGGTCCTTACACATCAACTGAAGTTCTGATAACTTATTAAGTGAACTGAGAGTTTATTAAAAACACAGCAGATTCATCATATGTGTAGGGACCCTATTCATGCCACTGTTTAAGTAAAATGATAATTTGAGCTTTATTAGTGGCTAAAAATGCCCCAAAACTGCCCCAGTTATGTTCATTTTTAACTGCTTAACTGTGAAAACAAAAGATGGTTAAACTCAAAATTACTTCAGCCAATGTAAAATATCTTTTGAGGGGGTGTTTGACTCATATGCACATTTGATTGATTATATATTTTGGAGACTTGCAGCATCTGTGTATGCAGCATTGAGTCATAGGTTTTCATGTAATGTGTTCAACTTATGGTCATCAATGCACTGAAACTGTGTTTTGGGCTTTTTTGATAAATATTTGAACTGTAGCCTTTTTCTCCATCTTGTGAGAAGCCACAATACACAACCAGACATCTGTGCATCTTGAACATCTTTGGTTTTAACCACGACTCACTTCAGACTAATTAGAGAATGACTGAATCAGCTGTTCTTAATTTAGGCCATATATGATCAGATGCTCTACATGGTGGCGTAAAAACTGGATTTCCAGACTTGTGAGTAATATTTGAACATTAAATGTTTTGTGAAAATATAAAAACTGTATAAAATAGTTCTGTTTTTTATTAAGTGCAGCAAAATGTCTGTCCAGCACTCTCTGTGTATGGACTTCACATGTTCTGCTGCTTCCTCCCACAATTCAAACACAGTACACGGTGACTCTAAACTGCCCATAGGTGTGAATGTGAGTCAGATGTTGTGCAATGTTGATTGAATATGTATCTGGCACAAAGAAGTAAAGCATGAGAACATTATTGCTCACAAAAATGAGAAGCACCTATCTGAAGGTTGAATTTGTTCAATTAAACCTTGCCAATGAGAGAAAAATCGACTTTATTCAGAGAAGAAAGAGCTTGACCCAGACACTGGTTGTCCAAAGCTCCAGTGTAAGTAAAGAATAGACGATTCAGTAACTAACTATTCTCCTGCTAACTCTGTTTAAGGGTAAACATTCAAGTTTTCATATGAAACATCGTTGAAACAACTCCTCAGCTGTTGTGGTCGACTAGCGCTGGCTGTTAGTGCGGTACTGTGCAGTACTTCACCAAGTAACCGTTACTTGATATGCCACCCACACTGCATCTTGATTTCTAATTTCTATTCTTACACTTGCACATTTTAAGTGCAGAAATGCATTCACAGTGACAAGCATGACAACATGCAGTTGCACCGAAACCAGTCAAAATAATTGAGGGGGAAAGTCTGAAGACACTTGGCTATTTTGCAGAAGTCAACATATTTTAAAAACTTGGGCAAATGGCAACTAACGATGGAGAACATGTCACTGGTGCAGATGGTGGTTGTAAATACCATGTTATATAAAACAGAGTGCAAACAAAATTAAATAAAATGTCAATTTTAAAGTCAAATGAGCAAAGTAGTGGGTTTAAATCTGCTGTGATATTCCTGTTGTTGTTCTGGTTTTTATACCAGTGACATTATCCCACTGTGGCAGCATTGTTTCACATTTTAAAATTGAATTGAATGGGAAAAAATAGAAATTATTCAATCACTTGCATTCTTATTTGGCTTGCATAAGAGTCCAAGTTTTGTTGTGGTACTGAACGTTGAGTTTGAAGCCTGTTCCCCTGGGACAGCAGCCGCCCAGCTTAATGAGGAGTCGTAATCCCCTGACAAAGTAAATCATTAATACTAAATTATTAAATAGTGCAAAATAAAACACACACACACAAACACACACACATCCTTTTTCAAAGCTTGCATGTTGTGAAGTGTTGTGCATCATTGGGTTTGCTTGTTACCTGAATCACCGTCCTTCACACATGAGAGCAAATCTTGTTGTTGCAGAACTCTGAAAACGTACTTTTGACTTCACTGACAGCCTTTTCACTTCACTGAGGTGGAAATAATTAATAAATCAAATCAGTTGTGTAACCAGTGCTGCACTTATCTTCTTCCAAAAGACATCGGATGTAAGTAATTAATGTTGTCCTTGAATTATTAATGGTGTTCCACAAAGTGTTCGACCACAGTGAAAAATAATTGATTAAACATTAGAAACTTGTGAAAATACAAAACATGTCTTCCTCTGGTGAACGTGCTTTTTAAATAATTTTTTTTCCCAGAACTTCTTAAGTAAAATGCGTAAATTTTTTGGATCAGAAAATAAACAAATCAGCGATGTACAGGTTCTGAATGTTAGAGCAGGATAAGAATAAGAATAACTTAACACTGGCCTCACTCAACTGTGTAAAGACTGTAGCAAAAGAAAGAGTTTCCACCAGACAAAAAGAATATATATGATTTTGATTATTATGAATTTATCTGGACACATCTGAAATTCATTTAATTTTTTACAGCACCCAGTCAAATCACAAAATATATTATGTCAAGGCATCTTACTGTGAAGTCAAGATCTCACACTAGAAAGTTTCACAGTTTCCTCTGTGAGCAGCACCTGGCAACAGTGGAAAAGAATCAACGAGGAAATCTTCCATTTAACAAGTAGAAACAGAGCCAGACTCAGTATGCAGCCAACTGACTCAACCAGTTTGTTGAAAGGAAAGAAATAGAGAGAATGAGTCTGTGTATCAGCCATCATTAGCTATGATAGCAGCAATATGTCATTTTATCCTGTAAATAGTCCTGATTATCTGAACAAAATCACAAAAACAAAATCAGTGAAAGACAACAACAGTAATGTGGTTTTGCCAATTTTAGAAAAGAATTCATAATGTCAACGGAGATGGATGTACCGATGATAGATGGATGACTAGATGATAGATGGATGACTAGATGATAGATGGATGGACAGATGACAGAGGGATGGACAGATAGCAGGGGTGCACAATTCAAAAAATGCCACAATTCGATTCAATATTGATTTTCAATTCAAAACTAGGGATGGGTAGTGAAACCCGGTACTAAACGGCCTCTGGGGCTACATTTTTAAAGACCGGATCATTGAGAAGCTCTGGAGTCAACGGTATTGCTCTCATTACTGGAGAAATTAAATAACTTTTAGCTAATTGGCTTTTTGTTTCTGCATAAAAGTAATCCTTCTCAGTGGTTTCACTAGTTCTGTTACTGATTAAGACGTTAATCTAGATTGTTCTTTCTCGATGCACGGGGAAACTGTCGCGCACGCCCACACAGCCACACAAACTCGCTGTGGGAAGTTCTGTTCATGGATCAGGGCAAGTAAAATTCACAACTTGCACATACGCGGCTTGTATGTCACACAGAGCCCTTTTGATACAGAGACACCGCTACAGGACACCACACTATACACTATACTATACAGTGATACCGTCAGTCTTCTGTTACTGCTAAAATAACTTTGTGGGAGCAAGTTGTTTGTAGCAATAGTTTATTCACGTGGAAGTTTGTGTCAGGTTTTATCTGCTGTAATTATGATGCAACACACACAAACATTTTTAATAATTCTTTTATTGACTTATCTTTTTTGTGAATCACAACTCAAATGTGAATCTATTTTTTTGCATGCTGCTAATAGATGGATAATAGACGATGCATTGGTAGGTGGATGCATGGATGGATACATTATTCGCATCCATCTTGAAGCACTGTGCTGATCAGCTGTCTCCAGTGTTCACAAATGTCTTCAGCATCTCACATATCTATGATGCTAAATGGTAAGAGATTGGCCAGTCAGAGGAGGTGTGTAGGAACTCTTCTGTAGACTCTTCTCATTATGACACACAAGATCACAACTCACAAACTGACTGAATCAAAGCAAAAATCTCAAGTCTGTGACCAAAACCAACACAACTTTAACAGATATATTTGCAATGCATATACTTTTATTATCAATGCATGTGTTGTTACTTACAAACTGTAAGAAGTTTTCAAAACCTGTTCCATTGGAAAAAAAAAGACAAAAAAACTTTATATCTCTTAGTAGAAATACACACCAAAGTTAAACTTTGCATTCATTAGTCATACTGAAGTTAAATGGATATGAAAAGGCTTCAGGAGAAGTTTTGGCTTCAGTATCTTGCCCAGGAACACTCTGACATACCGACTGGAGGAGTCACTACAATATTTGGCAGGAAATTACCATTCATCTGAACTAAGGAGAAGTTGTTTATATTTAATTTTCATAGGAAATTAAACATTTCTTAATCTGAGTAACAGGAGCGTAATATCAAACCTTGAAATACAATCACAGTTTGATGCGTTGGTATGTGCAGGAGCCAGATAATAAAGCAACACTAAAAGCGAAGACGAGAAGCACTTACTTTGTCTTCCAGGTTTGATTTGCACAATTTTGGTGGAAATGTTTTGTGGGCGGAAATCTGAACACGGCTCTGAACAGCTTCAGTGCCAAATGTCCCACCTGTCTGCTGCTTGGATTTACTATTTTCCTCCGCGGTGAATTATTCAGTGCAGCTCCTTGGTGTTAGAAACACGCTCAGTACTTTAGGGACTAATGTTGTAGAGAGAGATTGGACAACTGGACAAACAGCTACAGTGAAACGTGATCGAGTCAATGGGATACACATTTATTAAAGTGATTAAATTACAAATTACTGCCACAGTAATGACAGAGTACGAGGTATCACATATTATCACCTGTACATCAAACACATATGACCTTATAACATGAGCATTGTCAATAGTGTGTTGATGAAATATCCTTTTTATTGGTCCCTTTTCTGTTGTAGACAGATTCACATTCCCACATATCAAAACTGCTGAAAACACAACATCGTGGCAACAGGAATAAACGGCTGTTGTGTCAGTTCCAGCATGGCCCAGATATAGATCGTATCGAGTCTCAGGAGGCCACCGTGGTCTCCCTGATGTGGGGTCATGAGAGGGGATTCCTATAAAAGGGAGCATCCCAGTAGAGGACGTGAATTATTAATCTGCCACCTCTCCATGTAAGATATTTTTACCTCATCGCATCACATATGATGGATGTGGAGCAAAGTGATGTATTATTTCCTTGAGGAATTGTAGATGAATTGTTAGAACTGATGAATCGTGACAAGAAAACCAATACATCGTCTGAAGTGCTGTTATTTGGTACAGAAATTTACAGTTGTCATTATTTTTTACCACCGTAATGAACGTTTATATCATACTTGACAAAGTTTACAATAACTAGGCATGGACGTTTTATTCTACTGATTATTTGATATTAATCTGAACCAAGAATGTTTTTCCTGAGTCTAAATAATTTGCAAGTTTTTTTTTTTTTTTTTTTTTTTTAATTCACAGCCAGTGTCTGTATAAAACAGTGTCAGCAAGACACATCCAGCTACATCCACACATTACAGGCTGTTCTCCATCAATCTGTTTACTCATATAGATAAATACACCAGTTTAAACATGGTTAACATTGTCACAAGTTTTGCTATTAATGTTATAAATGTTGTTTATTGTCCAAGACCAGATGATCACACTTTAAAACTGATGCTCGTGTCGTGTGTTCAGACCAAAGTAAAAAGTGTATTTTCACTTCATGTTACTTGTGTGAAAACAGCAGCTGAATTGTTTTTGGGATATTTCATCATCTACAAATATTTGTCCTTAAGTGACTGTGACACCACAACAGAAGTTCTTTGGCAGTCCTACTGTTTCTCTCTAACCTTGATCTGGACCTGTAATGTTCAAAATGTTACATCAAGCTGCTCCAGCAATGATTTTTCCACCATTTCTGCAGAATCTCAGTGCTGACATGCCTCCACATCACAGTGTCCAATGAAGTTTTCACTCGAGTTGAGATATTTTCAACTTGCAACAACAGTTTGTTGCTGTTTGGATTGTCTGGCTTGAATTCACAGCTGTACTTGTTTCCCTCAATCATGTAAGATTGTGTTTTTCTTTGTTAAAAACTACTCTTAATCCCAGTTCACACCACTCGACTTTACCAATGATTTGTGAGTCTCAGACGCTGCAGTGATCGTTGCAACGTTCAAACTTGGCGACGTGATGTGGAGTCTCAACAACTGGTCTGAGACCTGTAGTGTTCACACTACAAGACTTGTCAGTGATTGAGCTCCTGATCGTCACCAAACTATACATCTGGTCACGTGAACTAGACAGGATGTAGCCGCTGCTTCTCACTGTGATTTACAGCAGTTTATTGTTGACGAGCACCGGTGAAGACGCTGCCTCCGACACAGACTAAACCACTAAACCAGTGTCTAAACATCATGACAACACGCTGGTTTTCATGGTGGAGCTGAAATCAGCAGCAGACCTCCCTGGTACCAGGTAACATTTCGATCAGATGTGGGGAGTTTGTAGAAAGTGAAAATGAAACAAAAAGTGTTAAAACGTCAGACTATTAAATGTGGTTGTGAGTGAATCAGTGAGACGGCAGCAGCATTTATCTCTCATCCCTCCTCTGATTGGCTGTTGTTCTTTGTCAGTCTCTTCCATTCCTTCAGTTTTCTAACATGACAGATCCAGTCCCGGTCTCAGCCCAGGTCCTGACGGCCTCTGATGGAGTCGTTAGGGCTGTTCACACATTATGATCATTAACTGATGATTTACCAACCATCAGAGGACCAAGTCCACCAGACACGACGACTGTAAATCATTAGTAAAGTCGACTAGTGTGAACTAGGGTTTAGTTTGACCTCTTCCCTGGAAAAAAAAGCATGTTGCTTTGGAAGACTCTACCATGGACTAATGTCCCAGACAACACAGCTCTGAGAATTACAGAGACACTCAAACTCATTTACCACTCTTACCAAAATTTCTCCAAGGGAAAGTAGAGCTGCTGCTCCTTGTCATATTTTCACCTCACATAGTTGGTTTATTTGGCACATTCAGCTGATGGAAGACCTTGGAGTAAACCCAGAACATGCATATCTAACCCGGGATCCCCCTGGAAAGTGGCACTGGGGAGTTTTATATAAGTGCTATAAAAATGATTCTGCGATTTAACAAAATCATGGTAATAGCTGCGAGCAGGACCTGAAGGACTGCAGGTGAAAGCTTTGCGGTGTTTGGTGATGTTTTCTTTCAAACTTGACGAAGTACAAAGAAAAAACAACAACAACGCGACATTAAAGAAGAAGGAAGCTGCCTCGGCAACTTAACCTGTTCAATGGAAAGCTAAACAAATCTCGGCATGGAACATAAACCACGAGCTGTGAATGATAATTCCATCACAGTGGGAGCACAGGTGTTGCAATCATTGCTTATTGTAGAAAAATGTAATTAAGTCTGTTCCGCATTTTATTTCTGCACCCTAAAGGAATGAATCAGACCTTAACTTAACGTACCATGCAGTGGTGTGTAATTGGGTTTTAAATGTGCGCTGCTCTCTGCTGTTTCTAGGTGTAGACAGTTAACAACAAATGACTCAGCAATGATGTAAAGTGAATATGTAAATCACATTATGACCACTTTCAAATATGAACGCATAGCTTCTTAAATGAATTCACATGTAGTTTTTATTTGTTGTTTTTTTTTTTTTTTTTTTTTAAGGTTTTCAGTTCTGAAAACAACTTACTACTCAGTACACAATGTTCACAAAACCCGGTGAAGAACACATTAAATCCAACAGGAATTGTTGATGTGAAAAAAACAAAAACAAAGTTCAGACGAGGTAATGTTGATTTTGTGATCCTGTTTATTCTTCCAGAACATTTAAAGTGTCATTTAAAGCTAATGAGTCTCTGTAACGAAGCAGTTTAAATGCGTCCTACCATTAGTGTCCCTCTCCCTTCACTTGTAAAGGTCATTTTAAAGTAGGTGGAACATCTGAATGTTATACATCAAAAATTTCAAGTTTCTTTCCATTGCCACAGATATGGCTGCAGTCATTCAAATATGTTTTATTATTAAATGATGATGACAGAGAAGGAGCCTGTAATTTTGCTGAAAATGTCTGTTTTTTTTACATAAAACAAGGGAATCAGGTTTTATTTGAAAAGCTCTGCAATTGAATTTCATATTGATTCATACTATTCATACACATTCAGTTATTTTTACTGAACCAGGTGGTTCATGAGCCTCACCATATTTTTTAGGTATTAGCCAAAGACAAATTTATATCCTTATTTGTCTCATAAGTAGTTCTTTTAAAAACAGTTCATTTGATAACAGGATAATTGGATAATGACACATTTCTTTGGAAGAGTTTTAACAATACTGTTACTGTGATTAGAACACTGGTTTGTGCTGAGTTCATTATATAATTTTAACTCATAACCTCTATTATTTATTTAAATTGCCTTTTTGCTTTTTACCATTTAATTACTTTAATTGTAGCTGCATCTTGTAGTCATCATCAGGACATGGAATAATCTCAGATGTTGTTACGTCCCTGTCTAGTGGTTCAGGATTATTAACATTATTCCCTCCCTGGTCCCCAAACCAAAACACCAAAGACTGAATCATCATTAAAGTGTTAATGTGATACATATAGTGCAGTAGAGGATGGTGGCTCTGAGTAGTGCTGCAGCCCATTTACCATGAATCACAGAAGCATTTGGAGGCTGAGGACACAAACATCTGCACAAAAACGGAGCAAATACGAGAAATAAGATCATAGAATAAACACAGAGAAACAATATCACAGAACAGGCTAGGATGGATACGTGACGACATGTTGCAATGTGACAGAAAACAGCTGCTCAGAAGATAAAACTTGATCTGGCTCCACATGCTGATGAAGATCGTATAATAAGGTGAACTTTTAGTTGACTTGTAAGTTGAGAGTGATTAATTAATAGCCATTTAATATTAAAGAGATCCTATGTAAGAGTTACTCCCTAGCGGTGAGGTCGTATACCAACCAACTGAACAACATACTTTATCTCCCTTTCTAAGAAGAGAGCTTTCCTCCTGCTGGAGCTGAGAAAAAACAACAAGATGTCGTCCTTCTGTTTAAGA
The DNA here is from genome assembly GCA_016801845.1 of Polydactylus sextarius. Classification (NCBI taxonomy): domain Eukaryota; kingdom Metazoa; phylum Chordata; class Actinopteri; family Polynemidae; genus Polydactylus; species Polydactylus sextarius. The sequence goes on from CM028908.1 coordinate 23,747,034, forward strand.
AAAACAAGTCCGATATTTACTCTGGTTGACAAAATCAAAACCTACCAGAACACATTTATTTGTTGATAGAGGTTAATTAATAAGTCCATAGTTGTGAATGAAAAAACAAAACACTTTTTGTTGATAGACAACCTGAAAAATTACACATTGTGGCTTTAAATGAATAATAATAATGATAATGGATTTTATAATTAGGATTTCTTCTTGTAACCTTGGTAGCCTTGGTAGTATGATCTACAAAAACAAAACAACGGATGATACAATGTTGAGCCCCAAGTAAAAGACTTCTAACCTTCCTTTACTCCGTTACTCCTCCACAGAACACGATTGTTGGTTAAAAATGTTTATTTTCACCAGCAGACTCACATTACACACACTTATATTAGAGTAAAGTGCCTCTACTTCGCTCATCGCCACCACACTGACTATGTGATTCAGATTAAATTACCCTGCTGGCCTTTTCTTTTTTTTTTTTTTTTTTTGCATACCATAATGCTCTTATAGCTGAGTTGTACAAGTGTAAAGTAGATGCGTTAGTATTAAAGCCACGAAGAGGAGAAAATCAGAAGAACAAAACGTTTTTTTATTTTATTTTAATAAACCAGAATCTCAGGAGTCTCTGGAACAAAGTATGACACTTTCTAAATCCTCCAGCTCAGATTTAGATTCTGAAGTGCAGCTCAAAAGTGGGAACTTTAGTCTGTGAAATAGAAAACAGTGAAAAAACGGAAAGGACATGACACAACAAAACATAAATTGTATTAGAAATGAAGGTGAACAGTGGGAATAAAGGCCAACCTCTCTGCCGCCTGCCATGTAAATGAAGGTCGTTAGATGTTTTACTAACTCGGTTGCTGCTCTGCACTCAAATCTCATTTTGTCATCGCTCACAGGCTTATCCCACTGTGTGGTAATTTCATTTGATCCCACCCAAGCTGGGCGTAGAGCTCAATGTGACATCGCTTGAGAAGGCGATTTCTAGAAAGCGAGTATAGAGAAGAGGAAGGAGGGAGGAGAGATTGTGGAGAAGAGACTAGTAGATACAGATATAGTATAATGAAAGTGTGTTAGGTTGATGTGGAGTGACTGATTTAAATGGCAGAGAGTACTGCATTTGGCACTTTTGGGCTGTAGTGAGTTGTAGTGCCACAGTTGGAGTTATATGTAGATGGTTGATGCTCTTACATTCCTTCTCAGCTCCATTATTTTGTATTATTTTCAGCTTTCTCCTCCCTCTTCAAAGCCCTACAACTCATCACTCTGCATATGACTAACCTAGATAAAATGACACGCAGAAAGCAGCAGGCAACTCCAGTCAGTTCAGCCGGTGCTGTTGTTTTATTCATTTTCCAAAAATAATTGTGAAAAGTACAAGAGGTGGTGAATTCCATTATTCTGTAATACGGTTTGGGTTTCAATCTCACACCCGACGTGTCGGTCTTTTAAATGAATAGTAGTCAGGGGCTTTGCTAACTGGTTGGATTTTGATGGTGCAGGTGCATTTTGAAACATGTGCCGGGAGCTATGACCATTTCCCCCACTGTTAAACTAGCAAAACTAAATCTGGATGTGCCCTATTTGTCAGCACGGAGCCGAATCTCAAAGGAATGATTCCAACATCTTGTGGAATCCACGTCACAAAGAACTGAGACTTTCATAGCAGAGAGAGCTCATATAGACAGAAACTACCTGCCTCCCTCTGACTCCACTACTGTCAATAAATAATCCCAGCCAGAGAGGTTATAAAAAACAAACTTGCTGCTATGGGTTAGTTGTATAGAAGCATAATAGGAGACGTGGCTGTATGTATGTATAATCCACTTCACAGTCCACTTCAGGACTTTATCTCTTTCTCAACATCAGCTGCAGAGTCACAAAGTTAACCCAACATGAGTTAACATTTCCACCTCTGCCATCCTTGGCTGAAGTAAACAGTGAATGGAAATTAAAGAAAGAAAGATCTTATCTCAACCAGAAATACAGGATATGACAGCAAACACGAGACAAGCTAAAACTGGAGCAAAACTTTACCAGTTATTGATGTTTTTAATACACAGCAAGTGACATGACAGTTTGTTAGAGGGAATATGAAGATCTATCCAACTTGTTCTCACTTCCTTATTCTGTCTTTCTGCCTTATTCTGCCCTTCTTCAGTTTCCAGGGTGTCTGTGTTTTTGACCTTTTCCCCATTACCCATCTACTGCCTCCTAAATATTACAAATTATTTGCATATTGAAAAATGACCGTGACAGTATTACTGAATGTTGACTATCAATTTTATTTTTCTTTTTTTTAGGCAACTATTTTAAGTAGATTAAAATCAGAATATGACAGGCGCTTCATGTCAGAGTACCAGGATAATGACTTTTTCTGTTTTTGCCTTAAACCACCATTTTTTGTTCTCTGAGTGCTTTATTACGTAGTTGGAAATCAGTGTAAATGTCTTCTCATTCATGAAATGAATTCAGGATGTGATGTCCGTAAACTGTCCGTTGCCAGTAGATGATAGTAACATGAGGTTTGCCTTGACCTGGTGTGGCGTGGAAGCTGTATCTCAGCCATGAGAAGGATGTAAATTTTGGGACACATCAGCAGTCTACCTTTGAATCAGAGGGTGTTTCAACACTAGACACCCCCATCAAAGGTGGCCAGCTACAGGGTGATCAATCCTGAGCTTGTGTCCCATGCCCAATCATGAGTATTGCCTGGTTGTTTAAATGCTGAAGCCCACGGGACTATGCAAGGCAGAAGCATCCTCAGGCCTAGAGCTGACCGCATACCTTGTTCACCCTGTTCCTAGAGGGATCTAGGATCACCTGGGTTCTTAAGAGGGAGATAGGCAGGGGTAGCGAGGGGTTAGTCAGCAGGTCCTGCTGTTCTTTAAGCCCAGCAAGGGTTCTTCCGCTTGACCCATATCCACTGGCTGCTTCTTTTGGTCACTTCAGAGACTGATCTGATTGTCTGTCACAGAGCCTGTCCATGTAGACCGAGGTCTTTCAGCAGCCTGATGGTGGAAGAAGCCACAAAACCTCTGAATCGCACTTCAACTGTATCGACTTTCATCTTCCATCCTTGTTGTTGCGCATCTGCTGCCAGTTTTGAGTAGTGCAGTTTCTTGCTCTATGATGTGGACAGACTTCAGTGAAGGGGACCAAGTCTGGCCTAAGGGTGGTGGCTGCAGTCTCAGGTGGAAAGATTAGTTGCTGGCCGATATCGATAGCATCTTTCAAACCTGGGCCATGGCTAGCTGTCCAGCTTCTGGTTTGAGGATTAGAGGGATAGTCGGGATCTCTCTGTTCCTCTCTGATGATTGTTGGTTGCTCTCAGGGACAAAAAGTTGGTGGAATTCCTCTTGCTCTCTAGAGCTGCTGCCAGACTCTTGAGGACCTGGTTGTGCCTCTAGGTGTAGCGGTCTTGTGTGAGACTGGTCTTACAACCAGTCAAGATGTGTTTGACAGTCACTGGAGTTGGACAGAGGGCACAGGTTGGGTCCTCACCATAATACTCATGGAGTTTTTTGGAACTGGGGGCACATCGTAGGCACATCAGATGTATATAAACCTGTCATTTTTTTAACCACTAAAAATCTTAAGATATCGCTTCACTTCAGCAGTAGTGTGAATAGGGTCGCTACAAGACAACAATTTAGATAACTTTGTCTGACGGTCTCATTTACTTTGTTAACTATTTGGACAATGTGGTTTATGTTTAATAATATCACCACAATATAACATGTTACTGCAGTGATCAGATAATCGGGTTGAAAACCCATCGTCTGTACTATCATTGCATTTGTGACATTTATTGTTACCATCCCATCATTATGTTATTAGGCTCAGGAAAGCTGTGTGTTTTCTATACATGGATGTTGGTTGCATTGTGTTAAGTGATGATCGTCCTTATTCTACAGGAAACATCTGTAACATCTGCTGCTTTTTGTTCACCTGCAGGTACAACGTAGACACAAGGAGCTCCAACCTCTCCAAACATGTAAGATGGCTTTATATGATATATTCAATAGTTAAACAGTGTGAATGCCTGAAACTGACAAGTAGAATATAAATAAATAATCCAGTTATTTCAATAATGAAGTGAGTAAAAGCTATATAGGTCTGAAATTCAATCCACTTCTTATTCTTTTTTTCAATTTTCCTGGAGAAACATTTTTCTTAAACATCAATTTGAGACATTTTCATTGTGTTCAATTCCAGCTTCTCTAACTTGTGTCTGTCTTTTCTTCCTGCTTCCCTGTATGGATGAACAGAAGGTAGGCTGCGTCCTTGTCTTGATTTTTTTTTTTTTTTTTGCATGTCTGTGTAGATTCTCATTCATCCAGGTCAACGTATCTGATATACGTTGTTCAACTGGACTGTTGTCAAGAAGAAAATAATGAAAACATCACTCAACGGAGGAGGAGTGCTGTCCTTTCATCTCCTCCAAGACTTAACAAGTCATCTGAGGTCAAGTTGTCAAAGGTGTTTTTAATCACTGTTGTTACAAGAAGCAGGAGCTTTTCAGTGACCGTTAGTGACCCTAACGACCATAGTCGACGAGGATAAATATTATTTTTTCTGGACATTTCCTCAGTTTTGCTCAGTATGCTCAGCAAAGCTGAACAAACAACCAGAAGACATACATCACATCACCAACATCACCACACAGTGCTACATCTTTTCTTCACTCACCTGTTCATTTCGATTACATCACAAATGCAATACATTTAGTAATTTTAATAGGACTCTACACTGGTGACAGCTGTAGCCAGAAGCGTTATATTCTTCCCGGTCCATATGTAGAGTTGTTTTTACCTGCCAGGTAAAGGTCAAATTCTGATTAGCACAACTCTGGATTCCCGAGGCCACTGTGCTCTTGGGAACTGGGGACTTTTTTTTCCTAGCATGCCCCAGATCTGCACGTCCACACAATCTTGTGCTGAATTTTGTGTAAATTGTGGGTGATAATGCACTGATGTGGAGCTGTCTGTGTTGTGTTGTATTAACCATGTGCTGGTCTCCTCTCCTCTATGAAGGACTTCCTGGGTCAGATGTTCTGTACGTTGGGGGAGATCATCGGCTCGGCCGGCAGCAGGCTGGAGAGGACGCTCTCGTATGTACAACATCTATACTGTGACCAGATATCAGATGAAGAGACAGCGTTTTCTCAAAACACACACACACACACACAAATGCTAAAATTAGGGCTGTTGAACGATTAAAAAAATATAATCGCAAATTTGTTTTCTTTCTTAAATCTTTTCCAATTTTATACCAAAGAATGATTTTCAGGTGAAATAGGACTATTAAAAAGATATGGATATATTGGACATTATGTAATTAGACTTCATAGTCATTAAATAAAATAGATTAAAGACATATAGTCTCATACTACTGTATCCTGTGCAAACATCTGTTCATGTATTTGTGTTACTGTTGTTGACTTTAGTTTGACTCATATTGTGTGAAACGTATCCAGACCTCTGGATGTTGACCAGTCCTTCTCTCTGTGCATCACCTCTGCTGTGTGATATGGACGTCTAATGGTGCAGTGTTGCAAAGTAGTGACATCATTCTAACCTCATTTTCTGATGTTGTTTGATGTTGTTGCTTTTTAATGGATATAATATTTCACTCCTGGTGGTGATGGTGGTCCGATGCTGTTTGCTTGTGAATATCATCTGACGGACGAGGAACGTTGTTTTATTCAGGTGAACTGTGGATAAACCAGTTTAATCTAAAATGTACTTTATACTGTATGTTGTTGTTGTTAGGGTTTTAAGTAAAATAGTAAAATGCAACAGGCTGCGTCATCATGCATCAGTATTCAGTTTGTACTGTATTCAGTCGACTCCTCTGTGGTAACCTTTGAGTCTGTTGGTGATTAGAATAAAACTGATTTGGAGTCAGCTTGGGACGTCATTATGGACACTGATGGAACTGCTTACTGGAAGTATGTTATATATATGTATATATATATATATATATATATATGTTATATATTTAGCCCCCAGCTTTTAGATATCATTGAGGTGTCCTTGAGCAAGAGCTTTTACCCTTTGACACTGGTTGGTAAAGGAAAGCTGTCGCTGCTCTGGGGATCTCCCATGTATAAATGTAGCAATCATACATTACTGTAGCACATGCTGTGTGATCCATCTTGTCTGTGTTCAATGTTAAAAATGGATTCTCTGACACTCAAGGCACCGCGCAACAACAAGAACACAAAAATATGATCCAATGCTGTTAAAATTCTGAGTGTCACCTGTCGACTGTTGATCAGTGTCACCGTCGCCTCGGCATGGTCTGACAAATTGACAGCTTTTGTTTTCCACCTTGGAGACATCAGAGGAGAGAGTGACATGCCTGAGGCAGATAACACGAAACAAAATTGAGCTACTTCTTCTACAAATCTCGTTATGTGTGTTGAGAGGCTGGAGGGATTCAACATGTTCTGTCTTTAATTAGACGGACAACGTGATGGGCTGAGCAGTAGTGTGTATGTGTGTTTTGTGAGTAGTATTTAACAGACACACACAAAGTGAATATTCGCTCTGCTTGTGGGGATTTAAATACACTACTGGATTTGTTGTAACTATTAATATAATTGATTGGTTGCAAACTTAAGCAGCCTCAATAGTGATATGAAAAAAGAAAAATGCCTGTCCAGAAATGTAAAAAAAAAAAAACACACACACACTTACTCTCCTGTTTGTTCAAAAGCTGACTGGACCACCACCACCTCTGTGTTGTCATTTATCTTTGTCAAAGCCCACAGGTGCTTTTACTAATTCACATGCCTTGTCAGTGAGGAGAAGGGAACAAAACAACTACACTGCAGTGGAAAACACACTCATAATACTTGGATATATTAAAGTACAGCTGCTACAGTGTCCTGCATGTCTCCATGTAGCCCAGGAAACATGTGATGGATGGAATAACTTTTTGATGTACAAACAGAGTGTATAGATAGAAATAGAGCTAGAAATAACTAGATGCTACCGTGCTGCAGCAGGTGGCTAACAGCGATATCTACTCCCACACTGGACTGGTAAACAAAATAGTCCCAAGTCAAGTTCTGAACTTTGCATTATGAGTTTGAAACAAGTGTGGGCTTTCACCACATCACCAAAGTACCAGCAAAACTCTTGAAGTCTGCTATATTAGTCTGATATCTGTTATTAGCGTGTTAGCTAACACAGTTGAACATGGACATGTGACAGCTTCAAGTGTCTCTGAAGAGGCCAGGTGAACACACTCTTTCTATCTCCAGTCTATTCTGGATTTAATTAAATCATTAAAATTCATCGTTGCTAATTCAAATTTTGCAGGATATTTGTTCAGAAAAGATCGTTTGACGGGATCGACATCTGTGAGTTAGAACTCACTGACGTAAATCATAACATGAGGAACCTTACAAGAGGAAGAAACCCTTGGCATATCATTATATAAGAGTCTGAAGTTCAAAGGACAGACACACATGCCTGAAAAAACACACACACAGAAATTATAAAAGTATACTGATCCTCTTGTAATGACAGGTTGCCAAGGCAACTGAAAGCTTGAAGTGTGCTGTGCACTCGGTGCTGCTGAAAAATCCAGTGAAGTGAGCCATTTCCTCCACGCTGCTCTATTCTCCTCCTGTGTTTAGAGTGACATCAGAGCCACGGCGAGGATCTATTTTCAGATGTTGGGTGGGGGAGAGGAAGAGAGCCGGGTGGCATTTAGCACATGGAGGACAGGATTAGGAGGGAAACCCACCTCGAGCAGCAATTTATGATGCACCTCCTCCTCTTCGAGCAGCTTAAACACTCTGAAAAAAATGAACTGAATCATCTCCTGCACTCTACAAACAAGTTCTGCATAAAGTAATGCGGCTGCTCGCTGTGACACTTGGTTTTTGTCAAACACAATAATAAATGTGTAGTAAGATAGGTGAGATATTACAAACAGTTTCATGAAAAATCAGAACAGTTATGAAACTATAGTTCTTGATTCAACTGCAGTCTTCAAATCTTCAAATACAGTTTCAGACCAAAGCCGCGTTTCCACCAAGTTCCTGGTAACGTTTAGGGGCCGGGAACTTTTCAGGAACGTCCTCTCACTCAGCCCTTGTAGCGTCTGTGTCTCCACCAAGAGTAAGACCCCGATCACGATTTGATTCATTCATCGATTTTCTTTATAGAAACTATTGCTGTGTCTCAAATCGCATATTTTCATACTCATACTAAACACTTTGAGGCCGTAAGAGCATTCACACTGACTAGTATGGTAAAATGCAGTGTAACTGTTAATACCCAGATGGTTTCACTCATCACGGTCAGAAAGTTGAGTGTGGAACGATGGACACTTCTCACCCTCAATGACGCCATCTTGGCTATGTGGGGGAGGGGAGGGTTATCGCTCTCCTTCTGCTACAGTGGCAGTGTAATCGCTACCTTACATTAAACATGGAGCCACATAAGCAAACATCATTGCTTGATTTACGTTCCATTAAAAAACAGTAGAAGACGTTGTGATCGTCATTTTCGGTAAGTGCACATCGCGTTCACACTGCATGTACTCTACAGGCAGTCGTGCTCTTCAGAAGTATACATAGCATACTACATGGAAGTGTACTAACAGAAGTATGCGATTTGCGACACAGTAAATGTATTGATACGCTTCTACCGCTGGGTTTTAAACAGAGGTGGAAGTGTACAGCTTCAGAAAGTAAAAGTCCTGCCATGTTTTGGTGCTACCTTTGCACTTAATACAGGTGATTTCACTAATTAGCTGATCAACCTGGCTGAAGAGTTTTGCTAATTAGAATCAGATGGTTCATGTGAACGGTTGGAGCAGGAATGTGGCAGAACTTTTACTTTCTGAAGCTGGACACTTTCACCTCTGGTTTTAAAAATGGTGCTTCTTTGTTGACTGCATCATGTCCGTCTTGAGTTACAAGCAATCACCACCAAGTCAACCTAAAACCCTGCCCAAGAACTTTTCAAGGTACCTACCTCTAGGCAGGGACTTTTTCAGCCCCAAAAAGGTTCTTGAGTTTTGCCCCTGGGGAAATGTTCCTCTGGTGGAGACACACACAAACGGCCAAGTTCCTGTAATATTACCTGAAGGTTCGTGTGGTGGAAACGCCCCACAAGATGTGCTGGTTATCAAGCTTTATTTGTTGTTAAAGCTGCACTTGACCTGGTGATTCAACACATCCATGTCTATATGTCTCCATGTATTATATCTGCCCCCAGTCCTCTGAAATGTACCTTTTATCATCAAGGGATCTTCATTGTTCAACATTGTTAAAGCTAAACTAATGACCCACTTCTTCTCTCAGGATTTCGATTGTCTTTGCAAGTTTATATGTCCATATTTTAATTGATCTTTACCTGTGCATGATAATGACCACAAATAAATCTCAGTTTAAATCACTTAAAACAGTTTATACTTTACATATTTGCTTTGATAAAAGGGTGATTAATGATCGGTGTGAATATGATTTTCCTCAATCTGAGCTTTGACCTTTGTGACCTCGCCATCTATTGTCTGTCCTGTTAAAATTTTTAAAAGCCACAAAGACCGTCTCCGCTCTTTGATCAGTCCCTCTCACTCCTGACTGTAAACAAACCCTCATATTGATTTGTTGCTTTCCTTCGTACCAACACTGTTTTTGGTCATAACATCATCTCTGTGACGTGAGCGTGATGATTCGCGGCTCAGTCAAACTTTCTGTTACAATCAAGAGACTAACATCAAAGTGTGTTGCTTTGCCTTTCATATGTGTGAGTATGTTTGTGTTTGGGTTCTGATTTGAGTTGAACTGTGTGTGTGCATGCTTATATCTGTCTGAGTTTGTGTTTATTTTGAGGTGTTCAGAGAGCAGGTTGCCACGGACAGACTTGGATTCCTGTGTGGGAGACTCTAAGCCCTCAGACGGAGCTGCTCTCTGTGATGGAGCAACATCACAGTGCCATGTGTGGGTGTATGTGTGCGCCGAGTAAGATGAACTTTGAATTAAGCCCTTGGAGACTTCAGGAACTGCTGTGCGTGGGTGATCAGTGTGGTGATGAACCATGACAGATCTCCTGGAAGGATGTTTTCAGGTTTCCCAACTCTCCTCTCGGTTTCCTGCTGCTGTGACAAAATTACAACCAAAAGAATTAAAACTGCAAAACAGGTGTAAGAGAAAGGTTTGTGTGGCCTCGGAGACGAGAGCAGACCGGTCTAGACCCCTGATAAAACTCTTGTCCAGAAACCAACCAGGAGCTTTTCCTACACTGGAGCAATATTCCCACTGATTTGTATCCTTAAAACTGAGAAATATAATAGTTTGTGCTGAAGCAAAAATAAAAAGATAATCAAAAAATACCCTTCACTTTCACTATTACAGTGTTTTTACTTGAGTTGAAAATATTTCAGTATTCTTCACCTTCAACAGAAATTTAATTTAACATTATGATGCAAAAACAGAATTGAAGGACAAGCTTATTGTTTATTTATGGACGCCTGGAGTTGTTGTTCAAAACAGAAAAGTAGAGGGTTTGGAGAAAAGTCAGAGAAGCAGTGTCAGGTAGAAAATATTGTGGTTGTAGTCTGGCAGAGATTTGTCATTTTTGGATTCATTTAGTCACAGAGGAAGCAGGGTGAAGATCTTTGGTTTGACTATGTCATAGTTATGATTTATCACACTACTTAAAAAGTAAAGGGAAGAAAGGTAAAGGATTTTCACTTGACTGATGTGGATCTCATGTGGACTCATTTCGCAGCTGTTATGTCTATGTCTATGTTTTGGAGTTCTATGATTGGGGAGTTTTAGGTTTTAGGTGAGTTTTGTGTCATTTTGTTTTTCTTTTGCACTTTTAATTTGGGCCATTAGGGGCCATTACATCCTTCTGAAACTTTGTCAAAACTGGCAAAATAATGTAATGAATTGAATACCTGGTCAGTTTTGGACATATGCATCTGTTATTGGATCCAAGCTGTTGTTGATGCACAGTCCAAACAATCCAAAGGCCTAACCCAAGTTGAAAATTCACTTCACATTTGGTCTGAACTCACCATCACCTGCAAACTTAAAAATAGGAATCATTCATCAAACTTCTTTTCATTTAACTGGTAGTTGGTTCAATGAGGTGGAAATAACTTCTGCACAGAAGCTCAAAAAGCTTTACATGAGATATTGAGGGGATTCAGGGTGAACGATGTAACATCAACAGTTACTAACCTCGGTGTCAGGTTTGACCCATCTAACCTTTGAGGCCCACATCAATCACCTCTGCAAAATATCATTCTACCACCCGGGCCTTCGTCCCACACTCACTTTAAGTGATGCTGAGAAGCAGTTGTCTCCTCCAGACTGGATTACTGTAACACACTTCTCAGTGGGATTCCCAACAAGAGCATCCAAAAACTACAACACATTCAAAACAGTGCTGTTAGGATCCTGCTGAGAGAATGTAAACCTGAACACATCACTCCCATTCTTCACTCACTAAACTGGCTTCCTACCTCCGCCCGGATCGAATACGTCTCCCTCCTCACTTTCCAGTGCCTCCATGGCAACACACCCCAGAACCAGTACCAGTACCTTAAAGACCTCCTCATCCCTCAGACCTCAGCCCACTCGCTTCGCTCCACTAACACCTACAGACTTCTTCCCCCAGGACTAAGATTCACACACTCAGAGACTGAGCCTTCTGCTCCTCTGCTCCCCGACTGTGGAACATCCTCCCAGAACATCTGAGGGCTCCACAGAAGATTGATAGTTTTAAAAAGGGTCTTAAAACCCACCTTTTCAAAAAATCTTTTAAACTGTAATTCCTTCTTGTTTTACTCTTGCCTGTTTTATTTCCTTTTGATTGCTGTTGTGCCACTTTGAGATCTTTTAAATGTAATGCGAATTACAAATAAAATGTATTATTATTATTATTATTATTATTATTATTATTATTATTATTATTATTATTATTATTATTATTATTATTATTATTGTAGTGGATCCAGTGATGAGGTCGCAGACCATAACTAACTGATTAACCTTCACCTCGCTCTCCTCTTCCAAGCGTGTAGCAGAAACTACGGTGGCCTTTAGGTATCATAAAAAACTGGAAAAGTACTGGACTCCATCAAAGAGACCTGCTCCCTTTGGGGGATATAATGGGTTCAAAGACTTTCAGTTTCAGCTGATTATCAACATTATATCTCTAGACCTTTGTGACACATTAAGAGACAAGTTGACAATATCTGAAGTAAATCCTCATATTTGGGAGTTTTGGAAGTTTTAACTGTAACAAAGAGCCAGTAGAAAAGGTTGTTGTGAACATAATTATAATAGTTTCTACAAGGTCGTCTTTTAATGGTTGAAGGGTAGTGTTGTCTCAAATTGTTGTGCACTTACTGGAAATGACAATTCCAACGTCTTCTTCTTCTCCTTTTTAATGGTGAATTGTTCCTGGACAGAACATTAATCATTGATTTGGACCGTGATTGTCGTCCACCAGATATCTGACGGCTTGTTTTCAATTATAATCAATAATTAAAGTCTCACTAGTGCTGATGTTTGCTTGTGTGGCTCCATGTTTCATGTGAGGTGGAGATTATGACGCCGCCGTCCCTCCTCTTTTGCTACGTAGCCAAGATGGAGTCATTGAGGGTGAGAAGTGTCCATTGTTCCACACTCAACTTTTTGACCATAATAAGTGACATACTAGTCAGTGTGAACTTACTTACACACTCAAAATAGTAAGTGTAAGTATGAAAGTATGTGAATTGGGACACACGGTTGGTTTAACTGGATGATTGTTTTTGAGACAAACCGCCTCCTGAATTAGAATAAGACCGGTGCTGTTACCATGTAGCCGGTGGTGTTAGCAAACCAAGATGGACCAATCAGATGTGAGGTCTGACACATGTTGGTTAGGTGTAAATTAATGTGTCATATATCTAATGTGGATTTTATCCTGATAAGATGCATTTGAAATGACAGTTGTAAATGAAACATAGCTTTTTAATTAGTAATCTTGGAGACAAAGGTCAAATAAAATTCCAGAAATGACAAAAATGATCTTCTTTCTTTTCAACCAAATCACCTTTTCTTTGCTACTTTCTTGCCAAATCACATTGAGGCTTCCAGGTAAAGGTTTCAGGTTTATTCCTCACACATGATCAACTTTCAACAGAATGCATTGAGATCCATTTCTCTTAGTTAAAAAGTAGGAGATGGCACTGGGCTAATACTGAACGCTTATATAACATGTTTTCTCCTAAGGCCATTTTCTCTCTCTCTACGTCTTTTTTAATAACTCTGAACCCATCCATAGGTCACTTTGTCACACTGAATTGCTCCCCTGGTCTACCTGTTTATTTCATACATGCATAATTAAATCTCCTTCGCTGCACAAGATGGAGTCTCATTCCCAAAATAAATTAAATCTGAGCTAACATCAGTTTACAGGAGGAACAAGCTGTCGCAGTGTTTTATTGAGATGTATGAGCTGGAGGGTCCGAGGTAAATCAGGAGGAGGAGGAAGGTGACAGTCTCCTACTATAACACAGACCTGGTCTTTTTTTAACAGTAACATTCTTACAATATAAAGAATAAATGAAACATTTATTGAGTTTTTTTTTTATTATTATTTCATTGTTCATTGTAGACAGACTGAGACCAGTTGAATAAATGTATCTTTTTGGGCCTATTCAGTCTTTTTATGTAGACGGTTGTTAAATATTAAATGATTCACTACTGGACTGAAACCAATCTGAAAGTTATTATCCTGACACGCAGTGACAGACAGTTAAATCGCTTTTTCCGACTGGCAACATCCAGGATGTTCATTGCAAGGTTTTTATTTTTTTTGTTAGCTGCTTTGTCCTTGCCTCCAACCTCCCCCTCCTTCCTCCCTCCTCCCCCATGGCCTCCCCGCCCCCTCAGCTTTATAGATGTGCGGAGCCACATCCTGGCAGCTCACTGCTCTTAAATTCCTGTAATTACAGTCCACATCGTGAGCACCTCTTAAGCCCTGAGAAGATTAAGATTCAGATGAAAAATGTGGTGGTGGGTTCCTGTATTCATTGCTACGCTCATTGGTTTTTCAGGCTCTTAATTAAAATGTACCCTGAGCGCAATTAGGAGAAGACCTTGGATATATGATTCTGGGTGAAATGTTAATATTTTGCACTTTAGTCTGCCATGCTTTATAACAGATCTGAGGTGAAAAAGCTCCAGAGCACTTAAAGTGACCAAAGAGCCAACTAACCATGGTGTGTGATGTTAGGACTAATCTTATTTTTGAATCACGCCTTTTCACATGAATAATGTTATATAGAAAGTGAGAGAGAAAGATGAATAAAAACTTTTGGAGGTGAGAGGAGAGGCAACTAAAGAATACAACTTCACAACAGTCCTTCTTTCCTCAGTATTTAACTTCCTTCTTCTATTAGCCCTTTTCCACGAGCACCTACTTGGCTCTATTCAGTTTATAGGGTTTTCCACTTGGTGCTAGGGTAGAGGTACGAGCGAGTTGAAAGAGCGTCAACAAAATAATCAACCTCCATTTTTAAACACCGGCAAATTTGATATCCATCATCGTAGCCTACCTCATCGTAAGCTAATTAAGCAGCAAGTATAGCATCTTCTCCGTGTCCTCTATTAATGTTTACTGATGTTTTTGTGTCACATCGTTGCAACAGTTTCGACCCCACTCACCACATTCACGTTGAGAGGGAACAAATCTGATGGAAAACGAGTCGAGTCAAGTAGTGTTAGGACGATGTAGTGGAAAAAAGACATATTATGTGTCTCCTGCCCTGTCTTGTCTTGTCTTGTCTGAGGAGGTGTTTGCTGCTTGATTCTTGAGATGCACCTGTTACACATCATTTCTCAGATGTGCTGATTACCAGATTGTTTAACCTCATCTCACTCGTACACTCAGCTGCTCAGAATTCATTCTGGGTAACTTCCTTGCCCTTCGTCTCCTGAGATCCTCCATTAATCATTGTTTTTTGTGCTCGATGTGTCATTACCCCAGAACTCACTGTCTTTCTCTTTCTCACCTGGATTTACAAAGAGATTATTGATGACAGAGAGGGACTCCCCTGCTCTGATGGGATTTGTGAGCTTCTTCAACCATCAGAGAACCACAGTTGTCTTGTGTTCAGGGACGGTGATGATGAACGTGGTGGTTGAAGGGGAACACAAGCTTATTTGACTGAGTTCAAGTGGATAGTCCAGACCTAGAAGTCTCTCTGTAACCCAGCATGAGTGGTTTGATTGGTGCAGCCATTGGTATCCAATGTAGATCAATGAGCACTTTCAAAATTATACCTCTGAAAGATTATACAAATTATAGTACTTTTGGACCTGCTTTTATTACCTCCCTTTCTGATTTCATCCATTATTACAAATACAGCAGGAGGTCAATGAGTAATGTGGTGACGTGATCAGAGACCAGATCAAATTTAAAATACATGTACTGCACCGGTGTGTACACAGTGGACACAGTGTCCTGCTGTCATACTTCTCGTGTATCGTGTTTTATCTCTTGTACTCTTGAACCCTTGAAGAGGCAGGCTCCGCTCAAGGTGCCAGTTTGCGTCCATCTTGGTTTTCCCGGCGTCATATAAAGAAGGATCAGTCCAGGAAGAGACCATGATGCATCTGTTTGGTAAAACTTCTGCACTTTAGTAGGTTAGTTACAGCAGTAACAGTTTAGCTTGCCAACTGAGTGGGTATTTGATGGACATGATTTGAATTCTTTACCACAGCTTCAATCATGGTGAAATCACTTTGTGAAATGTGATTAAACCATAAACACGACATTAACATAGAATCAATTTACACAGTTTTTTATGACTAACATAGTGGCAATCAGGTGCCTGATTACATTCTGTTCAATTCAATTTTACTGTTGTTTCCTGCCACATGTGAGACTGATTGGCAATCAGTGTCCTGGCGTATTAAAGCTGAACTCAGGGTTTGGCCAGTACAGGATGTTTGTCAGTATGTGTGTAGATACCCAGTGTTGATACTGACAGTTGTATCTATCTTAGGGGTTTTTTCTCTTATTTCTGATGTGAGAATTTTGAGCTGATAAAAGAGTTTTCTTTGGCAGATTGTTTCCGGCTGCAATACTGTACACGATGGTCAATATTTGCTTTATTCGCATCAGTTTCTGTAAATTTTCTTTCCTGATTAAACATTTTTACTGTTACTTCTTTTTGTCCTCTTCCAGGGAACCTAAAATCTCTTGTGTTTCACAGATAATAACAGTATTTCCTGGTTGAGATGGAAGGAACGCTGATGACAAGAGTGAGAGTGAACCAAAAGGACTGTAAAACCAAAGAAATCAATTGGAGCAGCTTTAATGCTCCTCATGAGTTTTAATTTAATTTATTGTATTATTATCGTCTGCGAGCGTTAAAGTCTGTAGAGAACATTTGTTGTCATATGTTCAGCACTTTTCTATGTGGCTGAGATTGGTTTTGAACCTTGCCAATGGAAGGTTTTTTTTTTTTCGTGTTTCTTTGGCACATCGAATGCTCATAAACAATGAACATAATTTCCACAGTGGGGTGTTTGAACTTTGTCCAAATAGATAATTAGCTGAAGATGCCAAAGCACACCACCCACTGTCTCCCTGTCACCCCCGCACTGCGAGGAGACGCTGGCAAAGAAAAAAAATGATCCTTTTCTATTGGCAAGCCCCTCTCCGGCTGACTGGATGGATTTTGAGAGTTTTTAGGACATGAGGCTTTTTTACAGACTATTTATAATGCTGATTATACTGCAGGTGATCACTATTTTAGTTAGGCGCATCAAATGACTGACTGGGTGGCATTTATACCAAATATCTCTTCTTATCACAAGTAATGATAATATTAAAAAACAGTCAAAGATGCACAAGTGTTTACTGTTCAGGAACTGATAGTATAGTTTATACTGATGTCATGCAGTAAGATACATTCATCCATTTCTTTATTTCAGGGTCAGAGTACAGTAGATCAATGGATAAATGAACACACGGCTTATATTGTACCACAGTAGCCGGCTTCACACTGTTGGGTCAAAGCAGAGCTAACTGCGGCGTCCCGAGGCTAATTGTTTTCACACCGTCTTAAGCCGGTGGCCACTAGCTCCAGATTTCTGGCCCAACCACAATGTTGAGCCACTTGGGGCTAGAGTGTAAGAAAAACTTAAGAAACTGCAGGCGCAGCATAAGCTATGCTAGCCATATAAACAAATAGAAATTAGCAAGCTAACTTTTTACAGCAGGCCCATGTAGGTCTGCTACAACTAGAATTAAAAACAGTCATTTGTTTTTGCGTGCTTGAACCTCCCATCCTGTTAAAAATGGGCGGAGTTGGTGACATTTTCACAAACGGGGTCTGGACGAAGGGTGATCAGGAGAGGATAGTGGCCTGACTATCTGAACAGGGGCAATGGGGCTATTAAACCACCTGGGACACTAGCACCTAGGTGACCCCTAAATGACCCTGGCCCCGCCTGGCTTGACAGTCTGAAGCCAGCTAGTGTGTATTCACTTCTCACACAGAGCTGAGTTATCTCTGAGTACAGAGATATTGCAAATGGCAGGAATGATTTCCTGTGCCGTTTTCTTTGTGGCAGCAGAGCTGGATGAGTGTTTCAGAGAAGAAGTTCTGCTGTCTCTGTGGTGAACTGTGGGGAGGATGGGATAGAGTGTCAATGATGGAGAGCAGTTTGTTCAGTGAACTCCCGTTCCTCACTGACTCAAACCTTTCTAGTTGATAGCCGATTATAGTTTTAGACTCACTGACAGAGCTGAGCTTTATCAGAAAGTAGAGTTTGCTCCTTCCACTTCTTGGCTGCATCCGAATCCTTAGTACGCACTGCGTACTACTGAGTGCCTACTACTTGACCGTTGCAGTAGTAGCTACTACACAGCAAACTAGCCAGTAGTAGGCACAATTCGGATGCGTACTACAACACCGCTATCTTGCCTGTTTTGTGACCCAGATGTTTACATCAACGTCATGATTTTGCGGCTTGAAGCGGAGGGTTAGCTACCACGGCTAGTTAGCATTGCAGTCATAGCAGTGACTTTTTACTCACATTGGTGATTGGTGACTATGGACATTATTACATTATTTACTGAAGTACATGTGGCTTTTATTTACTTAACAGTCTGCATTTGCATTTTAATGCAATCACTTTTTAAGGTTTGTGTAGTAATGGTCAGAAAAGAAGTTATACATCACAGGACATCTGACCCTTTTGCTGTTCCCCTGTTATCAGTAAACAAATTTTGAATAAAATTGTAAAAATATCAAAATAATCTCTCCCTGGCCGCTGTCTCCATTTCCATTCACTAACAAGCACATAGATGTGGTTGTCGATCACTGTTTACTATAAGTAAATAATTTATCCGAGTAAGTATCAGATGTCACTTTTAGTGGGTGAAGTTTCTTCTTCTACGGTTTTCAACCTCCTGGTGACTTCTGGGATAGCGTAATTAGCATAGTAAACATCGCTTGCATACTGCAAAATCCTAGCAGAAGTAGTAAACCATCTAGGAACCTTTCACCTACAAGTGAAAGCATACTAAGGTATTCAGACATACTAGATCGTTGCTTACTCATTTTTGCATACTATGTAGTAGAATAGTAGGGATATTCAGATGCAGCCCTTGTGTTGATGTTGTCTCTCAAGTCCTCTCTGCTGTGTAAGAGGACACATGCAAGTACTTGTAATGCTCCACAACTTCAACAGATTGAGTATAAATGAACTACAGAGTGAGTTTATGATAAAGGAACATGTGCAACGTAGTGTCATTGATGTCTTCTAACAATATTGAGACAATAGAGCTCTTGGGCGCAACAGTGTGTTGGACTATTCTGGCCTTGAGTTGAAGTGGTTGTTTATGGCAGTCATATGCACAACAATGCACAGTTTTAACTGAGCCTGTTGGAAGAATCATGAGGAAGATTGTGATATGATAAAGCAATTCACAGTCTTCATGGTCATTCAAAATGCAAGTCACATTCACACCGAAGCTCCTACATTATGTGTCATCACATTTCAATACAACAACCACTGGAGACAATTTGGCTCCAGTGTCTTGGCCAAGGACACTTCACATGTAGAGAATGACCTTCTGCACTGAGCTACTGAGCTACAGCCAATATTTACGGATGTGTTATGATAGCAATCATATCACATCCATGCAAGGTTAGGGTTAGTATAATAGTATACTAACTACTATACTATATAACTATGTAGTAGTAGTAGTTAGTATACACCTTCTGTGTTTCTAATACACAGTATTTTCTGAGTTTAATGGGGTCTATAACCCTAGCTCGTTTACAGTTGCAATCAAAATTATTGATTATGCAATCAAAATCAACATTGCAATCAAAATTATTACCCTAATTTCAAATAAGCTGCATTGGCAAAATGTACAATCTTTCACCTCTATAGGTAATTTGTGATAAACAAATGAAACAAGAACAGTTCAGATAGCTCAATGCAACTCATATTGCAAGTGTTTTCTCCAAACACAACATAGCATTTAATGACAGCTTTTACCTTTTAATGACAACTGCACCCTCTGAATTATTCAACCCCCCTACCCCTCCATCCTACCTCTCACAATATCCCTCATAATATATTTGCAAATCAGCTATTGACTGAAGCACACCTGATGTAACATGGGAGCAACTTGAGTAGTTGCATTAGATGTGTTTAAGAACCAAACACATGAAATACAGTGATTGGCAATGACTGCATGTACGGATATGGGAAGGGATCATTACCCCACACAAACAAGAGAAACGGTACAAGAAATACTGCATTGACCCAAATTGAGCCAAATATAACGACCCCTCTTTTTCAAGACCCATTTTTGGAAATATTAGTAAACAATCCCCTGGAATAGCAAGCATTATTTTTGGGGGAATTTTGTCCTTAATGATAGAAACAGTGTAGTGAGAGCACACACAGGAAAGCTTGTCTGGATCCGGATTCAAACTGGCAACAGCTGCACAGCATGTATGCACCAATGTGATACGCTATAACCACTCAGCTAACCAGGCACCCCCTAGGTGTTTAACATGCGATTGAGCATTAGCATTAGCTTTACAGCTTCCAAGTCTCCATCTCTCCAGGTCACTGGTGTGTGAGAGAGAAGAAGAAGCTCTGACTCGTTTGAGGAAAAGATGTTTGACACTAGAGAAAAAACACTGTCTTGCATTTGGGTCAATACGGTAACAAAATCATGCAGTATTCCTACAGATATAGTTAAAAGCCTGGTTTTCAAATTCCAAGATGAAGGAACAGTGGCTACACTACCTGGTTGTGGCAGAAAGAGGAAGATTTTAATGGTTGTCACCAGATTCTTTGGAAGACGTAGTCTACTACTGAACCAAAAAGACAAGAAATGCTTGTTCCAGTATGTTCAAGCCCATGTAAATATGCCTCTGTTGAGTTATGAAACAAATTTACGCAATGCAGTATACAATATACAACATGGATTTGATCAAGTGTCAGGAAATCCTAGAAGAATTTGGCATCCCATCTGTGATGATGCTGAGGCTTAGGAGTCACTAGACCTTTCATTAGGACAATGATCCCAAGCACAACTCACTCCAACATGGTTTGACTTCAGAAGAAGTCCTGGAAGACTTGTCTAGTTATCACAGTCACCTGATTTAAACTCAGTAGAAAGTCTTCGGTTGGATTTTTGGAAGGAGGCTGCAGCACATGAACCTGAGAATATTTGTGACCTGGGAGCCGTTACTAGAATTAACAATGAGACTGTTTCATTAAAAGTAGCAATTTTTGTTGAATTTTGTAGAAACCGAGAGTCAAAAGATTGTGAAGTTTGCCAATAAACTTAATTTGCAATGATGGTTAAATGTGTGTGTGTGTGTGTGTGTGTGTGTGTGTGTGAGAGAGAGAGCATGAGCACTTTCATATTGATGGAACTGACATCTTTGTGTGTGTGTGTGTGTGTGTGTGTGTGTGTGTGTATGTATGTGTGTGTGTCCCAGAAATAAAGCTTTTTGAGTAATGAACACAAGACAGCGCTTTGTGACTTCATTACAAGAGATTTTTCAAAAGGATCAAAAAGGTTTGCTTTCTCATTTCTTTTTCTCATTTCTTCTGACTTGCATTAGAAAAAAATAACTGCCTTGTCAAGTAGAAATCCTTCAAATTTGAGCTGTTTCTTTCTGATCACACAGATATGTTTGTGACTTCATCTCTTGTCAGGGGGTTGCCTTTAATCAGAGAGTGTAGAGAGACAGGAAACAGATGAGACTGGGGGAAGGACACACAGGAAAGGTCGACTCAGTCGGGACTCGAACCGGCAAACAACATATACACCAATGCGGTGCACCTTAGCCACTCGGCCATCCAGGCAACCTGTCTCTGTTTTTTTTAATGTGTTCATTGTTTGCTGTGAAAGATAAAACATAATTTCTTCTTTATGACTTTGTGACTAAGACCATACTCTAGTTAAAAATAGCTCATAGTCATCAAAGACAAGCCATTATGACTAAGTGAAAACTTAAAAGGCAGCTGCAGTTTGATAACACTGTAGTTCTTCTTTACAACATCATTTGATATTGTTTGTAGGATGCATCTGTGGGCAGTAAATCGGAAATTTTATTCTTACTGCTGCAATCAAATGCAAATAAAGAAACAAAGAAAAAAGAAAACGTAAATGTATTGAAATGCAATACACACAACACAACAACAATACACACAACACAAGGTTTATCTGCTCTGTTCATCTTCAGTGTAAATATGTTTGTGCTGTTGCAGCATATTAAAAACTAGACAGAACCATGTGGGCTTTGTAAAGAAGTGAAATAACTGATGTCAACTGATGATTGTATCATGATTTGGTACAAAAGCAGCTTCCATGATAGAACTTGTCCTTCAAGGTCAACTGTGGTTTAAGGATCAAATCCAAGAAAAAAATATTTGATTGTAAGTGATTTGGACAAAATTCAAAGGAGTTTCAGTGCATAAAAAGTGTCTGAAATGTCTGAAATGAACATCCATGATCTCTGAAATAACCACATGGGCTCAGGATTAATGAGGAATCTTTACAATATCATCTTTACATCTTTATCATCTTGTAACAGAAGTGAGCCTTATTCACTGTGTTCGGGTTCAGATTCTGAGACATCTTGGACCATCGGTAAAAACGTACTGTGTAAGATGAGTCAGTATGTTTTGGTAGTAATGGATGCGGTGTCCTTCAGAAGATGAAAAGACCATAACCTGCTCTGCACCGGGTCAAGTTTGCAGCATATGTTACCATAGTGATGTAGCGAACTTTAAAAAAATGCCACTGTTGTGGCAGAAAGTTTAGATACCTCAATATTTCACTAATCTTGCTGTGCAGTACTGCCCTCTAATCAGATGGGAAATACATTAATTATTGTTAATGTTAGTAAGGAGAAGGACTGGGACTGGCGGAGAAGCTGAAAATGTGACAGCCCTTGAGTTGGCAATATAGGTCGGGGATGGACAAAGACAAAAGAGCCACGACTGCGAGATGAGTGGAACAAAGCAATTGTGCTTAGTGCACCCAGATGACTAGCAGCAGTGCTGATAGTGCTGACAGGACTCAACGTGAGGCTGACCTGGAGAGTTAAATAGCAGTTAGGGACCTCATTAAGATGTGACTATAAATAAACAGTCACAAAATACTCATAAACTCTTATTGCAAATTTCTGCAGAGCAGAGACGTCAGCATCAGTGATCAGTGCAGGTGAGCGACAGATCAATCCACCTTGAAACAGTGGAGCTAGATAGCTGCATATTTTTATTGACTGTTACTAGTCACGGGTTAGTGCTGTTGCCTCACAGCAAGAAGGTCCTGGGTTCGATTCCCGGGTTTTTCTGTGTGGAGTTTGCATATTCTCTCCGTGTCTGCGTGGGTTTCCTCCGGTTTCCTCCCACTGCCAAAAACATGCAACATTGGGGATAGGTGAATGGAGCATACTAAATTGCCTGTAGGTGTGGATGTGAGTGCGAATGGTTGTTCTTCTATATGTGGCCCTGTGACCAGCTGGGGACCGCCCAGGGTGTACCCTGCTTTCGCCCGTAAGCAGCTGGGATAGGCTCCAGTCCCCCCCTGACCCCGAGTAGAAAATGGATGGATGGAATATTATTAGCTTAATATAACCGCAATATATATCCACATCCTCCCTTGGTTTCTTGGTGACAAGATTTCACATGATCCAGATGAGATTCTGCTGCTGTGATATGAAATAATATAGAATATAAAGTATATTATGGCTCCTGTGTGGCCCCATACTGTGTTAGCAGTGAGGAAACCCTCTTCTGTATCTCCATCTCACTCCATCACTCTTTCCATCACCACCACCACTCTCCATATTTCACAGGAGCAGCAAAAGGAGGTCAGAATGTCTCTGGAGATTTTTTTTTCCCTGTTATCCCACATTCTGCCAACAGCTCAGGGCCAGCACCTCTCTAACCCTTCAGTCAACACAAACACACTCCATCGATCCTTTAATAATCAGCAACTACTACTCTAAATAGCAAGAACAAGACAAGACTGTGTTTTATTATATATGCTTATTATAAAATGCCATGTTCGTGCCTCTCTTAATTGACTCTTTCCTAAAATAGCCTCAGTGGAGCTGAGTCTGAGCCAAGACTTCAAATGCTCTCAAACAACATCAGCTTCCCACATCAGGATATAAATTATAGCTTCTCGCTCCTTTCTTCCACCTCACCCTTCGAAGCTGGTAGCATGTCGCCATTAGCTATTCCCTTGAGCGAAATGAGAGTAATAAGAATGGTGGGAATTGCATCACTCACAGATGAACATGTTCGTCTGTATTTCACTGCCCCTCATAGATACTCAACCTCAGTCCTTCCGGCTATTTATTATTAAAGGCAATGTAATAGCTACTTGCTGGGTTTTGCATCTAACCTAGATAGGATGCTGTTTTAGTCGGCTGCCCGATCCAGACTGCTCATTTTATGTATGAGATGACGCCATGCATGTAAAATAATAGTAATGTGGAGGTTGTACTGCCCTTGTTCTGTGCATCTCTGTCACAAGTCTAACCTTAAAACACATCACACTGTTATAAATATTTGCAGTCATTTTTGTTTTAACTGCAAAACGGAGCAATGTGCTATAAAAGTCAGAGGGAAAGTTAGCACCTCAAGCTAACAGCAAACACTGCAGTACATTGTTAACACGACAAGGTTTTAACAGGTGACATTTGCCATGGTTGCCATGGTTACTCTTTCATTTACTTAAGTACTTTAAGTTTGCAGGGTAACCTATGCTAATTAGAAGTAAACAGACACTACACAGTTGAGGCTGACGGGGAAACAAAATCGTCTGTTGCTCAGCAGCCAGAACAGGTCGACTGATCGACCCCTGATGCTTCCTGTCTACACTAGACACCAAACAGCTCCTGATAGTTCATCTAGTGTTGTGTGGTGGTTTGATGCCATTGTCGTGTGACTCTTTGTATCAGTAGGTGACTGTACAATACAGATGCTTGCTGCTAAAAATATCTGAGGCTCAGTTTCGTTGCTAGAAGGAAGGATTTATTATTAAATGACACAAAACATTGACATTCACTGTGGGGCCATAGATGTCTGGACCAGTTTTCTTTGCAATCTATACAGTATTTGTCAAGATATTTTCCTCTGAACCACAAAGGTGAACTGACAAAAATAGTTTTATCTTTTAAAAACCAACCAACATTAAATTTTTGTATGAAAACACAGGCATTATGCTGCATTCAGTGATGCTGCAAGTTACCTGTTCTAAATGTTTTACAGCCAATGCTCTTTTGTTTATAGTTTTCTACTGACTCTTGAGTCAGCTGACAGTTGTGACAGTTACAGTTAATAGCTTAGTGTTTTCTTAAAGTAAAACACTGTTTTAAGAAAATGCATTTCATCTTTATCAGTGTTTAATATTTTATAAGCCAAACCACAATGAAATTAATAAGTTTTCAGAGCATTTTTTCTTCTGTCTTAATGTTTTCTCAATAATCCACTTGAAACGAGAATTACCCATAATGACACCTTACTGCCAGTTAAAAAGCTGTCCTCTCATCCTGAAACTTCTTGTCACATCTCAGATGAGCTTGGCAGCAAAGCAAGAATACAATCATGTATTAGGACTTGTTCAATTAATTGTTCAATTGATATCATCTGCCCAATCTTATTTCTTATCCTGTCTTTCTTGCCTGTGTCTTTGTGGAAGGAAGAGTTTTCTTCATGCTACATTACTCTTGCTGACACATTTTGAGTGTTGAATTATATGTTCAATAAATAAAAAATATACACATTCACCTTTCTCTTCAATCTGTCCCCACCTGCTGTGTCCTCTGTGATTACATTTCTATTTTAGACACTCTCTCCCTTCTGTCGCCTGACTGGGTTACTTCATTTGTTTGCTCTGGATTATGAAACTGTCCAACTACAAAGTGCAAACAGCCTGATGAAGAATTTATAGCAGTGGCTTCTGAGACCCAGAATGCTTTCAGTTCCTCATTTTGGTGGAATGAACTCACTCCTCACACAAAGGAACAATTCTCATATAAGCGTCTAAAAACAGCCTGACTTGAAGAGATCATCAGCAAAACATTATCTGCACTATAGGAAAAGATGCAATCTCAAAGCCAACATACTTGACTTTCTCCTCACCTGGGCTGCATGTTAAAATCCTGATATATTTTACAACCAAATGCTGAAACAACAAAGATTCTGGCTGTATCTTTGTTACATGGGATCTTTGATTGGTGACTAGCTATAGCTATAGTCTATAGTAATTTATTATCTGTAATCAAGGTCTGCAGTAAATTTGAGAAGACTGAGACGGCGCATTACAGAACATTAGCTCAACTCCTTTGAGGGACAGTTAAGTCTGTACTTTGTGTGAAGTGGATAGACAAGAAATTTAAGAAGTTTATATTTATACTTTAAGAAATTATATGCCAGAGAGCATAGATTCTGGTTGTAGTCTGGCAGGCGGTTTGGCATTTTTTTTTAATTCATTTAGTCACAGAGGAAGCAAGGTGAAGGCCTTTGATATGGTTTATCACACTACTTAAAATGTAATGGTAAACAAGGTAAAGGGTTTTGGCTTGACTGTGGTGGACTGAGGACTCTTTTTGGGGGCAGTTCCATAATTGGTTTTGGGTGAGTTTTTGCATAATTTTGTTTTTCTTTTGAACCTCAGTTTGGGCCATATGGGGGCTGTACATCCTTCTGAAACTTTTGAAAACTTCTGAAACAGCGGCAGTGTCAGGACCATGTTTGTGACTGTATTTACCCTCAGAGATATTGTGATGAACTCAGACTACCTGCTGGAGCTTTGGAGAAAGAGCAGTGTATCTTTGAAACCGGTTAATTACATCCCATTAGAATAAATTCTGGATGACTGCCTGTGGAGGACATCTTCCAGAAAGAGCCTGTTCAACCTGAGCCAACATTTAAGAACTGAAAAACTGGAACACACCAGTGAGAAGAAGGATATTGTGCATGTCTTGGCCAGTCAAAGCTGTTTTGGTGGTACAAGAGGGGTTGATCTTCCTTCTGGCCTTGGATTAGTTTTGTGGGGAGAGCTAGAGGACCTGGCATTGGAGAAACACATCTGTGCTACATCCCTCAGTCAGCTGCTACTGTGTTATGGTCCTAGATAAGTGGCAGAACAAACAGTTACTGACTGAGATATAACTAGGAAGTTTAATCACAGAGTGAATGGATTCATCTGTGGAGTTCTCAGGAGACCATACACTAATTATTATCAGTGAGTGCAGTGAAATGAAAGAAAGAGGGAAGTAGAGGTCTGTGTCAAGTTGTGGTTTTATGTGGAGGAATAAGAGAAGAAGTGCTGCTGTAACTTTCTGTGAATTCTTTTCTCCTTTTTTATTGTCAGTTCTTTTTTATGTCTATTCATTTGCTACTGGATATCGGTACACCCAGTGGCGGCTGGTAATAAAAAATTTCGGGGGTGTAACTTATCCTCAGTCACTTTCCTGCTGCTGGATGTTTAAATCAGTTTGGTCTGGACCAAACTCCTTTATCCTGTTTTTTCTCTTAGTGTATCCACATGAAAAGATTTTTTTTGAAAATTTTGTTAATTTTCTCCAAAGTTGTGTCTGGTTACATCTGTCTGTCGCTTGTCACCCGATCAGCGCTGTGACATTCACACTTGAACCCTTGACCACCGTGTTTTGATGGCCGGTGTCAAGAACCAATCACAATCAATAAATAAGGATTTGGACGGAGCCAATGAGAGAGCAGCCTCAGGTCACCTGCTTGTCAAAAGTTTAAGGAACGACATCCATTAGTCCAATGACCAGGAAGTGATATAGTTACACAGAAAGTCATTAATCAAATACAACTAATTTTCAACAAATGCTGACAGAAAACATATAAGGCACAACGCTCTATTAGTAATCAGTTCTCATTAGTTATCATTTTTGCATTATCTAATTAATTTATGTTTAACAGGGAGGTGAGAGTTATCAACCCGCTGCTGATTGGTCAGAACCGACGGCCTGTGAGCTGAACAAAGTTGGCCCAAAACGGTCAGCAAATGTGTTGGTAAATGACGAGGGCGGGACAATCCCTGTCAATCATTTACACCCAGAAAATGAACAGAGCAGATCTGAGGTGCTCGGGCTGTATGAATTAGCCCATTTACAGATTCCCTGTATCCACTTTAGGTTTCACTAAAACTTCTAACTAACAATCTTTTGTATGTTATTGAGACAATAACTTTCTCATCTTTCTTTGTGTAACGCAGGGAGGGCTTAGCCCCTCTAGCCCATTGATACCAGCCTTCTCTGGGCACACGTGTCTCAAAGAATGGTGTAATGTGTTAATATGAATAAGTATTTCTTGATTGGATTAAAGGAGTCTTACCCAAGGTCACTGTCTTTAAGTTTCTGCTGCTCTTTGTTAACGGTATTTGTTACTGCTCACACTCAAGTCTCCAGTACCATCTCTCTAATATGAGTGTATAAGGTTGTCACTCTGCTGAAAACATATGTTCTTGTGTGCTACAGATTTCTAGTCCTAGACGATTAAAAATAAATGTGAATATACATATGAAAATGGACACAAAAAAAGTACAAACTGCTTGAAGGAGTGGAGAGCACCCTCCTGAACATACAGAAAAGTGGTTACAGACTTGAGACTGAAATTCTTTTCAGGAATTCTGTGAATTCAATCACGTAACTGGGAAGGGAAAGGAAAATAGAGCCACTGGCAGCCGGCAGGATGGGAACTGTAATAGCTTTTTCATTTATTCATTGATGATCTGTCAGTGGGGGTTTATCAGTGCCTTATGCCAGGGGAACATGTATATCAAAAATATAACAGTCTTTTACAGAAAGATGCTGCCAGGAATTTTTGTGTTATTCACCTTTTAAAATGTCATGGGTAATATGTCAACGTTGTTTTAAATCTTAGTTGTATGCTGGTCGCATCCACTGTACGTGCTATTTCTAGCTCGTAACATGGGAAAAGGATGGTGTCAAAGATTCAGACAGGACAGGAGTGTTTTCTTTTTATTCCTACATGAGACTGGGATCAGACAGGAGTGATATTTTCATGGGTTTGGGATGTGATGGGGTGAAAATTCACTCCCATGTTGCCTTTTAATACAAACCCAATATCATTTGGTGAAGGGGAAATTACTGTTTTCTACAATAATGTGTCTGGCAGTTTCACCGGGCATGTGTGATATTGGTTGTGAACTCACCTATCACATTATTGAAAGTAACCATGGACCATGGGAACTGTAGCCGGAAACTAAAAATACATAAAACTATGTGAACAGGGAATCCAAACAGTGTTATAGTTCTTTTCCCCATTCCTCTGACACTTGTTAGACATGATTGTTTAGTTAATAATCATAATGTGTCATGTATTAATACTCTCCATGCCTGTGTCTGGAATATTTTCATCCAACCAGGTCTCTAATATCATATAGACACAAGTGTCCAAGCTGTGATCAATAATCCGAAGCTTCATTGCTTGTCAAGCTTGTTAACAAAAGAGGGTGTGTTCATAAGAAAAGACGCTGGGCAGTGCAGGTTTGTTTGTTGCTGATCAGTGTAAATTTTTGTTGCCGTGGTTGTCGTAGTTATAGTCAAAAACCTTTTTTTCCTGAGTAAAACAAGATGATAACTAAATAAAAATTCATTCACGAGGACTAAGCAGATGATGAAATGTATTGACATTTTCGTCAACGAATAAAAGCGAGACTGAAATATCTGCCAGAGATGAGATTTCTCTGACTCTAACCAAACAACACAGGTGAACCATCCATTGTTCAAATGAATCTGTGTAGGACCAGTTGATATTTTGGGAAGATGTCAGTTGTTTCAGTAAGTTTACATATTAGGCTTTTCCTGTCTTTCCTACTGTAGTTCTTTTCTGTTTTTCCCACTTATTGTCAACCTCACTCACAACTCCCCTTCTGGGTCTAAGGTAATTTCCAAACCAAGACCACCTCTCCATACTCTCTCTGGAGAACTTGAAAGCTTTTCATCTCAGAGCTGTATAATTGAATGAGCTGCTCATGCTCATATGTCCTTCGCCCTGTCATTCCCATCAGTGGTTGACACAAGGGAAAGGCATGAAGGATGTGTGTAGATGTGGTAGACATGTTCCCAGCTGCCCCCCACTCTAATTCTCTCCCCCCCCCCGAATCCCTCCATTGTAATCAAAAGGAACATGTACTTTTTCATGCAGAGCCCCTCGAGGAGACACTTGGACGGCCTCACACATTGTCAATAATGGACACACACGTGATCACTGTACACATATTTACAGTGATCATGTTTTATTTGGGCTCATACACATACACTTGTCTCCTCTTCCATCTTTATCGACATAACATCTGGCTGAATACAAAATGACAAAATATTCTTACCTACTTCTGAGCATCTGCTTATTCACTATTCATTATTATATTTAAGTAAACCATCCAATCAACCCACCAATGCATGAATATTTCAAGTACTGATCAGGAGCTTCAGTTAACATTCAGACTAGTTCCTGGCAGAAAGACTAAGGTCAATCAGATGCTGCATTGTTGGCAGTTCACTAGATCTAGACAGTTAAAGTAGTCTTGTCTGCGGACGCAGCAATTCACAGGATCAGAGTTTGGACCTTTCATTACCTAACCTGCCTTGTGTCATCAGCCCAGGCAGGTAGTGGTGTGGTGGTATGAGGAGTGTTTTATTTGCTCACTTTGGTCCTTCATTTGTGGCCTGAGTATTGACCATGTATATCCCATTTCATTAGGGACCTGCCTGGAGCCGATTGTAGTCGACACTAGATAAGAAGGGGAATGTGATTGCCAGTCTATATCATGACTGACACGTAGAGACAACACCTGTGGACAAGTTGCACTAAAACCCACTTAGACATGAGAAGAACATAGAAAGAAGCAAGTACTAAGTTCTAAGACGAAGCTGGCTATTATTATTATTGTTACATGCTGTTATCACACATCACCATGGCAACATGTCATTCACAGTGAGGCCAGGGTTGTTGATGGGGCACTGCTCCCTGAGCCATCACAGTGACCACAGAGGACATCTCTGTTGATTGGATATGATGAGGATTGGCCCATGTGGGACAAACTACTGGAGGCTGTCACTGCAGCCTAATGACAAGCTTAGACTGTATTTAAAATGACTTCAAAGGTAGAAATAATACTGAATGATGATAGAGTTGTATATAAAGCAGTATATTTCTCTTATCTGCTCAAATGAAATACTGGGTATTGTAACTATAGTAAATATGATCATGTCATTTCTACAAATATAAAACCATATCCTCTGGACCCTTTTTACATGGTTATTTAACAGATATAAGTATTTTTGTTAGAATAATAATTGATGTCCTTACCTCACCTGTTATGATTGATTCAGAGACATACATGTAATGTTCAAATATGTTTAAAATGTGTTAAACGCACTTTAATGCCAAGGGATGTGCACTGCATCTATTTCACCAGCAGGAGGCACTTACCCATTGCAACTTAACAGTTTTAAGCAGGAGCTTTTCTTTTTTTTTTGTTGTTGTTGTTACATTAGCTTCCTGTAGAGATGTTCTATTGTGAAGCGGGAGCAAAACACAGGTCAACAATGTCGTTTGAGAAGAAATCCTCTTTTTTTTATATATTTCAATGAAAAGACTAAGTCCAATCGGCCTATGGATGTTTGTTGCAACACAGTCAAATCAAAGACCTTCCTCCTGCTTCTTGTGACAAAATGAATCCACAAAATGTCTGCTATACTACAGCATGAATTTGCTTTTGCTTTCTCATATATCATTTCTTAAACACAGCTAACTTCTAACTCCCTCTCTCTCTTGTCTACCCACTTCATTTGCAAAATACACACTTAACTGTCTCTCAATGGAGTTGAGCTACTGTTCTAACAGACATGTAATGTGCCATCTCTTCTCATATTTACTGCAGACCTTGATTAGAGATAATAAATCACAGTATAATTTCCTGTTTTAATTGCTACTGCTCTTAACACTTGCCACTGAATAGACTGGTTAAGTGAGTTTTTATTGCTTTAAAGCACTTTCTACACCTCCATTAAAGTGTGTGATAAACCGATTAAAGAACAGTGGGAGATGAGTCAAGGGCAGCTTGATAACAACTTTTGCTATAGCTAGTCACCCATCAAAGACCCCAGGATTATCCTCAGGGGGAAATATGTCCATAAAAATGTTGCTGTGCCACACGTGACCAGGCCCAGCCTTATTTACTGGCATTAGTGGATACTTTTATAGACAGATTGGTGTTCTGAGATGTAAAGAGAGGAATAGCATCCTCTCACTATCCAAATACTGATTCTAATACTAATTGATATCCAGTTTTAACATTTAACTAGTGATGTATTGTATATCTTGCTTTCACTTGACATGTCAGTGCTAATTGTTATTGACATTAAATCAATGTTTTTAACGATATGTCTCATTATATTGTATTGTATTATATTATATACACATTATATGTCTCATCTTGCCAGAAAGTATAAGGAAGTTTTGAAATTCTGATATTGTTACTAAGTTTAGCTCAAGATGCTGTTTTGTTAGCAACAAAAAATGATCTTGCATTGGCATTAGGCTGATGATTCATTGCTTTAAGGGAATCTATAAGTGTTTCAAAAGTCTACAATATTTAAATCTTTCAGTGTAAACGTCATGATATCGCTCTACAGCAAGATTGATGATGAACCTAACCTGTTTCTTTGTCCATAATGTGTTAAACATGACATTATATCCTGAATGTTTTCTCAGCTGTCAAACCTTTGTTTGACTTTTTAGCAGAATAAGATATTTCCATGTCCATAATATGACACTACAGCTGAACATTACTGAAAGATAACACACTCTTATGTAATAATATGAGAAACAAATGATTAAGAATCATGTCTTTAACAATGAAAGATACCTTTTAAAGGTATCTTTAACTTATTGTATCAGCTTCGTAGTCAGTGTGATGGTTAAATGATCCTTACAGGGTGAATGAAGGGTCTCTGCTGCCTCCACTGTCTTTTGTTGAAAAAACAACACTTGTTAAATCAGTGATGTTGGACGAGTTCAGTGGTACAACGTTGTGCAATGATTTGCAACAGTCTTCTGAGGTAGTTTGCTCCCGTTTATTAGACGTGTCCAATCAGAGCCAACGTGTATATAAACCCCGCCCATTTAAAAAGACGTCATAAGTAGTTGTAAGGCTGACGTCATGTAACAAGACGTTCAGCTCCCCTGTTTCTGTTGAATTAAATGTTTTACTACATATCATACATCTTGAACTTGGTCTTTCTCAGAGACTGTAGGAAGAGCTTCATGGAGAAAAAAGTGACCAGACTTATAGTGTAGCTTTGATACAGTCAGGGCATAACATTGTTAATGCATTGTAATATTACCATTATAATGTGAGAGACAGTAATTAACTTATTCATAATTAGATGGTGTTTCAAAAAAAAAAAAAACAGGGATGAAGGATTTTGCACAGCAAACAGGTTGTGACTGATCCCACTTGCTCTGGCTTTACTCAGCCTTTTCATGTGACTTTGACCTCATTCTCTTCAACATTAATATTTATTGTGATGCTGCTGTCTTGGCCTAGTTTCCTTTGAAAAAAAACACTTTTTTAAAATCTCAGTGGGATTAACCTGGTTAAATAAAGGTAAAAAAAAAAAAAAAAGATTAAAATAAATCCTTATCCTTTCACGATGCATTTGATTTGCATGTAATTAATGATGGACTTGAGAATATATTAACTTATATAGAGAAAAGTTCAACTTTAATGTAATTATTATTATCATTATTTCACATAAAAATTCAACTAATGTCAAAGTTTCACACTGGCTGATATATTTTATTGATGCAAGTTCAAGTCCTGATGAATATTAGTTTACAGGTACAAACAAAGGATGTATAAATTTGCATTTGACAAATATAAGACAGTTTCCCAGAGATTAGCCAAGATTGGTGAGAGACAATAAAAAATATACTTGTGTAACACTTGTATAACCTACATACATCTGATTATACATCCTTTAATCATTAATCATATATCTTATATCCATTATTTTCTTAGACTTGACAAGTTCAGATCCACAGATGACACAGATAAACAGTTTTGACACTCATGACCAGTTTGTATGATATTAATGATGACAGGGAAACTGATTTTCATGCACGTCTCATCCATGAAGTTTCCCTTGCATTTCAGCTTTGGAGTATATGGAATTTATTACTTTTCTCTTCTGCTCCCACATGCATAAATAGGTCCTTTAATCATCTCGCATGGCATTTACACACTTCCACATCAAAGACACTGTACAGCATCACCTGTTACAGGCAGCAGTGGATGCCATCGCAGAGCTACACCTATTGACAGTGAATTGGTTTTACTTTCCTATGTATTTATTTATAGCTCTGACAGGGATCTCTACTAGAGGCAGCTCTAGGAATTTGAACTGAGATGGCAAAGAAACCTCCAAACATAAATATATCTGCACTATTTTCCTCTAAATGAATGAATAATATTGTAGATTGTGTAATTAGTTTCCTGTTCTGTGGATTAAACAAGTGGCATTTTCATAATGCGAGTTAATGAGCATCAGTAATGATCATTATTCAGGATTTACAGCCTGTGCAACAATGCAGCTTGAGTCACATGGGATTTCTAACAGTTCACAAGTGAGTGAGAAAATCAAAACTGGTCAGAGTTGATTCTGATTGAGTTCAGATTAGATGTAAAAGCTAAAAGTGTGTCAAGAAAATATCCCCCACACCATTACCCCATCACTTAAAGCAGTTTTAATGTCAATAACTAGGGTGTCAATATATTCTACAAAAGGTTGGCTCCACAAATGATGGAAAAATGCATTCAACAGAGAGGTCGACTGGAAGACTGGGTCAGAGCAGGATGGTGAGAATGAAATGTGACTGTAGACAGGAGTTTGCTTTGAGCTTTGAGGTATGTAAACCAAACCATCTGACACGTCCAGATATTCTATGTTTCTGTTATGATTGGATTCAGGGTTGTTCTTTTAAACAGGAGAGGTAACTGGGACAGACACAGACCTTACCCAGATATCAAAGATCCTGGCTGTAGTCTGGCAGACGTTTGGCATTTTTAGATTAATTTAGTCACAGAGGAAGCAGGTGAAGGTCTTTGGTTTGACTAAAGTTGTCGTAGTTATGGTTTATCACACTGCTTAAAAATTAAAGGTAAGCAAGGTAAAGGATTTTTGTCGTGACCGTGGGGATTTTGGACTCCTTTTGGGACAGTTATGTCTATGTTTTTTGGAGTCCAATAATTGGTTTGGGTGAGTTTTGGAGTCCTTATGTTTTTCTGTTTTCTTTTCCTTTGAAACCAGAACAACAATAGAGTCGTATTCAGACCCTAAGTGGGCAATCCTCTAGGGAGATCTTGACGTCTTCAACCCTTAAAAATATTTTTGTAATGCATTTATATAGCACTTTCCTAGTGCTCTTATGTCCCCTTGAAGCAAATAATACACATTCACACACTAATGGAAGAGCTAGCAGAGGCAATTTTAGGAATTCAGTATCTTCCCCAAGGACACTTCTACATGAGGACTGAAGGAGCAAAGAATCAAACCACCGACCTTCTGATTAGTAGACGACCTGCTGTACCTCCACAGCCGTGTGTGTGTGTGTGTGTGTGTATAATAATTTTCACACATATACACTCTCTTTTGATGATGTATTGATTGTTAAAAGAAAACTCCAGGCAAGTGGCTGCACCTTTAGTAACAGTGTTGCGTCCAGAATGTGAATAGTGACTAGTACACTGTATGACGAATGGGGTGTGTGTGTGTGTGTTTGTGTGAGACGTGTCAGCGCTATCCCCATCGCTCCATGTGATCATGCAAAAGTCATTATCCGGGCAATAGCTGCCTGCAGATGCTCATAAATCACTGTTAGCTTTCTTCGTTAAAAGGAGAGGGTCAGAAAAGATTGATTAAAAAGAAAACCAAGCTGAGAGGAAACTCGTATAGCTACAGGATTTAATTCTTCTTTCAAGTGAGGGTTGATTTTTAAGTCTTATCTGCCCTCATGCAGCCGAGGTTACGTGACTGTGTTCACAAAAGTAGCTGTGGTCGGGGACTGTAGACGGAGTGTGAGGGGAAAACATAGTTTAAGGGCAAAGGAAACGTCCTCACAAGGAGAATATATTATGTTTGTGGAGTATTATCATCTGCGCTTCTCTCTGGCGTAGCTACACATAGACTGTGTGCACATGTTTGTGTGTGTGTGTCATGTGTGTTTACGGTGATATCCTTGAATCTCAACCTGCATTTTAATCACAGCGTAGCATCAGGGCTCACAGCGCCGCCGCTTTAAGTGGAACGAATCACTGTGTCGTCTTGTGAGGTGGAGTGGGTCTCACAGCCGCAGGGAATTGTCAAATGAAAGATAAAGATTTTGTACTTTTTTTTTCCCCCTCAACTTCCTAAACTTTTAATTATGCAGATTTTTTTTTTTTTCTGTGAAAGTGACTCCCACACACAGAGCCCAAGATATCCTAGACCAAGAGAAGCTAAACTGGCCAGACTCTTGACAGGTGTGGATTAGATCTGTGCAGATCAAAGACTTTGGCAATAGTAAAAATCTAATTATCTAGTTTGCAGAAGAATAAAGCCTTACATAGAAAAGTTTAGAAAGAAGTGTGGTTTGCAGGATAAAATATAATTTTAAAATATGGAATATTGAATCTGATAAGAGGTTAAACTCCCACCCGTTTAGCTTTAATAGTCTTTGAGTTTCTCTACTATGAGAAGGTAATAGAACAATATTACATAGACATTAATATTTGTGGCTAACAGCACATTTTGTGGAAATGTTCATGCTTGACAACAAGTGTCTAATTAACTGGTGGGGAAACGAGTCCACTGCCATGCTAACAGCTCCAGTGATTCCACCAGGATGTTTTTCAGCAGCTGTTGTGCAGACGACACAGAATTCATGTTTATTTATGGAAATGAAGAGATTTTTTTTTTTTTCTTTGTAGATTTTCAGAAGATTTCAACATTTGCAGATCTCTGCAGACCTAGTTAGGAAGAAAAACATGAAATGCTTAAGATTTACTTATTTACATAGATTAAATAATGTAATATAATTTTAATGAGTCTCATCTGAACACTCAAATATAGTTCAACCTTCAAGATTAACATTTTTATTAAAGAACATTTTAACACCTCAAACTAACATAAAGACCTAAATTGCTGTTTCATTTAAATTTGTTAAAGTGATAATTCAGAGTAATTTGAACTCAAGAGATAGAGGGTCAGTGAGTCAAATGTGTCTAAATCATCATTTTTTAACCACTAATAAAGCTTAAAATATCACTTCACATCAGCAGTAGCATGAATAGGGTCCCTACACATAAACTGAACTACTGATAACTTAGTAAGTTTATTAAAAAAGACTGTTTCACTAGACTTATCCAACGTCTTGTTTTCATAACAACTGGTGATGAAGGGTGTTCCACATCAGCAGATTCATCATTTTCCCGAACAACCAGCTGATGTAAATATGATTAGGTGTTTTGATTTTGTATTTGTGGTGAAATAGACCCTGTGTTGAAATTACTCCTCATCATCACATTAACAACATTCCTGTTAAACCTACAGTGTGTGGATCATCTTTAGATGCTAAATCAATCAAGTCATGTTACGTTTGTACGGAGGAAAATACTGTGATATGATTCATTCGAACTGAACGTTACACTAAATGTTTTCCATCATATATTTATGTGGATTTGTTTAGTTTTTCTTGTTTTTTTGTTTGTTTTACAGACACTGTTTATTTACCAGTCAGCATCAGTGACAACTTTAAGTGAAACACTTTATGAAGACGTGGGGGTGAAAATGTTGAATCAAATAATCAGTTTAAGTAAAATTTATTTGCGTTCAAATTAAAAGGAGAAACAAAAATGTGTAGTTTCTTTTTACAGTCGTACAGGAACAGCAGCAGCATCATTCCCAGACCAGAGATTAGTACACAATCCTGATTATACCTGGGGGTTCCTCCCTCTGAAAAAAGCCATGTTTCCAACTCCAGATCCAATTTTAGTTCATTTACTGCAGATTGTTTCATAATTCTGCATTGAATGAGACGTCCTAACTCCCTAGAGAGGAATAAGGAGACAGATGAAGATAGAAGACTAGTCCCAGTGTGATAATTTCAACTCCCCTAAGAATGATAACATATACAATGAACACTGGCATTTTTTTAATGAATGAATGAAGCACAACATTACCTCCCTAACTTCAACCAAAGACGTGGATATCGAACTGCAAGATAAACATTTTTGACGCCAAACAAATACTCATAGTTTGGCATCAGTGTACTTACAACTTGTCAGATTACCTTATTATGAAATATATTTTATCATATTGTAATATCCATAGTGTATAAACATTGTATAGATGTTAGTTCAGAGGGTCTACCTCCATCACAGCTGTTGTGATAAATCACCAGGATATGAAGGGCACTGGGAACCAAAAATGATTGGTTACTGGGTAACCAAGTGTGACTGATTATCTCCATGGTCTAAAGGATTGTGTTGTCTTTTCCTGTTACCATGAAGAAACCAGTTGTCAGGGGGAGAATTATAACCATTAACTCACTAAAAGGTTTTGTCCCTTAAACATAAACATATATCAGTTTAAACAAACTGCACCAGAATTAAAATACATATAAAGGATTTGTTATTGTTTCTTATCTGAATGGTCACAGGTTTAACATAGTTGGTATTTTTTGTCATGACATTCACTGATGAACTGACATGATTGAGTACAAGCTTCAATATCAACGACAGGAACAGGTTGTTAATCACTTGAGACAAATTATAGCTGCAGTGTTTACAACCACGTTAAATCTTTCGCTCTGGTTCTCTCTGTCAGTGGGATTCCTGGGAAGAAGTGTGGAACCATCATCTTCACAGCCGAGGAGCTCAGCAACTGCCGGGTGAGGATCAAGTTCACAAGACACTTGTTGCTTCCTACAGTCGTTCTGTTCACATATACACAATCAATGTACTCACTCATGTCGTGTGAATTGTTGTGTTTTCCCAAATCAGACACTGCTGTTGTTTGATTTAAAACATCTACCAGCAGCTTCCTCAGTTGTCGCTTTAGTTTTGGATGGATGGATGGATGGATGGATGGATGGATGGATGGATGGATGGATGGATGGATGGATGGATGGATGGATGGATGGATGGATGGATGGATGGATGGATGGATGGATGGATGGACAGACAGATAGATAGATGGATAGATAGACGAATACTTTATTAATCCTAAAGGGAAATTAAGGCATTGCTTGTACACAAACACCAGATATTATGAAAGGTCACTGACAGAAGACAGTGACTTATAAGAGGTGAAGATAAAAAAAAAAATGCGACAGTGCAAAAAAGTACAAAAGGTGCAAAAGTACAAAATGCAAAACAGGGCAAGGTTGAGGGGTTGTGCAAAAGGTTGTGCAATGGTGAGATGGTGATAGTGTGTGAAAAAAGTGATGGGTTAAAAGCTGAATGGCCTCAGGGACAAAGGACCTCCTCAGTGTGTCTGTGAATCATGACAGTGACAGAAGTCTGCCACTGAACATGCTCCTCTGATTGTTGAATGTTCGGTCCAGGGGGTGGTGGTTATTTCCGTGACTCACTCTTACCTCCTGAGCTGCTCCTTCTTAAAAACCGCCGCTTCCAAAACCTGAAATCTTCTCAAAGATAAAGGAGCATAGAGATCCAGAGCAACAAGTCGATCCAGGGCAAACAGAAATGGAGCTGAAGGGCTCCATTTCTACCTTTGACATTCTCTGTCATCTGCACCTTATTCTTTAAACACACGGCCCTTTTCTATTAATAATAGAATATTCTTGTCCATGTGTCACATCTGACAACGTGAACCTGTTTCTATCATGTTCTAGTTTTTCACAAAAGTATTTCTTTTATTTAAATTTTATTTTACAAACAGTAACATCTTTAGCTCTTAGTTTTAAAAAAACAGACCACATGAGGTTTACACATGTTTTGATTATACTTAAAGATTTAGATTTTATTTTGATTTTACTCAAAAGTAAGACTCAGTAATCATACAACACTTGCTAGGTTTCTATCACCACTAGGAATACGCAAAACCTAAATATCACAATTAAAAACTGGTAATGGAAACACCTGCATTAAGAAAAAAAAAAAAAACAAAACAAAAAAAACATTCATGATCTAGGAATCTCGTGGCCGCCGACGTAAATAAAAACCTTTGCCTTTGAACAATCACCCGCTGCCTTCATCTTCTGTTTAAAACAATCACAGCAGTAGTGACAATCGAGATCAATGTCCCAAAACCATGGAAACACAGGATGCTTTCATCCATTGTCCTCAAAGTGAAGTCTAGATGTCTCTGCTATTAATTTGAAGGAAGGAGACCACTGAAGGACTGCCACTAATGTACGGTTTATATTTTCTGTTGAGATTTCTCTGGCTTTTAGCGACTCATATTTAAAATCACACAAATATTCTGGAGTCTATATCACGATGCCTTGAGGTTTATTACCATTATTGCACCATTCATACATCATTCTTGAAGGAATTTACAAGTCTCTCGAGGGAGATATTAGCTGAAATAACACTTCGGGTATTATCCCTTCAGGTATATCTGTTGTTCACATGCTGACTCACTCATTGCAATATGTCCTGCAGCGATACCCATATGAAATAAGCAACACATAGAAAATTTGAGATGGTGCAAGTTCCCTGATGACATCAGATTCAGAGTTTTATTCCATATATTCAGAGTTTATATGAAAAATTAAAGTTTTATATATATATATATATATATATATATATATATATATATATATATATATATGAATAAGAGAAAGGTCAGACTCCAACCGTAGGACATATTACAGTGATGACAAACTGTGCCATTCTTGAGGGACAAACATTCACATTTATTAGTTATGGTTCATTGATCTGTTTTTTTAATGTAACAGTGTGTGTCTGTGGAAAAAAGGCACATCACTGGCTGCTTTTATTTTATGGATAAAATAACAATCCTATTTATAATTGTCTGGGAATTGTCACACTGTGTATTTCACACAGTTGTGGCCGTTGTGGCCGTGATGGATTGTAGATGGTTTGTATTCACAACATCTCTTCCAGACACTGTGAAAAACAAGGTCTCAAAACAACATACAGCCTCCTACAGCTTTCTAAACGAACATGAATTTAGCATGACTCATTTCAAATTCTTTTCTCAGAGTAAACTTAAAGTAAAGTAAGGAAGTACTCATCCGAAATAGCCACAATGGTCGTTCACACAGGCATCTATTTGTGCTCGTGTGTGACAGTGTAGAAAGCTTTTCATTTAGAAAGATAATGACATACTGAGTTCTTTTGATACTGTGCAGAGGTAGTGAAATAAATCTGCTCAAAGACGTCTCGTTCTTTCTTTCTATTTTATTTACTTGGGGCAGATCATACAACACATTTATTAATGTCTCTCTTGTGTAGCAGTAGGTGCAGAAAAATATATATATATATATTCAGGTGTTAGTTTTTAAATTACAGGACAACAATTAAGACTCCTACTGCTCTACACAGTTTTGGGTTTTTTTTTGCCCCATTGATTTGGAGATGTTTTGCTGTCCTGTCACATTATCGGTGTACAGCCATGTAATTTTAAAAATACACAGAAAACAATTAACATGTTTGGTTAAAATGCTACATGAAGAGACAGAAACCAAGTGGGCTTACTTGATGCCTCCACCTGAGCATGAAAACAACAACAATTATGATGATAAGGCACAAATAAAAATATATTGGAATTATAAACGTCATAATAAACGGGGGAAAAAAATTAACATGGATACTAACAATTGTACACGGGCAAAACCAGTTTCAAAACAGCAATTAAAAAGTCTTTTAAAGAAGTTAAGCCATGGCTTAATTTGGTATCCTTACATCCTATTTAAAATGTACTTTAATGGGTCAGAAATGTACAAGAATGAAAATCTGAGGAGTATATTTGCTTTAAAAGTAAACCTCCTTCTCTCAACCCCTTTGACTATGTCAATAAATAGAACAAATAAGAAAAAAAAACATGATGACACAAACAGTAAGAATCTGCAGTTTCAGAAATAGATCTGATTGAATGTGAGATTCTGGGGAAAACTCAAAGCACTTTAAACTACAGCTCATATTGACCTATTCAAACAGATCACATCCATACGGCGCCTCTATACATTGCACCCTTCCTCAACACTTTCACACATTATTCACACTCCTATAGAACAATGAATCTGTATCTGAGCTACAGCCACCCCCTAACAAGAGGGTGAGAACTGGATTTTGTGAAGAATTACTAACCAAACCATTTTTCATTATGAAAGACAGGAATAAATTAGGCTTAAATCGTCCAGTCTGAACAGAAGTGTTAAATTCAGGGCCATTCAAGGATTTTCACAGAATTCTCCCTAAGCCACTCCTGCATTGTCCCAGCTGTGTGCTTAGGGCCTTTGTCCTGTTTGTAGGTGAATCCATAGTCCATGTTGAGGACCTGAGCACTCAGACCAGTTCTTTGTGTGCGAGTCCTCAATTTCCTTGAATCTTCACAATGGAGATAGTCGATGCAAAGCACGACACACAGAGCCAGTGGCTACATTTCTGGGAAGTAAAATAAAAAAAATGCCAAGTCAACCTCTTCGGTCTTTTGGTCATTAACCTTTGGGTTTTCTGTCCAAAACAGGTGACAAGGTGTTTTTTTCTTCTAAGTGATGAGGTCAAAGTCCAGGTGAACACAGGGGTAAATGTGTTGCATCCAAACCAAACTTATAAATAACAATGAAGCATATTTACTGTGTTGATCTCCTAGGATATTGCCACCATGCAGTTATGTGCCAACAAGCTGGACAAAAAAGATTTCTTTGGAAAGTCCGACCCTTTTCTCGTCTTCTACCGGAGCAATGAGGATGGGACGTAAGTGTTTTCTTTTTTTTTTTTCTTTTGGGTATTTCTGTTAGAATGACTGTAAATCTTCAGCTGTACAGTCCATCTGTTAGTCTTCAGCCTGAGGTGAGTTGGCTGTTTCTCACAAATCATCCCAAGTAACTGACAGCAAGTGAACATTTAAAAGCAGTTTTGCTTTAAGATTCAGTCCTGAGGAGTCTGACAGCATCTTACCTTTCTGT
The DNA here is from genome assembly GCA_016801845.1 of Polydactylus sextarius. Classification (NCBI taxonomy): domain Eukaryota; kingdom Metazoa; phylum Chordata; class Actinopteri; family Polynemidae; genus Polydactylus; species Polydactylus sextarius. The sequence continues at coordinate 23,789,788 of CM028908.1, forward strand.
TGAGACCAATAGATTTTCTTAAAGTGATGGTCTGGAGTAATTTGAACCCAGGATCTATTTCACCATAAATACAAGTCGAACTCCCCCTCAAGAGATAATACACATTGGTCGAAGTAATATTGAGTTTGACCGTTTTTTGTTTTCATAACGAAATAGCTAACAATGGAAGTAAATGGGGCAGTCAGCCAAATGTATCTAAATCGCTATTTTTTTAACCACTAATAAAGCTCAAAATATCACTTTAGTTGTGTTCCAGATCAGCAGATTCATCATTTTTCTGAGCAACAAGCCGACGTTTCGGTGAAGAGCAAGGAAAATGGTGTATCTGCACATTCAAATTGAGTTCAAATCACTCCAGATCATCACTTTAACACAAAGATAGAACATAATAATCTGTATTTGTTGCTGTATTTGAGACATGCAGATCCGGACTGTGGTTCTCTTCTTTCAGTTTGTAGTGAAAAGGTTTCAGCATCTTGAAGAGTGAGGGTGTCATGGAGCAGTTGATTGATGGATCAGTGTGATCAGTCGTGGTTGAAGAAGCTAAACCAGAAGACAAAGCTGTTTAACAGTTAATCTATGCACCATCCCTAACTAATGGTCATGAGTAGCAGTTACGTTGGGTAGAAGAGTGAGATTACAAATACAAGTGGAGATTTTTCAAACAAATCCAGATGGTGGAGAACCTTGAAGTAGACCCCGAACACACTAGAGAGATGATATGTCTAATTCAACCCAAGAACACCTTGGAGAAAGTAGGTGGGAGAAGGCCATCTGGACGGTGTTGCTTGACCTGCTGCACCATGACTTTACCTGAGATAAGCAGTGGTTATAGTGGATATATGTGTATATATCAATGTTCAGTTTCTGCTTTGCCATCTTGACGGTTTTACTCAGTTTACTATTTATTCATCAGAACATATATATCTCTACAGAAGCTACGTTTCAATAGATATTTCCAGCGAGCAAAAGTACACACATAGATTTTACATACAAGCTATTTTCTTCTACTTCATATTAAAGCAGATGGAGGTCAAAGCACTGAGGGAACCTATTTTGCAGAATTTCTGTCCATCCCCGCTTCCAACTTTCCAAATTTAAACTTGTATTTTATTATCAAAAAGTTCAAAAGTTTCTCTGACTTTTCTTCCTCACCGTGTCAAGTTGTTCATATTTTCCAGGTTCACGATCTGTCACAAGACCGAGGTGATCAAGAACAACCTGAACCCTGTTTGGCAGTCATTTACCATCCCTGTCAGAGCACTTTGTAATGGAGACTATGACAGGTGAGTGGACAACATTCTTATTTAAAATTACTCAAAATTACCTATTTATAATGAAAGAGGGAGAGGATGCGCCATGTAAGACAAACATGTGCCTGAACATTTCATTTCAATGTGTTAATAGATTTATAACTCTGAAGGTCTTCAGGCAGACTGTTCTGGTATAATGTAACAGAAATGTGATTAAAAAAAAAAGCTTCTCTACACCTTGGGGCAGTCAAGAGATTCAATTAGATCATGTCTAAGGGACCAACCTAAGAGGCACATGTGACTTTACCAATAAAACAGCAATGAAATGGTATTAGAGATGATTCTGTAAGAAATAAGTTACCATTGTACAGATTTTAAACTTAGAGTAATGTGGACTTTCGTATGTGTTCCTGAGACAGAAACAGTAACTTCTGATGTAGATCTGTTTTGCTTGACAAAGAATAACAAACACAGACATACAGAGCAGAATGTACTGTAGATAAAGAAACATCACACTGCAGAACTATTTTTATCAATAACAGTCCAGGACTAAATAATGTGTTTCCTGTCATTTAGTAGTTGCACCACTTGATCCATGTGTCGCATTATCAAAATGTGTGTGAAGCAGCAGAGGTCGGACTCTGTGGTAGTCAGAATAATGCCAGCAGTCGGCCATGCTGTCAGTCTCAGGCCAGTGCTGGTGTTATTGAGACCAACATAGAGGGAATGCAGCAACAGTCACACACATATCTGAATTATGAGTCAGGTCTTAAACCTGTCCTAAAAAAAGTTATGTTATATAACTTTACTGCACACTGAAGTCTTTTATTTCAAACCTGAACCTTTTAGAGACACAGAGCAGCTGTAGTGATTCAGATGTTGTGATCATGATAGATGAACAGGGTGACATGTCCCTTCATTACTATAAACACCCACACACTGTTGTTGTGACTCAGTCCTACACACACTGTCCCGCTGCCCCAAATTCTCACTAGAACACTAAATGTGTATTAATCTGCCACTGACAATATTCCCCATACACTCTATTTTCTCATATTTGTGTAATATTTGCTAAAAACACACTCAACATCAAGTTGTTTTAGATTTTAAACCAATGAGCTCAGAGCAGTAGAAAACAGAGACAATAGTGAGTGATGGACTAACATTGTTCAACTGGAACTGGAAACAACTGGTGAAATAGATCCTGGATTCAAATAACTCTGGACCATCACTTTAATTCCCTTTGGTGTTAATAAAGTATTCATCTATCTCTATGAAAAACTGTGATTTCACTTAATTTTCCATTGTGTCAAATGTTGATGTTTTCCTTGAGGGCAATTTTCTCTTTCAGGTTTGTTTATTCAATGGCTATAATGTGACATTGTCTGTAGTCTGTATTTTATAATAGGAGTTATGAAGTTAACTTCAGAACATCATAACTGATCTTTCCTCATTAACTCTTTCACCTCACCTTCCTGCAGGACGATCAAGGTGGACGTCTACGACTGGGACCGAGACGGGAGGTAACTTCTCACTATCTCTCCTCTCTATCTTTCTCTCTTTGTTTCATTTTACTTTTTCTCACTTCCATTTAGAATCTTGAAGTTAAAATGTGAAAATCTTGTTTGTGATCCAAGGAAAGAGCTCCACCCTCCCGGTACAGGATGAATGATAAATCAAACACAAGTTGCAGGTGAAAGGTTGCAGTTGATTGGTCAGGAGCTCAGGCATCGTACCGCTGCCACTGCTTCGGTCTCTCTGACAGATTTGTGCGCTCATTTATGTGGTTTTTCTGACAACGTGTTTATGAATTGTCTTCTTGATATATTTTAATCCTTGAAGATGCAAACCAAACGTTTAAATGTTTGTCCTTAACTTGTTATGTTAAAAACTGAAAGACCAGAAGTGTTTGACTGTATCAGGACCTGTTTTTTAAGGGACCACTTTGTTGTTGTCAAAACTGGAGAACAGCACTGTACTGTGACTGATGTTTTAAAAAAAATAACAACAAAACAACATCACTCAACAGCAAAGAACATCACTAACATGGTTGGTGAAGTGGATGGCAACGCCTGCAGTAACGTTACACGTCAGCTGCAACATAAGACAACACACAGTCACATCTTCAAAGAGCAGAATCAGGTTTGAGCTGATTTAGTGAACAAGAGGTCGCTTTTAATGTTATTTAGATAACAGATTACAGGTCACAGCACACACATCTAGACATGAAAATAAGATAAGATAAGATAAGATAAGATAAGATAAGCCTTTAATCATCCCAAGTAGGGGAAAATCAGGGTAATAAGAATCAGCAAGCAATAAGGAATAAGAACACATATGTACATATATACAAGGGTTATGGACAGTGGAAATATAACTTAAAAGAGTATGTGTAGACCAGAGGTGGGCAAACTCTTCCACAAAAAGCCGTGTGGCTGCAGGTTTTTATTCCAACCAAACAGCAGCAACACATCAGACTTGACTCATTTAATTAACTGATCTCAGTCTTCAGACAGTTGATTGGTCAAACTGTGTGATATTGACTGGTTGGAACAAAAACCTGCAGCCACACGGACCATATACATATATATATATATATATATATATATATATATATATATATAGTACAGTCCTACAGTTAAATTCAATCAATCAATTTTCAAATCCATATATCCACCTGTAATGAAAAATGTGACCTTGTCAGAGATATTTTCTTCTAAATTACACCTCAAAATCACAAGGCAGCTGGTATTGATAAGGCAGGTAATGGTTACTGATTGCTCTTTTTTATTCATTGTGCTTTTCTCACATCATTTTCTTTCATTTTCTTTTCTATTTCTTCACCAAAACTGCTCCCATGTGCTTCCTCTTCTCCCCCCGGCTGTATCTTATACTCGTCTCCCCTTTGGGAGATGGACTCATTGTTTGCTCCTCAGGGATTCCCCTTTAAATACCAGCATTACACAGGCAGCATTGGTGTCATACTCAGCTTCAAGTGGTGATATATTGAGATGCATAGATGAGCCAAGGGCATGCGGGGAGTTGATATTTACCAGTCTGATGATGCTGGAAGGGAGATTTTCTGGTTCGGATGAAAAATAATGTGTTGAGACCTGAAAACCGTTCTCTGAGGGATGTGTCAAGAGAAAAATGTAGAGGCTATATTTTCAGTCTTGCACAGATCAAGTGCAGTGTCTGAGCACAGGAAAAGCAATTTTAGATATTTCATGTAACCATGACAACAGAGGTCATTTAACTAAATGACCTATATGATCTGAGTTGATAGAAAGAAAAAAAAGAACAAATAATAAAGAATTGACTTCACTAAGGAGGAGGTAACTGTGAATTAATTAATAGACTGGTGAATGCTCAACTTGTTAAACCATTTAAACACATTGTATTGTTAAACATGACAGAACAATGGAGACTGTGACAATCACTGCCACTACACCTGATTCAACCTATTAAAAACATTTTCAAAATTTACTCATTCCCTCAGGTTTTAACTGTAGAAATGGATTGATGATCAATACAACTTGGCTAAATTATTCTGTTAAATGAGTAATTACACAAATATTCAGTCTTTCCATCTCAGCGACTGAAGTGTTGATGGTCACTATTTTCCTTCTTGAACCTTCACACAGTTTGTAACAATAACAGTTGGTGTGTTTTTAATACAGTCTTAACAGAAACATTGACTCTGTTTTCTTCTGTCTTCCAGTCACGACTTCATTGGAGAGTTCACCACCAGCTACAGAGAACTGTCTAGAGGCCAAAGCCAGTTCAATGTCTATGAGGTAAATTTATGAATTAGAGAAGATGAACAATGATTTTATCCAAATTTCTGTGTGATGGATGGAGGATGGATTCCCAAAGGGTAATTAAGGCAATAGAGTGATAGAAAATAATGATAGAATGATGTCTTATTAATGGTGATTAGTAACATTCATCTATAGGAGCTCAGATATGTTCTGAATGATGCTCAAAGATATGTGTTCAAAAGCTCATTGTTGTTGTTCTCTTGTGATCCAGGTTTTAAATCCCAAAAAGAAAGGCAAGAAGAAGAAATACGTCAATTCGGGCACGGTAAGACCCACCGGGAGTGTTTTTCATCAGCAGCTGTCACATCTTTCATGAACATGACTCATGGCAGCGGTAACGTTTCAGAGCAGGAAATGGATGGTGTTTACCACGACCCCTTTATGATCCTTCATCTCTGTCCACTCTTTTTCACTATCTTTCCTCCATCTTCAAGGTGACCCTGTTGTCTTTCAAAGTGGAGTCAGAATACACATTTGTGGACTTCATCAGAGGAGGGTAAGACCTCTGATTCAGTGTCCAATATTCAGTTCATTTATCAGTCCTTGAGTCAGACCTTGAACTCACAGTAAAGTCCTATCATGTTAAAACACATTATAACACAGAATTCAATACAACATTTAATATGCCACAGAAGCATTTTTCCTTGTATTAATACCTGATCACACCAGAAAGTGGCATAGGAAAAAGTCGTACTTGTACGTTTTACAAAATATCCAATTCATGGTGATAAATGGAGCCAAATTCTCATTTAATCTAATTACAATTACATCCAAATAACAACAGCATAATTTGGAAAAAAAAAAATGAAGGCTTCAACATCAGTGTTATCAAACAAAACAACCTAAAATAACAGAATCTCTGAGAAAAAAATTGATTTGGTTTGTAGTTTGATGTGTGACCAACATGGCAGCCAATCACCCAGAGAGTTGTTTTGGCTTCTCTTTTGAGTCACTATGCCGTCCATCCTTGTATACAGTTCATGCTTCCTTCTCTCAGTGAGCTTCTCTCTAGTGATCTTGACGACCCACGGGAAGGAAATTAAAATTTCATATTAGACAGCTGCGGGGTATTTGGGGTAGTTTTGTAACCTGAGAAGGATTTAACACTCTACAATTTAAAATACTGCACAGTGGATATTTCCAGTCTGGTATTTTTTTTAGATGAAATATATTCAAATCAGTCTACTTTTGGGTCAAGAAATGAAGTATTTATTAATATTTTTCCAGCAGAATGTTGGAGGGATTTGAGAAACCATTTAGACCTCCACTTTGGGAAACTGATAAATAAAAAATAACAAATTGATGAAACTTTTAGATTCTATTCTGGTAATATTTTGGTCCTTAAAACAAGTGAAGAATACATGATCAGTTATTATTCTGGGAGTAAATTCTAAGAAGCCTTTCATGTAAAAGAACAGCAATACGATGCTAACAACACTGTTGTCACACTGATGTGTTCAATCTCCCTTCAGGACACAACTCAATTTCACTGTGGCCATAGACTTCACTGCATCCAACGGTAAAACTACATTTAGTCTTTGTGTTTAATTGTGCAATGTGTTTTTGCCTAAATTGTCTCTGATTATTATTTTTTTTTTTAATAAGGACTGTTTTCTAAATGATCTGTGTTATCTTTGTGCCTGTGATATTTAAAGTCATGATCTGGAGTCTGTTTCACCACGAATATGAGTCAAACACTCACTCAAGAGATATTTTACATTGGTCAAAGCATTTTCGAGTTTGACTGTTTTTTCTTTTAACAACCAAATAGGTAACGATTAAATTAAGTGGGGCGGTCAGCCAAACGTATCTAAATCTAAGCTAAACTGACACTAAGTTTAAGTTTAGCTTAAATTTAGGCCATGGCGCCATGTGAGTGGCTGCCAGTTTGACTACAGGGTCTCAGTTTATTACTTTTTTCCTGAAACTTTTAAACAATTTAACAAAAACTCTTCTTCCTATTATTGAGACAGCTTTTTTACTCATGTTTTTTTTCCCTTTTGTCTCAACCCCGTCTCCTAGAAATGATACAACATTAAAACTAAACTGCAGTATTAACACTTGTGAATTTATAAACTAATAACTTTAACAAATTCTTATTACGCTAATGTACAAATGTGTTTTAGTCTCAATTATGTTTACTACAAAATATACTTTGTTTTTGCAATTTAGTGGTTTACATGTGACACAGAGGGCACAGAAATGAATGTATGGAAAAGTCATTACTGAATGCAAATGAGGAGGTTGAACTCACTAAATGTCATCATTACATGCTGCAGGCTAATGTGCTACATGTTAACATCAATGTACATGGTTTTAATATATGAACCATAATCCTATGAAACAATCTGTGTCAGTCTCTAAAAAAAGTACTAACTCAAGCTCTTTTGTGTGTTGTCTTTATAAAATATATATTGGGTTTGGTTGTGTTTCTCACTCTAGGAAATCCATCACAGCCCACATCGCTACACTACATGAGTCCGTACCAGATGAATGCGTACGCCATGGCTCTGAAAGCTGTAGGAGAAATCATCCAGGACTACGACAGCGACAAACTCTTCCCAGCGTACGGCTTCGGAGCTAAACTTCCTCCTGACGGGAAAATCTCCCACGCCTTCCCACTGGTAAGAGACGCTGTCTGGATATAAGTGTGAATCCATATAACAAGAACTGATGTATTTAGACTCGGTACAAGCAAAGGCTTCAGGCAGGGAACTTGTGTCACTGCATTTCCAAGATGTTCAATTTGCTTTTGACTGACTTGTTGGATATGAAATCTTATGTCTTTTGGATACAAAAGTATCTTTGGCTGCTGATGGAAAGTCCATATCCATTTAAGATTTGCCTTCAACGCTGAAAAGAAAAAAGTCAAGACAATATAAATTATATAGGAAAAAGAAAAGTCCAGTACTGTACTGAGTAAAACTTCTACAGTCAATGAAAGAGAAGGTTGCACAATCCCACAGGCTGTGGGCAAACTTTGGAGTCGTCCTGTGAAGTGGATGACTGAGGCGGAGGAAAAGAACAAAAGGTGGGAGGAAGAAAACACAAGAGCAGTGATCTGTTTGATTGTTTGGCCGTGATGAAGCAATGATACGGATCAGATCAGATAGACAAGACTTTTTGATGATGCGCTGCTCATTTAGCGTTGTCAGGCTACAATAGCAATTAGCAAAGTAGCAAAAAGAAAAAATAATGATTCATCCTTTGATTTTAAAAGACTCACTGGACAGATACTTAAAGACAAAAGGAGAGTATTCAATCTGACTAGAGCTGTTTTATGTTGATGAAATATATCCAGTCTTTCATCAGTGAACCGAGTTTCTCTGACCTGGAACTGTCGTTTCTAATCTCTAATCTCTTCTTTTTTTTAATCTTAAAATTTGTCAAATCCCATGATCCTCCTTCTTTCCTGTTAGTCAGAAGTCAAAGGTGTTCGAGAGCATAAGCATGTGGCATCGTCTAGACTCATCACTTTATCTGAAACTTTGCTCATTTCCAACACCACCAGCAGCAGCCGTTCAATCAGCTCTCACAATTAGTGTTCAGCACAGCGTGACAATCCCTGGCACCACGTCATGCCAAAGCAACTCTAATTAGGAATCTATTGTTTGGAAACTGAAGCATGTCGAGTAATCTTGACTTCATCAGTGTCACGTAAAGTTAAAGTTTCAGTTTTTTGTCTCATGATACATGTGACACATACAACAGATTGTACAGTGTGTGAAACAACAACTTGTTCTTATAAATAAGGAACAATTATAAAGGTCAGAACAATTCATTAACCAGCCAAACTTGTATTATATTATCTCATAATGAAGGACATATGTACATACAGTCAACGTACCTTGAAGTGGTTTCTCCTTCTCAATGATGTTAGAAACAATATTTGTCTTTGGTCAGGGTTATTTGACACTGATTAACCTGAGTTGTCACAGAAAACCTCTGTTTTAGTGTTTAATTAAAATGAATGAAATCCACATTAGAGGGAACAATTAAAAAGTAATGATGGGGAGAAAGAGTGAGGAAAACTGTCAGCATGAACCCAATTTTGAAAAAGAGGAGATAATTATTATTAACTGCATCATATATGCTGAATGTTTTAGAAATCTGTTATCATGCATTGGTAAATGGATTCCATCATTTACATGCCTGGTGTGCAGAGGCACGCCGTATTCACGGTGGATAATTCTGCTCTATTCAGCATAGCAATGAATACGAGCTGAAACTCTGCAAAGATAATCCATCTTTTACCATAACGGAGCCTCCGGGGACCTTCAACTGTGGTAAACAAACAATTACGGCGTTTCAGTGTCACACTATTCTGTTCAAGTTTTGCACATCAAGTGTCTGCTCAGTGGAACCATATCAAAATGTGGTGTCAAAAAAAAATGGCAGCATGGTGGATGTAAAAAAAATTCAAGAAATTTCATGGCAGAGGACAAATATAGAGAAAGTGCTCACAGCTACACACAATAAATATGAGCTGTTTCATAGAAAAAAACATTTTCTCACATTTTCTCCGAATTATTACCTGTTATTATTTTAGCATTAATTTTAACTCAAAATATATAATTATAACAAAGATTTGAAAGTCGCTGACTCCGTTATAACCATTACAATGTTCAATCCATGTATGTTATTTACATATGATTCAGTGTTATTTGCACAAAAGATGTTGCTGAAATGACAGTATGTATGATGTATTGAATAGAATAGAATACAGAAGGATGTTTTTATGTTATTTAACACTATAAAAATATGAAAATAGAATAAACAGAAAAAAAAAAATTAACAGGAAAAAATAGATAAATATATTATATAAAATTTATATAAAAAAGAAAGGGTGAGGTTCACAGGTATCTGTAGCGCCGTCCGACAGCGAGTTATCACGATGACTTGAGAGAACTTCCTCTGGATGTAGAATGGCCAAACACTAACAACAAACAGCAGCGCTGCTCAGTAACACTGACAATCCCTGGTTACTTCATCTCTTCTTAATAAACATCGCGATCTCCACATCCTTCCTCTTGCCGGTCTCAGTGAGACATATGATGCTGCTCTGTCGGCTGGTCAGCGTCATGAGTTCTTCATCGTATGAGGAGAGATTGTACATTCCCCCTAGTTACAGACAGTAATGATGGTTTGTACCATCTGTTCCTCTCACGGCATTTAACTCCAACTCTGCATCCACTTCTCCTCCATCTTGACTCCTCTGGAATCTCGGGTCTCTCATTGGGTCTTAGAGCAGCACAGTGGCATCGGCTGATCACTGGAGAAACAATAGGGCAACAGCTCAATGGCTCCCTGGTTGTCATATTCAAAAACATTAGAAAAAAAGCCATCCTGATAAAAAAGGAAGAGCAGTTTTAGTTAAAATGTTGTTTTAATAGTTTGAGGAAAAAGAGGAAAAAAGTAAGAAAATGAGACGCTGCTGTCAAACTGGCTGCCACTCATGTGGCACCATGGCAACAACATGGTATGAAGGAATATATGGAAAAAATATGAATATTTTTCAGAAGTATCTCAGGAACTTGTAGCATGAGTCTTCCAAAACTAATGTTGTCAGGTCATAATCTGGCAGACATTTGTCATTTTTGGATTCATTTAGTCACAGAGGAATCTGGACTTTGGTTTGACTATGACATAGTTATGATTTAACCACACTATTTATAAAGTAAAGGTTATCAAGGTAAAGGCTTTTGGTTTAACTGTGGTGGATTTCAGACTCTTTTTAGGTCAGTTACATCTATCTATGTACATCCCTAATTTGGGCCAAATCAGGACCATACATCCTCATGAAACTTTGCCAAAATTGGGCCAAAGTTGGCCCCTTAATGATTTTGCTGCTAAACAACAAAATGTTTGGTTAGCAAGAAGAAAACTTCAATTATTTCCTTTCAAGAGGTAAATGTTTTGTTTTTTTAAAAAAAAAAAAAAAAAAACAGTATATAACCTGAATTGTCTCTGTTTTTGCAGAACTCAAATACAGAAAACCCAAACTGTGTAGCGATCGATGGTGTACTAGAAGCATATTTCCAGAGTCTGAGAACAGTTCAGCTGTATGGTCCAACCAACTTTGCTCCTGTCATCAACCAGGTTGCTCGGTGAGTTACACACACAGACAATGTCTAGTCTGACTGAAGCTGTCAGGACACAAAGTTACGTATAAACATAACCATATTATCTCACACACGGAAAGACTGACACACACATCCAGCACACACCTCTATGTGAGTGTAATGTTATATATAATGTTTCTCATACATAAAGATTGCAAAGATTTTCTTTTCCTGGAGCATCATATCATACATGTAGACCTCCACGTTCATATTTATGATAATAAATAGCTGTTTTTTTTTTTTTTTTTTTTACTTTCTGCATATCATGACTGCAAGTAAGATCTGAGCTGACACCCTCCTCCCAGCAGATATAGGAAAAATCGCTTAAAATTGCCCAGCTCTACTTCAACCAACGTAAAATGTCTCTTGAGATGGTGTTTGACTTCATGGTGAATTAGACCCTGGGTTCAAATTACTCTAGACCGTCACTTTAAGTTCAGGTAACCTAGATGGTTGTTGGCTGAATAGTAGTTCCAGTTCTTTAAAGGACTTCGTCAATGGAGCGAGTGATTCTGTTTGACTTGATAATTTTCTCAGACTCAGACACATCAACTTTACCAGATGAAATTACAGTGTAAATAAACATACAAACGTTATTGGCTGTGATGTTTAGTTTATTGTGGAGTTCTTCCTCCATGAGGCCAAAAAAAAAAAAAAAAAAATAGCATGTGCTCTATTTGACTTCTGCTACTAAAAAGATAAGACATATTTAGAGTTGTATGATTAAACATTAACATTGCAACATTTCTGATTTGTTCATTTTCTAAAACTGGTCTTCCTGAATTCATTCTGTTAGTCTAAAATAAATAAACAAGAGGTGAAGCAGGTTGTCTGTAAATCAGAGATCCTTTAAGTTCTTTTTTTTTTGAACGTTTAAAAGTCATACATCTTCTTCAGTCTTTGTTAGTTGTGTAACAGAAGTCAGCTTCAGTCTTCCGTCGGCAGAGTTGTTGTTAAATCTATGATTTAAGATTCTTCTATTGAAACAGAAACAGAAAAGGGGCTGGTGGAGCCAGGTAATAGCAACCGACAGGAAAACCTCCTGCTGCTCTGATGGTCGCTCCGTCTTTACTTACTCTTTACTCATTCATGGTTGAGGAGCTGTCAGTGTTGGCCATCTTTACCAGAGAAGAGAGGTTGACAGGTTGAGGGCTGATTATTCAGAAGCCTGCCAGCTACGAGCCCAGGAGCCCCAGGAATTATTCCATTCAGTTACATTTTATTTGTATAGTGACAAATGATTAAAGAAAATATCTTAATATTTTAGAAGCACAGAACCCCAATATGAGGTGACTGTTGTTCAGAGTCAGTTAAAAACATGAAGATGGCGATGCTTCAGTCAGGACGTCTTTCTTCAGTCGTTAATCAGGGATGATATTGTTTATATTATTACTTGAAGGAGCAGTATGTAAGATTTTTATGTCCGTGGATCATAAAATGTAAATCATGTTTTTGTTTGTGTTTTGTCCTGTTGCTCCACCCACCGCCGTCTCCCTATCACCAAGTCAGTAGCATCTCATCCTCCAGGTTGTCAGTCACCACTGAGCTGCAGCTACAAACATTGTGGAATACAAATGTAATCTCACTATGACTCTCACAAACGTCTTGACAAAAGCAGAAACCATCTGTCAAAAACCTAGGACGTGAATTTGAGGTCAGCGAGCGTGCACCATTTAGGAGCAGAACTTAACATGCACGCCAGCCCATTAGCATTAGCATTAGCATTACAGCTACCAAGAACAGTAATGCGTTGAAGCTATGGTGGGGCGCAATTGCGCAACAGTATTTTGAATATTACTGCAGAACCAGTTTTTTTTACCAAAAATCTTCCATACTGCTCCTTTAAAGTTGTAGCTTTGGCTTTGATTTGTTTCACTAATTAATCATTATAAATAATTTAAACTTTGTTGGTGGTTTAAAGTCTTAAAAGGTTTGGTTAGTCTACAGATGTCACACCTCCTGCCCCAGTCTTTTATCTTTGTCAAACATCGTTTGACTAAATTATTTTCTGCTTAATGTTGTTTTCTGAACTGTGCCTCAGTAATATAAATAGATTACGAACAAGTTAACAACCCTGCGTCTTCCTACGAGCTCTTTTTATTTAAGAAACACATTCAACATCACATTCCAATGTTTTTTTTTTTGTTTGTTTGTTTGTTTTTTTTTTGGAGTAGAACCAGCATTAAGTGTTTAAAGTGTTTAAATTCTGGCTCATTATTACCTGCTGTTAATAATTTTTAGCTCCCATATGAAGCAATAGCGCGGTGTCCCAGCTGAGTGTGACTGTGGTTGGATAATCACAAGAAGTGCAGTCATGACTGTGTTGTTCATCTGTGGGATCAAGAGCCTCATCAAACTTAACAAACTTTATTTCCTCGCTCTCTGTCCTCGCACCTGTTTCTTTCTTTCTTGGATTTTTCACATTTTTGGATATTTTTGGTTTCCCGATCATCAGATGCTCACCTCCTCCCTTGTTCATTATTTCTTCTTTTATTCTTAATGACTTCCTCCATCCATACCTTCATCACTGACTGTGCCATCCCTCTGTGCTGTACTTCTTCCTCCCATACATCCGTGTTGTCTCTCTCCCACATATTCATCCACGGCTTCTTTGCTGTTGTCATCGATGTGGGAGGTTTGGAGTAGCTGCTGAAAATCGACAGAGAGGAGGAGGAGGAGGAGGTGGAAGATGCCTGGTGTAATCCATATGCACATAAATGTACACAACTTTTGTCTTATGTGTTGTGTCAGGCCATGTGTGTGTGTGTGTGTGTGTGTGTGTGTGTGTGTGGGGCAGGAATGAACTGGACTGTCAACATCCAACACACACTCAAGCACAACCCAGATCTGAGTCTGTACTTTGTCACCTCGTTCATTAGGAAGGTTCAGAGTCACTGTTCAGTTCTGTGGTAAAGTCTTTGAAGACTGTGAATTGTTTGAGTCTTGTAGAAGATTCTTTACAGAACAGCTTCACACTGTGTCTGACAGGTGCGTATTGTGACACTGACAGGATAGAGACAATATGATAGTACACTGCATTCAAGTCAGCTTTGTCATAGAAAGAAAAGGTGATTACTCAACTGCATTGACTTTTTATGTTAAATAATCTGGACATTGAACTATTCACTACTGTGTTATCATTTCTTAAGACAACATGAAAGATGTTAATTGACTGAAGACATCAAGTCTGTCTGTCTGTCTATCTATCTGTCTATCTATCTATCTATCTATCATCCATCCATCCATCCATCCATCCATCCATCCATCCATCTCCATCCATCCATCTATCTATCTATATATCTATCTGTCTGTCTGTCTGTCTGTCTGTCTGTCTGTACATCTATCCAACTGTCCATCCATCCGTCCTTATGTGCCTCCTGTCCCTCATTCAACCCGTGTTAACCTGTGACCTGCTTCTGCATGTGTAGAATGAACATACAGTCATCAGGTTCAAGTTTAGCCTAGCTCAGATATTTTTGTCTGAGTTCCAAAAATGTCAACATATTCTGTCAGTTCTAGTTCTAACCTTGTGTTCAGACAAAACACAAAAAAGCCAGTTTTCACCTTGGCTGGAAGTACTGTTCTTCTAGGATCTGGCTGTGCCACCGCAACCGAAAGCTGGAATCAAGGAGCTCCAGGTGTCCACAGACAGCTGTGATGAGCTGTGATGTCGGCAGGAGCTCAACTCTGATGATCGGCAAAAAAAAAAAACAACTTTGTTGACACTTTTTGCAGAATTAAACTTTTTCAACTCGTATAGCTCTTCCTGAAAACATTTGCTTTGCATTTGGTTTGAACTCAACATCACAAAGATATATAACTGGAACTGTCATTCTGTATCCTCCCATTATTAACACTGTAAAGCGGCTACCTAACTTGGATGAGTCCAAGGAAATCCCCTAATTACCCCTGCTGTCATGGCCGTGTCTCCTCCTGTGAAGGTAGTCTTTATCCAACACATTTTAAATCACTAATGCTCAAACACAACTTCAAGTCTGTAATTAATGTGACACATCTCTGTAGTGTTTTAATTATTCTTCTATTATCAACTGATTGAACTGGACATTGACCTATTAAACAGAATCGACCACTAGTTCGACACATATAATCTATATGTTCTGAACATTCATATTTTCTTCTTCTCAGTGGATAATTAAAGTGACAGCAGCACACACTTCTCTAACAGCATCATTTGTTCACCACTTCTACAGTTTCTTTCCAGTTTTTCATGGCGCTGGAGGATAAATAAGACAGAGACAGAGAGGATGGTGGAAATATGGAGAGAACAATAGGGACAGATGTAGAGAGAGAGGCAGAAGGAATCCTGCAGACAGAAAAGACAGTTTGCCATTTTGCTTGCTCGAAGCCGCGGGCCAGACTGAGAGTGTGAGCCAATCAAACAGTGAGTCAGACAGCAGGTCTTCCTTCTCCCTGCTGAGATCCTAGCATTACCTGCGTCTTACACACACACACACACACACACACACACACACACACACACTGTTATACAACACCGTTTTATGTGGGCTATTTTATGAGGAAGTCTGTGCTGGTGGCAGAGAAGAAATCTGCACCCAGATCATCTTTATGTGTATATCAGATATTTGGTTTTTAAATTTCCTTGTTAGTAACACTGATTCTGAATCGATCCAAGACATTTTGTTGAAATAAACATATAGTATGTACCAACATTTGACTTGAATCTTGACATTTTTAGTCTCCAAATGCAAAATTTTAAAATAATCATCAATTTCATCCTTTGTTCCCTTTTTCCTTTTATTTTTATTCATGATTTGTTTTATTTATATGAAAACTGACATTTTATATTAACACAAGAAAAATAAATGAAGTGAATAAATAAATTAAACATAAATTAGACACCATGACCAAGATATATAGAGTAAAAGAGATAAACACAACTCACTTCTGTTCTTCATAAATATGTTGATGTTCATATAAAAAACATCCTTCATGTGTAGTAATATTATTAATATTGAGCAGATGTTCATGTTCATTAGTTATTAATTAACAAACACTTCAGTTCACAGTCCCTTAAAAGTTTGAGCCACAACATCCTTAAGATATAAGATGACTTTAACTAAAACCTCCCAGTGTCGATAATAGATAGTAGATTTATTGGTCTTAGTTGCTTTAAAATAGTTTTCAGGAAACATGTCAAACAGCTGGAGCACAAAGTCAGCAAGTGACAAATAATTCTGCAAAAAATGTATTCGTGTCATCAGAGACCAGAGAGTCAACAATTTATACCCTCACATCAGAGCTGTGATGATAGTACACACACATCTTTAAACCTAACCTCTCTCTATGTGTGTGTGTGTGTGTGTGTGTGTGTGTGTGTGTGTGTGTGATGGTAGATGTGCTGAAGAAGTGACTGATGGCTCCCAGTACTTTGTGCTGCTGATGATTACAGATGGAGTCATCTCAGACATGGCTCAGACCAAAGAGGCTGTGGTTAACGTGAGTAGACTCAACACTGAATGTCGGGACTCTGTTTTATAAATAATCAGTGTTTCTGTATATATATATTATATTTATATGTATGTATACACATTTTAACAGCTGGACTCAGGATGAATCCACTCACATCGTACTTAAGTTCATATTTACACTGGAGGTTTTCAGATCCCACATCACACTGAGTAGGTGTAAGTTGAATCATTGCACCTGGCTGAGGCTGTAACACTGGTTTATGGTTTCCAGCTGTTTCCAGCTGTTTCCAGCAGGCGGCACAGGACACAGTTATATCTTTGTTCTTATGAAAAACAAAATGGGGTTCAGGGGATGTAAGATAATTTAAAAAAAATAGACAAAATCAGTTCTGAGTTTTAACCAAGATGCAAAAAGGATAAAAAAAAAAAACACCCTTAAAGAGATGTTCACTGTTCAAATGACTCTATATGTATAAGTTAAGAGTAATATTCAATCTCACCTTGATGTTACACGTTTTTTTCAGATTTTCCATTTTTCCTTTATATGTCACAATGGCAGCAGCTTGATGGATCAGACTATGGCTGTACACTATAGTGTTCTGCTCTGTATGTATGGAAAGTGTGTATTTTTGAGCCGTCTGACTTACACAACCCTTGTGTTTTCTCCACAGGCGGCCTCCCTGCCCATGTCTATCATCATAGTAGGAGTGGGCCCTGCTGAGTTTGATGGTAAGTGTGTGTGTGTGTGTGTGTGTGTGTGTGTGTCAGTTTTTATTTAAAGCTGACACACACATCAAAAGTTTAAAACAATGATAGGTCTTTTCTTCATTTTCATTCATGTTGCTGTATCATTCATATAAACCTGAACGTGGTGAATTTGCCTCATGCCTGAAATATCAGTCAGTTATGTTCATTTTTAAATATTTATCAGCTGACTATCATAACTGCACCATATAAACAGACTATTTGTTATTGCTTTATCATGTTTAACCAATAATGCATACATGTGTTGAGCTAAGACTACAATGACTAAACAAACTAAATCAGTAATTTGTTACAACTTAGAAACTGTGAAAGTCGTAATGGTGAGTAAATGTACCGGTGGTAAGTTTGTAGTACTGAACACACATTTCTTCATTAAATTCCTACATGTTATTCTGAACAAGATCTTTATTCAGTATAAATGAAGCTAAAATATTAAACATTATTAATTGATATTTCTCTCGTCTGCAGCCTGTGATGTTCTCTTCTGCTACAAACAGGGAAGACACATCACCCTCAGGCGTTCTTATTCTTATTTTAGTAGAATTTAATCACAACCTCTCTGAACTCCACTCAGCCCACTTTTATTCTAATATCTCTCACATCACAACAGAAAAAAACAGATTACTGAACTTATTTAAAGAATGCATTCATCCTGAACCCCCACTGAGCTACTCAGGTCACAACCTGGTCCATCTGCTCTCTGCATAAAACCTCTGATGGATAAATAAGTCCCAACCAAAGGGACTGTGAGGAAACGGTCTAAAACAATAAACAACAGTTTTGGAACTGCCAACTGGGAAGTCATGTACGGGTCACACAGGGAGGCCATTGACAGTTTAAAGACAGCATGTTTTTGATTACTGTAAATTGATCTTTAACATTGATATTTAATAGTGGTTGGGTTGAAAAAGGTAACTAATGCAACCTCATGAAAAACCTCTGGAATGAAACTAACAGTTTTCTCTTCACACTCAGTGAGATCATGAATATTTAAATGAGCTGTGAGCTGATTGGTTGGTTTACAGCGAAGACAAAGAAGGTCTGTCACTGCGAATAGTGGCTGACAGGTTTCAGAGTTAATCAATGAGTTAATCAATGTCGGGCCAGGCTGGACCAGGACCATTTGGGGGCCACCTGGGTGCTAGTGTCCCAGGTCTAGCCCTGAGACTTTTGTGTTCAGATTGTCAGGCCACTATCCTCTCCCTCTCCCGATCACCCTTCAACCAGCCCCTGTTTGTGAAAACGTCACCAACACCGCCCATTTTCAAACAGGATGGGAGGTTCAAGCAACAAACTAGCAGCAAATAAACAATCAATTCATAATCATAATCACTAATCCTGCTACTCCAGCACACTACACACTTAAGTGATAAATTACTTAAAACCATTATATAATCATTCAGTGTGACCATTGTGATGTGCAGCCTGTTTATGTGTCAAGACACCTTGACATATTTATTGAATAACCTTCCAGTCAGTTGTTTTGTCTTTCCAACAGAAAGAGTGACTTCCTTCTGTTTAGTTCAAAAACAGAACAGAGAATATTTGTTCATGGTCTCTTTCACACCAGCGGCACTGTTTCTTATCTATAGTGAAAACCACCTACTGTTCTCTGATCAAAGATTATATATTGAAAACATCACACTTTAAGAGGTCACAGTCACTGCACAGATTCCCTGCACTGAGCAGCTTCTGTGACAGAGGGGATGATGTGATGTGAAAACAAAATGAAAACTGACTCCACAGCGAAGATGTTTAATGGCTCCCATGGTATCGTATCCTCTGAAAGAGATTTATTCCACTCAGCAGTTGTCGGGTCATGACAGGCTGTTTGATGACAACGAGGTTTGATGTGGTTGTAAACTACTTTTCTCTGTGCTGCTTTGAGATCTGTATTAAGACAAAATGTCCTGAATTCAGCCTCGTAGGTCTTTAAAAAAAAATGCTTTGAAATTCATCGTGTTGTTAAAGTCCTTGAGAACATTCTTCATCAGCTTATTCCTCTGGTTTTAGTTATTTCATGAGAGATTACTGATCTTAAACCTGATGGTCCAGATTAATTTGAACCCAGGCTCTATTTCACCACTAACATGAGTCAAACTCCCCCTCAAGAGATATTTTACATTGGTCGAAGTAATATCGAGTTTGATTGTCTTTTGTTTTGATGAATTTTGTATGAAAGTAAATTGGGGAATCAGCCAAACGTATCTAAATTGTCATTTTTAACCACTAATAAAGCTTTAAATATCACTACACACTAAACTGAAGTACTGATAACTTTTTCATACGTAACATTTTTCTCGCTTTTCATGGACACTTTGGCCTGTTAATAAGGAAAATGATGAATCTGCTGATCTGGAACACCCTTCATCACCAGTTATTATGAATCCAAGATGTTGGGTAAGTCTTGTAAAACAGTCTTTTTAATAAACTCTCAGTTCACTTACTAAGTTATCAGTACTTCAGTTTATGTGTAGGGACCCTATTCATGCTACTGCTGAAGTGAAGTGATATTTTGAGCTTAATTGGTGGTTTAAAAATGACAGTTTAGATTAGTTTGGCTGACTGCCCCATTTACTTTCATTGTTAACTGTTTGGCTGTGAAAACAAAAGACGGTCAAACTCAAAATTACTTCGACCAACGTAAAATATCTCTTGAGACTGGAATCAGAAACCTGATGTGGGTTAGCTGAGCTTTAAAAGTGGGTGGTATTTATGGGGATTTGTTGGCAGAAACCTGATATAAAATCCCTAAGAGGATAATCAAGCGAAACTAAAAATCACGTGTTAGTTACCATACAATCAAACCTTCCAGTTTATATTGTTTCTACAGTAGCCCAGAATGAACAAACCAAATACTGGCTCTATAATATATTTTACATTACAGTGTGAAATGTTTCACTTTATAACATTATAAGGATTTGTTTGTATCATTTGTCAAATTACATTTATGTTTCTTAATGTGATATACTATACAGTGTCTTTTTTTCTGTGGATATATTGTGGAGATATTTTTCAGAGATATGACTCAAACTCTAAAATGAGCACATTATGCTCACCTCCTGAGTACTACATGTACAGGTGTCTCTCCAGAGTCCTAACTGGAAAAAATGATTGAAGTTAAATTACCAGGTAAAGAAAGGTGCAGCAGGAAATTATTCTATCTGAGCAAATGGAAAGTCCTCGTTGGGATCTATTATTCAGTGTGCTGGGAAGAAGCAGGCGTCAGGGGTGTCAGAGGTGAGAGGAGGTAAAATGGAGATCACAGAACGTAACAGGAGGAGAAGCACAGGAAGAAGTGTAGAGTTAGAGAACAAGATGTAATGTGAAAGATTAATGTACTCATAAATCCATCAGTCTGTCAACAATTTAATCACTTGCGGTTCTTACAGTTCAGCGCTTGATATTGTCCACAACCAGCAGCTTCTGTTAGTGACGTGTCCGGTCTAACATCCTCCCTCTGTTTCTAACATTCTCTGTGTGTTTCTTGGTGACAAAGTTGTTTCTCAGTAGACGACTTCCTCTTGTTGCTCCACAACAAGATGAAATAGTTTTCCTCCTCTTTCTTTCATTAACTTTGCCTGGATACTGTTTCTCTTGGTGCTTAGAAGTGATGTTAGAAGGTAAATGTGACACGTTTTTATCTCACATGTCCCATTAAATCCACTTCCACTAGATTTTGGCACTAGCACTCAGGTTTGTGCGTTCTCGTGTAAAGGTTAGGGTGTCCCGTTTCTTTTAAGAGCAAGAGGAAGTGCTTTTCAACCCTTAAAACCACCACAACAATCGAAGGAAGCAAAGTGTGAGATGAAAGAGACGATCACCCAGGAACTTTGTGAATACAGCGAGCCCAGAGGAAAATTAGCAGCCAGCTCAGCAAAAGAACAGCACCAAATGTAAATATAGTTTTGCTAATAAGCTTGCAAATTTTATAAAAATCTGTTTGGACATCTTAGTCAAAGTAATTTGTTGAGTTAAAACATGAGTGTTACAAAATTACATTTTACGATGCACCTATAAATATGTGCTGAGAGCTTCATGAAGCTACCAAATGATTTGACTGGGTAGTTTTTGCAGTAATTAGGATGTTTATCTATGACTGCGTTTACATGAACACAAGTATCCCGCTTATGAGACTTATTCCGTTTTGAGATTCAGCTGTCTCACTAAAGTCTGGATGCGTCAGAACTGCCGTCAACTTAACTGCAGTAAATCTAAAATACTTATCATCCTAAACTCCCTCACTGGCTCGGCCCAAACCCTTTCACATACTGTACCACTGATGGCTCCAACGTCACTCCACTTCCACCCACCAGACCTCTGCTGCCCACCTGCTCACCTCCACCTGATGATGTAACTACATACAACACAGAACTGATTTTAAACCACGTCTCCTCAACTGAACCCTCCAGCCTCCCTGTCTCTCTGACCTCCTCACATTCATACCAGTCACCTCAGGTCCATGGACACTAGCACCCTGAGGACTAAGCTCTGAGGTGACAGGGCCTCAGTTACCTATATCCTCCATCTCCAATCACATTACTGTTAAACACTCGACCTTCCTTCAAACAGGCTCTAAAAACCACCTCTTCAAACTTCAAGCTTTCCCCTCCTAACCTCCATTTTCAACCATCTATTATTATCATTATTATGAATTCTGTGTAGACAGTGACTGTGTCACTTAGTAGATAAGACTAAGTAATGAGAGACCTGCGGGGACTGTGACAAGAGTTCAGCTTCACTGACATGTTTGGTGAATCATCGCTGAGTTTCCTTTTGTTGGCTTTGTATCAGTCAGAGCTCGACTAAACACTTTGCAGATTCTGTCACTCAGTGCGCAGAACTTCTTGATGTGTGCTTGATTTATCCTCTGTCGTGTTTGAAAAGCTTGAGCAGCAGACATGTCACTTAAATAAGGTAAACAAAGCACTTCTCCTGTGATTTTTGTGCTTGAAATGTATCCAGCTGCTAATTTACCCACGTCTATTTCTTACGGCAAGAACACCTACACATGTCACTCACCCCCCAGGTAGAAGTGAGCGTCTCAGCCTTTTCAAATCAAAATGTATCATAACCAATTCTGCTTTTTGCTTCTTTCATCACAATCTCGCATCTTTTCTATTCTTGGTTCCCTCAAGCTCTTCTGTATCTGTATCTGTATCTCTTCCCACACGACGTTTCACATCGATTTCAAGTTTGTTTTAAATGTACAAAAAAAAAAAAAAAAAAAAAGATAGGTCAGAAGAGTTTAGCTTTCATTCAAAACAAGATGAAATCTAGATGATGGGATTATCCTTTTATTTGTGAAGATGTGAAGATTTTCTTTTTTATTAGCAGGTTACGTGCAGGTAAAGAAGATATAAAACAAGCTGCTTTAAGCTCCTGTACGAGGTTTTCTGAACATGTCCAGTTGATAGGAGACCTGAGGATACACCCAGAACACACGGCAGAGATTATATATCTCATATAGCCTGGGAATGCATCAGGACCCCTCAGGAGGAGCTGGAACACCTGGACCACCTTACTGACCCATTTCCATCATGACTCAAACCTGGATAAGAAGCTCTAGATGGATGGATGGAATGAAAATGAAAGAAGATGTAATGGTCATTTCATCATTTCTGGGCTTTGATGACAGTAAAATAATATGATAATAATATTTACACTGTTATCGTATACTATACTATATAAAAAAAAAAAAAATCATTTGGACACATCACTGCTACGAACAGTGAACACCTCTGTAGTTGTTGACACAGACTCTGATGTATCTGCAGTTTACTGTATTGGAGGCGTCCAGCTGGGTCAACCTCAGATTCATATGTGAAGTGATTTATTGCACTTCTCTCTAAATAACTGTGGTCATTAGGAATGAGGAATGAACCACCTCTGTCGTGTTTGACCCTTTCTGATCTCCGTCTCATTCTGACTTGTCTTTTTCTCTCCTCGCACTTTGACAAAAATAACCTCCAATGTCACCTGGGCTGCTGATTTAATACATTTTGTTCTTGAAGTAATTTTTTTTTTCAGCACCTTCTGTCTGTGTGTATTTCTGTTCTATGTCTGTTCTCCTTTCATGCTTCTGTCCATATTGTCCCTCTGTCCTTTGTTTGACCCTTGATCTCTCCTGTCAATTCTTCATCACCTTTCACTGCTCCTTCCCGCCACCATCCGTCATCTCCATGTGGCAGGTGGAGTCTCACCAGACATCCTGAATCGTTTTCTTTCCTTTCCTTAAAGTGATGGTCCGGAGTCATTTGAACCCAGGGTCTATTTTACCCTGTATACAAGTCAAACACCTCCTCAAGAGATGTTTTACATTGGTCAAAGGATTTTTGAGTTTGACCTTCTTTTGTTTTCATTTTTAAATACTTAACAATGAAGTGGGGCCAAACTTTTAAATTGTCATTTTTTTAACCAATAATAAAGCTCAAAATATCACTTCACTTCAGCAGTAGCATGAATAGGGTCCCTACACATAAACTGAAGTACTGATAACTTAGCAGAGGGAACCAAGCGTTTATTAAAAAGACTGAGGTATGATTAAGCATAATTAAGTATTGTATAGTTAAACCAATCACAAATGTGATGTCCATGTGCAGTTGACACCAGGGCTCAGGAGGTTAAATTAAAATATGAAAACATTGTCTCCTGGGAACAACACAACTAGTTTGTTCTTTGTTGACAAGAAACTACAAACAAGATGAATGCAGACCTCAGATTTCTTTCTATATTAACCTACACAAATATTGTGTCTTCTTCCAATTAGAGAGCTGCAAGGAATATATTGTATATTAGATCAACAAGAACAAGCGCAAACTACACACTCGACACACTTGAATGCAAATATTGCATTTGCACAGCTATCTGGAACAAATCCAGGCTTAATGAAAAGAAAAAAAAGATCTTTCATAATAACCATTTCACTGCTTTTATGCATCTGATCCAGAGGTTGAGCTTTGAGAATGAACTAACAGAACATATATAATCGTTAACAACACTGACTGTACAGTATCTGTCAATACATCTGGATCAATGCCTGTAGTAGCATTAGTAGTAATATCAAATCTACACTAATTTCTGCCAGGTTTCCTATTGAACACATTATATGGTGGTGAATCCAAATTAACCTGCCTCTTACTGGACATCGCTCCCAAAACCCTGCTCTCCCCTTTAATAATGGCAAAAATGACCATGTTTCCTAAATGGATTACTCTGGATGTATATATATATAAAAAAAACAAACACCCACTCCACTGAATCATTTATCACTAGACACGTTGTAATGGGAAATGCTTGTCACTATAATAACGAATAGGATGCAGAATTTATTAGAATCTGCTCTCTAGTCCACAGCTAGAGTGTTTTTCTTTCTCTGCTCTCTTCCTGATGCCTCTCTGACCTGATTTTCTCTGTTCTCTGTTCTTCACATCATTTCTTTGGGGAAATATCATTATTCTGGCTTCTGAACCTTCTGTCTGTTCTGTGTTATTATTCTTATATTCACTCTCATTCTTATTAAATGTAGTGGTAGCAGTATTATTCCCGTGATTATTTAATTCACAACACCGTAACGCGTGTTATCTCATGGTAGTTTACAGAAGAAAGTTATCAGTATTATTTTACAAGGGGAGAATAATGAAGCATTGATAGAAAGGTGATTAATTTACACACATATATTCACAAAAAAAAAAAAAATCAAAGATAATAAGAAAACATTATTTTACCACAAGACCACATATGTTGTAAAGTAAATACATTGTCTGGGAACATACTAATGATGTGATATTACATACATTAACGACATATATGTGTCGTTACTACTATATGATGCCTCTAACAGTTAAATGTTGTGTTTATTGTGTTTGTCTACAGCGATGGAGGAGCTGGATGGTGATGAGGTCAGAGTGTCCTCCAGGGGGCGCTTCGCAGAGCGAGACATTGTTCAGGTTCAGTACAGTCTACATGTACATAACTCACCAGTATTCATGGTTTAAAGTTGATCAGACCAGAAAACATCTGGGTTTGTTAAACAACTACTTCCTGTATTTAACACTATATGTGACTACACTACTGCAGTGGAGTTAAATCTACAATATGAAAGGTTTGATCAACAAACTTCCTGTCTCTGTTTCTTTACTCTTTAACCAGCATTTACATCATCTCATGTTTTCACTGGCTGTCATTTATGGAGCACATTTAAATGAAAGAATATAAGTTGCATGTTATAGCAGTTACAGCTGATTTTCTTCAGTCAGTGAAAAAAAATGTTGGGGTTGTTGAGTAAAGAATTTTGAGCCAATTCCATTTCTCATTTTTACCCTTTCTCCTCGTCCCTTGAAACAAAGTGTTGGGGGGTGAAAACATTCAATTCCATTTCTCATTTTTTGTTGCTATGTAAGAGCCCTTTCCATCCTGTCCCTTGAAACAAAGTGTTGGGTGGAAGTCACCATCAGGGTTAGCAAAAACGTTACCATCTAGTGATTAAATGTATTGCTTAGTTTATTAAGTAAATCACTATCTGTTCTGACAACTGCATCCTTGTCCTGGTGTGGTGCTGGTCACCCTTCATCTAAGAGAGAATCATGTGAACGTGCTAAAGAGTCGGGTAGGACTAAGGGGTAGAAACAGGATTGGTCTTTTGTGTTGTGTTTTGAGTTGTGATTCAAAATCATTACAACCCAATTTTGTCAAAGTTTCAGAAGGATGTAAGGCAAAAAAAACAAATAGATGCCAAACTTCACTCAAAACCAATTTTTGAACATAGACCAAAAAAATAAAATAAAATAAAACATAGACATAGACATAACTGCTCCGAAAAGAGTCCAAAATCAACTACAGCCACAATCTTTGCTATCTGGGTGCTACTTCAGCATCAGGTAATGAAGGCAGGAGTTTAATAAAATAGAAGCTACAGCAGGTTGAGAATTATAAAGCCATTTTTAGCTATTTTTGGTTCATTAAAAAATATAGACATAAACAGATCCATCCAACGTTTGCTTAGTCTCTAAGGTAATCAGACCAAAAACCAAAACAAAAAACAAACAGTAAATCATCATTATTAGTTTCATAACTAAAGCCTGTGTAACTGTTAAGTTACACTTTTTGCACCTAAAATTTTTTTTTTTTTTGTATTTTCTGTCATTATCATCACAATCATCCTATTTTTCTCTTCTAGTTTGTTCCCTTCAGAGACTACATCGACCGCTCAGGTAACCAGGTCCTGAGCATGGCCCGTCTGGCCAAGGACGTCCTGGCCGAGATCCCCGAGCAGCTGCTGTCCTTCATGAAGAGTCGCGGGATTGAACCACGACCTCCGCTGCCTGCCACCTCCGACTCCCCCTCCATGTCCACCACCACAACCACCACCACCACCACCAAGGAACGTAATACGCATGCCTGAAAATGAGCTGAAAAGTGTGTTTGTGCGTACTCGTGTGTGTGTTGCATGGTTTCATGGAGTAACTGAGTCAGGATTGTTTCCACGCTGAACTTGAGGGTGATGCCGACCAGAAGAGAAAACATTCCAAGAAGAGAGTTGGTGCCAAGGACTCATCTGACAAGTATTGGTTTAGAAATATAGAAAATACAAATATGATCCTTTTTAACGTTTCTTCTTCTGATTTTATTCAACACCTGTTTATACACTCCCCACAACACAACTCTGCAGTGACACACAACTGGATTTAAATCAAAGCTTTCAGACTTATCTGATTTATTTTTGTCCCTCATCTTTTTCTGTTTCAGTTGAGAATCCATCCAACCCACTTCAGTTTCTGAAATGCTGTTCTGGCTCTCGTTGATGAGTACCTGTTCTAATAAATCCTGAAGTAGCCTACAATTTATTGTTTTATCTTCAATTTCAATGAAGAACGGCAGTGCTGAGGATGATGTCCCTTTCCTTGTTTATTAATTGATTCTCAGGGCATTTTAAAGGCTTGTCAGTAACAGAAGGAGCTGAGAAGAGTCGAGCATAAGTTAAACCTTGTCCTGGTTCTTTTCTTTTTTTAAAAAAAATATTGCTTAATCAAAGTGTGTGCTGTACATATTTAACGCATTTTAAAGTTGTGATGAATGCTCTACAATTCAAGGTCAGCAGGTCTAAACCGTCTCCAACCGTCTCCTCAAAGAAGGAAATATAAAGGTCTGTGAAACTGGCTCGAGCAAACTGAAATAATCTCCACTCCAGCGACTCCCATTTTCTCCAGCAATTTTTTACAATTTCACAATACGAGGCTGTGCAAATTATTTCAGCCCCGGTTACAAAACTGGACATAATCATATCTGTGTCCTCTGCTGTCCTCCCTTTTTACTCTGAAGTACATCCTCCAAACTCTGTCTGCAGCACGTACCTTTTTAAAGAAGAAATAGAGCCGGTTAATGTTGCGTTTGATAGTCTAGAATACTTCATATGTAGCAGAGAATGTGTGGAAACATCATGGTCACCTGAAGTTTTCTTTATTTTTTCTGGAAAGATGATGAAAGATGAGGATCTGTCAATTTAATCCTGTACTAAATCTATGAAGGTTGTATTGTTCTGTTTTTAATGATGTGATGAAAGAAGTGTTGATTCAACTGCATTATCACTTTGGAGGCCGTGTTATGGTTTATGATGCTGTTTCACAGAGAAATATTTCCGTTATTTTTGCTCCTCAACTCATAAAAAAAAAATGCTGTTAATGGCCCTGAAAGCAATAAAAAAATCTATCTGAAAAATCACAGAAACGTATAGAGATACAAAATAGTTCAAGCTAGACAATGTCTAAATGAGGTTCTCATCCTGATCAGATCTTCACTCTCTCTGGAGTTGTATGTGTGAGCTCATTATTTATATATTAATTTATTTGGTCACTGCCCTAAGCTCATGACCATCACGAGGATCAGAGCGTAGATTGACAAGTAAATCAACAGCTCAGCTCCCTCTTCACCAGGACAGTCAGTGTTACACTACTGATGCCACACTGACCCATCTGTCAACCTCCAAGCTAAAAGGAGCAGTCCACCACTTTCCAACGAGGTTCCAGTGAGACACAAGATTAAATTTAGTCCAGTTCATTGATCAAAGGTCTGGCAGAAGTAGATGAGGCAGGAATGAGCTCCTGAACCACTGACACCACTGACACATCAAGGTTGAATGATTCTGTGGCTAAATTTGTTATTTAGACGCTTGGATGCAAACACAGAACCAGAATTTTAAAGAGGAAGTGCAACACATTGAAAAGAAAATTAAACTAAACGGTGCCACATTAGTGAACCTGGCCAGGCAGCTAAAGATTTCTAAATCAACAGAGGTGTGTGACGGCCTAAACACTTGTTTTCTACTGTTTCTTTACCACTACTGAGTTAAACAGACATAGTGTTATGTTGGTAAGGCTCCTGTCTGTGATGTTGGAAATCTGCCCTGATCACTTAGTTTATTAGCTGCCTGGCCAGACTCACCGCTACCACCACATCTCCACTAATGTAGCAATGATTTGTTTCATTTGCTTGGTAACTGATATTACTCAAAGACTCTAACAGGAGAATATAGGTTAAAATTAGCCAAAGTTCCCCTTTAATGCCCATGATGGATCATCGCACCTTTTTAACACAGATTCAACAGAAACTGAACATTTTCAATTTAATAAAAGCAGGTTTTATTTCAGGGCAGGTGAATTAATCTGCGTCAGAGTTAACCAAGTGTATAGTGTATAGCTTTTAAATATGTATTCACACTTTTCCTTCTGTTCAAGCCCCATATATGATTTACTCTAACAGGTGTATCTTTTTCTCACATAAACATCCTGAACTGTTTTTATATTGTGCAGTTTGCTGTGAGCAGTTCAACCCGACAGCAGCGCAAAAATATGAAGGTGGAGCGGTTTCTGTCAAGACAATATTAACAGTAATGAATGGATTCATCTGCATCGGTTTGGATTGTTGAACATGTGTCATATTGTATCAGGAGGGAAATGGATATGTGGCCTTATTTCTGTCATAACTCTACAAGTATGTGCGAGGGAGGACTCTATTTTTATATGACAACACAGGAAACCCATGTTGTTTATTTTGCATGCTTATTTGGCTGATATGCTGCCAATGATTGTACTTGTTAAAGAAAATTATCTGTAACTTTATTCATATCTGAAGACAATATTCCCATGTGTTAATTTGTGTACCGTGCAGGAGTGTTCTTTCTGATTCTACTGGAGGAACTGCTGACATAATCCAAAACATATAGCAAATACATGACTGGTAGGGTAGATTTGTATCACTTAAGTGTTTTGAACATGCATGTGTGTATGTTATGATCAATAAGAACAACCCAAAGTCACATACATGTAACGTAATGGATATTTTTGTATGAAGCATGTTGAACTTTCTATACAGTGTGTACAGTACTAGTTCATTACAAATACTATCCCACTTATCCATTCTTCTTCAGTCAAACGTGCTCCATACTTCCTACATGTTGGTCAAATGTAAATACCTCTAAAGTGATGTACAGTCTTCCTTCCTTTTCTTTCTTTTTTTCTCTTTTTTGTTTCTTCTCTGATATTTTAAATGCACATCTGTTTATTTCCGTCTCCATTTGTGTTGGTTAGAATTCATTTGAGTTTCTGGGTCACTGTTTTCTATATTTTGCTTGGGAACCAAATAAAGATATTATTTCATGCTCATGTGTAGTTTGTGTATGTCAGTGTAATCTTGTCATTTAAAGGTTTTTCTGATACAACTACTACCACTACGCAGATGACACCCAACTTTACATCATTCCTGTCAGATGATCCTATGATCCCAGCACTGAAACCCGCCCCACGTACTATACCTATCCACATGGATCCAAGTACAGTTCTCTAAGATTCAAGTCTAAGTCCTGAATCCCAACCTCTCCAACACAACATCAGCTTCACTTCTTCATCCCTCACCACACCAAGGTCACAATAAACCTGCATGCCATGTTTGATAACCAGCTATCCTTCTCTGACCATGTTGGATCTGTTTTCCCATTGTGCCACTGTGAACTTTCTATTATAAGAATAATCAGGCCATACCTGACTCAGCAACCATCCAACTGGTACAAATACTGGTGATCTGGCAACTTGACCCAGACATGTTGTTCTTGTTGCTGATCAGCATGTTAGGAATATGTTCCCCACTGATTCAAAAGATACCATCACCATCCTTACACACATGACAGTCTCAGTCCAGACTGTTCTCATCTGTGGTTCTCTGATGTTGAAACAAGCTCAGATCACTATCAACAAAGAATTTCTGAAAAACTAATTTCTCTGAGAACATCCTTTTAGAAATCCTCGGATCCACACTAACATCTTTAACCAGCGTTCAGTCTGCCCTGGAACATTAGTGTTGTCCCTCAGTTAAAGGTCACTTCTATAAAAGTGTCTGACAAATGATTCAATATCCTGTTAGTGTATACACTAACAGCACATACATTAACAAAAATTTTGTGTAAATGTTTTGGTGTTGCCTTGCGGGGGATAACAATCCTGTCTGTTTCTGTCTTTCATCTTCATACTGATAATAGGCAGTAAAAAAAAAAAATAAAATAAAACCATCACTCAGCTGATATATAAACATAAACACTTTTTTGGTAATAACCTAAAAAATTGTAACGTTTTAGTGTTTAAAAATAAATAACTTTTATTATTGGAGCACTAAAGTATCTTGGAAATGTTATTATGTACTTTTATTTCCATATTATAATGTTATATTATTTATTATAGTGTTATTTAATTATAATATTATAATTATAGTGATAACTATTTAAGACTATAGAAATGAAATGACAACTGAATGAACGTAATAGTAATAATCAGCCTCTGTGTACTACGATACTTTTATTAGGCTGATTTAGTTAATTATCGTGAAGCTCTAAAAGAAATCTCAAACTGCTGAACAGTATTTTGTACCATTAAAAATTTAAATGAATAAAGAATGAGTCATGAAGACTGAATAACAAATATCTTATCTAAACCCTGAGGCTGTTTTGCTCTATAAATATTGGTTTAATCACAGAAGAAATAATCTATAATGTTGCATTGAAGCGTTTGTGTTTTATATAGAACCATGCTGCCACTCGGTGGAAACTGAATGAAATAATATCGACTGTGACCTGAAATATTGAGCTCATAACTTGTTAAATGAGGTTTGGTTTGTGCAAAAAGTTAAAGTTATTAAGATGATTCTTACTAATGTATCTACTATAACAAAAACATATAAACACATAAAACATATTCCATCAAATTCCACCGTGTTTCATCAAATGAAACTATTGCTGCTGTTAGGAGGCTCCACTATGACCTGATAATAAATACTGTTTCAATTTACTGTATAAAAACGGTCAATATTTATAAAGAAAACCATCATAATTGCTTTTATTGTTTTAATAGGAAGAGTTCACAGCTGGTTAATAAACATGATGTATTTTTCTATTTAACTAATGACCACTCAAAGTGCTTTAACACCACAGTTTACATTCACCCATTCACATTCACACGGCGCTTGAATACATAGTGTTTGTTTTCATTTTATTCACACATTGATGGAGCAGCCACTGGGGCCAAGTTGGGGTCAGTATTTAGTTCAAAGACACTTGGAGATGCAGAATCACCGACCTTGTGGAGCCAAATATGTAACTAACATTAAAAAAAATAAAGCTTTGATCAAAGTCTCTGCTGGGATCATTAAATACATTAATACATCCCAACTAAAAACAATGGCAATCAAACATTTTTGGATGTCTAAGTCTTCATAAGATAGACCTGCTCCACTCTTCTTGGTATGTGGGTCAATGATGAGAATTTTTAGTCCATTGAACTCCAATGAATTCAGTCTGAAAGTTTCTGTTTGAAGAATTAGGTCCAGACACCGTCTCCAACCCACTCTGCTCTGAAAGATGTTGTTCATCTTCATTTGGGAAAAGAAAAGAACTTTGATTTGACTATTTTTGGCTTAAGTTTTACTACTAACACAGATCACTATCCATCTTGGAATATGTCCGTGTCACCAGGGAAGAAAAATAACCTGGTCATTTAGTATATTCAGGTAGTTAGCTGACCTCATTCTGTAGACACATAATAAATGCAGACCTGACCAATTGCAGCAACCCCAGATCATAGCACTGCCCCCACAGGCTTGGCCAGGCAGTGTTGTGTATATATATATATATATATATATATATATATATATATATTTTTAGAAATCCTGAGTGTTTGTCCCTGTTGAGCTCCTGTTGATGGACGATGTGATTGAAACTGACGTTTTCTACTTTTTGTCTTCTTGCTCTGAGTTGGGACGTAACTTGTTGGACTTCTTGTGCGTGGCAAGCTGAGCTTTGTAATCTTTCACCTGATTCCTCGTTGAATGAAGCTCCTTTCGTAGTTCGTTGATTTCCGTAATCAGAGTGACGTTCTCCTGCAGATATGACTGTCACTGTTAGACGACCGTACCGTCACTAAAACGCTTGTTCAGACCTGCACAAAACTAATACTGTAGAGTTCAAACCAACATTTGAATGTGTATTATGTAGGTGCTAGATGCTATATGTTTGCTGTTTATTTTCTACATCTAATGGAGACATTGACATAATTTCATACATTTACTCACCAAGAGTAGTTATCATGCTTCTATTTCTATTCTTCTATTACTTCTATTACTTCCACTGTAGTTAGCATGCTAACCAGCTAGCCTTAGTCCAACTAGACTATTTTGACACTGACAAAGTCACTGTAGCCTGAAGAAGTAGTGCTGCTCAGATGAGATATCATAATAAACTGTATTGTAATTGCAACAATGGCTGTACTTACATATAGCACCTTCAGTTGACTGGCTAAAGGGATTGTCTGATTGTCTGATGAGTGAAAAAAGATTTACAATCCATGTTGTTATTTACCTTCATGATCTTGACGTAGACTTTCTCATGCTCCTCAGCAGATTTGACCAGCCTCATCTTGAGAGTGTTAATAGTCTTGGTTTGGTGATCACGCTGGCGACAGAAAGACCTTTCAATATCATCATCGACGCTGCTTTTCTCCACCTTGGAAACAGAACAACACACACTGCATTATATTCATGTTCCCATTTTAACATATTCTCCATATTACTTGAACTAGAAACAGATTACTCCTTCTAGAGGCAACAAAGGGACGTGTTTTATGAACCATTCACCTTGTTGCCCTGCGGTACATAGCGGACATAGATCATCTGCACACTCTCCTTTAGTTTCCTTGGGTCTTGAATGAAGCCAACGCAGTTGTGGAGGTCTGATCTGAGCCGCTCAAGATGCGTCTCTAAATCTTTCACCTGGCAACAGAAAAAAACCTTTATATTTAATTATAAAAATAAAATAATATCTTTACTGTTTACTTTAAAACAATACTGACATGCCCATGTGGCCATAAAATACAATAAAATAACACCCACAACTCTTTGTTTTGTGCATTAATCTAAAGGTTAATTGAAGCTAATACAAAAGCAATGCTGCAGTCAATATCAACTAACTGGCTCCTTAGAAATTATTAAAACAGGTAATAGTAAGTTAGTACAGAGTGGAAACTGAGCATGTGTGCTGACTTTCTGCATCTCCTTGTGCATGTCTTGATTTCTGGTCCTCAGTTTGAGCCTCAGGTCAGACACAGTGAGCTGCAGCTGAGTGTTGTTTTTGTCAATTTGCACCAGCTCCTCCTGAAGCTTCAGAGGAGAAAGAAGCACATCATCGTCATCATAATCACAGTACAGCTGTTTTATACTGAATGTTTATACATTATTTTTGTGATTTCATCATGAAACCTCTAGTTTTTTTTTTTTTTTTTTACTACAGACTCCACACACACCTGATGAATAATCTCCTTCTTCTCGCTGATTTCATCTTGTTGAGGCTCAGTCTGTTTCTTCAACTCGTTCAACTGGAAATCGAGAACAAACTTCAGCTTCTCTAGCTCCTGGTTCTTCTTCCTCAGGCCAGAAATGGTTTTATCCTGCATGAAGTATCAAAGCGTGGAGGGATTTTA
The DNA here is from genome assembly GCA_016801845.1 of Polydactylus sextarius. Classification (NCBI taxonomy): domain Eukaryota; kingdom Metazoa; phylum Chordata; class Actinopteri; family Polynemidae; genus Polydactylus; species Polydactylus sextarius. The sequence goes on from CM028908.1 coordinate 23,824,211, forward strand.
GTGGAAGAACATAAAGTTTAATTTGACATCTGTATGATTAAAAATGCCATAAGTTGTCACAACTCTGATATGTGTTTCTGATTCTTGACTGGTTGATCTTTGTCTTATCTTCGTCTAAGAAAATAACCATAAAGATCATCATGATTTGCTAGTTGTTGGCCATAAACATTCGATGTTATGTTTGGGTGATGTGTGTACATGAACTTAGTATCTGGAGGTTCGTGGACCTTGACCAAGACAAGTGTCTGCTTCCAACATGATCTCTATGTCCACATTAAATGAAATCTCATCTTGTGATTTATATCTCTGGGATTTTTGAACCTAAGTCTTATGTTCTCATGCTTTTAATTTTAAGTGATTTATAATGAACAAAAGTGCAATTGATCCACTCTCCCTGTCAGGCGTAAAACAGCTGCTAGCTCTGCTTTGATTGGTTGGTTTGTTTTAGTACTAAAACAGCCTGGCCTGTCCCAGTGTATCATTTATTCTGATTTTGTTATTTCGTATAAACCTCCAGATTCATATTTGAAGTTTTAACTTAAAATAAGTATACTTTTTAAAGCAAACAAATGTGGTTGTTAGTGTAATGAAAAGTGAGGCCCAGATGTCAACCAACCTTGTCCTGGCCGGTCTTTTCATGTCCAGTGATCTGCCTCTTCAAGTCTTCGATGTCACTCTCCAGAGAGCGGATCAGACCCAGGAGCCCCTGTCGCTCCTGCTTCAGCTTGTTTATGTCTGTAACTCTGTCGTCAATCTGTCGTTGAAGACTGTGGAACTGAATAAGAAACAAATAGGGAAGGAATTTTTTTTTTACTCACAGAATCCATGGACATCACATCACAGTTTATGTTTTGATGAACAGATTCAATGAAAAGTAAAAACCAGTCGAGTTGTGTCACCTTTTGTGCCATGATTCCAGTTTCTCCCTTCAGATTTGTGTTGATCTCTTTTTCTGTGTGGAGTTTCTTCTCATACTTGATTTGAATGTCATGGATCATTCTTCCCTCATCTTCCTCCACCTGCTTTATTATCTCTTTAAACTCACGGATCTGCTGCTGTGCATCCTCTCGACACTGTGTAAAAACAAGAACAAGAATCAAAGTGGTTCTCTCATTTCACACTAAATTAAAGCTCTGCCTCCTCCTGCTGCTCCCACTCACCCACCTGAGCTAAGAGGTGAGTTTTCTCCTGCAGCCTGGCCTCATAGTGCTGCATCTGCTCCTCCAAAGCTTGGGTTTTACTCTCCTCTGCAGACTTCAACTGCTTCTCATAATCTTCCTGCATTCTTTGATATTTATGCTGAAGATCCTGGAACCTCTCGTGCTCCACAATCAGCTTCTGGCTGTAGGATAACTCTGTGTGTCATACAGTTATTGTCATATAAAACTGAATCTTTATTTAATGAAAAGGTTTCTCCTAGATGGCAAAACATTGTATAGATACTGATAAAAACAAGACTTATTCTTATAGTTTCATACTCCAGCTTTATACCACTTCACATCCTCCTGGTCATCTCTAGCAAAGTATCAACCACCTAATCAACTAAAAGCAGCTGATGCAAGTCATCGCTAACACCAAAGAACTGCTCACCAGAAAGGAGAAAGCGACAAAACCATAAGAACAAGAAGGATGATTGATCAAAATGTAGGTAATAGGTCATAGTTTTCATCAATATGTGTTGTGTTGTAATCACCTTCTTATGTTATCAAATAAAAAGTCACTAGAGATTCTCAACTGGCATGGGTATGAATAAATCTGGACTGTGGACAGACAGACTGGTTCTTGTAGAGAGGAAGAAACTCTTCTGACACTCTTCTTACCTAAAGCCTCCAGTTCTTTGCCATGTTTCATAATGACACTGGCATAACTCTCCTGGTTCTCATGCGCCTTCCTCTCCATCTCTGTCTTCATGGCCTAGAACAGCACACATCATGAATAATTCATGAATAAATAAGGAATAAATGATTTCCACTCTACACTGCTCTGTCTGTAGATGACCTGCAGACCTGTTGTGCAGTTTGTAGAGATTCTATTTGCTGAGCGAACTTGTCAGAAATCTCCTTCATCTTCTCATTGTAGTTTATGTCCTTCAGACGGAGCTGGTACTCGTTCTCCATCTGCAGCTCCTCCAGACGCATCTTCAGCTCCAACATGTTCTGCGTCTACAACAACAACAGCAGCCGTGGCCCATCACAACATGAACCATGAGGAGTAGTCTGGATGATTTGTTCTGTGTGGAACAAATTTTCATGTGAGGTAAAAAAAAAAAAATTGTCCCAGTTCAAACACTCACAAACCTTTTCCTCCATGTCTGACTTGGTGACTAGGATCTCTTCAGTGTGGATGATCTGCCTGTTGCTCTTCAGTCCTCTACCCTCCTTATCAATGATCTTCCAGATCAACAGACAACCGTCCTCAGACGCTGTCAGCAGGAACTGATCATCAGACGTGATCACCATCTGGGGACGTGCGTTGTTAAACAGAGGTTGACTGACAAGATAATTTCTGAGATTCCAGAAATATTTCAGTGGTGATTACAGCTTTGTTGTTATGTAGTCACTGAGACTCACCTTGGTGACCGGGCCACTGTGGGCTTGGTGTGTGATCCAGTCCTTCTGGATGGGTAATGGGTATTTAATGGTCCTGATGGTTCCACTAGACGTCCCAGTGAAGATGACTCTACCAGACTGAGACACGGCAACAGCAGTGTGAGCTACTTCATCAGCAGGAACCTCCCTCAGGACCTGGGCAACCAGTGAATAAGATAAACACACAAACACATTAAAATATCCCACTGACGACAATAACGAATTCAACTTTTAAAGTTTAATGCAGCACATATGTAATCAGACACTAGCAGATATCCACAAAATTCTTTCACATTGAGCGCTACAAAGCTTTAATTAACACATTGATGTCATGTTTTTTCTTCCTAGTGTCAAAAATGTGGACACCAGAGCAAGTTGAAAACAACTGACATTTCTGCTTTTGTGGTTGAAACCTTCGCTGGATTAACATGGGATCCTATTGGACAGTTAGGCTGTCCACTTGTCACTTGGAGGCTTCTAATTCAAAAACTGTAAATCCTGTCATTTAGGTAAACACATTGTGTGAATCAGGACAAGTGAGATTCCAACTTTGGAGGAGATTATATGTGTAGTGACATTTGTGGCTGTGAGTGCATTTTTAAGGAGAAATTTATAGCATTTTTTTTAAAGCTGTCTTCACTCCGCAATGTACACCCACATACACAATCACTGAAAAGTCTGAATTTCTCCAAAATTGATCATGGTCATTCATCTGTGACTGATCAAAAAGCATACAACCTAGCAAAAAAGGTTGAATGCCAAATCAACACAGGAGAATTTTGTCTCCATTTTAACATTTTAATGATGTCACTGGGTGAAAGTACGACAGAGCAGTAAATGTTTGAAAAACACTGAAAATTTGTGAGTTTTCCCACCTTTTCTCATTCATTCTCTATGAGAAAATGTCCATGAAATTTTCCCTTTAGAAAAATAATAGCATAGCGAGTCTGACCGAGCCACATGTTTTGCCATATTATTTGTCTGTGTGCGACGAACAGCTATTGGGTTATTCGAAAATAATTTAAAAAAAAAAAAAAAAAAGGAAGAAAAAAATAAGAAGAAACACGAAGAAGAACAAAAGTAATAACTGTGTGTAGCACTGTATCACTAATAATAATACATTTACAGGCATCTATAGGGCATATTTAATGATGTAATATTCTAAATGTTTGAAAACCATTAAATTTAATTGACATAGTGATGATGACTGATGATGATTTTGCTCATTTCTGCTTTATAGCAACAGATACATTTCCACAGTTGAATAATTTGTACTAAGTTATTTTCTTCTACAGGATTGTTGGTACATTAAGCCATGCATCTGTATCTGTAGCTAGTATGTGGCTCATAAGGATCTTTTTTATCATCATTTTGTTAAGATGGTGAGTATAAAGTCATTTTCATTTTATTATTCAGTATTATTCACAGGACACAGTGACTAAAGCCATCAATACAACTACAACCACTGATGGTAGAGTTGTATAGTTTTAATTTATTGAATCCATAGGCCACAATGTCTGTGTCTCAGTGTCTGTGTCTTTATCTTCGATGGATCAAAGTAATATTGTGGAACCATCACATCGGTCCATTACCTGATATTTCAGCCACTTCTTCCAGGTTTGTGTAGTATATTTATCACCACGCTGCAATGTGTTAATGTGTTTATATTGATTCTAATGTCAGTAGTTTGATTTATTCTCAAATATTTGACTTTAATTTTGAAATGTTAAATTTACTCTCCCCATTTCATCTTTAATATCATGTAGTTATAATATAAAATGAAAAGTAATCTTTCTCTTCTCATTTTTATGGCCTGGTTGTAATACCCACAGCTCAACGTAATCTTAAATTAAAATATTATTGGTTTGATTTTCTTTCCAAACTTCTTGACGCTCTGCTCATTTTTTGTGTATGTGCAACATAATAAATCCTAAGAGAGTGGCCAATATCCAGCTCTGTAATTACCCTCTGTACCCTCAGCATCTGTCAACGTTTTGCTACTGTTCTCATCTATACATCTAGTATATACATATAGTTGTACATCTAGTAGACACTATTGTAATAGTACAGGCAACAGTATGAAGAAAGTACACCTCCACATCTTTTGATTAATGGTCTTTATATGTTGCTGCTGACCTGACAATCTTGAATCTCCTTCAGTGTGAGATCTGTTCCAACAGCCAGGATGGTCTTACAGTCTGAAGAGAAGGTCACATCTGTGTAGCTGCAGCACTTGAGGACGCTCTCTGACTGACGCTTGCCAGTCTGTGTGTCCCACTCATACACTGCACCCTCCATCCCACACGACACCAGCCGGCTGTCATCCAGGCTCCATTCAATGCCACGGATCTGTTGGAAAATAACACAAAAACAAACAAACAAAAAAAACTGTCAAGTCAATGACAAATTCAACAGCAGTTCTTTTGTAGAAATCATTTCCATGCCTGACTCACCTTTCCATTGTGTCCCTTCAGATTGAGGATGTTTTCAAAGGTGGTGATAGAGTAGAGGTGAATGATGTTTCCATTGACAGCAGCAAACATGTGGCCACCGTGGCTGAAAGCACACTGAAGTGAAACAAAGCTAAGTACCTGTGCTATCAGCAATATTAACATTTACTGAGTGAATACACATCCAACACACACACACACACAGCTCACCTCTCTGCAGCCGCGCACAGTGAACTCCTTGAAGGGGCAGATGTCGTCGACGAGCAGGTTCATCAGTCTGAGTTTGTCAGAAAAGCCGACGAGGATGAAGAGGCCCGTTGGATGCAGAGCCACACTGTACACTTCTTCCTGGAACTGTTTGTAAAGCTCCAAGACCCTAAGACAAGTCAGAGAGAGCAGCGGTGAACAAGAGTTGGATCTCTACAGACACAACCTCACTGACACTTACTAGTAGCAGTAGCCCACATATATTTATACAGAGGTGGACGAAGTCTCCAGCTTGATTACTTAAGTCAAGGTAAAGATATAACTGGTCAAATGTTACTCAGAACTGATAATTGAACATTATCCACCCCAAAAAAAAAAAAAACACATAATGTTAGTGTTGTGACACAAATAACATTGACATTTCAACCTGTTTAAAACTCAGGTCTACACTTCTCACTCCAAGAGCAACAACAATGTTTTAAACAAGAACAGAGCTGTCATCTGATATCAAAAGAAAAAGATTCACATCATTAATTATTGTAATAACCTGGTCTGACTTGGTTTTATAGTTAGAGTTGCCACATAGACATGACGCAAACTTACTGATTACTGAAAAAACCAATCATGTTTAAGAAGTGAAAAGGAGAAAACATTCACTTTGAAAGTCAAAAATAACGAGAACCACGATAGAAATGTAGTGAAGTGTAAGGTACAGTATTTGTCTTTCAAATGTATTGAAGTGAAAGTCATAAGTTTCCAAAAAAATACTACTCAAGTCAAGTACAAAACTCACAAATACTCAAGTAAATGTACTTCATTACTGTCCACCTCTATATACATGTACAATGCAAAGACAGATGCCTCAGAGTGTAGAAATGGAAGAATAGAATGGTAGTTTTCTTACTTTGTCTCGTAGTTCCAGATGCGGACCGAGTGGTCCAGGGAGCTCGTGGCTGCGAGCGGCTTCCAAAGGCAGATGGATAAACCAGTGATGGCCTTAGAGTGAAATGACTGGGACAGGAGCTCAAAATGTAGCTGTTCGTCCTAAAAGAAGTTTTACGTCAGTCAAGAGATCTGTTAAAATGAAATGTTGTCTTGATCTCTAAAACATGCAGGAAAGAGTGAGTTTTAAGTATGTGCTTTAAAAAAAAAAACTAATAAAAAGAGACATGAAAGAAACATGTATGTGATCACTAAAATAAAATGATTAAATAAAAACTGAAGGGAGAGTTCAGCATATTTTTATTTTATTTAATCGCCGCAGTGAAACAGTGACAGGAAATGAAGGTGAGAGAATAGAGGAGAGACGTGTAGTAAATGGTCCAGTCAGCCAAGAGTCAAACTGGAACCTGCTGCATTAAAAATGCTGGCGGCTGTACTGGCGCCGGTGCAATACTTCAACTACTATTAGAAGATGAAATATGATCCAGGAAGATTTTTATCAGCCAACATAGCAAAGATCACTCTCTGACAATCCTATGAAAAAAAACATGACAACTTCAACTATCCCATTTAAGTTCAATTTTAGCTTGAATCAGCTTGAGCCTCTTGTGATCCTCTAAAGGATAAATGGTTAAAGTGGACGGATGATGACAGCGTGGAAAATGTTATTTGCCGACTAATCCTCTAGCCTTAAGCTCAGTTTTTGGTTTGGTGTCCACATCAAGGAGGTGACAGTCTCACCTTGTTGATGTCCACAGAGGACAGGTTGACACTGTACAGTTGTCCTTGTTCTGTGCTGATAGCCAACGTCTCCTCTGCTGGACTCATACACATGGTGTCAATCTCCTGACATTCAGCTGAGGTCACCTCGCTGCTGGACGGGTCTGGAGGAATCTGACAGAGAAGTAACACAAAGAAATATATGATCAATTAAATAAAAACATCTTCAGTATCACGACTACCTAGTTAGCATAAACCTTTACCCGTATTTCCCTGCTTTTCCTGTAACCGTCTTCTTCTGTCTTTTCAAAAAGACAGACAATGCCAGGACCCAAAGAGCAGGCAAAGCCCTTAGAGAAGGACAGGATGGCTGTGATAGGAGAGACACTGAGAGTTTGATCCATGTCAGAGTCTCTGATCTTCCTCATCTCCACTTGCCTGTAAAGGATTAATAAAAAATTAAGGAGGTGTTTGTTTATCATGAGAACAAAACAAAAAAACATATAAAATAAATAAATCATGAGAAATATTTAACAGCCTGTGGATTCTTTTTTGGATAAGAGACATCCAAGATTTTAGGATTTTTTACTGTGAGTTACCATCACATGTTATTCTGCGCTGCAGTGATATAATAAATAATCTATGTTCAATATAAATGAAGCAAAAGACTCAAACAGCCAAACCATTCACCTGATCTCAGTAGCTGTTGACAGTTTTTAATCTTCAGAAGTTAACTTCATAAAACAGAAACCCTGAGTTAAACATGGAGCTACATCAGTAACCACAAATCCCCGTTTATAAAACAAATATCATCAGTTTTCTGTCTGCGAAGTGAATGTGACTGTATATTGTGGGTCTCAGCATTCATGATTTTGGATTTTTTTTCATATTTAAACATGATAACCAGATGTTGAATGTAAACAAATGTTGACAGGTTATTACTATGGAGCAACACTTGACCTGTCGGACTGATCGTGTCCATCCTTGGAGCTTGTGTTGATCTCTTTCCTCAGGTCTCCAGACTCAAACACCAGCAGCCTGCCTTGGTCCGTCCCAGCGATCACTTGCTCTGATGTCACCCAGGTGTGACACAGGAAGTTGATGGTCTCCACCTTTGGGAAGCTGCACTGTTTCAGGGCTCCCTCTGAGTAGCGGAACAGCTTGAACACACCGGTGCCACTCACACATAGCTGCATGTTGTTGTAAGGGTTGAAGCTGATCTGAGGAAACATTGTTAAAACATGATGTGATATTATACACATAGATCAACTAGAGGCTGCTCTATCAGTCTTAACGACTCACCTGAGTAACAGGATTATTTGAGTTGCTGGTTTTCACTGACGCCAGGATTTTCTGTTTTTCCCAAAGCCAGAAGATGAGGGTCCACTCTGGTCCACCTGTTTGGCCTATTAGGTACTTGGAGTCAGGAGAGAAAGCCATGCACACAAACTCTTGAGCGATCACTTCTCCTGTAGTCAGGACTTTTCTCTTCCTGCCTTCTTGGTGCTGCAGGTCAAACACTGTTATATTGGCCTTGTCACCGCGCTCTGACACTGCCAGGTAACGACGGTTGGCACTGATGGCCAAAGCACGCATGCCTTGACTTTTCTCTGAGCCTAAAAAAAAGAAAAGGAAATATCAGTGGGAGTGAAGTAACAACAGGTTCAATAACCTAATAATATAAACTCAGACTGTAAAAAAAAAAAAAAAAAAAAATTATTATCAGCTTTAAACTGGGTCATCACCCTTTTACACTGCCTACTCATTTGTTTAATAATCACTTTTAAGTCCCTTCATGATATGGATTATGAGCCAGTATCATATTATTATTATTATTATTATGGTAATTAACATCAAAAGAAATAAGAGACATAGTTTGAGGTTAGACAGTTTCAACTTGCCTGGAATAAACCTCTGACATCTTTGGACGGTGTTGTAACACACGCAGTTGTTTCCACTGGAGAAAACCACAGTTTGTTCATCGTAGAAACACAAATTATTAGTTACATCTGTGCGTAGACCGAAGATGAAGTGGGGCTGAGCAACTACTGTCGCCATATTTCACCAGTTTGTTGTTGTTTCTTTGTTTTTACGGATAGACTCAAATATTATCTGCAAAACTATCCGCAAATCCGCTCCACAAATTAAATCAATTAAGTTCTAATTGAGAAAACGGAACGCGCGACTGAGAGTCAACACAAGTGTTCTAGAATGACAAGAGTCGCGTCGCTAAGCAACTTACGGAATATCGCGAGACCTTTGAAATTGGTATTCGGAAGGTGTCTCACTCAGGACTGGGACTGTTCTTCATCTCGCGAGATTTCAGAAGTTGCTTAGCGACGCAACTCGTAACCACATAACAACTCCAACAAACTCTGGTCAGCATCAGACTTAAAGAGACGTCGTCATTAATGTAGTTTTATCAAATATTATCAGATTTACTGCAACTTTGTAAAAGTATATTTCAAACATTGTTCTTAAATAGAATAATTCACAGTTGTAGAAGTTAACTTATAAGACTTTATACATGATATCATCATAAAATGTTATAAAATAGACATAGTAGTGTTTCTATATACAACAGATGAAGACATGAAGATCTTTTACTTGTGATTGAACATTTTTTTCACAGTTGTTATGTTAATTAATTCTTCTTCCCAACAGCTGTATTATTATTATTAACAATAATAATATTAACAATAATAATAACTGTTACATTATTATATTATGATGATATTTTTACTTTATATCTTTACTTACTATTATTTGATGTCTCTGACTCTAAATAATATTAATGAAATAAATTGATCAAGAAAAAATAATTTGTTAATCTTGTCAGCTTTAGAAGGTAAATGTAGATTATTGTATCAACACAGATGAAGGAACATCAGCTCTAAATAAAGCTCTGAAGTCGTCCTCATCCCTGTCAGTCAACTTCTCCATCACAACATCAGAATCAGCTTGAAACCCCTTTTTACATTAGAAAGAAACATATTTGTCTTTTAAATTATTTAAGTCAAATGCATCATTTATGAAACAGTGGGTGAAAATCTATGATTGTGATTACAAAGATGATTGAACACAGCAGGTAAATATGAGAAGCTGTGTCTCATTAAGAGCCGATGAGTTGAGAACAATTAAATATATAACATAACATGACATAAATCAATAAGTCACACTGATCCAGAATGAATAATTCCAAGGCTTTAATGACACAACTCAGCGGCATCAGTGAATGATTTTTTTTTTTATCCAAGGCCCCATTTCAAGACAGCAGCAACATCTAACTCATATGATCAAGTTTAATAAAAGCAACATTCTTGTTTCATGGAGATATTTAATTAAAGCTGAAATTTGTTATATAAAGAAAGAGATATGATGCAGTAACCACAGGTTAGTTCAGACATTTAAAAACAAACAAACAAAACAATGTTGCCAGAGGCTGCAGCTGCTCTCAACAAGTCGTCTGTTTGTTTTGTTTGTATGAACAGATCTTGGCTGTTTCGTGTCGCTGGGTGTGAACTGTACACTGGTATTTACAGAATGTTGTTAATGAATAAACCACCTCAATCCACCATAAAACAACACAACACTGAGGCATCCCAAGGGTTGAAAGTACTGTTGAAACTAACTACCTCCTCAAAAACGTGCATCTTGCAGTTTCCTGAAAATCTCATCAAACGTGTTATGATCCCAAGTGGAGGTTTGCTGCATTTCACAGATAATTTCATGTCCCTTTAAAGTTTAGCTTATTTCAACATTTTCACATTCAGGACTCTGGTGTGGAAAAAATAAATGAGTTATGTGCAATAAAAGCTCTTGAAAAAGGTATGTAATAAAGCCCTTTACTACAATACTTAACATTTTAGACTAATATCCTTTATAGATGTTAGGATAAGAGGAGTATATAAACTAAAAATATAATACACTATACACATCAATCAGCCGTAACCACTAGTGCAGCTTCTGATCTTTGAAAGGCTGTTGGAACATCACTGGTCCAGTAGGTGGCAGCGTTGTTTAACAGGAGATGATGAGAGCGTTCAGAGACTGTTGACTCTGTGTTCGCTCCAGAGGTCCACCGCTCGACAGAATCTCACAGGCAGCCAGTTCATGATAGAGAGCGTTGAGGACCTCCAGGATGTGGGCTTTCCCTGTTTAAAAGACAGAACAGATGTGACCGCTGCCGGAGTTGCATTACAGACGACCCGACGAGAGCTTAATTTAATTCTGTGTCCTGTAGCAGTGTTGTATAAAGTATGTGAAAGTTTCACTAGAGTGGAAGTACAGACACTTGAGTAGAAGTACAGATACTACAGAAAAAATAACTTTAGTAGAAGTTCAAGTCATCACTAAAATGATACTCAAGTAAAAGTCTTAAAGTATCTAGTATTTACTGTACTAAAGTATGACAAGTAATCTATAATTAAATGTATATTATGAAGTTTATCCAGCACTTTAAAACATGGAGCTACAACAATCTTCATAGACAATGTCTTGAGTCTGAACTAAAGAACTAAAGTTGTTTTTTTCACTACATTTCTGTTTGATATTGATATTGTTGAAATTTCTCCATCATCCACCTTTAAGATGGAGCCTCCATCAACCCTCAAACATGGTGTTGATGGTTTAAACAGTCACAGGTCAACTTAGAGTGAAAACACCACATTTACTTTACTCTGACTGTTGTAACAACACTGAACATTGAAAATGGATCAGAGTAAAAGTCTGAAGTTAAGTTAAGAAAAGTGAAAGTTGACAGAAATAAAGTACAGATACTCCCAAAACATACTGAAGTACAGTGGTGAAGTATTATTACTTTTATTACATGTTTAACACAGGACTTTTATTGATTTTATTGGGCTCCACTAACCGTGTTGTGGGTCGCTGCAAGACTCCAAAGTGCTGAGCAAGATTTTCCCCAGAGACCGCCGTGAGACATTCTGAAATGAGAGAGAACTACATTCAGATGTTCTTCAGGGTGATTAACAGGCACTTTAACAGATAGATTGATTCTGTGAACCATAGATGCACTCGTTTATGTGTTCAACTAGTGAAAACCATTTGCTCTCTGATCTATAATCTATAATAGATCTTTCTCTCTCTAGGGTCAGAGACCAAAAGAAATTCTTTGCTGATTCGACAAAGTGGTCACATGGACCTTTAATTTCAGTAAGTTAATGTTATTATTGAGTTTTGTTTGTAAACAGTTCTGGTGAATACTTTAAGATCTATTTGCCTTTTTGATGATTGACCAGTAAAATCACTTCAGGGCAGCGCGGTTTGTTGTCTCTCAGCTGCCAACTCTGTAAAATGATTTTCATTATTCCACATTTCAGAAAAATTTTTTAGTGTGGTCTGATGTTTACAAGACTTTTCACTTTGCTAAAACAAAAAAATCAAACCAAAATGTCTTGACCTTAAAAAACAAAAACATATTGAATATCACAAAATGACAGAACGAATCATGAGCGTTGGTTGGATGATACTATCAGAAGCGACATCCAGCGACTCAACAAGTGTTCAGTGCTCGACACTAACCAGGTCTCTGAGCTGCTGGAGGAGCTGCAGGATGTCCACGAGTTTCTCCTCCACCAGCGACAGACGAACTCTCTCCGTCTCCAACATCTGCAGCTCCATCTGGAGCAGCTCAGTCTCCTCGGCTTTCTGCTGAAGCTCCTGGACCAAAGAGTCCTTCATCTGAAACACACAACACATACACTGTAAGCTCCTTCTGCTTCATCTGACATCAACAGTAATTTCTTCAAACCAGCTGGACAATGTAAGCACATCATACTCCAACAGGAGGAGATGGTGCATGTGTTTAGGATGACTTTCAATTGTGGCTTTAAGGTGAGCTCCAGCACATTTGAACCTATATTCTATTGTTAGAGGTCTTTATCATAATGTCAGTTACTGAAAAATGTAACTAATTGTTGCTACGTTAGTGGAGATGTGGTGGTAGCAGTGAGTCTGGCCACGCAGCTAATAAACTAATTAGCAAACTGCCCCAAGTGACTGGGGCAGTTTACTAATGTTAAAGTAAACAATGTTTTTGTGTCACTAAAGAGGCTGAACATCTCTTTCTAAGCCCCGTACAAGACAGACAAGAGTCTCACCAACATAACACTATATCTGTTTAACTCGGTAGTGGTAAAGAAATGGTAGAAAACAAGTGTTTAATCAGTCTGTCACACGTCTGTTGATTTGTGATGCGTTCGTCAAAGTCCAGAAGAGTCAATTTGTCGAACTCCCGATGTTATTTCCTCAAATACTATGGTCAAGTATTTTAATCATTACAACATCACAAATGAGTGTGTAACAACATCCTGTCTTTATCTCTTATAATTCAGGCCTATAAGATCTGCAGTTCATATATCGCTCATATATTTAATACTTTCTCTTTGGATATATGTCAATCCAGCCCCTTGACAACTGACTCTTTTGGGGGTATGTGACGGCCTGATTAAACACTTGTTTTCTACTGTTTCTTTACCACTACTATAGTTTTATGTTGGTAAGGCTCCTGGCTGTGTTGTACGGGGCTTGGAAAGAGATGTTCAGCCTCTCTAGTGACACAAAAACACTGTTTACTTTGATGTTAGAAATATGCCCTGATCAACTCCTGGCCAGGGTCACCACTACCACCACATCTCCACTAACATAGCACCATTTTATTCCGTTTTTAGGTAACTGACATTACTCAAAGACTCTAACAGTAGAGTATCAGTTCAAATGTGCTGGAGTTCCCCTTTAATAACACATTTAGCACTGTAATGTGTGTTTCCTGTAGTACAAACAGCGTCTAGAAGAATGAGCTGAAATAAACCCAACCAACTGTAAAGATGTGGATAGTTCAGGTAGAAAGTAGCAGAGTAGCCACAGACTGTGTATTTAGCATCGCGATGGGCAGCAAGTCAGTGTTGTAAGTCCTGAGTGAGGTCTGCAGCTGCCTGTGTGAGTTGGAGAGCCAAGATTTTCTCCTGAATAAAAGAGTCGGTTTTACAGTAATACTGTTCAGCTGTGAGGACAAACTTGTGGGACTGATGCCCTTGAGGTGACTGTGTGTATAAAATTACTGTTCTTAACCTGTTTGAAACTATTACTATTACACTTAAAGGAAATTAACCTTTCACTTTAACAGCTTTAATGAATCCTGGTGAATTCTTTTGTTTAACTGTAACCTGGAGTTCACAAGCAATCCTCCTTTTGTAAGAGCACGGTTAAGAGGCTGTAAACTTACACTGATGTTTATCTTATTATTTTAGAGTCATTCTTTTCCATAATTGAATTTAAACTGCACCAAAGTTAGGTCAAGGAGTTGATTTTCTTCTCTGTTATTTATTCTTCTTTATTTGTTTTTTTATGGGGAAAAAGGTGGATTTAAAATGTGAGGAAAGAAAATGTCTGTTATCAAAAGTATTTTTAAAGGAAAAAAGAAACAAAAGGGGGAAAGTGTGTTTTTTTTTATGCATAAGGTTTTTTTTTAAGGTTTTTCAAAGTTTTTAAATGAGATCTACATCTTGGATTGTAGTCATCCAGGGTAATAGGCAGCATTTTGTAATCATAGACATCATCTGCTTGAAGTTTCTATCTGTTACAAGTTTTTTCTACTCACTAATCCAGTCACTTGCACCTTGTTCATCAAACCTACCCACAAAGTTGTGAATAAAGCTTTATCTCATCTTATATTATCATTAAAACCACCGGTCTAATTGGTCTAATATTGAGTTGGTCCCAACTGTCTAAAGATGGGGAGACAGACAGATGTAGAGTGAGTGAGTTTTCAGACCATATTCTGTGTGTTTTCCTGCCAAAAAGGTTAGAAATCCCTGTACTGCACCTTCACGTCATAGAACATTGAAGGACAAAGGTTTCACCCCCACACATCCTGCATATAAACAAAGACTCACATTCAGGACTTTGTTTACTTTCAACTTTTCCTCTTTGAGTGCTGAGACGTTTTGGGAACGCATTACGTCACAGTTCCCTTCTGCCCGTCGTCTTCCTGTGTTGTGAAAATATTACTCGACTGTAACGAGAGCTTTAATTTATGATTTTCTTCAGTGTTGTGCGGGACAAGTGGGAGTGTCTCTGTGGTTGGATCCAGTGAGAAACAGCTGCATACACACACGCAAACACACACACACACACACACACACGCACACATATGTACATGTGCAGAAGGAGGCTCTCTCTCTATCCACTGCTGGTGGTTTGGTTAGGTGGGAGCTGTGTCACTAACTGTGGTTTTGCTTTTGAAGCCCTCCACTTTCATAACAATCTTCCCAAGTCCTCTTTAATCTAGTTTAACACCACACACACGGCCACAAAATGCCTCATGATGTAGAGCAAGGCAGAACACTCTCCAGAGAGACCAGTCCATATGTATCGAGTGTAACAATGCAGAGGAAACTACAGGAGCCCACCCTGGTGTGACTGCAGGTCTGAGGTGGTCTGTACCTGGTCCATGTCTATCTCAACCTGGCTCTCCTTCAGTTCCAGTTGCTTGTGCAGCCTCGTCACTCTCTCCAGGAGCTCCACCACAGCGCTGCAGCTCTCCTCGCTCCTCGAACTCCCAAAATGGGACATGAGCTTTTTGAAGGCTTTGTCATCACACCTGGACAAGGACACATAACATAAAACAGAGAGAGATCAGTCCATCATGTGTGACGGACGTGTCTCATCACTTGGTTTATATGTTTCAGCTGTTTTTCAAATGTTTTTGGATCAAACATCAATTCTTGGTTTTAATAAGTTAGTTAATCGTTTAAATTGTCACATAAAAATACTGTATTTGATACTTTGTTTGACTGTAGGTCCTTTTATAATTTATATCAAAAGCAAATCAAATAATATGTGTAATATATGAAAGCGGTTAAATTAACATGTAACACATTTTAGCCTTTTTTAGCACTTTCAGGCTTTGGCTTTATGGTACATTTACTATGTGGTTCAGTTTCATCAACTTTGTTTGAAAGACTTCTCCATTTTTTTTTCTCACACAAATAAAGATCTGACAAACCCACTGTACACTGTCTGCATACAGACCAAACAGGAGACAGTGAATGCAACTATGAAACCAACTAGTGTCAAACTGATTCTGTAGCATCAAGAGGAAAAGCCAGAGAAGCAGCAGGATTACCAGGTAAATTGTGAAAATATGGACGTTGGTGGTGGTTTTAGTAGCAGAGCTGACTTTTAGGAAGAAGCATTCCCTCTGGCTACTGAGGGTGAATATCTGCAGATTGCTAAATACACCAAAAACAGTGCGTTTGTGTTTGATCTGTGTCTGCCCGATGTTTTTATTTTAAAGTAAAGTTAATCCAGAGAAACATAGAGAGGCATGTTCTCAGATTTCACTTCACTTCTTTGGAGGCTTTTAAACCACTGTGGTGAGAAGGTTTATGTCTACTGATAGTAAAAGCCTCTTTAAGCAGTGGCATGTGCCAATGTTTACTTTTTATCATTTATCACTTACTCCTGTGTTATTGTGTGTAGCAGAAAACTGCCAACATATGCCTGTTTTTGTGTGGAGAGACTTTTACTTTTATGTATTAAATATTACAATATTTCAAGCAAAGTTTTGTGAACAAGTTAGAAGACTAATGTACATTTAGAAATGATTTAATGAATATTATTTATCCTCCCATGTTTAATATTGTCCAAATGAACCAAGTGTGCTCTCTTTCTTATCTTACAGACAAGAAATGATGAAATATCTTGTGTTGATGCAGATGTGATGTACCTTTCCCCGCAGCAGGACAACCGGGTCAAGATCCTCTTCACCTCATCTACCCGCCTCTGTTGCTCTCCGGTCCACTTGTCCTCTTCCTCATCAGAAGCAGCTTGACCCTCCACTGAACGGAACAACTGCTCTTCCACTACAGGATGAATAAAATCATCATTATCAACATGATCACAGCAGTGGTTGAAAACTGGGATTGTGACCATAAGCTTATCTATTTGAATTTTAAGAAACTGAAAAATTGAGTGTGTTTCATCAGCTTCTGTTTAAATGTTCCTTGCAAGCCACTAATCCCCATCTGTCGTACCTAGAGGTCTATAATTGCTCCTTAAAGCCACATTGTGTCATTTTTCAGGTTGTCTCGATGTTTTCATTCACAACTATGACCTCATTGATTAGTAATTACCTGCATCAACAAATCAAAGTATTCTTGTAGGCTTTGAATTTGCCATTTATGTAAACATAGAGCTGGTGAGCTCAGTGGTGGTCGCCTTGTTGTGCCGCCATCTTGAGACTACAGGCTCTGACAGGGGACAACACCAGGTAAATGAATGAATGAATGAATGA
Source organism: Polydactylus sextarius (assembly GCA_016801845.1). Classification (NCBI taxonomy): domain Eukaryota; kingdom Metazoa; phylum Chordata; class Actinopteri; family Polynemidae; genus Polydactylus; species Polydactylus sextarius. Next base: position 23,841,433 of record CM028908.1, read on the forward strand.
ATTTTGTTGATCCCAGAGGGAAATTAAGAAAAATTCAGCTCTGCCTTTTGTGTTTTTGCGTTCAGTGGCAGCCATAATCAACAATATTAGATGGCTGATTCATCTAATTTTCATCTAATATGTCAAACTCTCAACATGGATTTCCACATCAATGCTACGTGGTACAATATGAAAGCTTGTAATCTTGTAATGGACATTTTCTCTGACTTCATGACTAATAGAACAAAACTAACAACAACTGAGAGAAAATTGGTAAAAATTGTGTTGAACAACCACATGCATTACAAGACCATAGCAGTGGATCTGCATCTTTGAAGAAAAAGAAATCTTACTTTTGTCCGGCGTCGTCACAGCTCGTCCTGTCGGGGAACAGCGGTCGTGTTGAGACTCTGAGCAGCATCTCTGGCCCGGTCTGCTGCCAACGCTCAGCTGCTGCTCTGTCCTGGTGCTGCTGCTCGGGAGTTGTAGTTTTGACACCTCTGATCTGAGAGAAAACCATCGTCGGTTCAATATATTTCCATTTGAATGCAGGTTTTCTATAAACACTTGACCTTGTGAATCTGCTAGAAAATAAGACACTGACACTGACTGAGCATCTAAAAACTGCTCTTCAATCTGCACCGATGAGAAAAGTTCAGTCCAAACCAATTTCCAACATCAAAGAGAACATATCGAGTAACACAAGGCAGTGTGTATTAAGCCACATCTACAACCACCATGATAATTTTATAGAGGCCTGTGATGTTGTACGCCAAATCTGGGTGGGGTAATTGAAGCCAGACATTGTATCTTTAAGGCATTTTACAGTAAAGTGGGTCAGTGGTATAATGGTGCTATTAGTGTGCAGGAGTTAGCCTGCAAGATATGATGTAAAAGCAAAAACAATTTTTAATACATGACCAGTTTTCTAAACTCTGTTACATATATCTTCATCTCCATTAAATATATATATATATATATATATATATAATTATAGTTATTATCTATGGCATGTTTTTTTGTGTGTCACTGATGCATTCAAACATTTGCAGCAAAAAAAAAAAAAAAAAAGCCTGAGACGACAGTTTGTGTGGATCAATTGTTCTGTAATGGTTTGAATTTTCTAGCTTTCTCCTGCCGTCTGCTCTTTTGTGTTGGGGTGGAAATCCGATAGGGGGCCTTCGTAAATCACAGAATAAGTGTTTCCAGATGATGATGTCTTGCTGCAGAAAAAAAAAAGAAAAAAAAAAGAGAAAATCTCAAAAAGATTTTCAACGGCCTTAGTTTCTGAAAAAAAGCCCTCATGCTTATATCCTGTTGGCAGGAGACACACTATGCTGTAAGACAACATTATGCTCTGCATCTCTGCTCTGCTTTAGATTTCTTTGTGCAAAACTGGGGAGAAATGACTGACCTCACTGACGGTCAGTAATTGCGGCATGATTTCAGGCAATCAATCAGAGAGAGTCGTGTTTAAGTTAGCGGGGGCCGTGGTGGAGGAGAGATGGAGTTAGTTCATGAGGGCCAGCAGCTGCAGTTGGACCAACATGGGACTGGTGTATGGACGTCAACACACACAAAACTTCTGCCAGTTGCTGAGGAAACACTGACTCTGGAATGAACTGGTGGAGAGCTTTTTCAAATGCAAGCTTTCGGTGTGACTAATTGCACTTTAATTGACAGTGGCTGGAGGGAGACTGCAACCTGCGTCCAGCAAATACTGTTGCAAAGCTTCTCAGCCAGGCCTTTGACATGCATGGAAAGTTACAAAAAAACTGGCTTTGCGTTTAGAGAGACACAAAAATACTTCAACAAACACTTTCACCGTTGAGGCAAATAAAATGAATCACCTCCTGATGATGAAAAATCATCTCTAATTTGTTTTCGATGATGATTGAGATTTACTCTGTTAAAAGAGTTTCCCATTAAATGATGTGATAAAGATGAACTATGTTGAAGTGTTGGGCAGTGGTGGAGAAAATAAGAATTCCAACTAGATGAGCAGAGACACCTGAATGTGGTCCAGGCAGACGTCCTGGATTGTGGTTGGATTTTGGGGATGCAGCAGACATAGACAGAATTTGATCAGTGTTTCATTAGACAGACATCACAGCTCTCGCCAATGTACCAAATGAAAAAGCAGAATGTTATAAAGTCTGACCTGCCAAAATGAAAAGTATCAATTCATTTACTGATTTTTACCACGACAGACAGAAAGTTAAACACATTGCAGACTTCATCCATCTTCAGCGTTACCAATGAAAACATGTCTGCCTGTTCAGAACCAAACCACAGATAGACAAAGGTAGCAATTAGCTAGTGTTGCGTTTAGCAGCAAAATATCTCCTCTATGAAGTTGCCAGACCATAACAAAGCCAAACGTTGAGCACTATAATAACATTCACCTGTGGGAAATTAAAAAAAGAAAAGAAAAAAGCTTCAAATGTCTCCTAATGGTGCTAGGGAGCTTATAGCCTCTTTTAGCTCATTGTCTCGGTTTTACGGGACATTTAAAGGATAATAATCACATTACAGCTGTCTTGAAACCGGCAGAAAATGAAGGTACCTCCATTTTTCATCGCACAGTTGAACTAAACACTTTATTTTTCTCAGCAGTTCGTAGAAACCAAAACTCCTGATGGATGATAAAGTGTCTGCTGGACTAATAAGCAGGCAACAGTTTGGAAACACATTAGTCACGTAAACGTTACAAGCTCAGGTGACTTTGTCAGTGTCTTCTGTCCAAAAGTGACTAAAAAAACAAAACAAAACAAAAAACTGACACTTCTTTAAGGATTAAAAGAGAAGATAAACGTCAAGTCACAAAGCAACTAGGTGGAGAATCAAGACAGAATTCACCTCCAGAAATTTAGCTGGAAACTTAAAACAGACCTTACAGCTTTTGAGGAAATACAAGGAAAGACAAATAGATAATCAATTTAACATTTTCTGAGCTGTCGATAAAGGTCTTTCCTGATTCCTAAATCAAAAGCATCTTTTGGTGCTATCTCTATCTCTACAATTAAAATTTAGTTCAGCCTGAACAAGCAGAATAACATATACATCTGAACGGGATATTTATTCAAGTAGACGCTGTGTATCTGTCTAGATGACTCATTAAAACACACAAGTGGTATAGAGCTATAAGCATTTTATAGCCCATATATATTGGAGACCCAATTACCGTAACATTCCTACAGGCAGTAAAACTATAACATGAAGAGTTTCATTGTGCTCTGTCAGGGCATTTTTAATTAATAAGATCCTGTATTCTGGTCTATTAGCAAAAGTCTAAAGATGTTCTTCTGGTCTGCGCGGGGGTTGCTCCAGATGTTTGTTATTACAGCCAGGACACCCAGAGTCCTCCCTGTGTTTATCACAGTTGTTGCACTGAGGTGAACTTTCCATCAACATGCCCCCCATCGCTGCTCTCCCCCTCCTCTACTCCCCAAAGAGCAGTTTCCTCTTTCAGGTGTCATCGGTCAATGACAGCTTCTTTTCTTCACCGAGGTTAAAAATGAGGGGATGCTGTAAACTTGAGCTTAAACTTCAAGCTCTTGTTGGTGCCCTGCAGCATGATGGAGATGGGTGAGGGGGGAGGGGGACGGTCGTGTTTACATAGCTGATGGCTATTAATCAAGTCCTCTTGAGTCGTGTTCGTACAATGAGGTGGTTCCTGGGATACACATAAAGCAGCCACTGGGATTCAATTATTGTTTAGCATTAGATGAACACTTAATCCATAAACCAATGTTGGTAACATTTACAGATGGTGGTTGAGCTTTCACTAGCAAGCAAAGTGCAAAGAAACCCCCTAAGTTAAACAAACGAGGGTATTAAAAGTAGAGGGAAATATACAGGGAGTGGAGTCCAACAAGAGTGGGTGGCATAAGTTTATAAGATATTTTGTGTGTGATGAATTAGTGCTGATGTCAGCATAACTCCTAACCAGAGAGAAGGAGAGCAGGGCAGCAGTTCAATGTGAAAATGAGTCCACTTGGCAGTGTGAGGTTTTGAAGGCTGTTCAAGAACAACAGTAAAGCTGCAGCAGCAGAGGGCCACGGGTCCCACACACCCCATGACTCTGTCCTTTTTTTAACTTTATTTAAAGGGTAGGAATGCCATGGCAGCACCTGCTCTACACAATGCTGCCGAGGCAGATAAATGGTCCGCTGGACCCTCCTCTCTTCTTCACTCGCAGGCTCCATGCAGAGGGCATGAAAAGGCTGAGAGATTATGCCTCCCCTGGGCCCTGCTTTGAGAGGGCCAGGGGTTAGAGGCATGCGGAGAAGAAGTCTGCAGGCGGGCAGTTAAAACAAAAAGTGAGTTTTAAAATCGCACACTTAGGACACATGTGCTTAGGTATGCTCTCTAGAAAATCCCTAGCCTATATAAACTAAGACTTCTGGAATCAAGAGGACAGTAAAACTGAAACATTTCTGAACGAAAAATGGCCAAAGTTCATTTTAATGAATGATGTTGTTACCACTGTATGTGTTGTTTCAGAAGGAAGAGAGGCTCAGAAGGAAGATGGGAAACTGAATGAAGCCATTCATCTCCTGCAGGCCATGCAAAACATGAATGTCATCTCATGAACAAACAGTTGAGTGTTTGCTTCTTCCTCCAGATGTTAAGCTTTCCTCCCCCTCATTTCTTTTTGTTCCTCTTGCGGTGTTTCCTATTGTCTAATCCCTCTGGTCCACAAAGCTCTAAAGGCCACAGTCACTGCTTTAAAGTCCCCTTTATGTTCAGGAACTCAAACAACAAAACAGTGGCATCTTTTTTTTTCACAATTGTACTAAAAACTAAAGCTAATCAACTGCTCTTGAAGGTGCAATTCCCATCAGTCTCAGCCTCTGCTCTGCTCTCATGTACAGTCCTTTCCAAAGAAATCAGACATTATGCAACAACACCCACACGTCTTAAGTTTCTTCCTGATGATTGTGTTTTTTAAACTAACTTCTGCTGGGATGTTGATGGAAATTTGAATTGGGATTTGGGAGAAAAATGTACATCAACAAATGATTAAAAAAAAAATCACTACTATGCCAAAATGGTCCTCACACGTTACAGGAACAGTTCAACATTTCAGGACAAATATTTATTTGATTTCTTATGACTTAAATGACAAGATGTGAACCACTTAACATATAAAATCACAACTTGTTGTTTTTATCCATTGTTTTTTTTCTTATGAACAAGATGTGACCACAATAATAGACACATGGATTATGTCTATTATTGTGGTCGTGAAGATGAAGCTCCACATCCTCTGTCAATGTGGTGGTCTAGAAATTACAGAAAGTTACAGTCAATCATCCTAACACACCTCTAGACACATTACTACATCTCTAAACCTACCACTTATCTATCTAAGACGACATGGCACGCCTCAACCGCAACGTCTCTGTATCTCTCCTGTGTCCTGGGTTGAAATGTGTGAGTGAGCATTGAGGCTTTGAGTGAGAATGTATGTGGAGCTCGGTTGCTAAGATCCATAGGACGGGGGTGCCTATGTGGTATTGTTAATTCAGGTGGGGGGTGGGTGGGGTGGGAGGGTGAAAGCAGTGGGTAGACATTGATGAGAACAGCCAGTCTGTTGGGTTTCTCACTCAATGGAGGTTTTTCTTGACAAGTCAGAGCCTTTGTGGAGTTGAATTATTTGCCATTAGAGTATCAATGGAGGGGCAGTGAAAAGGGTTGGGAACACAGTCTGCATAGATTAGCGGAGCTTAGGGTAAAAGGAAGGGTAGCCTATAGCGGCTGCTACATATGCTATTTAGAATCACCTACTGGCAGGTAGCTCTGTGGACTCATGTGAGTCTTGGTTGCGCATGTCTGTGACTAGACCCCATAATAACAGCATCATGTCAATGTTACAGCCATTTAGAGACATCTGCTATCTAAGAAAGCCAGACCTGCAGACACTGATTATATGGTTGGATCAGGGACAACAGACACAGAGATAAACATTAAACCAATGGCTTTGTATTTTAAAAGTCCAATTACACCCTTACTTCCACCAAAATGAATGGTTCCCAAACAGTAGCGAAGCTCGGGCTTGCCACACACGATGCCTGTTAAATAAACTAAAACACAACAAGGCTGAAAATTGGAATAGTAAACCACATCAAGGCTTCATAAATGGCATAGCAGAGTTTTCCAGGCATGAAGCCAGAGGTAAACAGAGTCATTTTATTCTAGGAGGAATTATAATTCATTATGGTTCATCCAGCCACAAGGCCTCCCTGGGGCATTAAGTTGCCAAAAAAGCCCTTCTTTTTCATGACATAATGAACAACCCAGACATTGTTTTGCTCCGGGTTTGACAGCTGATTGGAGCTAATGGAGCGATAAAAAAGGCTATGTCTAGTCTATGCCCCCTCTTTATGACCTTTGAGCACTATTTCTTTATATGCTACCAAATTAAAATCAAGAAAATTCTAAGAAACATCTTTATATCTTAAGTTTACGTAAGAATCATCAGCATCAAAAATGTCCGTCACAAATGTCCGTGCTGGAATTGCAGTAGTCTCACTTTCCAGCAGGGTGTTGTCCAGGAGTTCAGGATAATTTTTAAAATGTTTTTGTTTGAGGACATGATTGTACCGTCCTTTATGGCGCTGCCACCTAGTCCCTAACTAAAGACAAAAGGTTTAATACCAGTTAGACAACAATTTTAAGAACATGCTGTTACAAACTGAATCTCATAAATTAAATATATTTGTTGTCTGGTAATGAATTTCTGTGCAGATGGAAAAAACACTGCAGACTTTTGGACAGTTTCTCTGTAAAGACACTCAAAGTGATGCGTTTAGTTGAACTTTTTCTTTCCTTCACCTTCAAACACCTCACAAATTGCCTCATTAAGCCGGAAATGACTGTTAAATTGTTTGATTTCTATAAGTTACAGAAACAGCTCCAAAAATCAGCTGTCGGAGAGGTGGTGTCAGCCGTTGTTGGCACTTTCTTCGAGGCATACTTAAGTCTTTATGGTTTGGCTGTGTCTGTCTAAAATTAGTGGGTTTCATTCTCTGAATCACCACCCACCCACACCTCTCACTTATACAGGCAGCTCTGCCTTGTGCCGTCCATGGGGATATATTCAAGAGGAACTGAGTTTTGTTTTGTTTGCACTGAGCACGAACACTTCTTCACCCAACTGTTAGAGACTGTAAACAATCTCCAAGTAACATAATAATGTGCCAATATTTATGCCTGAGTTTTACCTGTAGTAGAGGAGATCTGACTCCAGCTGGAGGATGTGTCTCTGCAACACTGGCACATGACTCGCCTTAGTTTCCAGCTCCTTCACTTTACCAAGTCCACTGAGAAGCGCCTGTCTGGCCTCCTCCACTTTCCTCCTCATGCCAACCTGCTCCCTCTTCAGAGCTCGGTTGCAGTCCTCTAAAGCAGCCATAGTCTCTTTACAGCTCCACAGCTCCTGCTCTAGTCTCTGATTGCACAGCATGGCCTCCTCCACCTGTCTGTCTCTGGACGTCTGCAGCAGCTCGATGTCGTGGATGAGGTTCTGCAGGCTCTTCAGGTTACCGTAGGTGCTGCTCTTCAAGTTGCTGTTGCTGATCATTTTCTGGTTGGCTTGTTTCTGTTTGGAAACAAAACAGCCTTCCTCTGGTTTGTGTTTGGAGTGGCTTTTCCACAGCCCTACCTGTGGACAAGAACAACAGATAACCTGAGGACACTAGAGTGAGATGTTCCCTAAAAATACTGACATGTTACTAAGCAGGTGCAATATTGATGATTGATTTATTGGAGGTCAGATAAACAACTTTCAGACTAAGATGTGTCTTGATGGTGAGACAGTAACAATCAAGTCAACAATAAACTTCAGCACCATTTTCTATTTCTGTTCTATTCAATATTTACATTATCAGTGTAGTCATTCATTATCAATCACAAGTTTCTCCCTCCATCAATACTTAGCATTTGTATACTTAATTAGAAATATTATATTACTCAGGGATAAAGGTCCAAGGTTCATTGCTGCTTTAATAATCAATTATTATTAAGTAACTTGACTTCTAAGACATTGGGGTTTAGCAAATTGTGAGAAATCTGAGAAATATAGTTGGTACTTCCTCCATAATGACACCTGCCCCATCCTAGTTCAACACCCTTCAAGTTAAAGCACAATAGCAGACCTGATGGGTTGTCATAACAACCTTTTATCAGTGACTGACTAGAGGTCGGTTACAGTGAGAAACTTGGGGGTACCATTTACAAAACGTATAACTTGTAACTACCAGCTTTGTAAAGGTTGCATATTCTTTCATGGGGCCTCAGAAAAACTACATGCCTCTCTAGACCAGTGGGTAAGCAGGGTGGGGGCAACAGTACCCTGTTCACTAATACAAGGACCCAATGACGTGGCTACTATGATCCAGTTTGGTGATATTTCAGTGGTTTTATCAAGATGAGTCTTTACTCATCCTTTATTCTCTCACCTGCAAAGCCAAACAGCGCGCATCGCTGCTCTGCAGAGCGGCTCTCATGTCCTCGATCAGCTCCCTCAAACTTGCATTTTCATCTTCCAGTTTCGTTATTCTGTCCTCCGCCTCCTCCAGAGCCACTATCTCCTCGTAGCACTCCTTCGTGCAGGAGCTGACTCTGCAGCCGGAGACGTGTCGTCCGACCGACGACGAGGGCGACGACGCGCCGCTCACATCCACAGCGATCAGCTTCTCTCTCCGCTTCAGAGGACTCCTCAGGCGGATCTGAGTCTCTATGTGTTCGCTGTCTTTCCCCACCAGCAACCGGCCGTTCTCGTACTGACATCCCGCCTTAGTGCTGAAGTATCCACACAGTTTGGCGTGGAAATGTCTGAATGTGAGCTCGCTGGGTAAATTGTCTAAAACTCCTGCGCATTCTGCGTCCTCCGAGTCTTTGTTCAGTCCCAAAACCTCACACAAGATGTTAAAGTCTTCCACGGAAATTTTGCCTCCGCCTTGATAGTCCATATGATGGAAAATCTCCTGCAGATACTGATCCAACCCGGTGGCCAAAACTATAATTTCGTTCTCCACTCCCCGGTCCAGTCCGTAATGGTACGCCAGAGTGCTGACTATCCATTGTGTCCTGCGCGCCGGTCGGCTGTACGGATCACTGGAGTCTGTGGCATCCATCATTACTACGGAGCAACATCATATTTCCACGGACTTTTTGTTTTAAATAATAAAGAGTTGCTATGTTTTTATTTAGTTTTAGTTTTATAGCATCCCTGTGTGATCCGTGTCCATCCACAGTGTTGAAAAATTCGGGGGCAGACTGACGGAGCCGAAACGAGGCGTGTGTTAAAACCAAAGCAGATTTGAATTTAGCTCTGCCCCCAAAATCTAAAAGCAGGGGTCCACACTATACATAACATACACACTATAACCGTGTCTGCCGTTAGTCTGACGGTAATTACCACCAGGTGTGTAAACTTTTGCAGTTCACTTGGTTTAGACGATGTTGAGATGTAAGATGCCCAAGAGACTAATAGACTTTTGTTTTAGTCAAGAAGTTTTACAGCCGTCGTTACAGTGGTTAGTACTGTCACATCACAGCAGGACAGTGTTGTATAGTAACAAAGTACTAATACTTCACTACTGTACTTCAGTATATTATAGGAGTATCTGTACTTTTTTTTTTTTTTTTTTTTTGTTCTGTCAACTTTCACTTTTACTTCACTACATTTCCTAACTTCATTTGATAGTTTTACTTTTACGAAACCATGTTTGAGGGTTGATGGAGGCTCCATCTTAAAGGTGGATGATGGAGAAACTTCAACAATATCAATATCAAACAGAAATGTAGTGAAAAAACAACAACTTTAGTTCTTTAGTTCAGACTCAAGACATTGTCTATGAAGATTGTTGTAGCTCCATGTTTTAAAGTGCTGGATAAACTTCATAATATTCTTCTGTTTTATTAACATGTACTTGTACTTTTACTTTTATTACTTAAGTACATTTAATTAATAGATTACTTGTCATATTTAAATACAGTAAATACTAGATACTTTAAGACTTTTACTTGAGAATCATTCTAGTCGCTGACTTGAACTTCTACCAAAGTTATTTTTTGGTCGAGTTTATTATAAATATGTAATTATTATACATTATATTATTTAATTATTAATGTTAGTTATTATATGATTTATTAATTGATATTAGTTCAACGTCGTGACGTCACTGTCTTTCACAGTTCGGCGGCTCGCGGCAACACCTACGTTGACAGGACAGTGGTTGTCATGACGACGCGCAGCATTCACAAATCACACGAATGAAAGTTTGGACGTTGACAGGAGCAGGACACACACACACACACACACACACACACTTTTACTACACGACACACGCCACTGTGTTAACATTAAGTTAGAAAACTGATGGTCCAGGTAAAGAACAAGAAGGACGGTTTTAGTCTAAAGTTTGACTGATGATTGGCTTTTATTTTCTCAACTCTCCGGTGCGTTGGGTTGTGTTAAATCCGGACTCGACAGACTCTTCATATGGGAACAAACAACAGAAGCTAAGGTAAGAACAAAAGAACACACACACACACACACACACACACACATATATATATATATATATATATATATATATATATATATATATATATATATATATATATATATATATACCTGGTTTTTCCTACATTGTGGGGACTTAAACCTGTTTACACACTCACATTGTGGGGACCTGTCTCCCTTGTAGGGTTTCCAGAAAAGTCTTCAGGAAATGAATGAAAGTCAATGAAATGTCCCCACAAGGAATGAAAAAAAATGTGTGTGTGTGTGTGTATTCATTGTATAGATTAATCTAGCTAATACGTTAGGCTATTTATTCTAATATGTTAAGCCAGCAAACATTAAATATTTACAAACATATATATTTTGAATATTATTGATATTCATTTCCATTTCATCAATTTATTTACTTAACTGTGTTGAAGGTAATAATGATGAATAAATCGTGACATTCACAGGTTAATATACTGTATCATTGTCCATTAATTTAACCCTGTTTGTGGCAAATTTGAATGTGTTTGTTAATTGTTTTTGAAATCATGGTAATGTGTGTGTGTGTATGTGTGTGTGTGTTTCAGTGGAATCAGTCCTCACGATCAACATGTCAGAAACTGGTGTTTCTAATGAACATCCCGACTGTGATGATACAGAACGGACAGATCAAGAACAGGAGACTGATTTACCATCCATGGAGCATAGTTTGGAAACTAGGTCAAATTCAACAGAGGATATCATATCACAACCAGATGACGGCTCCTATTACATCACATGGACATTTTACATTGCTCTTGCTGTTCCACGAGGTACATCTGTCACACAGAACATATATAAGCTTAACCCTGCTCCATAGGTTGTGTTGAAATGTACTGCAAATCACTATTACAGTATGATATAAAGAACAAGAGATTACAGATTTCTTTCATCTTCATGTCTCATGATTCAGAAGTTGTCCATGCTACTTCTGAAAAGGCCAACAAAATGAATAGAGACCTCTCTTCTTCTCTGGTGAGAGCTCAAAAAGCGCGGAGCTGCTATCATATCGAGTACAAGCTGCTGCCAGGTGATTCAGAGGTGATTCAAATGGATCTAGTGGTGTTTGGGGCAGCAGCAAAACTCTACAAAGAAGACAAGTTTGAGGTAACCGTGTGTGTGTACATGCCTCTGCACGTGTGTCCTTCATGAATAGTTAATGAACATCCTGAATGTACAACAATAAAGCAGCTACATTGTCTAGAGTTACAGTAAATGACCTGTCACTGCACCAGTATTATTGCTGTGGTCGATGTGAGGATGATCTCTGTAGTGTGTTGAAGCAGCTGGTCTGTGAGTAACTTTGCAATAATTTTGCAACAGGTTCTGAAAACATGGCACGAAGGAGATCACACATGGGTTGGATGGACACAAGATTTCAATGTCAGAGTCAACAAGGACACGCTGATCAGTTTACTTCCTCATAAGGTCGAGATGACGATATGGAACGGTAAGGAGAAGCTGTCCTGGCAGGCCCTCTATGACAGAATGACACTGAGGGCGTTAAGACTGCCACAGAATCAGTCTGAGGATGAAGGAACAGATACAAGTGGTGAGCATGAATTTCAACTTGCCCCAAAACAACAGAAACACTTAAATTTAATTTGTTTTGATGTAACATTTTATTTTCACCCTTAGCTGACAGCGAGAGCATGATAGAGAAACTGAGAGTCTTGTGTAAGACGAAGTCAAAAACATCTAATAAACACAAACATGATGTGTTGTTAAAGTCCAGTTCAGAAGAAACAGGTAAATTAACTACATTTTGAAGTGATGTCGCCACAGTGAATAATGTTAATGTATATGGTAATATAATGTATGTATATTGGAGTCTGACTTCATATCTTTATCAAACCTTTTTTTTCAACCCTTTTGTATAGACAAGAACTTGGCCACACAGGTGAACACAATTGAGGACATACATAAGCAAAGTGTCGTATCAGTTGAAGTCAGTCCTCTTCCTTTTTTCGCAGGTAAGTCAACTTTATATTTACACAAACAGAATAAAGATCAGAACAAACATTGTCATGTGTTATAAATATCTCATCTTGTTTGCTGCCAGAGTCTTGAATGTTTCCAGTTTTACAAACCCATTGTGCACCTGCAAAACCCAGAGTTTATCTTCAGTTGTCTAATCTAGCAGCAGTTTTAGATCTAGACTGTGGAGACATATTAACTAGAATATATGGATATGTATATGGATCAGACACTTCTTAAGGAGAATCCACCAATCAGAAGATGAGATGTCTGATCACATCAAGGGATCTGACCTCTGGGTTCAAGATTTGATCAGAAATGGTTTTGTGGAGACTGGAGTGAAGTGTGAAGACACTGATCTGTACCAATGTTCATTAAGATCTGTCCAGAATCATTATTGATATTGATAGTTGATATCTCTGTGTAGACCATAAAGACACATCTGGTTGGCCATGATATAACACAGGTGTACTCTGTTGTTTCTGTAATAGGTGAAACTTCAGTGGCCAAAAGCTTCCCAGTCTGTTCAGCTGGTATGTTTGAGGTCATGTGCAGCATCTCTCTGGACAGAGCTCTGTTAAATGATCAACTGAAAGCTGAACTTAATCCACTGGTCATTACCATATTGTCAGTCACCTCAATGCCTTCATACCCAGTCCCATTTCACATCCTACAGGTGAGATTTCCATCTAATTTCATGTGGCTTAAGATTGGCTTAAGATTGACATAAATGCGACGTCTGACTGTTGTTTCTTTCTTATCTCCCAGGAAAAATGCATGCCTGTTTATTGCCAGTACAAGTTCCATAACTTGAACATGCACAGAACAAACGGTCATGAGCATGCTTCCAGCATCTACTTTGGAGATGTAAATGTGATCCTGACTGGCTTGATGAGTCCGGGGGCGCTGCGGGAGTTCCTGTCCGGTCCACCTCTGCAGATAGAGGTTCATGATCGTGACAGAAAATTGGATGACAAACCAAAATCTCCAGCAACGTTTGGCACGGGATCAGTTTTGAACTCTTATGGAGCTGTAAGCTTGAACTTGTCTGACTTGTTGATCGGGAGGAAAAGTCTAAAGGTTCAATTACCAATCAAATGCTGCCCACTGCCTCCGAAGCCAGAGAGGGAGAGAAGTGCATTGAATGAGAAGATGGTAGGCAGAGAACCCATACCACCGTCCAATTACATTGAGGCTAATTCTTACCTAAAAGTCAAAGTTGAAATAGCTTGCCCACTGAACGACAGCAGTGAAGAGGAGCCCTGCCATCGCTGCTTTGGCCGCATCATCTACCTCTTTGATTACAACAACGTCTCTGTTGCGACCAAGCTGAGATCAGAGATCCTTGGAATCAATGCATCAGCTTTCAATCTGGGTTCATGCTCACTGGAAAATATGGAGAGAGCTCTATCAAATTACATAATGAATTTCAAGCCAGATGAAAGCAATGATCTGGATATTGTTACAGGATTCCATGTGCAAGATAAGAGGACAAATATTTTTGTTCTTGAAGGGCTGAAAAATCAAGCAGTGAGGAGACTTTGGAAAGCTGTGCCTATGAAGTAAGCCCATGAACACGGTCTTAACCTTACAGTCTGTGTTAACAGTTTTCAGCTGTGTATGCTCTGTGTCTGGGTTGAATCTTTAAATTCCATTGAGAAACCTGCAGTTTGTGTGTTGTTTTGTAGGCTAAGTGGAGATGAGGAGGAGCAGGTGATCGTCCTCTACAATTCGACCCTGAGTTTCTTCAAACGTATCTATGACTCATTAGATTTGTGTCTGAGTCCTATCCATCTACGTGAGTCACTACAGAACATCATGAAACAGCCTAAGATCTACATCAGAGGCAAGATCCCTCAACCCTGCTTTCAGGCCTTGTCAAGGTATTCATATTCATTAACTGATGAATGTGTGTTTACAGGATTTACTGCAAATCAAGAAAAAGCAAAAACATTGATTCTTTACAGAATCATTAGTTGATTTGGCCACTTGATGGCAGCAGGACTAGATGTACAAACAACATGGACACAGTTTTACTGCAATAACTTTGTTTACTGGTCAGTGTTGGAGAGGCTTATTGACTATACTGCTGATGATGTGAGGGCTGCAGTGTAGATGATGTAAATCCATTGGGATGAGAGTTTGGGTACAACTTCTCATGGTACTGTTCAATTTGACAGCGTATCACATCCAAAGCAACTTTGTTGTTGGTTTCACAAATAATCCTAAATAAAAATGACTCATCTTCTCAAATTTATTTTGTCAAACATAAGCAAACAAGTGGATGTACACAGCTAAAACAGTAGCATGATCCTCAATCTCAAATGAAGCTGTTCACAGTTTGTTTTTTTTTAACTCCACTTTTTCTTTTCCTAGTTTAAGCCAGTTGTGTCAAGCAAGGCTCCTCAAAGATGTGGTGCACTACAACTTCTTCCCCACAGCTGAAATGATTCTGAGCATGAAGAAGGAATATGGCACAGACGTTGAGCAGTTGAGGCAAGAAGCCAGAATGAACATCAAGATGGACCGTCCCCCTGCGTCTGTTGACACGATGAAAAGACACGAGAAAAGACTCGGCAGACACAACAGAGAATACATAAAACGGAAACGCAAGAGCCAGCACCCCAGGGACTTTATTCAGGTTTGGAGGCCTTAATAGTGCAAATAGAAAATAATTTTGTTTTTATAAACAGAGCCACTCACATGTTTAAGTGTATTCCAGGAAAATATTGAAAAGGTAAAAGAGGAGAGTGATCATCTGGAGGAGCCAGAGGCTGCAGTAATACAGATAAATCAAGATGAGAACACGCCAGCACACAACTACAGCATTCAGACCTTCAACACAAACGTGAAAAACAGAGAGCTCCTCTGTGAAGAGATGGCTAAGGTTTGATTACTCTGGAAATGTGGATTGGAGGTTCACACTGCATGTGCTCTCCTTGTCACTCAATCTAACTGCAGACCTTGTTAGTGACTTTTCTTAGCTAACCTTTGTAGCTACAGCTAAGTCTACATGATAGATGTTCACTGATGTCTCTGCTGGAATAAAGACAGATAATATTTGTTTTGTTTCTCTGATGAAACCTTCAGATGCCTGGGCGGAGGTTCACCTACAGTCAGCAGTATCACAGTGCTACAGTGGAGCCTGGAGACATGACTCCTAAAGATGAATCCGGCTCTGCTCTTTCCACAGTTTGGGTGACAAATTTGAACAGTGACAAGTCCAACGTGCATCCCCGACAGCCTGATGAGGCTCGTGTGGAAGAGCTGAGGAAGGTGGTTTAATGGCATTCCAGTGAAATTTAGCACAGGGATACAATTTTCTATCACTGTTTACATTCTCATCCTCCTTTCTCTATGGGTCATTATGTTTAAGTTGGGATAGAATAGCGTGTAACATGACATGACTAATAATATTAGTCCTGCCGTTCCTTCATTTGTTCGAACAACACGATAATTTAACTTCCCTGTGCCAGTTACTGTAAGATTTTAAAACAATCTGACGATCCAGTATGTTTGTAGTAGAGGGCCAAGTTGATGATAATACTACTGTTCAACTGTGTGTCCAGCCGTGGAGAGAGAACATCTTGCATGCCAATATACTGAAGCCCCCACTTTCACGGGACATATGGGTCTGGAACAAGCGTCACGAAGACTTTCAGCTCTACCCCAAACCACCCCCTTTCTTCAGCACGCCTCCTGTCACCATTCATCTGGCTGGTATGGATTTATAAAGCTGTGCTGCATCAGTTCACCATACGAACCTTTTACTTGCAAGATGTGTTATTCCTTTCATGCATATAGACATTTATGGAACCATCATTTTATATTCAAATTCAACAGGAAAACAAAGAAAACTGCTGCCAAGAAAGGCACTATATTACAAAATGACACTTAATTCAAAGTGGTGAATCTCTACAAAACATTTATTCCACCTTAGTTGTATGTTTCTTGCTGGGTGGAGTTGAGGTCTCTCTTTATGGAGGAAGAGTTTTCTCCAGCTTCCTCCCACAATCCAAAAACATCCTGGTTAACTGGCGACTCTAAACTGCTCTTAGGTGTGAATGTGATTGGTGATGTCTGGTTGTATCATTTCTTTTACGTACTATGATCAAAAGCGATGATTTATATGAGAGCTAAAGGGTGGAGGGTGGAGCTGCGAGTGACTACAGTAGAGTGTTATGTCTGTAATTGTTTCCATTTTACGAGTGTGGCTTTAGGAGCGTTGTTCAGTTAAAGGGATTTAATTTAAAACTGATCTTTGATGTGTTTGATGTGAGAAAACTTCACTTCGTCATTTATGTTGTCACTTTACAATCAAACCTTGGTGCAGAGACCAAACATCGACACGTATATATTCTACTTTCACACTGAAATCGTCTCAACTAGTACAGCTATTTAAAATGTGTCTTTGTATAATGTGAAACTGTTTGTATTCAGACATGCCAAGCACTATATTAAGCACTTGGACATTTCTGTTGTTTTGATGCTTGATTCTTGCCACACAAGCTGCCATTTCTTCATCGACGCGTAAATAATGAGTAACCGAAGTCTTATCTGGCACTGACGGCTATGAGAGTGAGAGTGTAATGAATATTACAGTTTAACAGAAGAAGAATCCAAGAGTGGATTTTTTCCTATAACTGTCTGGGCTTTAAGAATTTGAATGCCAATGTTGATATGTTTTGATTGAAGCTCCAGATGTCAGATATTTCAGCCAGTCAGTAACACACTCCCACACTGGAGCATTTATTTGCAGTGATATCAGGAGTTTATGAAATTATCTGTTAATATTTGTCGTGTTCATTTTTTCCGTCCGTCCAGTTCTGTAAAAATTCCTCCTTCTCAAGCCTGTGTAGTTAATTATATTAACCATGCAAGTTAAGCGTGTGCTGTTCAGTGTTTAATCCTCGGTTGTGCTGTTGATCCTCAGGAGAATCTCTGAAGAAGGAGCAGCACGAAGCAGCCAGAGCTCAGGACAGTCGCTGGCCGAGGAAACCGCTTCCTCCCATCAGCACCGGCCAATCAGACAACGGCCCTATCTCGGAGTCCAAGTGTCACACGGGGGGAAACTCGAAGATAAATCAAGATGTACTGAAAACTGAGCCTAAGAAATGTTCACTGAGGAAACCGGGTCCTGATGTTGAAGGTACAGTGTCACTTAGTGGTTTGGGCTGTTGTTACAGATTGGACCACAATGGTTAAATAACCTTGTATCTTCTCTAGTTTGTTCGTGTTGTAGTGTTCCCATTAGTCCAAGGTGAACTTTGGTACATTTTAACTTATATTCTACTGTTAGTGGTCTTCGAGTAATGTCAGTTGACAAAAAATGAAACAAATCGTTGCTACGTTAGTGGAGATGTCACAGTAGCGCTGAGCCTGGCCAGTGATCCAGATTTCTAAAGTCAAAGTAAACGACGTTTTTGTGTCACTAAAGAGGCTGAACATCTCTTTCTAAGTGTATAAACAGGCTGCCACATACCTCTGTCGATTTCCAACACGTTTGTGAAAGTCCAAAATATTTCCTGTCTGCATTTCACAATAAAAGCCTCCTGCTAGTTTGACATTGTGAAGCTTTTAATATGAAGCAGCAGCAAGAAGGTGTTTGTTAGTAGTTTCAGAGCTGTTGAATCTGCCGCTGATACAAACCCAACACCTTCCTGATCAGTTTTCCCTTCCTGCACTAGAGAGAAATATCTGACACTTTATAGCTGCTAAATTTTGTGTTGCAGCCTCTTCCTCAACTGTCTGTGATGAACATGCACGACAAAAAACCCGGCGTTGTGGCTCCGGGGCCGTCCCACAGCAGAAACAACGCCCCCCACAGACACACCACTCCTTCCAACAAGGACAACCACAGGTCAGGTAAAGTTAGAGCTTGTATTAAAAAAAACAGAGATAGAAGAGAAAAGTTTTTTTGTCACAGTGCGTTTTGTTCTGTTGCTTCTTATAGTGGATTCAGGAGGCAGCCATCAGACGTCCTGTACAAGCGATTTGTTCCACCTCTGACAGATGAGGAGACACTTTTCAAAAGTATTAACCCAACGTGAAGACACAAACGTCAGCCTGCTAGGACTTCATGAGGTAGAACCCACCGAAGTTGTACAGTAAAATTAAAAAGCCCGTTATCCAAACGTCACAAGTGTTATTTGAATCCATGGTCAAAAATATGCAGCAGCTATTAAAGTAAATATCTTAATTTAATGTTAAAACAAATCCAGACAGAATAAGAACTAATGTAAGCGTAAATAAAAATCACTGAGAGTGAAAGTGTCCAATCAAGAGACAAACTGTATGATCAGTACGATCTGTCCAGAGGATGAGAGCAGATGTATCTTCTTTTCTCCAAGATCTCCATGGCGATCTTCTTGATGCTGGCGTCGTTGTTCTCAGGAGAGTCTGGAACGAATTGAGACGAGAATTTACAAAAAAAAACCAAGCTGCTTTCAACCGTTAATACAAAATACAACATTCTCATCTGTCTGGGTAATGTCAGCGGATAATGTACATGTAGGTCATTAAAAAAAAAAAAAAAACAAGCACACAGTGTGACAATGAAAAGCAGCGGGGGGTTTGAGTGTTGGTATGTGGGTTTGGTGGGGAAATTCCGCAACACATGCAAGTCTTTTCTACTGAGATCCTGTAAAACACACACACACACACACACACACACACACATGGCTGTTCTCAATTACCATTTTGCGTTGTACTCACGTTTTTGCAACTGAGCCATCAAGTAATTGTTCTTGAAGAAGGCGTCGCTGCAAAATGTGTTCGCGAGCAGCACCTAGAAAAAAACGCAGGCGTTCGTAAAAAAAAAAAAAAAAAAGCGTACAGACACAAGAAACTAACGGAGGGAAATGATAAATAATTATGATGCAGGCGTCAGGAGCGATCAAATGTGAAGACAGGACTTTTTTTTATCTTGCAAACATTCATATCAATAATCAGAATCAATGAAACATGCGAGTTAAATTAGTACTTTCTGGTTTTTACTATGGAAATAAGTTAAATTCAAAGGAACAGAAGAAGAAGAAGAAGAATGACTGTGGAACTAAACTGGGTGAAAGTTTAATGATTGAAGCCATATTTTCTTTTCTTTTCTTTGGGTTGGATTGGATGTTTCTGATCTTCTGGCAAAACCTTTCAGTTAAAAAAAAAAAAGAACAAGTATCTTTGCGAATGACTACTGATACGATCTGTATGTGTGTGTTTTACATAGAATATGTAGGTTTATTGCAGAAAACAGTTTCAGCACTGAGCCGCACATCTGAAACTCAGAGCGTGTTGCACAAGTGGATAATCTGAAGCATCCAACGCTGCTTTACTGTCTCTGTGTTGAGGATTTGTCTCTGTTTCTGATTACAAATGGAGCTGAGCTGCAGTCACTGTTTACACTCTGCCATCCTGTCTCTCTCTCTCTCTCTCTCTCTGTCTCCACCTGAAATGTCTTTTTGCTCCGTGAAAATGGAGCAACGCGTCTCACAGCCGGACCAAGGGAAGTGAAAATAGCCGATGTGCTAAATTTGAGGAAGCAGCGGATCAAAGATAACAGATTTAATTAAACAAAACAAAAAGAAAATACAGACGAGAGGTGCGACACTCTGCCGCTGCTTTAATTACTTAGTTTTAATTACTTTCAGCAGACCGCTGCTTCCCAACACTGAATAAAAACAGGCTGATATAATTAGACAACAACGTGTTTTATTAGAACTGATAAATACACCGATCTTCACTGTCACACAACCTCACCTCTGGATCGTTAGACTCTAACCGGCTTGTGTTTCATCAAACCTCCACCACATGTGCTGGTGGAGGTTTTTAATAATATCAACTTACAAACAAACATTTAAATGTCCTTATTTCAGTGCTTTATTGAAGTGTTTTAAAAAACGCTTTTAGAAATGGTTTATTTATGCAAAAAAACAGGCTCTGACATGAGGTTCATATTATGACATCATTGCCAAATAGCCATTAGCTACACAGCACCACATGGGCCAAATTTACTACTATGAATAAAAGATGCTGCTTTCATTACAGTCCTGTTTTAATAGCTCTTAATTTAACCTTTGGTGTGTGTGTGTGTGTGTGTGAACTGTACACACCTCGTGGTCGTGATTCCTGAGGCCGATGCTGATGGAGCGGCTGGCTCTGGACAGGACGGCCGTCATGGCGTAGAGGTTGATCAGCACGTCCGCTACCCTCTTCAGGATGAGCTGCTCGTCCGTTATCGTCTGATAACAGCGAAGAAAATCAATCATTGGTCTTTTTTTTTCGTTTTTCAACCTCAGCAACGGCTACAGCTGCTTCTATGTGTGTGTATCGATGTAATCTAGCAGATATCATTTAGTCACTTATCAGGTAATTGAAAACATTTCCTGTAAAACCTACAGAAACAAAGGAAAAGTAGATTGAAATAAAAACGTGCTCGCGGCTGATTTACTTTTGTTACAAACTGGTGGTTTGTAACAGAGCAGCTTTCTCTGGGGGGGAACCTTTACTCACTGGTGCTTAGAAAAGTTTGGATTATACTCTTTAGTTGTGATTTATTACTTCCTGTGTTTATAGATTTTCTGACAGAGGTCGTAGTGACTCCAGGATCACATCTGTGCTGATAGGGGGATCTTGTTTAATCGGAAGAGGATGCTCCTCTTTTAGAAAACTGAAATCTAAATCTGAGAGTCTCAGTGGGGTTTATGAAGTATCCCGTATCAAAACAAACAGCCAGTGAGTAGCCGGGGCTTCACTAACAACTTCATGCTGCAAACATCAGCATGTGTGGTAATTAAAAGAAAAATTCAAGCTTATTATAACTTAGGTTTTCTCTTCATAAGTTTTGGTCTTAACTGCTCCAGTGGTCTGATGTTGTTGTTGCTGTGTTTTTTCCCAGTTCTCATTGATTACTCTGGTGAACACAGTGTTAACCTGTGGAGACGATGACCAGAAGTATGAAAATAAAATCCTGACGGTAATGAAACCAGAACTATCCTTTACTGCTGGAACCACTTTTCAACAAAGACCAACAACACAATGAAACCAGTGAGTTAAACATACTGTTGTTTTCTTTTGTGGTGGCCTGTAGACATAGTCCTGTGCACCACGTGGCTGCCATGTTACTGGTGCCCACTCAGTGAATATGATGATAGAGACTCTTGGCTGAATGTCCCAGTTAGTCCATCTACCTATATAATTTTGTCTTAGTGTCACAGGTCTCATCTTTAACTGTCAGGAGACAGAAATTTACACACGCTGTTAAATTTAAAAAGGTTTATCCAATTTGATTCAAGCTGCACGGACGTCAGCGTTCAAGCTCTTCTTGTTCCACTCGTCAACGTGCTCATGCAGTGTGATGAGAAGCCACCGAGGACATTACGCTGGATCAAAACAGAGTCAAATGATACGGGAAGTGCGGATCTGGAAAGCTGACCTGTTTCCAAGAGGTTTATAGCTTCTTAGGGAAAAGTCGTGATTACAAAAGCACAGTCACATCGAGGCGCTTTCCGAGAAAAGAGACGAGAGTTGGAACCAGCTGTCGAACACATGAACGCCTCAGAAACACTGATTCAAAGATATGAACTGATCTCTGGTGACATTGTGAAACGTCTATGTGTACAACTGGGAATTTGTCAGAAGAAACTGGAAACGCTTAAACAGGAAAACCCGCTGCTGTTTCTTTTCTCTTTTTTCCCCAGAATGTAAAACAAATCAAATGTTACCTTTCCATATCTGTACAGCAGACTCTCCACGGTCCACCCGAACAGGTTGACGTTCTGCTCCAGCTTCTTTGCACTTTCCTGTGAACACAAAACTGCTGAGCCTCTAGAAAACAACCTGTACATCTAAGGATCCATTAAGAGTTCAGATAAAGTCCTTACTGCCAAACTGGGATGCACCGCTCCATCTTTCCCCGTCAGACCGAGGTCTACTGAGCCTCCGAACGAGCTCTTCAGTTTCTTTCCTACCATTCCCAGAGCAACACCTATATTTCCTTCCTTCATCTCCCTAAAGGCAAAGCAGAGCAAAGACAAAGTTTTTTGACTGTAGAGAGAGACAAGAAACAGGGAGAAAGACACACTGAGATGAAGAGATCGACTCGGGCGGGATTCGAACCCGCGAACAGCTGCACACCATATATACGCCAACGTGGTTCACCATAACCACCAAAAATCTTCTAGCTCCAATGCAGCCTGAAACTTAAAGCTCAATATTTTTCTGTCTTGATGCAACAAACTCATGAGCAACTACTCAAATACTGACTCAGTGTTGACATGTCTGTGTATTTAGAGCTTTACACTGTACAATCTTCATATTCTTACTTTATTTTCCCTGTGAGGACTTTGCCAGCGTGTTGCATTCCAGTCAGAGCGATGTACATCCTCAGGATTTCATTAGTTCCCTGAAAACAGACACAATAAAACAATTCAGTATCAATATAAGTGTGTTTAAATGACAACAAGATGTGCAGGTTTATAAACTACAAAAACTTCAAGCCTTAAAAAAAAAAACAAGTGTCAAATGAATCTTTACAATTTGATTCCACAGTCAAATGTGCCACCTGGTGGCCACTGACTGAATTTTCTTTCGTGTGTGTGGTTGATCTGGTTAAAGAGGTAAATCTTAATAGAACTTGCTGGAAAAAACAAACAAATCAGACACATTTATATTGGGATTTTTTTAACCTGTAAATAACATTAAACAACAATAACTACAAATCACGTCAGAACTTACCTGGTAGTTGTGATAAACTCATTCTCCATTTCTAATTTGTGTGAATGTGAATGAATTGTTGCTCATGATGGTGATTTGGTGTCCTCTGTCCTAACTTCAAAAACTGAATGATGAACAAAGTAAAGTACCTCAAATATCTGCAGGATGCGACAGTCTCTGATGCCTCGCTCATACGGGTAATTCTTTGTATAACCCAGACCTCCGAGGATCTGAAGAGCTTCACTGGTACAAATCCAGGCTCCTTCTGAGCTGAACACCTGAACAACACAACATTATTACTAATCTGATTTGATACTAGATTAACAAAATCAGAGTTAGTGACAAAGCTGACAAACCTTGACCATGGCAGCTTCAACAGAACAGTCTGGAAGACCTGGTCTGTCCATCATCCCTGCTGTCAGATACGCCATGCTCTCCATCACAAAGGTATAAATGCCCATTGTAGCAAACTTCTCCTGTGGTGACACATTGTTCACTTGTTATCAGGCTGAGATTTGGAGATTAATAATTAGATTCCTGTGAGGAGAAAGTGGACTGTACCTGAATCATACCGAACTCGCTCAGTCTTTTGTTGAACTGCTTCCTGGTTGCAGCGTATTCAGAAGTCTTCTCTTCACAGTCAAACACAGATAACGTCAAACTACAGACATTTTACCAAACACACACACAAACTCAGATGCTCTACAGGATTGTTGTTTTACCGATTAGGATTTTTATAGCTCCAGCTACAGAAGATCCCATACTGAACCTCCCGGAGTTCAGGATGTTCATGGCGATCTGTCCAACACAGAGCTGAAGTTAACACAACCTGACAGATGCAGTCGTTTATGATAGTTTGTGTTGAGGATGGTGGGAAGCTCACCTTGAATCCACCACCTACTTCTCCTATCACATTCTCCACTGGAACAGGGACGTTGTCGAAGGTCACTTCACAAGCTGAAGAACAAAAAAAAAAAAAATAAACAGATTCAAATAAACTCGATCAACACGTTGCATCCGTGTGTTCAAGTCTCTGTCCAAACTCAAACTCTTACTGTTGGAGCCTCTGATGCCCAGTTTGTCTTCAGGTTTTCCGTTGCTGACGCCTCCAAAAGCTCTCTCCACGATGAACGCTGAAATCTTATCTTTCTTTTCTCCGTCTACAGTCACCTCCGTCCTGGCAAACACGGTCATGATATCTGCTGTTCCTCCGTTTGTAATCCAAATCTGATGACACAGATTAAAAACATCTTTAAAGAAAAATGCAAAAAAAGAAACAACGTAGAAGGACTTTTGTGTGACGTCACTCGATTCTTCTCACCTTGGAGCCGTTGATCAGGTAATGTTTCCCATCTTCTGACAGAGTCGCACGGGTCTTAATGGAGGCTGCATCACTTCCACTGAAATGATCAAGCTCAGTGTTAATGAAGGTGACGCATTTACATGTTGAGACACAAAGTAACCGTCTCGCCCGGCAACAGGAAATGTTCCCCGATTGGTTGGTAAACGGACGACCTGCTCTACCTCTTGACCAAGTTCTGTCAGATACATTTTTCACATGATATCATTTCATATCAAACAATACGGTTGTGGACTCACTAAATGACCTTTATGACCAATAAATGGGATGGAAATTACACCACGTGACAATAACACAGTTTCTTTCATTCACCTACAATTTTCATATATATGAAAATATATTATGAGAAGTGTCTGGTGATACATGCTCAATATATTTTTAATTATTCTAAAAAAAGTGTCACTATCTGGATATATGTATTCAGTATGTGGGTATATTTGTCAGTGTGAGTGGGGAAGAATACAAGTCTGCAAATTCAGGTCAAACAAGTGGATTTCCCCTGAGGCACGAAGCGCGAGATGGACTATGTATACATATGTAAATGTACCTTAAATCCTTTGTACACACGAGAACAAATCCTTTCATACGACTGGTTTATGTCAAAAGTCATTTGGTGGACTCAGTCTAAGGACTGTATTGTGTAATAAATCAATATATAAAACCACTGAGCGTCATCATAAAAGTAAAAAATAAAAATGTTTCCCATTTGGTTTCTGTTCTTGTCTCAAAGCAGGACAAGTGATTTACGGAGCAGAAATATAAAATGATTAAGGTAAAAAATACTGAAAATATCCTCCTGTGTCGCTTGTTGACAGTTTTAGTTGTTGTTACCTTCCAGGTTCTGTCAGACAGAAAGCTGCAGTGTATTCTCCAGAGGCCAGTTTGGGCAGATACTTCTGCTTCTGGGCTTCGTTCCCTGCGATCAGGATCCCCTGAAACCACCAGAAACAGAAACAATGAAAAACAAACAACAAACTGGTCAACAAAAGAGCCGAGAGGCGGGGTCGCTCCACAGAGTGAAGGTGTTGAAGCTGTTGAGAGTTGTTCGGATTTGTTAAAAGAATTATTAAGTTTCTCTGTTAAGTTCTAAAAAAGGTAACTGATTTTTATCAACGCAACTTAACTACTATCTTGGCAAACGAATAATTCATACTGAATATACGTGTATAAGTACGGCTACTGGATTATATTTTCCAGTCCACAAATATTTGTTGTAAACAGCCTGTAGGAGTCCTGTCATCCTGACAACTGCTGCACTGCCACAATAGTCCAACTTATTTTGTTCTGTCTCTATAAAGTTCAGAAGTTGTATCTACTCTATATTCTCAGTGACATGGGCTGAAACTGAACACTGACTGGCTTCTGTGACATCTGCTCTCAGCATGAATTTAAACTCTGTTCACTTCTTTGTCTTGACTTTATGTGTGATTCTGTTTTGGTCTGAACCTAAGTTCACATTTTATTTATTTATGTATTTATTTTACCTTCAGTCCAATAGCTTGATGTGCGGCCAGTGTTACAGATATAGATCCATCTAATGAGATGACCTCTCCCATTCGTGCGTACATGGTGTTGGACAATCCAAGGCCCCCTGAGATGCAAACAACAAAAACTATATTAAGTAACAACACATTCTCTCTCGGAGCTTAACGTCATTTGTTTAGTGATCGGTGTTACTCTCCTGCACGGGAGATCGTAGCCTTGGGTGTTTGAGTTTATTTTTTATTCCTTATTATGTTCTTCTAAATAAACAATTTCATTTTATATTTAAACCTGTCATTCTGACCTAGTTATGTTTCTTTATTTTTAATTGTTACCAACCTTCTCTGCTGGACAAAAACAGGGAATGTAACAGGTGACAAGAGCGAATTAAGTGTTACTGTTGTTACTGGACAACCATGGTCCATGTATGTGTTAGTATCACAGACTGACTGAGATCACAGTGAATTAGTTTATCGGTTGTTTAAACCATATTCTGTATCCACTGGTTTCTGTAATGAAGATGATCTCTAATTATGACTCAGGATGTGAATTAAATTCCCTAAAACATCTCCTGAGGTCAATAGCAACTTTGCATTGACTGGGAAAACAAAAGTTTTCATGCAACTTGTTTGTACCTCATTAATGGTTCATTCTGTATCTGTAAAACCAGTTTTAGTAAAGTATTTAGTCGTCAACTTCACAGGGAAACAGTCATTTTTTTACCATACTCCTCAGGAATCATGAGGCCAAACAAGCCGAGCTCCTTCAACCCGTTCAGCGTCTCTGGAGGGATCACGGCCTCTCGGTCGATCTTCTCTGAGTCAACTAAAATCATTCAAATAGAAAAACACACAGTTCCTCGTGTTATTCAGAGGCATTCACTGGTTCATAACTGGTTATTTGTTGTTTTTTTGTACTGGTTCATCCACCATCTCTCACCTTCCTCGATGAAGAACTTTTCAACCGGTGCAACGAGCTGATTAATTTCCTCATATTCTTCATTTGAAATTTCTGGATACGGGAAAACTTCAGCCTGGAGGAGAAACACACAGTGTTGGAAATCGAGCTACCAAATACAAAGAAAGAAAAGAAAAACATGTGCAAATTCTCTTTCTGTGAGTTCAGATGGAAATACAACTCGAGCAAATGAATAAAGTAAAGTTCACTGGCTGACGTTAATGAGTAATATGTGTTTTGGAGTTAAGTTAAATAAAGATCTCACTTTTACTTTTGGAGACGTGGGGTTTGTTGATGATTTTTTGTGTTGACTTTCTTAAGACAAAAGACAAGAATTAGATCTCGTCTAAAAACAGTAACAAAACAAGTCAAACAACTTGTGGGTCATTTCATGTTAATTTGTACAAGTAGTTGTTGTCCTCAAACCTTAAAGCAAACATGTCTGCTACAGGAACAACTTTCAGGGGAGAAAACACTCGTTTCCATTACTTCAGTTTTTGTTATAAAATATCTAACATATTATAAAACTATTATAACGTTTGTATCCTTTTATCCTTTAAACCAAAAGTGATTTTTTTATTAACATGTACTTGTACTTTTACTTTCTACACTTAAGTACTTTTAATTATAGATTACTGTCATACTTAAGTACAGTAAATACAAGTTAAGACTTTTATTTGAGGATCATTCTAGTCGCTGACTTGAACTTCTACCAAAGTTATTGTTTGGTCGAGTGTCTGTACTTCTACTCTAGTGACACTTTAAGTTACTTTATACAACATTGTCCTTTACCTGGCAGGTTGAGATTAGTGGCAGTATAACAGAAATGACAGAAAACTGAAGCACAATAAATTCTTACAACCTTCAGTTTCATACAACTTTATTGTACTTAGTTTGTCAGATGTCGTTTAGTTTATTGACACTTCCAAGGTGACGTACAAACAAGTTTGACACCACAAAATGAAGATGAACGTCACCATCAGCAGAAAACATTGCAATCACCACAAATAAACATTAAAAGTAAAAAAAAAAAAAAAAAAAAAAAAAAAGATGTATCCTACGTCTTCAATGGAGATGTACCCTGGTTGAGAATTAAACAAAGTCCTTCTTGGCCAGTATTGCTATGTTATATTGCTATAATTTTTTGATTTTGTCAGTTGAGTATCATTCTTGTTGGTGACTTGAACTTCTGCCAAAGTCATTTTTGGTCAAGTATCTGTACTTCTACTCTAGTATCTGTACTTCTACTCTAGTGTCTGTACTTCTACTCTAGTGTCTGTACTTCTACTCTAGTGTCTGTACTTCTACTCTAGTGTCTGTACTTCTACTCTAGTGTCTGTACTTCTACTCTAGTGGGACTTTCAGGTACTTTATCCAACTCTGACTGGGATCCAGGTCAGATTTTTAGTTGGACTTCAGACAAACAACTGATACAGACGATCACAGACAATAAACACTTCTTACTGGAGCAAAGACAAGATGAAAGAAAATCCTTCTGACCAACCAGAGTCCTGGTCTTGACAACATCAGTGCCATGTTGTCTTCTTTGACCTTTACCCTACATACTTAACCCCTTAACTCTTACGTTATGTTTTGTAGACAAGATGTGTAAAAAAAAAAAGTCAGTGTGAGGACAGGACCATATCATCAAGATGAAGAAAAATAATGTCAGAATTCAGATCTTATGCTTCAGATTATGAGATTGATAGTCTTTCTATATATTGATTATTACCAATCAAGCTGTGGCTGTGTAAACAAAACAATGACGTCACCCCACCTTATAATAAACGTCACCTTATAATAAAATGAGCCAGTTGAACTATAGATTGGCTTATGTTTTTATAACCTGCGCCCAGATATAGTGAATGTGTCAATCACTGCATATTTATAAACTTACATCATGTGCACAGAAAATAACTAAAAGTCAACATCGACAGTCGTGTTAACTCTTACCTTGTTGAGTTGACCGAGGAATAAATCTTTAGCATAAGCGAGGTTTCTGGAGTGACATCTAATAAACCTCCTCTGATGAAGATCGTGCACTTTTTTCCCAGAATGCTTCACATTAGAGACGAGCAGCCTCTGTCCGATTTGAACAGATTTAGATAAAACTACTAATCTGTTTACATTCATCATCTTTTTATTTTCTAACAAACACCTCTACTTCATTTGTTCCAATGACATAAACTACACACTGACATTGATACACAATTTTTATAACACGGTAGTGTCGCACGGTGATGACGTAAGCAGCTGGTTAGATTTAAAGACCCTCGTAAACAACCAATGAGAAACTTCTTAAAGCATTTTATATAGTCATTTTAATATTACAACATTCTGAATGCAGAAATATGTAAAGAAAATAATGTTTACATTTTAATATTCCATATTTTATTGACATCATTAACAGTTTAGATAAATTATTTGTGCATTTTGTTTTGCAATAAAACAAATCTGAACCATTCAGATTTAATACGAAGTTCAAATAACTTGACACAAAACTCACTTACTGAAATTTAAATAAACTGGATCTACAAAATCAAACCTGAATTTATGTCTTTTACCCATTTGTTGACATTCATGTAATTGTTGTGATTATTCCCACAGCATTTGAACATCTCATTGACATGTTGCCACATCACCAGCAGGTGGTGCAATGTGCAAAGTAAGTATCCCTCAATCAGCTACGGACTGTGTGGTGTAGTTGGATGGATGGATGGATGTCAATAAGTCAATAATATGCAGCATTTATTATCATAAATATCTTAATTTAATGTTGAAACAAATTAAATAAGAACTAATATAAGTGGAAATAAAAATCACTGAGATGCTCAACTGACTCACACCCACAAAGTGTCCAGTCAAGAGACAAACTGTATGATCAGTACGATCTGTCCAGAGGATGAGAGCAGCTGTAGCCTCTTTTCTCTACGATCTCCATGGCGATCTTCTTGATGCTGGCGTCGTTGTTCTCAGGAGAGTCTGAGACGGATTGAGACGAGAATTTACAATATAATGTAATTTACAACAATGGAACTGGGTAACGTACATGTAGCTCATTAAAATAAAAAAAAACAAGCACACAGTGTGACAAGGAAAAGCAGCGGGGGGGTTGAGTGTTGGTATGTGGGTTTGGTGGGGAAATTCAGCAACACGTGCAAGTCTTTTCTATTGAGAAGATGTAAAACACACACACACACACACACACACACACACACACACAGCTGTTCTCAATTACCATTTTGTGTTGTACTCACGTTTTTGCAACTGAGTCATCAAGTAATTGTTCTGGAAGAAGGCGTCACTGCAAAATGTGTTTGCGAGCAGCACCTAGAAAAAAATGAACGACGCAGGCGTTCGTAAAACATTTGTATCTACAAATATAATTGGAAACAATTTCACACATCATCAATAATCACAATAGATAATTCAATGATCCATGGACCCAGGTGATCTAGATAATTATAGACTTTAATCAAACCTCCCTTTTATTTTCAAAATCTAAAAAAAGTTCAAAAAAATTGTTGCTGCTCATTTATGTGATTATTTTTTCATAGTGCACATACAACACTAGTGAAAGTTACCAACGACCTTCTTATGGCCTCAGACAATGGACTTGTCTCTATACTCGTACTTGTGAATATTAGTGTTGAATTTGATATAACTGATCCAATTACAGAGACTAGAAGATGTCAGAGACACTGCTCTGTCTTGGTTTAAGTCGTATCTATCAGATACGATTCCAGTTTGTTCATGTAAACAACAACTCCTCCATACGTAGTCTGGTTAGTCATGGAGTTTCACTCAGTTCTGTGTGAGGACTGATACTTTTCATCTTATACATGCTTCCCTTGGGCAATATCATCAAGAAGCATGATATAAACTCCCATTGTTATGCAGATGATACACAATTACACTTATCTATGAAGCCAGATGAAACTAATTGTCTTTAAGACATAAAGGCCTGGATGAATTTCAGCTTTACAAAGTTACACTCAATACATTAAATCTACATTGCCTCTCACTAATGAATCAAGGGATATGCAGCGTGTGTGTGTGTGTGTGTGTGTGTGAACTGTACACACCTCGTGGTCGTGATTCTTGAGGCCGATGCTGATGGAGCGGCTGGCTCTGGACAGGACGGCCGTCATGCCGTAGAGGTTGATCACCACTTCTGATACTCTCTTGAGGATGAGCTGCTCCTCCACGATGGTCTGACGTCAGTGAAGAAAAACAAATCACTGGTCATTTTCAACCTCAGCCACAGCTGAAGCTGCTTCTACTGTAAATGTGTGTCATTGTAATATGTAATAATCAGATGATTTGATAGTTTTACTATAAAACTTAAACCTGAATTAATACCTGACACAACAAAACATGTATATTCAGGCAAACAGGAATTTTAGTCCAACGACATTAGAAACATTTAGGCAGCAAATCTGTCATTTTGAAAAACAAATCAAATGTTACCTTTCCATATCTGTACAGCAGACTCTCCACAGTCGACCCAAACAGGTTGACGTTCTGCTCCAGCTTCTTTGCACTTTCCTGTGAAGAGAAAACTGACTGCTGAGCCTCTAGAAAACAACCTGTACATGTATAAATAAGTCTTATATAAAAACATGGATCCATTAAGAGTCCAGATAAAGTCCTTACCGCCAAGCTGGGATGCACCGCTCCATCTTTCCCCGTCAGACCGAGGTCTACTGAGCCTCCGAAGAAGCTCTTTAGTTTCTTTCCTACCATTCCCAGAGCAACACCAATATTTCCTTTCTTCATCTCCCTGAAGGCAAAAGCAAACATTTTTTTTGATGAATTTTAATAACAGAGAACCCTTCAATTTAAAACTGAAAAACCTAATGGACCTAATAATAATAATGAACCTAATTTTCCATTTTCCAATTCCAATTTTCCAATAAGTAATTAATTGTACTGCGAGTGCCTACTTTTTTCCACAGTGTTGTATGTCATAATATCATTGATTATATAAATATCTCCTCCAGCTTTACACTCTACAACTTTCATTTTCTTACTTTATTCTCCCTGTGAGGACTTTGCCAGCGTGCTGCATTCCTTTCAGAGCGATGTACATCCTCAGGACTTCATTGGTCCCCTGAAAAAACAGACAACTCAATCAATAAACGGCACATTATCAATTAGACATTTAACCATAATGTATGAACAACATAAAGCAGGTACCACACACACACTGAACAATAAAAACTTTAGATTTTCTTAAACCTCTGATTTATCCAAATACACAAAGAAACCTCAACCCTGAAAAAAGAAACTTCTTCCCGTCTCAGCCACTTGAGAATGAGTTATTTGATGTCCTAAAATGAACAATGAGCAAATTACCTCAAAAATCTGCAGGATGCGAAAGTCCCTGATGCCGCGCTCAAAGGGGTAATTCTTTGTATAACCCAGACCTCCAAAGATCTGAAGACCTTCACTGATACAAATCCAGCCTCTTTCTGAGCTAAACACCTGAACACGAGACAGAAAACACACGTTGCATTTACTTTAAGTCATTTGATCCTTAATGACTCATAAGGGAGGGTCAACACTAAGGCCTTGGTGCAGTAGAAGACAGTGTTGGATCAGTTCAATGAGACAAGAAGATCAAGAAGTTATAATCTCCATTGCAGACTAAGTACTAGTTGGTGTTAAAGGATGTTCTCAGAGGAGATGAGACTTTAAGGGAGTTTTGAAGATAGAGAGATGGTCCAGACCAAGACGTCGGCATGAACTTGATTGAGGCAGCTGTGGATGTTAATGAGCAGCAGTGATGTGTAGTTTCTCTGTGCCTCTGTGTTCTGGACCATCCATTACATATTTGATTTGATATTAGATTTACATAAACAAGTTTAGTTACAAAGTTTAGTTACAAAGCTGACAAACCTTGACCATGGCAGCTTCTATTGAGCAGTCTGGAAGACCTGGTCTGTCCATCAGCCTTGCTGTCAGATATCCCATGCTCTCCATCACAAAGGTGTAGACAGCAATCATAGCAAATTTGTCCTGTGGTGACACACATTGTTCACTTGTTATCAGATTGAAATCTGGAAATTATTCATCAGATTCCAGTGAAAAAAAAGTGGACTGTACCTGAATCATACCGAACTCGCTCAGTCTTTTGTTGAACTGCTTCCTGGTTGCAGCGTATTCAGAAGTCTTCTCTTCACAGAGTCAAACACAGATAACGTCAAACTACAGACATTTTACCAAACACAAACTCAGATGCTCTACAGGATTGTTGTTTAGTTTATTTTACCTAATACAATTTTCAAAGCTCCAGCTACAGAAGATCCCATAGTGAACCTCCCGGAGTTCAGGATGTTCATGGCGATCTGTCCAACACAGAGCTGAAGTTAACACAACCTGACAGATGCAGTCGTTTATGATAGTTTGTGTTGAGGATGGTGGGAAGCTCACCTTGAATCCACCACCTACTTCTCCTATCACATTCTCCACTGGAACAGGGACGTTGTCGAAGGTCACTTCACAAGCTGAAGAACAAAAAAAATCAACAGATTTAAATAAACTCGATCAACACGTTGCATCCGTGTGTTCAAGTCTCTGTCCAAACTCAAACTCTTACTGTTGCAGCCTCTGATGCCCAGTTTGTCTTCAGGTTTTCCGTTGCTGACGCCTCCAAAAGCTCTCTCCACGATGAACGCTGAAATCTTATCTTTCTTTACTCCGTCTACAGTCACCTCCGTCCTGGCAAACACGGTCATGATATCTGCTGTTCCTCCGTTTGTAATCCAAAACTGATGACACAGATTAAAAACATCTTTAAAGAAAAATGCAAAAAAAGAAACAACGTAGAAGGACTTTTGTGTGACGTCACTCGATTCTTCTCACCTTGGAGCCGTTGATCAGGTAATGTTTCCCATCTTCTGACAGAGTCGCACGGGTCTTAATGGAGGCTGCATCACTTCCACTGAAATGATCAAACACTGTGTTATTGAAGCCAGAAAGTCTCCTTCCAGTCGACTTCACAGTCTCTGTGCACTTCTTCAACTTGTCATCAGATGTCGTCTGAAATTTGTTTTAAAACCTCACCTGCTCTTTATCTCTCTTTCTTTAAACATAACTTACAACTAAAATAAAATTCCTCTATTTCCTGCTTCTGTCGTTGTCAGTGTTACTTCCAACGTGTCCTGATGTGTATCAGCAGAGGATGATCTGTGTCACTTGTTGACAGTTTTAGTTGTTGTTACCTTCCAGGTTCTGTCAGACAGAAAGCTGCAGTGTATTCTCCAGAGGCCAGTTTGGGCAGATACTTCTGCTTCTGGGCTTCGTTCCCTGCGATCAGGATCCCCTGAAACCACCAGAAACAGAAACAACGAAACAAACAACAAAAAAGGAGATCAGAGGTGTGTACTGCAATGTGAGAACAGCGTGTTACTGCAGCATGTTGAGCTTAAAGCCAGAGGTTTTATATGATGAAGCTGGCTCACTTTTAACCTGTCATTACATCGCAGTTAATCAGCTGAATTTCTGCTTTAAATCGAGTATTAAAAGCTCCATATTTTCACCAATAATCTCATATAGAAACAGTGTTTCCACACTGACAAAATAGCAGGTGGCTAAAATTACTAACTCATTACATCACTATCAGATGATATTTTGAACACAGATTAAATATGGATTTAGTCTTTTATCAAACTTATCATTGAAGTTATTGGAGCTTATTAGTTGGATGGAAATTTGTTATAATATATTAAACTGTTTGTCAAATTGCAAAACAGAATCTGGAGGGATTTCTGTACTGAAGAAACTGCAAAGTGCATCTGCATCTATCCAGTCTAGAACTAATAAATAAATACAACTCTGTTACACTCTTTGATTTTTCACCTTTAGTCCAATAGCTTGATGTGCACCCAGCGTTACACAAATAGAGCCGTCTGATGAGAAGACCTCTGCCATTCGTGCGTACATGGTGTTGGACAATCCGAGGCCCCCTGAGATGAAATTTGATCTTATTTTAACTGACGTAGTGTACATGAAGACAACAAGCTTAAAATAAACAATGCACTTTACAAAAGTCAAGAACTACAGGAAAATCTTGTTGTTCGTGAAAAGGTCGTCAGTTATTCACACAGGTGACAAAAACAAATACAGTGTTACCGGTGTTAATGGACCTCTGTGACCCTGAGGCAAGAAAAAGCAAAGGAACCTAGGAAATTTTTGTCCAGTCACTGATCATGAAACTAAAACTGCTCCTAATTCAGATTTCTCAAACTTTTTCAAACAAAACCAGTAAACCAGTAAAATGTAGTCATGTAAAGAAATAAATGTTTAATAATGGGCTTAACAAATAAAAACACTGATGCTGTTCTATACGTCACGAAGTGTGAGGATGAATGGGAT
This sequence comes from Polydactylus sextarius, assembly GCA_016801845.1. NCBI lineage: Eukaryota > Metazoa > Chordata > Actinopteri > Polynemidae > Polydactylus > Polydactylus sextarius. Next base: position 23,876,838 of record CM028908.1, read on the forward strand.
AAACTGACAGTGATGAGAATCTGAAAACCACCACAGCATTTATTTATTTATCTATTTTTCTGAGTGTGTCTGTACAGGTGAGTGTATTTTTGCATGTTGCTGCCCTGGAGGTGGAGGGAGGTTTAACCTGCCCAGAGCCACATAGATGAGGTGTAAAAAGGGAGTGAAGCAGTTAAAATTCAAAATGCACAATGTGGAGTCATATCACTGTTTCATTCAGATTTACACAGTCTTTTGTAATATCTACAATCCACCGCTAACATGTAGCTTTAACAGCTGCTCACGTTATATGACAGCTAATGTGTGAGCTCACTATGAGGAAATTATTTATTCGATTTATTCGAATGCTGTTTAATAATGAACATGTGTCGATATTTCTTTTAAAAAATGATAAAAGCACCGACTGTCAAATAAATATGTCCTCTTTTTCACTATTCCTGCTTTCACACTACTCCACAGCTGATAAAGTGATAAACGAATTATTAATAATAAATGATTAAATATCTAAGAACTTTGTGACTTGTTACCATACTCCTCAGGAATCACGAGTCCAAACAAGCCGAGCTCCTTCAACCCGTTCAGAGTCTCTGGAGGGATTTCGGATTCTCGGTCGATTCTTGACGAGTCAACTGAAATCGTTAAAACACAAACACACACACACACACACACACACACACAGTTCTTAACATCACAGAGGCAACAGATTGAAGTCATAATTCATGCATGTTAACGCTGCATGAAGCTGTGATGCTACACACACTCATGAGGAAAACCACCTGATCTCTTCTCTCACCTTCGTCCTTGAAGAACTTTTCCACCGGAGCAACGAGCTGATTGATCTCCTCATGTTCTTCATTTCCAAGTTCTGGATACGGGAAAACTTCAGCCTGGAGGAGAAACACACCGTTTTTGAAAATGAGTCACCAATAAATAAACAAAAATTAAACAAAAAAATAAAAAATGACATTAAAACCTGTCTTAGACGTGTGGCTCCATTATTTTTGTATATAAAAAAATAAATAAATAAAAACAAGGAGAAAATATGGAGCGTTTTTCAACATTAGACAGTTAATACAACAGCTGAGTCGAAACTCAAAAGAGTCGGTGGAGTGTGACTGAGTGTTTACTCACACTTAAGCAAATATAAGATTATAAGTGTTGCCAACTTTATTCTTTTCCATCCTGTAAAACTGGTATTTAAGTGTCTAAAAAAGTCTCGCTCCTCTTAAGCAACTTTGTAAATTCATTGTTAAAGATTGTTAAAGCAGAAGAATCTTGTTCTGTAAAAAAAAATTCTAGAATTCACTACCTGTTCATTTAAAATGGATCTAAAACTTCACAACTTCCTGGTTGATCAATCCTCCAACATCTTATCTGATCTGATCTTTTATCTCATCTCATCTTCATCCTGCTCTCATATCTAGTTCCCTGGTAACTTTTACTATTTTTTAAAATATATATAATTTTTTTTATTATTATTACTCTTTGTTTTATTGAAGTAATTATTTTGTCTTGTCATCTCTCCACTGTTGTGTAAGTTATTAATGATTTTTTTTTTCTTGAACTTCACTCATAAATATTATCTATTATAAACACTATGACACTTACATCGGATCAGCTGTTTACAGTTTGTCTACGTTTACTGTATATGTCCCTGTCAAATAAATAAAATAATAAATAAACACAAAACACAGAGTTGCACTAAAACTGTCGGCTAAAGAACCTGCGAGGATAAAGTTTGAAGATTAAAAAAAAAAAAAAAAAACGTACCTTGTTGAGTTGACCGAGGAATAAATCTTTGGCATAAACGAGGTTTCTGGAGTGACATCTAATAAACCTCCTCTGATGAAGCGCGTGCACTTTTTTCCCAGAATGCTTCACATTAGAGACGAGCAGCCTCTGTCCGATTTGAACAGACTTAGATAAAACTACTAATCTGTTTACATTCATCATCTTTTTTTTTTTTTTTTCCTCTGACAGACACTTCGACCTCCTCTGCTCCAGTGATGCTCCGCACTCAGACTCAAACTGTGAAACCTTATAACGTGTTACGTGTTACGTGACGATGACGTAATCAGTCGGTTATCCAATCATACGTTAGTATTACCCAGGTAAACTTTTGTAACAGTTTATTTTTCATATAAATGATATTAAAATATATTATTAAAAACAGCAGTTTTCGTCATATTAATTTGACAACGTAAAGATGTTGAAATAACATTAAATACATAGTTACATTCTACAATAATCAGTGTGTATTTTCATTTGCATTTTGCTTATTTATTTGTTTTTATATGAATATTTCCAGCTAAATTTCAAACAATCATTACAAAAATTATACCTACTATTATTATTATTATTATTATTATTATGTGTCCATAATTAGACAACATCACAGAGACTAATTAATTCATTTTTTTAATATTTCATTTTTTTTTTGATGTTGTCAATAGTTTAGTTATTTTGTTCTGTTAACACAAAAATTTATAAATCACTTAGATTGATATTTTATATGTATTTAAGTGTTTTCCATGTATCACAGGATCAACATCTCATTTAATATGTTTTTAATTTGTTTGGTGTTGTTTGTTCAGTGTTGTTTAATATGTTTATTGGTTTTGATTTTCTGTTAGCTCGTGTTTGTTGACTAATGTAGCTATCGATAGCTGCAGTACATGTTAAAATGAACTAAACTGCGTCTGTTGTAGAGTAAATCTACTTGGCTCTACAGGACGTCCAGACTGTTACTGTTTGTCCAAGTGGCTGGAAAGTTCAGGTTAAAAACAAAAACAACAACAACAAAAAATCTCTTATGGCCAACTGCACCAGCCTTGCACTTGCCAGAAGTACTAGTGGTTTCTTTTGAGTTTGGCCTCACCACCAACAAACTTAACATGTGTAACCTCTGTTATACTATCTGCAGTGGGATCATACACCTTGGTGTCAGGGCCAGCACCGAGGTTAGGAGCATCAGGATGTACAATGAATCCAGAAGGAGAGAAACTGACATTTTACTGTTGTAAAACTCTGTAAAGCTCAAGGTCAACATCCCTTTTTTCACATCTATAAGATATAAACTGACTTATGGTCCAACTCTTTTCTATCTTTACATGTCATCAGGAGACGGCACAAATCTTCATAGTTATGCTGGTGACACACAGATTGATATTTGTTTGTCTCCTGGTGACACTTACACTATTTTAGACATCAAGACATGAAGTATTGGTATTGGTTGGTAAATTACTTAGTGGTTCTTACAACAGGCTGCCATTTATCATAGGACGGCAAGCTGAAATGATTAGAAGTAGAAGTTTTGTTACATGACTTATTATTACTCAACTACAAGCGCTGAAGTAAAAATATACTCAAGTAAAAGTCTAAACAAGTCTAAAGAACTACTCAGAGTTTTAGTAACTTTTTAAACTGATGTGTAATTTATCAGTTTCTAACAACATATCACGTGTTGGCTGAGAACCAGACGAGTCTGCTGGTTGCATGGACGCATTAATGTGATAAAGACACTGATTTATCGTTACATGTCTGTCAGTCTGGCTTTGTGATGACAGGTAATATTGTAGACTACTCAGTAGCAAGTATGATTTTAAATGTGGTGAAGTACAACCCCAGTTCTGAAAAAGTTGGGACATTATGCAAGTTGTAAATAAAAGAATGCAATGATATGAAAATCTCATAAACCCACATTTTATTTATAACAGAACATAGAAAACATATCGAAAGTGAGACATTTTGCTTTTTCATGAAAAATATTTTCATGAAAAATCTCATTTTGAATTTCATGACAGCAACATGTCAAAAATGACCAAAAAAATTACATTTCTTTGAACCAGAGATATTTATTAAACCCTCTAACAAATAACCAAAAATATATTGTTAAATAATATATATATATATATATATATATATATATATATATATATATATATATATATATATATATATATATATTAAGATGGCTCAGAAACTAAAAAGTGCTTGACTTTCATAAAATATATTTTAAATACAAACTTAAACATAAAAACATGTGGTCTGAGTCATTCATCAAACATTTATATGATTCAAAAAAAATATTAAGACTATTTAGAATTGAAACAATTTATAATCATTAGATCACATCGATTGTAAAGCATTTAAAATTAATTGCGAGACATAAATATTTCAGATTAAAGACAATTGTTTATTTATGTCAAGTCAGTAGAAAAGGTTTGTTTCAAATTTAGGAAATTTAAGAAAATCAGTTTCAACTGAACGGTTTCTAAATGTCAAGTCAATATCAAATCTTTCATGTGATTGATTACTTCAGTCCTTATTTAATTGATCCAATGTTTTACCTTTTCTTGGTGTATTAGTTAAAGTGTGCTGCCTTTGTAGTTGTGGTTTTTCTGACACCGTTTGAACATTTGTTGCTACATCACCAGCAGGTGGTGTAATGTGCAAAGCTACTGATCTGTAGCCTCGGTTCATGTTGGAGTCAGTGGAGCAGTTGGATGGATGGATGTGCTTCTGTCACTCAGTGACTCACTGTGACTTTGGTTGTCACATTGTGTGAAAGAAGACTAATGTGTTAACGGTCTGGAAAGAAAAGAAAAAAAAAAAAAACATTATGTGGAGCAAAATGTGTAAAAGTGAGAGGAAGTTGAGGAGAATTAAAGTAGAACAGCTTCACTTGAACAGTCCTTGTGTCACTGTTTTGATTCCCAGTGTCCTGTTATGTCATGTGAGCTAACCTTGTAATGGTGGTGACACTTATATAACACAGCGTAATAATGTGGTGAGATCACCAGTAGGTGGTGTAATGTCCAAAACTCATCCATCATCTGTAACATCCTGTACTGGATCAGTCCCAGCTGACTGTGGACGAGGGGCAGATCATCTGGACCAGGTCTGTCTATCACATCTGTTCTTTTACACCTGCTGAGCCTGGAGATTTTAAAGAAACTGGAGAGAAAGTATTCAGCTCAGGTACTAAACTCCACATCATCTCTGTTGAGCAGTGACGATTGAATGGAGGAATTGAAGTTTGTCAAAAAATTATACAGACTTTTCTTTGTGAAAGTTGTAAAACAAAGAAACAACAGTGGAGCAATTTCAGCTGCTACAATCAAAGACACTTAAATCGACGTAAAATTAAAACTATCAGGTTGTAAACAGCTGGGTTTGTATAAATATCACTGAATACACAGTTGCATAACGCAAAGTATTATTTCCTGGCAGAGGAAACGAGGCCCTGCAGCTGCACAGCGGCGTCGTCCCTCTGACAATGATGATGTGGACCTCTAAGCTGAGCTCTATTTTTAGCTCCAACCTCAAGGGCCAGATAGACAAACAGGGCAAACTGTCAGTCAGACCACCTGCCACAGCTGGGCAGGCAGCCAGACCAGGTGGCTGCAAAACACTGCTGCTCTGACCTTCATCAGCAAAGACTCTATAGTTCCAGGAAATTTTGTTTACGTTGACACAAACACCTCATAAAGAAAGCGTTTTCTATTGACAGATAGCTCTGGGTAATTTGTATTAGTTAAGGTCAGGACCAGGTTTTTGTTCGGGGGAATGTCCAGAACAGAATATATTCAATTTTCTGTGACTCAGGATGAAGCTTTGCCAAGTAAACACGACATGATTTTGTTTTTACAGTTTCTAGGTGCAGGTTTCAAACATGGAGGATCCTTTAATGACAGAGGCTTATCTTTCTATTCTACAATTACATAACTTGTTATGATCATAATTATTATTATAATAATTATTCTTCTGTAAGTTTTTAAGTATTTTGTTGTATTTTGTTTTCTTTTTGGGGCTGGTTAAAACTATATTTTGAGGAGCTCACATTGTCAGGATTCTTAAAATCCTGACATTTGGGGCAATCACACAAATTGATTAATTGGCAGATTATTATAATTAATCAAACTACCATTATAATGGTCTGTCAACTACTATTACTATTATAATTATCATAATCTAACTACTATATTCTTCTATAAACAATGAACCTAAACTACTTTGAATCGACTTTGTGCTGAATATAATAACAGACACTAACTGTGAACACCAGTTTTATCAAAATATGGTCCTATAGGATTGTAGAACCACTTTTAGTCTGTTTAAGTGTGATAATGTAAAAAAATAAAATGAAAAAAAAAAGCTACATGGAGGCAGGAGAGGACTCCAGGGCCACCTTGTAGAGAAGCCTGTACCTATAAAGTATATGTAGTAAATGGACAGAAGATTGAAAACAATTGTAAAATAGAAAAAAAACATCAATAGTTTTCAAGGAGCACTTACCTTACCTAGGATGAAAAGCGTGGTGTAGTGTGTATAAATGTATCGGTGGGGGAGCTAAAAGAAAGGACAAGTGTGGTCACAGCATTTCAGGTAGAAACAGAATTACTTAATTGTGGTTTTAAGCCTGTGACAGCCATTTCAGTAGCAGTTAACTGGGACATAATTTCTTTAAGAAATTATAAAGCTCCTCCGACAGTCTCGGATTAAGGCTGAGTTCAAGATGCACGATACGTAGCAAATCGTTTAATTGACCACAAATGATGCCAGTCTTACGACTACTTACGACGGCTTCTTAAATGGGCAGAGTTTATATACACGTTGGCTCTGATTGGGTAACTCCTTGAACACGAAAGACTGTTGCAAATCGTTGCACAATGTTGTATTGCTGAACTCGCCCTTCTTGAATCCAACATCACCAGTTTGTGATCTCACCTGATCTTGCAAGTGTTGGTTTTACATCAAGAGATGGTGGAAACCCTTCATTCATTCATTTAAGCATCACACTGACGACCAAACTGATACAAAACCGATACATTAACTTAAAAATCTTGCATAGTGCACCTTTAAATTATATCCAAAAACATGTTGTAGGGTCACGGTGTCGTTCTTGAGAGATTGTGATCACATACACTCAACAAAAATATAAACGCACGAACTTGAAATGGTGAACAAAAATAGAATATCATGACATTAGCTCAGATTCTTGATGAATTTGTTTATGGAATAATTTGTTTTGCTTAAACTCAGTAGTCCAGTGTCACTGGGCCACTCCTACTGACTACAATCTCAGATTGAGTATTTCAATTCACGAGAGTCATGGAGCATGGCAAAGTGGTGGTCAATATAGTACACAGACACTTCTTATGGTCTGGTCAATAAAAGGACACACCAAAATGTGGACTTTTGTCACTTGTCAATATGCAACAGATGTCACAAATCATGAGTGAGTGTGCCGCTGGCAGTCGTGCCCTTTGTTGAACTCCATCGTCTGACCTTCCAACAAGATAATGTCCGCCCGCACATTGCCAGGATATTCAGGGACTTCCTTGAACAGGAGGGTATTTCTGTCCTCAACTGGCCTCCGTATTCACCAGACATGTCACTTATCGTGTCCGCCAGCGGGTTCCAGTTCCCCAGACCACGATCGACAACCCGGTGATGTCCATGCGTCGCCGGTGTATCGCTCTATGTGAGGCTAATGGTGGACATGTGTTATTGAAGTTTGTGAACTTGGATCATCGACTCCCATTGTGTTCTTCCTGCCATTACTCCAGGAGTTTTGTTTTTTTGTTTTGACATTGATGCTAACGCTCGCAAATTAAAGCCACTTTATTGATAAAGTTGTACTGTTATTTTTGGATAGTTACTCTATTTTGTCACAGTTTTTTTTCGTGCGTTTATATTTTTGTTGAGTATATATATAGCACAGACGTACAGATGAACAATGTGAAAACATGTTGCTGCTGTAGCTGATGAAAGTCCTGTAAGATGTGTGTAATTACTGGACTTATCCAGTCAACATGGACAAATTAAACAGAGACGGTCAGAATCTGTTCAGGTTCTTACAGTATATCATTTTATTTTGCGTTCTCAACATTGTCACAGTACTAGTTTTACATCAATAGGGTTTTTTTTGTCTACTTAGAAACAGAATGCATAATAAAATAAGAGCACTCCTTCCTTCCCTTTGACTTCAAAAGTGGGCTGTGAGTGTGAGAGGACAGGAGCGTCTCAGGAAGCGGTGTTAAACTGTGTAACAGTTGGCTGTTTGTCTCTAGATCCTATGATAACTGAGTCCTGTCGGAGGCCGAGAGAAGCAGTTTGATGATTATGTAAATATCAGAGGGGAGCAGGAATGCATCTTCAATGTAACTGCAGACATTGAGTAATAATAATAATAATAATAATAATAATAATAATTTACAGACTATGTACATATGTTTTCTCACTCTATACTTGCGACCCATCCTTAAAATGTTTCCTCCCTTTCAAACCCTTTTGTTTTTTTTACTTCATCAAGTAACGTGTGATTTCCCAGGATGAATTCCCTATTTACACTCAGCAGCACACTGCCGTGTCTTTATACTGTACAGTGAAAACAAGGGTGGAAATGCATGCTGGAATCGACACAACTTCAAATGAAAAAGACACACGCTGGCAGGGCGGGAAATGATGTACGACGCGTAAAACAAGCATCAGTCAGAGAAAAAAAAAAAATCAAAACTACATTGAAAAGTTTAGGGTTTATCTGAGATCGCTGCTCAAATGAAATAACAATACTTAAAAAAAAAAGAAGAAGAAGAAAAGAAACGGTAGGCATCAGTGGCAAAGAATTTCATGTAAAGTCCAGACAGGTTGTTTTACAAAGGAACCGGAGGGTCACAACTGAAAAGACTTTTTTTTTAAAGATATAACTTAAAGTATTAAGTTTCTATATCAGATGTGAATTTCTGATTTCTTGTCAAATGTTTGTGTGTGAGAGAGAGGTCCAATGTATTTGGTTTATATTCAGTGACCGTACAGTATTGGCACTTTTATGACCATTTTATGACTATGATGATGTTTTGAAAATGGTACCACTGTCTAATAAAACACCATTTTTTTTTCCCCAGTCAGTTGTAATCAATAGTTTCATTAATGGAAATGAAACACGGATGCTTCACATCAGTAAGCCAATGATCAGAACAACGATCAATCGTACAAATCTCATCAGCAAGTGTTAATCTTTCTCTGCCACTAAGTCACTCAGATCCTGAAACATCTCCTGTTGGTTTATTGTTGATTTCAGTTTTTAGTGGACATTTTTAACAGAGAGTCGGTGTAGATGTGAGAGAGAAAAGTTTTGCCGCTGAACATCTAGAGAAAGTTTATGTTTACATTCAGTATTTGTTTACGCTTTAAGTCAAACAAACACATGTATGTGTTAAGTGTATAGATGTTGCTCCACAGTACCACGGTGCCACCAAACACATTTTACAGTGAACATTTGACTTCTAGAAATGAGCAACCTGAATAGAATAAATATTCTATATAATTGTGTTGTACAGATGATTTCAAACAGACTTGTTATGTATGTACAAGGCGTCTGTAAAGGAATTATTTACATAATCATTAATAAAACTGACTTAATTGATGAATTAATTCAAAGGTTGCCTCATTAGAGAGTGGTACCTTGAAAAACCTGAACCCGAACAGGACTGAGTAAGTCCTGTTGAAGAATACTGATCTACTGGATCTCACTTGACAACAGTAATGAGACAGAAGATAAATATGGAGATGAGAGACGTCCGTTCATTAAATTCAGAGCTGTCTGTCAATTCTAATCACTCTGATGTGTTTCATTATAGATAGAAACGCAGTTTTTCCTCTCACAGCTGCTGTCGTACACTATGAGCTGTTAAACTACGAGGATGTCTGAGGATCCTCCGGAGTGACACAAATACATCGCTGACTTTAGTTAGCTGTTAATTGAATGAAGTGAGAACTATTCTACCATTCATTTTTAAACAACTGTCAACTGTAACTCTGATATTATAGTATTTGGAATACACAATAGTTTAGAAAATAGCCTCAAAATACATTGTTACATGCAATTCATTTTTCTTTGACATTCTTGATCAGAGAGGAAGGTCCAGTCCTTCCAAATCAACTCACACTTCACTGATACATCGAGGAAGAAATAACAAAGGACTGGGGAGGAAAAAAAAAAACAAAAAAACAAAACTGACAGAGCTAAAGAAAACAAAAAAAATACATATTGCACAAGTTAAAAAAAAAATCAATCTCATCGTCTTTAAGCAGATACAGGCGAACTTCTGCTGTTGATATCAACTAAATAAAACAAGTGCTGCTTCTATCACTTCCAAAAGAATAAGAGAAAGATAATATGCTCCAGTACACTCTGCCTCCGCTCCACACACACACACACACACACACACACACACACACACACACACAACAGATACTGTGCACAAGAGGGCCGGTGGTGAAGAGGGGGGGGTACACCCAGCCATCCCATAATATGTCAGCAAGATAATTGATATAAAAAAATGCCATCTGAAGCATAAAAGAGTGATCACCATCACAGAGTGATAATTATTGATTTGTGTGCTGTGGGCGTCTGTGTGGAGGGAGAAGAATCAGATGAAGAGACTAACACTAACACTCAGCCAGCTGAGAGCTTCCACATCACAGGAGACACTTGGACAGTCATGTTTCTGTTGTCCCTGCTACAAAGTTCACACTGACTCCTTCTGTTTCCATGAAAAGAAAGAAAAAAAAAACTCCTCTTCTTCCTGGACTTGAAAAAAAAAAAAAAAAAAAACATATCGAGCATTTTTATATTGTTTATTGAACTCTTAAAAATATTATTATTTAAAAAAAAAAAAAAAAAGAAAGAAAAGAAAAAATCAGTGGACAAGCAGCCAGGACCGAGGGGGTTGAACATTCATCCAGACGAATCTGTTGCTGTGGCTTTCTATTCCAGAGCAGGAGAAAAAAAAGAGACGACGGCTCCAAAACAACTGATGAAGTGCGACGGCGGAGGAGGCTGAACGCGAGCTGGTTGTGCACTCGGCCTCCAACAATCTTAACTGACTTCTAACTCAAAAGGCAACCATTTACAGTAGTAATCCAGCTTACTGATTTAACTAACTAATAAAAGCTTTGACTGGTTTCTTAACAGTGAAACTACGCCGCCTATGTGCGAGAATAATACTGAGAGAGTGTTAATCAATGTCATTACTTCTGTAATAATAATAATAATAATATTAATAATAATAATAATAATAATCATTTATCATTACTATTATAACAGATGATATTATTTTACAAAATACTATGCACAATATACATAAAGCGATTCTTGTGACTAAATTAGTAAATGCTTCAATAATTGGCACATTTATCACTGCTAACAGAGATATCACAGTGCACTACCGCTACATTAAATACTGTACAGCTACTGTTGTGGCCAAACGACCGCCTGTCTTTCCATCCGTCTGTCCGTCTGTCTGTGTGTGTTCAACCTAACCACCCTCACACGAGTTAAAATGACTTTTTGTAGACATTAAAGTCAAAGTTACTATTTACGTCTTCTGTTATATACGAATAAGTCAGATATTTTATCACGTTTTCTGAGGAGAAACAGTAGTTGTGGTCTTTGTGCATGCTTTTGCTTTGATTTATGATTTGTGATGAAATAAAAAGGAAAATATGAAAATAAAGGTGTTTGAGTTGAATAAACAGTCCCAGTGACGAGCGTCATAACAAAAACCACACAGGATCTTGTCTGGCCCTTAAATCCTCAGACTGGTGATGCACAGTGCAGCTTTCTCATCGGCCAAGAGCCTCGGAGGAAAAAAAAACATAAAAGTTCAGAATGTCCTTCAGAATGCCTCACACCACCGTGCTGATGCCACTGTGCTTGGGTTTGGTGCTGCTGGAGGCCTGGGAGGATGGTGGTGGCGGGCCGTGGTGGTGGGGCCCGTGAGCAGAGTGGGAGGAGTGAGCCGAGTGGCTCCCGTGACTCCCGTGGCTCCCGTGGCTCCCGTGGCTCCCGTGGCTGTGCTGTGCGTGAGGCGGGTAGGACGGCTGCTGGCCGTGAGATGGCGGCGGGTGGAACTGGTGTGGAGGATGCTGCAGGTGGGCCGGTGGGTGGTAGTGGTGGTGGTGGTGGTAAGGCGGTGGGTTCTGGGTCATGTGGCAGAACTGGGCGTGGTGCGGGTGCATGGGAACCGGCGTGTCCGTCTCCACCCGGGCCGTGTGGTGCAGGTTGGCAGGGTGTGGGGTGTGGGAGATGAGGGTGGGGTGCAGGGTCTGAGGGGTGGGGCTGGGGGACTTCACACGCCTGGTGCCAAACAGAGATCCGAGCAGAGAGGAGGAGTTGGGCAGGGACTGGCCGCTGTGGCGGGACGGGCAGTCTCGGCTGGAGGGGGTTCTCCGCCGCATGTGAGGGCTGCTAATGATGGACCCCTGAAAGAGAGAGGACAGTCAGATCACAGCAGACACGCAGAAGAAAGACGTTTACTGTCCTACACTCAAATTATATGCACTTCCATTATATCTTTGTGGAAACATGGAGCTTCTGATGTGCACGGCTTAGACAGATTCTAAATACAGCAGATCTAACTGCATGACCAGCTACTGCTGATCTCTGATCTCATGTGATTCCTTGTGTTTTGTCTTTGAGGAAAAGCTTCTCTGTTTCCTTTTACGGTTCACTGACTTTGTTTGTCTACCCATGCTAACATCTCACGCTCGACTCTCTCTAAACGGTTTTGTGGCTCAGCTCCCTGAGCTTCTGAGTCACAGATATCTGCACTGTCATGAACTGACACACAGACTCTCTCTCTCTCTCTCTGCCTGCTCATACTCTTGTAAATTCCCATTACTATTATATCCTGTTTCCAAGGTTACCATACCATATTTCCTTTTCATGTGCCCCCTTTCTTTCGGAGGCTGTAACCAAAGCCTGTGCAGTCACAGACTGTATACAGTGCACACATTGTATATGTGATACCATTATCAGCTGACAGGTTAAATTTGAATGGAGGTGCACTGCTGACTTAATTGACATGTTTGATCTTGATGAATCCCCATTCAGCGAGACAAAAAAAAAAAAAAAAACAATGTGAGGACGTCATAGTAACACAGAATAACAGGATAAATACAGAACAACAAAAACAAAAGTTTACGCTAAAGAAATAAAGCAGATAATTCAGAGCCATGCATCACATGCAAACTGAACTACAATGATGATAAAATGACTCAGAAAATGTAAAATATCCAAAGTGATTCTTCCACAGTTCATTACTTCACATATTAATTTAGACAGATGTTCATGCTTCTGGATAACACCACTACTCTGATGACACAGAAACAACATGTTTTCAAGACATTTGCTTGGATTATTATTGTGACAGTGGTTTTCTTATTTCAGATGACTCCAATATCCAAATTCATCACAAATACCAGTCCAACACCTCCCAAGAGCCATTTTACATTGATTAAATTGGTTAGACTGTCATTTGTTTTCACAGCGATATAGTTAACAATGACAGAAAATGGGGCGATCAGCCAAACGTATCTAAATCGGAATCTAAAACATCTTGTTTACATAACAACTGGCGATGAAGGATGGTCCAGATGTGCAGACTATTAATTTTTCTAAACAACAGGTTGATGTGTCTGTGAAGAGTTAGGAAAATGATGAATCTGCTGATGTGGAACATCCTTCATCATCAGTTGTTATGAAAACAAGACGTTGATTAAGTCTTGTAAAACAGTCTTTTTAATAAACTCTCTGTTCATTTACATTGGTGTTTTGAGCTGTATTATTTATTATTTATTACGTGTGGTGAAATAGACCCTGGGTTCAAATTACTCCAGACCATCACTTTAAGATTTTTTAAAAAAAGGAAAGCCTATATCTTTATGATTTACTTTTTCTTTAGGACCAGACAGACTTCAGAGTTACTGCAGGTGTATAGAAAGTACTGAATAGATGATATAAACACATTGTTGGAATAGACTTGACCTTAAACCCTATTCTGACAAAAGCTTCTGATTCAAATCGACACTTAAGAACCAGAAAAATTTAGGTTTGTGTCAAATCATTAATAATCGAATCAAGCTTCAGTTGACCTTTTAAGAGAGGAAGTCAGTCACAGAGTATAAAATAACATCTTCTTGTGCAGCCACATTTAGATTCTTTCACTGAAGTAGTGTGACGATAACAGAAGTAGAAGGGGAGAAACTACTTCTTGAGGTCAAGGGGGTCAACCAAAGGAAACATTATCAGTCAGTCACTTTAAACTGCGAGCATGCAGCAGTTGGAGCTGAGGTTTTACTTTGAGTGAACAGAACAGAAGAGGGTTCAAAAAAGTTCACTAACCCATTAGACATAGAGGGGATAACTCAAAGGTGAGAGTTTAACATCGACACAGAGGAACTCGAACATGAGTGAGGACTGTTATTAGTCATGTCATGTTGTGTATGTGAAGGGTTAACATGTTTCAGCCACTGAGGATCATTCCCATTCAGCCCAGTGCATGCATAGGTGACCAAAGTGCTCATGACAAATAACACCACCAAGCAGAAAAGAAAACTTAATAGTACAAAGAAACAATAACACAGAGACTTGTGTGTTCAAAACGAACAACATAAAGTCAGAGGACAACTCAGTATCAGTTGTGTCCTACTTACTTCCATATTGCTGTCTAGAGATCCTGCACTGCTGCGTCTTCCACGCTTGCCTGCCCAGAACATGTAACATGACACATTAGACATGCCTGGTTATAACACTTTGTCTAATGTAGCAGGGCACTAGAAACCTCAGGTCACAAGAGTAACTAGCAGCAGACTGTCAGCACAGCAAAGGGAGGTGGATGAGGACTAAAGTACTAAAGGCAAGGGAAGAAGCCACTGCTACAACTCTACAACACGGTCAGCCTCTGGTTCAATCTCTAGCCTTGTAATTTCTTTAAGGTGTCTACATGGGAACTTGATACACAGCTGGCAGGAGACTTGCAATTTCACTGCATCAAACGATAACAGACACCACAGTATGAGACTGGATCCTACACAAACCATGACGTGAACGATGAACGATTTTCATTAGATTTTATTTGACTAGTAAATGATCAGATCTGTCAAAGCTCAAACCCAAAGTTGCTAACAGAAACTTTGATTTATTTATTTTTTTTCATCCTCTAAAGGTGTGTTCGAATCAAACGCAAATCAGATTTTTGTGCCGTGCGATTACATACAAAGCTGTGAAGATGCACCAGGCAAGTGGAAAATATTTAATTTGAGTGACACATCTATCAGTGTTGAGGTTTTGCTGATATCACAGCAAAACAGGAAATGAAGGACGAGCTAGAATTACCAACACACAGTGGTACTTTATGTCTTCACCAACCAGTTCAGTGTCAGCCAGCATAAACTCCACACGTGTTTCTGAGATACTGTGTTCAAAAGGTCCTAAAGGTGACAATGACCTTCAAATCTGGCCTTTAACAACTGTCACTTTGCTAAAGAGTCCAAGTGATTATATAAAAAATGTATTTTGTTCACAAAGGTTTAGGTCACTCTGACCAAAAACATTGAAATAGTTCAACGTTGAGTCAAAATGAATGTTTGTGACAAATTTGTAGGATTTCATTGAAAGTGTTCTTAAGGGAAAAGGTCACAAAGGCCTTGACCTTTGACCACGACATTTTAAATAAGCATTAATAATCATAAAATAATCATTCTTGGGTGCAACTGATCAATTGTGCCCAATTTGAACAACGTGAAAAACATAACGCCTCTGGACTCACAGACGTAAACAAAAAAAAAAAAAAAAAAAGAAGACGTCTGGGAGAAAAGTTACAGAAAACAGAAGGACCGATTCCAGTTATCTGTTGTGGTTATGTTTACACAGCTGGCTTTCCAGAGCAAATACTATAATTGGCTGTTAGGGCTGAAAACTTAACCCAATTTATCCCAAAGATCAATAAAATATTTTTTTATTCTGCTTTGATATCAGTTCATTGGCTGTAACAACAGCAGCTGAAAATCAGATTTGCCTGAACGCATCATAAGATTTAGTTGGCAT
This sequence comes from Polydactylus sextarius, assembly GCA_016801845.1. Lineage (NCBI taxonomy): Eukaryota > Metazoa > Chordata > Actinopteri > Polynemidae > Polydactylus > Polydactylus sextarius. The sequence continues at coordinate 23,892,733 of CM028908.1, forward strand.
TACTATGATGTCAACAATAGTATTTTTTCAACTTTACTACCTGATCCAGAACCAGGAAGACAATTTTCCTGTTCCGTTTCCTGTCGTGAGTAAATTCAGTACAATTCCCCTTTAAAAGACAGAGGAAGCTTGTTTGTAGTTGACACCAAAGTGAACTACAAACATCATAAATTTAAATTCAGAGACGTTATGTGAGGCTCTACTCTCTAGAAGAAGAAAATATAGGCTTCAAAAATCAGGTAATTATTGGGCTCTTCAAAGCCCAAGAAAATGTGTTCCACCAAAAACAAACAACTCAGTTCATCCTCTGATGCTCCAACACTGAGTGTGTTTGTTCAGAGCAGCTCTGCACCAAAGAAGGAAAGTCTTTGCTCCACGTCTGAATCACCCACAACATTAATTCCTCTTATAGCTAAGATGCTCAGATTGATGACGGTGGCCTACATAGCACTGCCTCCTCCCTCGTTTGCTGGTGACGAAGGATTATTAGTTGATAGCCTCTGATAAATTACACCTTGGTCCATTAGCAAATACGCTCATCTCTAGTTCCCTGTAAGACTCTGCATGAGCAGATCAGTTGCCGTGGCTACCACCACCATTAAACCTGCAAAGAGCAAGAGCTCAACCTCTTCTAACTTTCCAAAACATCCAAAAGGAGTGAACGGTTTCATGCCAGCATTCAGGTCCGGTATTGGCTGTACTTTGTCTCACAGATACACCTGCGTTTACCTGCATCTGAGAGGTCACGGAGGGAGCTGCTGAGGGCGCTCCTCTTCAAACCTTCACCGATGGCGTAGCTGTCGTCGAGGCTCGCTCGGTTCAAGTTGCCGTTCCCCGTTTCCTTCTTCAAACCTGAACTCTGGGATATGCTGGGTCTCACCACCCCCTTCTGTTTCTCTAGCTCAGCTGTTGGAAAGGAAACAGATCAACAGATCCACGTGTCATATTTGCATCAAAGTGAAAGAGTCAGATTCAGAAATATCCACAGAAAAACAAACAAAAGGAAACGTTTGCTCACATTCTATCCGATACTTCTCCATCTCTTGGACTTCAGCGATTGATTCTCGCAAATCATCTGTAAATTTTTTGCGGTCCTGAGGATTGGGTGCATTAAAGTTGATGAGGACTTTGATGTCAGCTCCTGGGATGGCCGAGGTCAGTCGAACTCCGTTGGGATAATCTAAAGAGTGAAGTCATTATCACTGAACTCTGTTCAACCAAAATACACAGACCACCAGGGGTCTCAGACAACAACCTTAAACTTGGCTGCATTGTTGGATTGTTGAACCACTTCAGAAAAACGTATATATTCACATAGATCACATAGACTAGTGTGTTTTACACAAATTGAAACCAACAGAAGCATCTTCCAGGACACTTACATTGATTCTCAAAGAGCATCACTTGCATGCCATAAAGTGAGAAGGACTGCCGAAAGCTGTACGTCACAGAATTCTTCTTCTTCTGGAAAATCTTAGTAACCTGTGGAGAAAGAAAGTACAATGTATAGAAAGGGATAAAGTTTCAGTGGTTTCATGTCCTTTTCCATGTCAAGAATAATGTGTGCCGTACCACTAGAAGGTCATTGAAGAGGAAGATCTCTCTTTGGTGAAGGCCCAACTTCTGTGGTTTGTTGGGATCGGGCACTTCAAAAAGTCTGCAGTAACAGACCAGTCTCCGGTGGGGCAGTGATAATACCTGCACATACAACAGATCATTTGTCAGTCAGTCTTTTGTTGCCTCACACTGGACTTTCAAATAGAATAGAATAAACTTCATCATTATTACAGTAAAGGTGCAATAAAATTTGCTGTGCTGTGCCTGAAATGGGAACAAATTAATGCTGACTCATACACAGACATCTCAGGTCAAAAATATATAAATTAAATAAAGTAAGGTAAGCGACTTGCAGTGATATAATCTAAAAGCCTCTGTACTTCCATTCAAGTCTAAGCCGTAGAAAAAGATAAATACTTACACATCCCAGACCGTGGTGTAAAGAGCCAATCTATAGAGTGACACATATACAAGGGTCATTTACTGATATTCAGTGAGCACATAGAAGAAAAGACATTTCCTAATGTTTAACAAGAAATATGGAGGGGGGGGGGGGTTAAATAATAATAATAATAATAATAATAATAATAAAAAACCCTAGCTTTGTAGATCAGAGAGCAAACATTAATGATCATGATGCCGTCAAGGTCCTTTGGACTTCTGCTGATTTGTGTCGCTAAAATGGGGTCAAAATGATGAAAAAGGCAGTGATGGGGTAATGGGACTGGTTGGAGTTCCAAGTGAGCACCTTCAAGATTGTTGGATGTGAGGCTGTTAATCTTATTTATTACTGCAGAGCTTGTCAGGCAGCACTTTTCTTCATTGGCAGTTTGAGCAAAAGACACACTACAGTCGTTCAGCATGAAGAGCTCTGGCCCTGAGGACTTGATGAGTCAGAGCAAGTTCAGGTAGAGAATGCTCTTTCATTTCTTTTCTCTCCTTTTTTTTTCTAGATGTGAAAATGGTCGTGAGTAAGCGTGTGTGCTCTGCGACAGCTTGGAGGTGCATCGGCTAATTTGGTTCTGTATGCTCTTGCTGGATTCAGGTCTTCGATAGAGGTTAGAAGATAAAAGTAGTCACACTCTACATTCAAATAGCCCAAAGGCAAACTAAAGCTTACCGGCTTTTTTCCAACAATGAGTTTTTCCACTTTTTGAACCTGGGATACGTGGTCTTCATTAGTCTTGAGCTCCCGCTTGCGGATCCGCTCATATATCCCTACCAGCATCTCTCGAGGGATGTCCTCACCGTCATCCACTCCTGAGGATGAGTGGGAAAAGAGAAGGATTATGATTAACTCGAAGGTTTATGAGAGCTGAGGAACTACTGGGTTTGCTAATATACTGTAATGGTCCACATGTTTCTCACAACAAAGAAAGAAACATGCTTCAAAGCTCCACACTGTAGTTTAATTACTGACACTCCAGTAGGCAGTGAACTGACTTAACAATGTCACAAAGCCTCTCTAATACCCTTAAAATCTGTTGAGGACAGCTAAAAAGATGTCACAACAACAACAGCAACAACATTATGTTAATACCTTGACATGGAAATCAATCAAGGCAAAAACCGCAGATGGTGAATATTTATCTGTCAGGCTGTGCAGTCATGTCAGTAACAGTCAATTCTCTGTCAAACAGAGAAGGACAAAGTACCTCGAAGGTTCTTCACAAAGTCCTCCAGCTTCATCTTCCTCTCAGGCTTAACATTGGGGCTGTACATGTCTGTGTTGAGGAGGATGATGGCGAAGGCCAAGATGAAGATGGTGTCGGGATTCCTGAACTGTCGCACCACACCAGGGTTGCAGATGCAGTAGCGTTGGCTGTGGACAGGAAATTTATCAGAGAAACTTTAACGTCAAACCGAACTGGACTGAATTTATTTTTGCTGAGAAAGAAACATTCTACAACATTTTTGCTGATGTGTTGTGACTTTTATACTTGTTTAGTAAAAACACGTAAAAGCTTTAGTTGGTAGATGATTAGCGAGTTCCTGGGTATTTATACGTTTTATTTGTTTTTCTGCTGCCTGGTATGTTCCTGTGGGAGTGAATGTGAATGTGGTATTAACTCGACTGGACTTAACTATTAATTTAACTTTTTTGTGACTTTTAATTAAACTTGACTTGATTGAATTCAATTCAACTTAACCTCACTGGTTGACCCGGCCACACATTTAAGACTCTTTAGACTGAGAATTTAGTTTACAAGTTTACACAATTAAAGTCTACAAAAACAGTTTTATTTTTATTTGCGTTTGAAGATGTGAAAACTCTGTGGAACTGAATATCATTACAATTAATTCATACACAAGTTATAAGAACTCTCAGCTCAGTTTTCACTGTGTAGACAGAAAAAAATCAAGGCAATGTAAAACAATGCTAACGTCAGATCTGATTGAAATCTCATAGACTTCCCTCAAGCAGCAATAAATCAGTTAGCTTTCCATTTAGTGATTAGTTCCGCTTATGGGCAGGCGTATCAGTGTTAATAGATAGTGCTTCATAGCCTCAAGTCAACAGGACAATGAGCCACGAATGGTGAGAGACGACTGTCAATACAGCCTGCAGCCATCAGACAGGCAATTTACCAATGTTCTAAGTCACCATTTCATGAGCGCATGATCATATCTGCACTGAGCTGCAGGCAAGTGCCAGATGATAAGTTATTGTTATCTCCCCAGAGTAGCAGTGGCTGCAGTGTTTACTGAAGTTAAAATGTCCCGGCTCAGTGCTGATCGAAGCTGATTCTCCGTGGGTATGAAATCACCTTTCTACCAGCAGTTTGGAGAAAAATGAATGAGGAACAAACAATATCCATTGGGAGCCCTGGAGGCACAATTCATTTTCGTGAAATAATTTTCTGCAATGAACCTACTGAACAAAGTGACAGTTTAGTGTTTCTTTTGTATCAAAGGATAATAGTGTTTTTGAAATTGTACAAAAATAACTTGTGCTGTCCGTTAATCATATAAGCTTTGTTGGTGTAGTGTTATACATGACAGTGATTTGCTGGCAATAATCAACCTGTCACATAACCAGTTGGGTGAGTTTGATGTAAGACTTTATTTCTTTTGAAAACATCTCATTATTGTTGTTTGCTGTGGAAACTACAAAACCTGGGGCTATAATAACCAAGTCTGAGTTGGTTTGGAAGGTAAAGTTATATCATGAGTTTCTTACCTGTAGGCCTCTATCAGACGCTCAACTTTCTGTGCTTCTCCCTGGACTCTGATGTGAGCCTGAAATTTCCTGAGTGCTTCGTCCAACTCCATACTTGAAAAGTCCATTTCATCCACCACACAGCTGGAGAAAAACACATAGTCAGCAAAGATAATGAGATTTTTTGTTTGATATTTGAATGGTAAAATACACAATGCAGTATAGAGTGTAAAAATGAACGTTTTCTCATTAGGGAAAACTAACTAAACCATTTGGTAATGGACATGGTTACAATTGCTTATTTCTCATCCAATGAATAGTGTGTGGTACTGACATTAATTTGGAGTTGTGTCTATAATGGTTCAAGTGGAAGTTTTAATATGTTAAAAGGATGTTTTCTTCTTCACTGTTACTAAGTGCTGCTTTGATATGGTAATCACTGCCCTTTTAGCTTCGTTTTGATCTCATCAACTGCTCTTAAGATGCTAAATGTTCCTGTTTGGTGGTTCGGTGCCTGGCAGGTCAGAATGTGTGCAATAAAGTTATAAATAAATAAATAAATAATGAGAGTTTTTCTTAGGACAATGTATCTGGACTTTCTTTTACCAAACTGCAGCTTCCTATTGCTGCTGGAAACATGGTTGATGAGAATTTAGTAAAATAATAATAGACTTAAAAACCAAAACAACATCACAAGTATTAATTTAATCTATTGTCCATGTACAGTGTTGCAGCATTAATGCTACTTGAAATTGAATATTTCTTTGCAGCGATTCTAAAACTTTGGCTTAAATAAAAGACCTGAGCATTTGCTTTTTCTGTGGTAGAGGATTGTGACAGAGCTCTGATACCTTGATACCTTGAATGTCAGGATTTATAGACGTTTTCTCAAGGAGCCCTTTAGATACGCCTGTCAAACTGACAATGACGGACCTTTCCTGGCCTTATCCTACACTGAATCTCAATGGGCTCTGATACAGTTGGTCGGCTTCAAGTGTGTCAGATAAGTCTGTACAGTCTTAAGCATAAAGCAGAGGCACTACTATTTGAATGATGCCAAATGAAGTCAAATCATTCCTGGAAAATACATCATCTTTATTACTTCCCTTCCTTAATAAACAGATGATATAAATGGCATCTGTGTATATTTATCTAAGCATCACAGCAATTTCCTGAGTGGATCTTATTTGTGTTTCTTTCCTGATTTTAACTTGAATCATTATGTAGTGCTCAGGAGCCAAACAATGTTTGAATGATAGCAGATTGCAGGCTGGCCATCTCATTTGCAACTAAATGATGATTTATAGTTATGTTCCTTGGAGGTGGATAAAAACAAAATTCTGTGCATGAGCAGCAAGTTATAGCAAAGTTCAATCAATCTTGATGTTTAAAGGGTAATCCATCTGCACCTCCTGCTGATCCATCTGCACCTCCCTCTGATCCATCTGCATGCACAAATATGTCAAAGAGTACTGAACCAATGAATGAACCAATGCAAAAAACTCACTCAAGGACATCTCGGTTGAACTGTTTCTGTCTGTTACCCAGGAACTCGCCAATCATCTGCCTACTCAAGCCCTTCCTCTGCAGCAGGAAGTGGGCCACACCCACTGGAGTGTCTGGAACAAAGTTACGCTCTATCAGATACTGGATGCCTTTCTCCGGTTTCCTGAAGACACAAGAGAGGGTAGAGACAGAGAGAGAGAGAAGGCAAGAGGGGGAGGGAAAGAGAGAGTAGACAAAAGAAACAAAAAATGAAAGAGTAAGGACACAATCCAAATCTGTGATTATTCCAATGCACTTCTGCTCTTTGCCAAACGTGTCAGGTGAGACATAGGATTTAGAGGCTGGGAGGTAGGGGAAATAGAGGAATGGAAGCTACTTTTGTCTGTGGTGTTGATCACTAATAATTAACAGGAACTTAATAGCCAGCTCTGTAATAATTAAACATAATCACACAAACTCAGATGAAAATGAAATGGGACAGAATAGAGCCCAGACTCATTTTCACCTTTAAAATAACAAGATGATATTTGTGGTTCAATCAATATCATGACATATTTATCATACAGATAATTGTCATGTTGTGTTCAGTAATGGACTGGATCGAATTTACATAATATCTTCCATAATAACTGGGTAATTATGGAATTTAGAGGCTAAAGTGTCCAAGAATACAAAAACAGTGTATTAGTATTAGATTGTGTTTTGTTTGGGTAGTTTGTTAATGGCTCTTGTGTAGTGGACAGCACATACTTGTTGAACAGGTTTAGGCCGATGCGGTAGTGCCTCTTGCGGATGATGTCATTGCTGAAAGCAGGTGAGTCCCAGCTGTTGCGAGTCTCTTTGTGGTACGTCTGCTTGCTGAGCGTCTGCTCTCTCAGACTGTCTCTGGACGAGGACTCAGAACTACAGTTGATGGTATCGTTGGAGTTGGATGTGCTGTTGATGCTGTCGTTGTCGCCGTCAGAGAAATCAGACTCTGACTTGCTTTGCCGGTTTGCTGTGCCGTTGATGGCCAGGTGGGCTTCCAGTTGTCGTGGCCGATGACGAGGAGCATCGTCCTCTCTGGGGGCCCACGGGGTGGCAAACCGTGGCTGATGTGTTTTGGGCTGCTCTGCTGGTTGCCGAGGCTCCGGTCATAAGCGTTCTGCCTCTTCAAAGAGCTGCGGTCAGAACGATCACTCAGTTCCACCGAGCTGTCGCTGGGAGGCTCAATGGTCAATAAGGGTAAGTGGTCTACCCGCAAGCGCTGTTCTTGGCATTCCAAAGAGGGCGTACTGCGGCAGCTAGTGTCCGTATCCCCTTTCTCATCCTTATGAGCCAAAGACCAATAGTCCTGGGAAGAGTTGAGGGAACGCTGACGCAAGTCCGATTCTGTGCTGGAGGGGTGGTCTACAGATTGAGACATAGGCAGGGGTGGTGACAGTTCCTCTTCATCAATGTAAAGAGTGACATCACTATAAGATGCCGTCATCTCGTCCAGTTTGCGGTGTTCTGAGGTGCTGTGGGAGGGTTTCACCTGGCAGCTGATGTCTCTGTCCATTTCCTGGTGGCCTCTCCCAGAATCCGAGTGGCTGTCATCACCATGCAGGGTGCGACAGTTTAGAGCATCATCTATGGACTCAGCTAGAGATTTTACCTGTCTGGAGAAGGCGTCTTCTAGTTCTGTGATAGCATCAGTGAAGTCACTCTGTGTCGTGGGGGTTTTGGCTTGCACACCCATTTCACCACCATGTTCTGACTGCATCAGTGCGCCGATTTTGGTGCCATCGCCTGTTAGCGAGACCTGCTTTCCCTCAAAGTATGAGCTGTGGACTTTTTCAGGTCCTTCAAAAGAAAACTGCATTCTCATATTGGATAGGACAATCCGCCTGGACATACGGTTCTCAGACATAGAACTTCTAAGACGCTCAAAGTTCTTGTTCATCTGATACTGGCGGAAGGCTGTCTGGATGGTACGGGCTGCATGCCGGGTTATGAAACGTCCACCATATTTACGCTCTAGCATCTCCACCTGCAGGAAGAGAAGAAAATTTTGAGTCCTAAATCAAAATAGGAAGCAAACGGGAACTGATCTTAACAGCAGATAAAAATAGAGACGATGAACACATTTTTATGAAATATGCTTTTTGGATTTAATAGGACCTAAGTCAGAGTAGTAATTTTATTATTAAATGTTATCAGTTTTATTTCATAATGTATTTGGCCAAAAAAATATTATAGCATAAGTGATCTAAATGGTTGCAGTCAAAGATAAAACTCTGTGTATCTTGTCTTGAACTAACCAACTTTACGATCGAAAATTCAGTTTTGGACAGTCCTTCCTTGAAGCTAAGTTCTACTTTAATGTAATGACTATATTAGGAATATGAATCTTTGAGAGAACTTGGTCAAGTCCATCCTTGAGAATATTTTGTCACCAGACAATATTCTTGATACGACATGTCACAAAATTCAGTAACTAGCTAAGCTTTAGTTGTTGAATATTGTGGAGCTGTGTTTCTTTAACTTGCGCTGTTACAAACATGTAGCTCTTGATAGCCACTGCCAAAGGCTAATTGTTAGGCAAACCAATGATTTGACCACAAACTATACTGTACAGTATTAAAACCAAACTGCTGGTGAATTATCATATCTATCAGTGTTGGGACAGTCAATGGCTGGGTGGTAATTTAACATTATCTTTATTGATTATTAGTGGTATCATGTCGTATTGATGTAGAATGTTTTCAGTTTATAAACTGAAATCAAAGCTGTGTAAATACACTTTTTGGCCTCTTGGTGGTAGTTTAGACATATGTGTTGTTAAGGCTGATAGTAGTCAATAGTTACATAATTACACATGCAGAAGACACAACATCAACATTCACATTAATTTAGAATGTGTAATGAATAAGTTAAAAAGGTTTTTTATATACATCCAACCAAAACAATAAGCTAAAAGATGCTAAAACAGTGTAATGTTGAGCTCTATATTAGGTGTATAAAAAAGGAAGCCTTTGTGTGTCCCAGTCCTACTAACCTGCTTATCCTGGAGGTCTGATGAGAGCTCATAGCTCTCCGACAGTGATCGGGACCGTTTGATCGCCTCTTCCTCTGCTTGCTTGCGGAGGATGGACTGAGAGTGTTGGAGCTTGGGTCTGCGAGGCCGTTGGTGACCAGGCAGCAATATGTGCCCGTAGAGTTGGCTGTCCAGGTGGTCGGGGCCGAGGCCGCCGCCGCGGGTCACTGGGACACAACTGTAACCACCGCTGGGGTCCACAGAAGCACCCACTTCAGTGCCAGGAGCATCACCTTCCACACTGTAACACACAGAGACACACCTGGTTAGTCCGCTGAGTCACACAATGCACTTTGTGTTGCAGCGAGACACGTGACCGATAAAGTGAACTTTGATACTGCAGGCAGGGTATAAATATGAGAGAGAGCATTTATAGCAGCAGTCTGAGTGCTGCCTGTTGTGTTTACACATTCTTTTCATAGTGCAGTAGATAACAACTCAGATCATCCTTAAGCAGCTGTAGGACTACACCACTGTGTCATCATTAGAAGAAATTAATTGGCTATGAATAAATTATGAAACAAAGAACCACAAGAAAGCTCAACAAACATGGAAATCACTGCGCCTTAATCAGCAGCTAACTCTTAGAACGAAAACAAAGGAGCACAATGTCAAGAATGATTAAAGCGTGCAAAGTGCTGCCTTGAATATTAAAAACAATAAGGAGCTTTGTGTCCTCACAGGAGCACAAACACTAACCTGCAGAAAAATACTGGATAAATGCTGCCAACAATGTTGAGCAACGAGCAGTTAAATGTCATCTCCAAATCAGTTCACTTCCTCCTATTCTGACTGTTGTGATTAGCAGGGAGGGTATAAGTGTACTGTACTGTGGTAGCTGGAGACGACTCAATAATAAGCACTGCTTCGCTGTTTTCTTGACAGGAATAAAAGACAGCGACCTGATCTGCCTGTTTATTTTGAATATGTGAAATAAGAAGCGGTCTCTCGGTGGAGTCACAAGCCTTGAGGCTGATCTAGATGCCAATATGAGACGATTTAAATGAATATCGCACTGTGTAAAGAAATGTTGATTCAGTACAGCAGCCAGCTCAGCCAAAAGGAAGTGCTGACATATGTAATTACAAAGAAGGCATCGGAGCATATCCAGAGAGTATAAGCCAGAGTGAATATGTGTCCGTTCAAGATATACGTACACTTAGAGCGCACACTCAAATTGATTATATCTGAGGCATACCTGTTACACATGTAAAAACAACTACGCACACTACAGCACCTGCAGCTCCACAGATGAGATGAGATGTTCATTTATCCCAGTAACTGTATAAAGCTGAGTGACTCAACTGTGGGACCCTGGAGTGTTCCCAGACTGAGTGAGATTGATTATCTCTTTAGCATGTTCTCGACCTGCCACAAGATCTCATTCCAGTTTCAGATATGTCCCCTTTTCTTGCAGAAAAGTCAGAGAAGCTGTAGGACTAGCAGGTAAATTCTTAACTTATAGATCTACAGTAGCTATTATGATTCAGACTGTCGGTTGTGATGATGTTAGCACAGAGGCTTTCTCGGAGTAGATGGACTTACTTTGCCTTTTAAGGGCAAATATTGAAAGATTGTAGACACTGGATCTCCAAAGTCTCCAAAAATTAAGTTGAGAGAACCCGGATCACATCATCAGGGTTATTTTTCTCAGACTTGTGAACCTCCCAACTCCTGAAGCGAGGTTATACTTCTTTGTAGTTATACACCAAGACTTTAAAAGTGACAGATCATTTCCTCTTCTGCTTCAACCTACAGTAGCGATGTGAGTTTTTTCACCTTAACGCTTCTTTTCGGAAAATAAAAAATATAATCAATATCTTTTCATTTTGTTTTGTCAGAAGGTGATGGATGAAATGGAGAGACTCAGAGCGAGGACATTCACCCACGGACATCTATCATTGCATAACCTTGTCAAAGACTTAAACCTCTGTGTGAGAACGTGTCAAGGTTAAGTATAATAAAAGATTAAATAAAAAGCCTTTAATAGGAAATAAGATGTGATGTCCTGAGGAAGCTCACGGAGGGAAAACACATGGAGGGATGAATTGAGGAGTGATGAATGGTGCGACCAGAGGTCAGTCAGTCTATATCAGAAAATATTGATGTAAAACTTACATTTTACACTTAAGGTGAGATAAAATTTATATTGATGGTTCTATCACCTACTTCACTTATTATAATCCCATTTAAAGTCTATCATTAGTTGTGACTGGCAACTGGATGTGGTTCATGGTGAGACACAGCTCCTTTAAACACAGTTTAATGAGATATCCACCAGCTACGAGATCTTTAGACTAGCTGCAGACAGCTGGTTTCAGTCCCACCAACAGGTCATAAGATAAGCATGATTAAAGGAAAGGAAATAAAATGTTAGAAAAACATTGTTCCTCTACTCATTTCTAAGGCTCTGCACAAATGACAGACCTTACAAAACCCTTTTACTTGATGAATATAAAGTTTCACCTTCAAGAAATCGTTTCAGTTCTAGAACAAATGATCACTTTGCACAAGGATGAACTGTTTTTTGGCAAAAACATTCATTTAGACATCAAGTCATCAATTGTCGAAGTAATTGTGGAGGCACACAGTTATTTTTGGACATAACTCATGAATTTAAGCTCTAATTATCTGCTCGTTGGCAGATAAACGAGAAAAACACAAGGCTGTGATTCTAGTTGTTCATTTATCATTGACTCAGTGAATGGTCAGCGGTTCGATTCCTGACTTCTCCAGCCAACACAATGAAGCATCATTTGGAAAGATACTCAAAACTAAAATACCTCTGATAGCTGTTCCATCAGCGTGTGTCTCCTGAGAACTAGAAGGACTTTATAAATGCATATATGAACATTAATAATATTAATGGCAGGTCTAAATCTGGCTGTTTTTGTGTGACATTGTTATTTGTAGAAGTGTTGGAGGGCTCTGATATAGCCTTCAGTATATCAGGAGCAGGGAACATCATATCTAACTCACCTGACTTTTTTTACAAGGTCATTGGAAACAAGTCATGTTGTTTATTTCTGAGGATTTGTCGCCTTCCAGCCACACACAGTCACAGTGAGGTACGTTGTGTTAGTCATGGGATTATATCTCTCTGAAAATGTCCTGTCTGTCCAGCTGGACACTTGATGCTCATTATAACAACTGTTTCTCCAATTTATTCTCCTCCCTGACATATTTTTTAATTCTACAGAGGAACAAATCCAATCAGAGAACGTCCTTTAATTAGAATGAAGAGTGGGCTTTAATGTGCCTGTTGCAGCAGAGAATATCTAATTGGAAATATCCATTTGTTTAGATGGAAGACAGGCTTAGCACTCCAAACAAGAGCAGGCAGATGCCTCTAGGAACGCAGACCTAAACTATGACGGCACTTCAGGCGTGTTTGTGTCTTCACTTAGCTGGTTATGTTGCGTTAGAGCTACTGAACATGATGTTCTGCTTCTTAGTTGCACCATAAAGGGGCATGCAATGTCTTTAAAACTTGACACAATAAAGGCAAAAAGCCTTATCAAAACGCAAAAGGATGGTTGAGACAGACTTTTACATTTCTATATGTATGAAGAGGCTGAGTCACTGCAGGAGTTAAAGCGTTACTGATCCAATTCCCTTAGATCATACTGGGGACTAGCGAGAAAGAAAAGTGACTTTGGTCAGATTCCTGCCTGTGCCAAACATTCATCCTGTCTCATTAAAATTAATATCTTTCAACACCAAAAATCCCATGAGAGGCAAAATAGATGAAAAGGGCACAGGGGAGTGAATATGTCAAGAAAGACGGGACCTCATCGTTAACTGGTCAAGAGTCATCCTCGGATAGAAACATGGGCTACTATCTATTGATATAATGAAATGTCATCATAGTAACAGAAAGAATAAGGTCTTTGGATTATATTAACACAGTCTAACCACAGTATTAAGACAGGCAGACAGAAACAGCAACAACCGATTTGCCACTCGTTGAAAAAAGCCCTTTGCAGCATTAGAGCATGATGTTTCAATACAAACATCCCAATTCATCAGTTTAAATGGCTGTGATGAAGTGACTACAGAAGCACTGGTTAATCAACATCCTGTGGATTGAGACTGACTGTTGCTGTGGTTCTGGTTACAGTCTCTATTCTCCCAGACTGACAGATACAGATTTATATTTAGGGGGGGACTTAAATGTTAAATGATATTTGTATGTGACAATGCTTTTTGAGAATATAAAAAAAGACTGCATGTATTATTTGATGAGAGCGAAACACGACACATCACTTTAAATTTGAGAAACACTTGCTCACAGTGTCTCTCCCTCTTGAGTCCCCAGGCATAAAGCTTTTAGTTGTTCCAAATAAAACCTTTGGTGAGACAGGTTTTTTAGTTTTTCCGAGCTGCTGAGGGAGCTGGAGGGAGGCCTGTGGCCTTTCTGTGTGGGGTTTGGAGTTTTTTTCTGGGTGCTCCTGTTTCATTCCACACCCCAAAGACGTGAAGGTTAGGCTATTCTAAACTGCACGTAGGTGTGAATATGAGTGAGTGTGTGTTGTCTGTCCCCATCCTCACCCACTGTCAGCTGGGATTTGCTCCCGCATTCACAAAATTTGGGACGGATGGATGGATTCACAACCCACAACACACATAATGAAGAGTCACAGTTGAGATACAGTTGAACTTGTTTCCCTTCCAGTGTGATAAACATCCACTTATACACCTGTTTTCACAAGCTCACTCGCTGCGACTCTGACATTTGAAAATTGGCAGCGTGCCCTTTAAAATAGTAGCATCTCCCTGCTATTCAGAGGCCGACTCAAAACAAAGGTGTTATATGTGGCTTTTTGTTGAAACTTTGAACCTCAACTCTTGTATCAGCAAAATTTTTTTGGAACGGTTACACCCACATGAAAGGGTGTGCACCTCATCTGATCTTGTGTTAGATTATACAGCTCGCGTATTTAATTCAAACACCCACAAAGCAACCGCAGTGTCCCATGATAGCGCATAAATTGCCGGCTGATAGAATTTTAATGATGTTCTTGTAGCAGGAGGTTTTACTGCTGATGTGCGGACAGCTCTAGTGTCCGGAGACGCCCTCCCCCCTGCTGCTGAGAGCTTCTTCGAGCGGAGCTTCTTCTCTATGTGTCACTCGTCGCCAATGAATTAATCACTTCAACCTGTCACTCACAACAAACACACACACACACACACACACACACACACACACAAAACACCTGCTCCTTCTCTTCCTCTGACTGTCGCATTTTTCTCAAGTGAGTAACTCTTAGAATCACTTTAAGTTGATTAAATATGAGCTGTTAGAGGACACTGTAAAACATGATTCAGCTGCATTCACTTGCTTGGCACGCGGTGGAAAATCAAACTTCTGCCTCATCAATGAAGCTCAGCTTTTACTGCATCAGTAATGAAGCATGCTGGATTTACACAAAGTGTGCTCTTTGTGAATTTCATCAGCAGCTCTGTACCCTGGCACAAAATCCACCACATAATACAGATAATTTATCCAAAACAAAAAAAAAGGAGTAACAGCAGTTTTGTTGGTCATTAGCAAATGCTTTCCCAATTGATCAGTTGAGTCTGAATAAAGGGGGGAACATTAGTGGAATGGACAACCTGCTTCACAAGACTAATCTGAAGCCAAATCAGAAAGTAAATGCACATGAAGCAAAAGGTATCGACTTCAACACACAACACTCAAGAGTTGAGCTTACCAGCTGTCTGATTCCAGCTCCAGTAAGGACTGAGTCCTGTCTGAGGTGCACTGCAGACACCACATGTTGCTCTCTGAGCCCCTACACCAGAGCCATCGCCACCATGCTCTCTGTTACTCTTTCCCTGGGCTAAACGTAGCTGCCACAGTCTATCCGAACAGCTCGGACACCTCTCCAGTTCTGGACGCATGTCATCCTCACGAGGAGGGGTGTTCTCAGGAAGAGGGAGGGAATTCCTCCGTAGGAAACTGGGTCGTATGGCAGCAGGAACGCTGATGTCCCACAGAGAGTCTTAAACAGGAAGGGGCAACAAGTAAAAATGGGAGAGCCAAAGAGAGCGAGAGAGAGAGAGAGAGAGAGAGGGGAGAGCTCTGGTGGTTTTATTAATAGCAAGAGTTGAGGATGTAGAGTGGGGAAACCCCTGGATGTACAGTTTTAGCTGTCCGAGGAGATATAGGCGCATTAACGCAAGTTTTACGTGAAAGCATGAAGACACAACCTCCGATCATCAACTCACTGATCAAATGCTCAAAAAGAAACTGATACCATCACGATCCTGGACCTGTCGGGACCAGACGATGCAGAACAAGCACCAGCTGCGTGGCCAGTTGACCTGCAACGCTGTCCGTTCAAACAAACATCCCAGTTAATAGGGAACATTTGACTCACATCTCCTCCCTCATCTCTACCCTGATGTTTAAGGGTGATTTCCCTCCCCCACCACCACCACTCCTATTCCCCTGCCTCGGCCCAACAGGCAAAGTGATGAGGGGCCTGTCCATTCCTGCATAATGACATCATTATCAAAACAACGGGCGTGTATCAAGTGGACCAAAGATGTTATCGTCCAAAGCAGCCATGCAGCATGACACAGCGTGATAACAGAGCTTATAGGTTGAGTTTGCCCAAAAATATGTTAGGCCCTTCAGAAACATCTGACTCTGCACTTTAACCTCTAGTGATACTTATACATTTACAATGCATATGTGATTCAAGAAAACAGATTCTTAATGACTTTATGGAACATCATCCTAATTACAGTATATAATAAGTGAGAGAGAATAGGGAATCAGGGCAATATGCTTCTCTTATGGGCTATAAAAAGAAGCAAAATGTCTCCCATATGGAGAAGGTTCATGTAAAGTGCAACCAAGAAGAACACAGTGACTGTAGAGTTCATTATAGCTCATTACTAAGTAATGGAGTAAGAATTATGAACTGTGGACAAAAACTCAGCTCTTGCTAACTTTAAATCCACTTTGGTTTTGAAGCTGAAATAATCAAAGTCTTGACCCCTAAAGCAAAAAAGATCTGAGTTTACATTTATACAAATTTAAACATTAATACAAGTTCAGTTTCATCTATGCCAGTTGTTTCCCTTTAGCATGAATCGTGACTGTGAAGCTTAAAGTGGAACTGCAGCAGTTCACACCCACTTACATCTGCTTGAATGTGAAGAGGGATATAGTGTGTGACAGCTGCCTGTGATCAGACCTTGGGTTATATTTGTCATCTCTATCTTGACGGTGAATACCCAGACTGTACAGACAGTAGTTAAAGAGAGACGTGATGTATTTTTACTTCAAGGATAGAACTGAATGTGTGCCAAACGCTGGAGGAGGAGCTGCTTGTCAACAAACTGTGGCTTTGTGATATGATCTGAACTGTGATCGTCCCTTCACTAGTGTTTATTTATAGTATAGTATTGTAACAAAGTAATAATACTTTACTACTGTACATCAGTATGTTTTGGGAGTATCTGTACTTTACTTAACCTTTTTTTAAATTCTCTAATCTTTCACTTTTACTTCACTACATTTCTTAACTTAATTTCAGACTTTCACTCTGATCCATTTTCAATTTTCAGTGTCGTTACAACAATCAGAGTAGAGAAAATGTGATGTTTTTTCCAGCTCTGGTTCACTCTAAGTCGACCTGTGACTGTTTAGACCATCAACACCATGTTTGAGGGTTGATGGAGGCTCCATCTTAAAGGTGGATGATGGAGAAACTTCAACAATATCAGTATCAAACAGAAATTTAGTGAAAAAATAACAACTTTAGTACTTTGGTTCAGACTCAAGACATTGTCTATGAAGATTGTTGTAGCTCCATGTTTTAAAGTGCTGGATAAACTTCATAATATTCTTCTGTTTTTATTAACATGTACTTTTACTTTCATTATTTAAGCACATTTAATTACAGATTACTTGTCATATGTAAGTACAGTAAATACTACTACTCATTTTTTGGTCGAGTGTCTGTCCTTCTACTGTAGTGGGGCTTTCAGGTACTTTATACATCACTCTGCACTTTACTAGGCAACCTGACGTTGCACTAAAATGGAAATGACAGGTAAATCGGAAACTGAAGCGCAGGTATAAGTTTCAATACCACTTTACCAAACTTCAGATATAGTTCTATGAAGTTCTATGACTTTGCCCAAAACAAGCTTCAAAACACTACTTTTTTGTCAGTTAACCTTCTGTTGTGTTGATATGTAATGTGTCAATGCAACAACACTTTTGACATGATATGTTTCCTGCATCCACAGACAATCAGCTGCTTTTGGTTGACAAACATCGAATTGTTTGAGTGGATCGTCTCCTCCCTCGTGTCTTTAAAATTACTGCCAAAGACTATAAAAGTTGTTTGTTAGTGCTTGTTTTTTTCCAGCCTGACAGATTTACATTCAGAGACTCTATACATAGATTTAATTACTCACATTGCTAGGTATAAAAGCTGTCTAATGTTGTATTATTTCAACGCTGCTAAACATGTTGCTGGATTTAAACACGCCAGTTTGCAGCTTCCTCTCATGACTTTTCAGGTACGTGTCTAGAAAAATAACACAAGAAGAAAACAGACTGGTCTGTATACATGACAGGAATAATGAAACATCACTGACTTATTCTATTATAGTGAAGGTGGTGACAGTTCCTCCTACAGCTCTTTACCAAGCTGGACTCTATAGCTATATGCACCTTTAAAGACTCCCACCCTCTGTCTTACCTCCATCTGTCCAAACCTCTCCACCTCCATCAATATCCAGGGTAACAACATCCCCTCTCACAACGATGATGAATTTCAAGAACTGCACAAGACTGGCGCTCACCCTCCTCTGTCCTTGACAGACACTGCATTTTCTGCTCTGCTTGGTAAGTAAATTGACCTGTTTTGTGCTGGAGACAAATGTGTCTGAACATCCACCTCCCCAGACGCTACAGTCCGAGATGGAGGGAAAAAAAAAAAAAAAACAGCAGCACTAATTACAAACACAAGGAGCTTGCTGAGATTTGCCACGCGGCGAAAGGAACAGGGAGATGTGACAAATACGCAGTCACATGGCACCAACTCATTCAGGCAGCGAACACTGTTATTTCGTATAGCATTTCAAAAGCACCACCTCCAACCCAGCATCCGCCTCCGTGCACCCAGTAGAGATATTAGTATCCCAACTTCCTGCTGCACTGAGCTGAGCTTGAAGCCAAACACTGGCAGCAGAATATATTTTACATTCAGGGTTATAAAGCCCAACATTTCTTTCCCGGATAACTAAAGAACTAAAGAACATATGAAGCAATGTTCTCTTTTATACAGAACTGATTTTGAGTTAATGCATGCAACCTTATAACAAATAGATTGTGAACTGCCTCACATATGTGACATTTGTGTGCTTTTTATGGCCAACTTACCCAACACAACCCTCGCTAATCTAACTTAACCTAACCCAAACTAACTCTACTTCCTTGCAACAATTAATTTGTTAATAAATGTAGCACCTCATTGTGATAGCAGGGATTGTGGTCGTAGTCTGACAGACATTTAGCAGTTTTGGATTCATTTAGTCACAGAGGAAGCAAGGTAAAGGTCTTTGGTTTGACTATGTCATAGTTATGGTTTAACCACACCACTTAAAAAGTAAAGGTAAACAAGATAAAGACTTTTGGTTTGACTGTGGCGGATTTTGAAGTTCCATAAGTGGTTTTTAGGTTGTATATAGGAGCCATACGTCCTTCAGAAACTTGCCAAATTTGGGTCATATTTGGCCCGTAACTACAAACAAATTTTTAACAGCATTTATTCTTTCAGAGAAATGTAAAACCAATGGGTTGTGCTCTTTTTTAAACGTACATAATAAGGAGCCATTTTCTCCTTGTACATCTGCAAACCATTCACTGACAACACATTTCATGCTCTTGTGGTAAACAAAGGAATGATGAGCATGAAAAACATGTTTTTATAGCACTTGGTGGCGTCTGCTACTGAACCTATTCACTAAATTACTAAAGTTATTTTAATACACTAAATCTACACTGAATCACATGTGAAATGCAGGATTCAAACATTTAATGTACTGGGAAAACAAAAAAACATGTCAGTGGATGTAATTCAGGCAACGACTATGTTTCCAGGGTTTGTTTAAGAGTGCTTTGTTGTAGTTTGAAATATGGGATTGTATATCACACAACTCTACTCATAAGCCATTTCACCGTAATTGTGAGCCACAATTGAATGTACACAAACAAACATGTGATTAAACAATAATTTAGAGACTGCACTATAGTCCTAAATGTTGTTTTCCTCTACCCCACACCAGCTGTGATTGAAAGCTGCTGTGTGTTTTCACATCTTGCACAATGCGCACCAACATGCCAGTACATTTATAATTATCCTCTGAGTAAGTAAGTTCATTCTGACGTGAAAACAAAGATGTACACAGTGACTGAACTCATGCTCTGGCCGAGCTCCAACTGCGTCATCCACACCCAGAAGTGAGCGTGGCCTGGGCTCAGCCCAGCAGGCCGACTGTGTCTCTGCAAAGCTGTTCACTTCAGCCCTGTAAATCCCACAACCCACCCACAATGTGGCCTTTGGCGAGAGGTGGTGGCCCTGCCCTCTCAGCCTCAAGCCTCCCCACCAGAGAGAGACCGAGAGAGTAGAGGAGAGAAGCATCCACCCATTAAATCCAGTCATATATATGAATTATATAAATCCAAAATGCTCTGCAGTCTTTATCTGCCAGTTAAATAACACAGTTGATGTTCTGCTGATGACCATATGGCAGTGAATCGGTCCAGTGTTTGTTCCCCTCTGGTCAGCGTGCAGTGCTCAGCTTATCTCTACTAATCCTCCTGCTGTAACTCCATCTCGTTCCTGTGGTGCCTATAAGCTCTGATGCCGAACCAACGCCATTAACCCATTAAACCCGTTATCCCACAGCATTGTGGTGCACTCTCAGAGGGGCAGAGGTTGAAGAACATTTAAAGGACATTTACAGTTTGTAAGTTTGGCCCAATATATATATTTTTATCAGATATAAGTCATGATATAAATCTACGCACTAATGTAATAGTTAAAACCCAGGAACTTGGTGACACCACTACAACAACATCTGTTGAGACAAGAAAAACAAGCAGTCATAAGTATAAGACAGTAAACAGGCTCTGTTGGATTAACAAAACCACAGTTCAACTAAAAGAGAACGCACCTGTGCTGACAGTACTAATCCCTAATAACACACTAAAACAATGCAAACCGCGACGGGGAAGTACGCTGGTCACATTTCAACCAGAAACTCTAAACGGTCAAGGTTCTTACAGGGTTCACCAAAACAACCCAGCTACAAATGTAATCCCCATTTGACACCAGTATGAGTTAAACTGGGAAAACCAGTAGAAAACTCTGGCTTTTCTCTTCTTTTCATTCATTTAACCAACTCCAAACAACTAAATGTAAACATAATGTTACAAAACAATCCTGAGAAATTGGTGATAAGCTACAGTCAGGAGTGTTAGCTTAGCATTACAGCTACTATCAGAGTGAGACAACTCACAAAGGTGCTATTTCCATGAACCCGGCAGAAAACTACCAGGAAGTAACTACAACCAGCCAAGAAACAGTCCAGCACGTAACCTCTGTGTCGGTAAGGCTTGTTTTGTTCAACCCGTGGACACAGTCAGGCTAACTACCTAACTAGTTTTATGTCAAGCTTAATGAACCAGCCGCTGGCTACTATAAATTATGATATTAATGGACACAAACACCTCTCTTATTTTACTCTCAGCAAGAAAGCAAATGAGGATATTTCACCAACAGTGTTGCTTTAACAGATTTATAGTATAAACTGCTCCTACGTCCTGGACCAAGTCTTATCTGACTTTACCTGACAATACTTTCACTAAAATTGCTCACTATAAGATGAGAAGCTTCCCAGATGGTTAACAATAAAATCCTAGATTTTACAGTTCTATCTGATATACCTCTATAACTCAAGACTTCTGATATCTTGTAGGTTATTTATTGTATTCGTTCCTATTAATTAGACAAGAGTTTTGCTAACCAATGGGGTTAAATGTATGACAGCTCCAGTTTTAACCAATGTGATTTCTTCTTTTCGTTCTTTTCAGGAACATCACTGCTTTTTCAGAGCGCAGCAATAAAACACCGACTACAGTGTTATTATTTCTAATAGTAATAAAAGACCAACGTAAGATGGATTCATCCTTGAAGTGTCCTGAGTTGTATTCCTAGCCCTGAATGTCTTACTTTTTTTTTTTCTTACTGTATTTGTTTTCCAGCGAGCTTCTGTTTTATCCTCTCTGCAGTTTTGTTATTGTCAGGTCTGAATGCTCCTCAGACAATCCCTGTGAACCCTGATGCTATCTAATAATTCGTGACAGGAAGCATTCAGATGTCCTCTATAGATACAAAGTTTGACACAGCAACATCAGCTCGTCACAGCCAGTTCAACTAACTGAGATTTCTCTCCATAAAAAAACTCCTTAACAATAAAGATTTCCACATGCCAAGTAATGTTAGATAACATCCAACGAACCACAGGGGCCCCCAAACAACTCGTGACCGTCATGTGCAGTCGGGACATGCCTTGCTTTTTACACAGGAGACACAACAGATCCTGACATGTTTAGTTGGTGCAGAAAACAGATGAGAGCGTCGCAGTGACGTGGACCTGAGGCGCTGCTGGACGAAGCTGCAGCTTCATCAGTATTCATAAACATTTTGCTATTCCGGGAAGATGAGCCCAGCTGAGCGTGCTCAGACTGTGTCTAAGAATGGCTGGACATACCGGCGATGTGTGAAGGAGGAGAAGACAAAACATGCAATAAAATAGAGGAGTGGAGTGAAAAAGGATGAAACAAGGGCAGATTATAGCACAGTTTATAGTATTAATACCAAAAAAAAACTCCACTTCATTGTCACCTCACTGCTGCTCCAAAGCAGAACTTTAACAAGAATTGGCAAATTGTCATTTCACCAGGTTATAGGTTTAAGGACAAGCTATAAGCTGTGCTTTAATGTCATGTGTTAATACCAGCTATTATCACATGGGAAAAATAAGTGACTGTGGGAATCAATCTTTTACTGTGTTGAACTTTCCAGGCAAAAGAATCTTCTGTGTCTATCAAATTTTAACATCTGCCTCCATCCACCAATAAAATCTTGGAATCCTAACAACAATAAAGTCGTCTTGGAAAGAAGGTGGAAAGTTACATTTTCACAGCTGGTTTGCTGTGGCCATTTGATACCACTTGATTTTACCCGTATGATCCACATGAAAGGAAAAGAACGCTCAAATTTAAATTGTTTGACTTTTAAGTCATTAAAATCAGAGACACCTGGTGTGAGCTGCTGAGGTAGCAGATATTTGCATTTGTGAATTATTTTTGGACTGTGCCGTTACCACTTTTGCGCTTTTTCAAGCATTTCGAAAGGTTTAGGTTTTCACCAGGATTTTCCCTGATTCTTTTATTGAAATGCCAAGGTTGAGGAGCAGCAGTTAACAGCCACACAAACTCCTCAAATCAGACTCATTACAGCAGGTGACGTATCTGTATTTGGTCTGACGTTAATCTGTTTGTTTTTGGCACCAGGTGCAAAAACAAAATATTTAAATGACATGGGATTTAATTCCAGGTAGTTGGAATAAGATTTCTGTTGCCAAGTTTTTACTTCCCTGAATGTTCCACACATTTTTGCAGAAACACTTGAGTCTCTGTTCCAACTTTTTTCCTTCTTCTTCTTCATTCTAGCAATTACAGTCTGCACATTTTATGCCCTCTAGACATGGAATCAAATTTCAATTTGCACTGCTCATACACAACTCAAAGTTGATATTCTGAAAATCTACTGCCATCCTGAGAGTCTAAACTCCACAACCAGCTACACGATAAAGCAACCGGGACAGAGGTGAACTGAGGTAAAGGAGGTTTTAGCAACAAAACCCTCATAGGTCCCCACGTCCTCTTTCTTCCCCTCTCCTCTTCATGTCCCCTCCCTGTCATCTTTAACTCATCACTGGCACGCAGAGGGAAGTTTGCTGCCAAAGTGACTGATGGGCAGTACCCTCCACTGTCCACTCTGAGCAGGACCATCAGGGCAAAATTATGCAGCCTGCAATCCTAACTGAGTGCTCATGACAGGCTATGGATTTGCCTGCTGCCCCTGCCGCTTTCTCAAGGACGTTATATCCAGACAAGGCAAAGGAACTGGGAGGCTCAGGAGGAGCAGCTGTACATCATCTGCTGCGAGGCACAGGACTAAAAACTGAAGCAGGAGGAGGGGGGGGCATCTATTATCAACCTCAAAGGGTAGAGACATTAGGCTTGGGCCCATCTGGTTCAGGCCTAACAGGATAGTCTTCAAATTATCACATGCAGGACTGGACAAGTGACAGAAACAAGCAAATTTTCAAAAATGAAACGTCACCCTGTATTATAACAAAAGGAGGGTAGATTATCTTTGGAAAGCAGAGCGCAGCCGAGTCTATAACCAACACCGGCTGATGGGATGGAAAGTTCCAGTCAAACAAATCAAGTCACAAGAAGATTAGGATGACAGACAAACCTACCTTAGTTGTACAGAAGCTCAAATAAAGTGCAGCTTATTCCAGGTCTGTCTTTACCTACTATAAACCTGATTGGACCTGTAAAGTTAAACCTCCATAAAAGATGTTCAAACAGGTAATAACAGCAGGACTCCTCTCCATCACACTGCTGGCTTTTTAATGAAACGTGGATCTTAGTTCTGGTCAGCACGGCCTGTGGGAACCACCCTGCCAGCTCCTGCCCTGGCCCTGGTCCTGTGGTGTAGCTATAACACACTGAAACTATTGAAGGACAGGCAGCACCTCTGTCTACATGCCGGCTCCGAGCACTGTTGATGTTGGCATCTGCAATAAAGGCTGCCTTTCTCTTTTCCGCATGTCCCCCCTGCCCTCCTGCTAGGGTTTTCACCTCTGCCAAGGAGAGCTGCGAGACTGAAATGGAAGAAAGGTTGTATGATGGCGTTGTACTGGCTGTGTGTGCCTGTCTGTCAGGGGGGAAAGGGAGTGGCAGCCTGGTGTGACACACTTGATTACTCTGACTGATTGGGCATTATTTTTGGCTTCCAATGGCACACTCCTAAAACTGAAACTCAATGCCACATTTTCTTCTATAATTATCTCCTCTAGTCGTCAGGTTGACTGTTACTCAACTGACTCAACTGAATTGTTTTCTTTTTTATTTACATGAGAACATGATATCATATAACCACTCTAATGAAGCATGAAACACCAAGATTTGCCTTCTCTCTTAAGTGAACTTAAGGAAATGGACAAGTAGTTCAATGTTGGTAGAACCATGACCTGTGCAGAAAGGAAGCTTAATCTCTTACGTAACTTAATATAACAGTTGCTAAAAAATGTTATTGTAATTCAACGAAAGTGTTACACAAAAAGTTTAAAAGCTGTCAGAGAATTAAAACCCAAGTGCAGCTCCTTTGTATCACTTTTAGCAGCACGTTTTGGTTTGTTTTATCCACAGTATAACTCATTTTCACTACTTTCACTAAAAATAATTCCCAGCAATAGGAGACTATAGCTCACTGCTCTCAAAAAGCCCTCATAAAAAACAATATACTTCTTGCCCTGAAACATAAAGGCTGACAGAGATTTTCTTAGAAGTAAAAGACCAATGAATGTTTGACTTATGTCTATAAAATGGACACAGACATGACTTCAAAAGAAGATAGATGTTGCCTCATGTTTGAATATATACTGTGCAGTGCTGAGTGTAAATCTGTCTCCAGGAACTTTAAGAGACATGATAGTGAAAGATGCTAGTAGTTATGGGTTTTAGCCTCGTTGGTAGTGTTGCCCTAACATCTCTGGGATCAAGTATAAGTGTAGGACTGTAGAGGCTAAAATGATAAGATGTTAGCATTTGTCACTTGCATGTCTACTTAAGGTATTTGTTGAGAAGTTGGACCTGCTAGCTACTGTTACAGCTACTGTTAGCCACAGAAATAGAATAGTTTTTGCTTATTCAGTTGTGCTCCAGTAAAGAGCCTACAAGACATTACACATCCATACAGAAACATAAAACTAATGTTGCAGCCTGATCATATGACTCCCTGTCACTGTCTCCATTGAGTGTGTTCCCAAGTACTTCAAGGGGAATTCTTGTCCATATGTTAAAAGTCAATCTCCTAATTTATTTCACATAAATGCACCGAGGCAGGCTCATAAATGGCTGCCTTAAATTTTGCCCAGCGACATCAAATTGTTGCAAAGCCAGTAAACACTGCTATTGCATTAGTAATCAGTGTTGCTTACTGTATTCTGTCCAGGGTCTTCCGCAGCATTAGTAATTAGACTAATTGTGAGCCCCATCTGGCAAAACTGTCAATATCAGTCTTTATAAGCAACACAAACTGTTCTCTGGTGCACCTCACACATACAAACAGATACACTGGTAATTTGATTAGTTATGGTTATAGATTTCTAGGAACTTTATTAATTTGCTATCATGTGATGAAGATTTGTTTTACTACTTTTAAAAGGAAACTATCTGTCAAGACCAAGCAAAGCCGAGCAGAAGCAACTAAAATGCTTACTGTGTGTGTGTTAATATAGCCTTAGCACTCTGACCTTGTGATGAACAGACCCCTGGTTGACTCTTCCTGTCCGCAGAGGTCTATTTTACTCCCCTGGAACAGTTCCTCTTCAAATAAGACCTCTGCTTAACCTTTGCAACCCACACTTCCTCTCCATGTCTCCAGACTACTGGGCTCTTCAGCTCTACAATCTGATTTGTGGATGACATGAGTCAGCTTGTTTTACTCCTGTCAAGTATGTCTTAAACTCCCTAAACATGACACGTCTGGGCAGACAAATGGGATGGTGTTAAATCTGTGTTAAAGCATGCAAGTCACGCAGATGATGAAGTAAATAAACTTTACCCACGAAGAATAGAAAATTATCTCATGTTATAAAGACTGAGATACAGAATTGACTGCTGCTCTTCCAAGAAAAGAAAGATAGCTTATTATGCTTAATCTCCATCATCTTAATTGCCTTCATTATTAAATGGATGACAGGACACAGAGTACACCTTATCAGTAACTCACCTCATCCATGTTTCGGCATGGTGAGTAAGACTGAAGGATCTCTAATGCAAGACTTCAGTATGGTTGACAGGATCAGTTCCATTTATGTCCCACAAGGACACTAAAGAACTTTCTGTTTTAGTGAAATATGACTTGGACAGTCAGCAGAAGTTATTTCCATAAGCAAAGAGAGAAAAATGAATGTCACAATGAGAAATGATTGGTAATTGTTTTTAAGCATGAGAAGGTGAACTGTGTAATAAATCAAAAAGAACAGGAAACATATTTGTACTCGATCCCGGTTGTAATTTTCCAGAAGATACGGTTCAGCTCCTTCATTTTGACCATTTGTCAACATCTTTTTAGTGCAGTGAGTCCCACGTGTCTCTAGCAAGTAGCCTACGTGTCAGCCTGAGTTCAACAGTGGCAGGTGGAGGAGTGAGGTGCTGACAACTACAGTACCTCTGGCTATTTTTTTTTCTTTAAAGATGTCAGTTGGTGTCTCAGACACACTCCCAAGGCAAGAATTTTTCCAAGGCAATAATGTTTTCCTACATAAGAACTGCAGGAGTTCCTGTCTCCTGAGGGGGTGAATATGACGTCTGAATGTCTGCCAGCTGAATGTCCTGACAGAGCCTGCATGTGATAATGTAATGGGTAGGTATGAGAACACTCCCTCTTGAGGATCCCTTCCCTGAGGCTAACGTGCACCTGAAAGGTCTATAAAGCCTCCTTTCCATGGAAAACGATAATAATCAAGGTAGAATTGAACTGAGGAAATCGAGATTTTATTTGTTAAATGCTATCATAGTACCTTGAAGTTGAATTCAGTGTTTGTGTTTGTAGTTGATGAGTTCTTGAATGGACAAGCTTTTGTATTCCAAGCCTGACACAGAGGTGTGTTACTCAGGAATAGTGTGGTATTTAACAGAAACTGCAAGGGTGGGACTTGAATGGCATGTTCAGACCAAACATAAAGCAAACGTGCAAAGTCAAGGCGAAGACCCAAATAGCCACTTATTCATGTTGGGTGAACTGCAAATATTGGAAATATTTCATCTTGAGTGATGCTGTGTTTTGAAAGCCTACAGCTCTGTGTAAAGCAGTAGGGCTACTAGGTTAGCTCTGAAACTGTAGCTCTGTTACTTGATTCTAGCTGTCAATTGCACAGTTCGCTTTCAGGAAGAAGTACTCCCATTGGCTGTTAAGGGTGACCATTTGCAGCAGTTTGCAAAATACAGTCCAGAAGCAGTACCCAGTAAGATGAGACAAAAAACTACTTCCTGTTTTTTTCTGACCATCTGGGGGTTTAATGTACATTGCACTTTATTGATGGTTTATGCTATACTTTGCACTCTTTAGTTGGTTGCCATCACCATCATCATCCCTGCAATTTTGTTTAAAATATTGGAACTATCTATAATAAATCATCACCTACATCATCTTCAAAATGAAGTGCACATTGTTATTACATTTCAGTCCAGTATTTCCTATCACATGTGGGCCAATGAATCTGTAAACAATGAAGACCTTATTTTTCATGGCAAAACAACAAATTCACCTTTGAACATGAAGCAAATCAAGCTTGTAAATACCTTTCATTGTTGTTAAAGTTGCTCATGTGCCAGTTATATTTGGATTACTGCAATTTCTCAATTCAGTCTCATGGGCCCAGGGTAATAAATCCCACTCACTGGCTTGTGGACAATACAACATGCTGACCTTAGTTAGCTGTAGGGATTAAATTAAATTCTGAATTGATCGTGAAAAAACAAGAATGTAAGTTACAAACTCCAAATGGTCTTAGTTGAAAAGTGACTGAAAGGTGCATCCCTCAGTGCATCATCTCTCTTCACACTCCAGAGCTTGAAAACTGAGCATCCAAGAGCCTTTAGAAATGTTTTCTTATGGTGAGAACACATGGAAACGTCAGAAGCCAAACCACAATCACCACAGGACTTTTGGCCACAAATACAAGACTTCAGTGAAAGTGGAAAAAACACACAACACAAACTTGATTCTAACATCATGTGTTCTATGCTTCTGGTTTGTATTGAACATTCAGGTTGTGGTAGATGCATTTAAAATCAGAGGTGATATTTCACTGTCCAATAATGAAAAGATGCTGCAATGGGTTTCGGAAAGCCATTTAACGTCTTCATTGGAGAAATGACCTCAACTCAAGTGTTGTTTTATTGGATTGTTGGCTTTGATGGCACTCAACCTTGTAATTTAGGTCCATGAATGAACCAGGTTCATTCAAGTTCATCATGAAACAGAGAAACAGAATAGTTTGTGAACCACACCTGGTTTCATGTGAGTGAGCTTTTTCCATGGATGTTGAGAGCAAAGAACCAACACAAGTCCCCAATTTCCTTTGGCAAGACTTAAGGAAAAGTACGCCCACTATGAAAGCACTGTTCAGTTTATGAGGACATA
Organism: Polydactylus sextarius; assembly: GCA_016801845.1. Taxonomy (NCBI): domain Eukaryota; kingdom Metazoa; phylum Chordata; class Actinopteri; family Polynemidae; genus Polydactylus; species Polydactylus sextarius. The sequence continues at coordinate 23,921,558 of CM028908.1, forward strand.
CACACACATTTTTCAAATACACACATTTAAAAATACCAATCACAGCAGTCACAGAAAATTATTATCTATGTTCTTGTCCATCTATGTTACAAATGTAGTTATATTTACACATTTGTGTGCACATATATGTTTGCATAGACTCAGCCTCAGCTTCTACAATGAGAGTTGCTAATAACTAAGAGCAGTAACCACAAGCCACAAGCTTTTTCTTTCCAGACCCCGATCTCACATGGCATTGACGAATTCAGCGTCATTTCTCTGTTTATTTGGCCCAAATTACAGTAAAAGCCTAGTTTTGTTCCAAAGGAAACAACCCAGTTTTCTGAAACATCACAGCCAACGCCTGTAACAACATGTAGAATATTCTGTTGTATAGCCTTATTGCTTTGACTTGTTAGTGGCTATGTCTCATGACTAACTACTGCCTCATGGTAAAAGTGAAACTAAAACACTATGACACACCATTGTTGACATTGTACTGCACATCCAGAATGTTATGTCTGCTGACAGTAATTGTGGTAATAATGGGGAGAGACAGAGGGAGCACCAGCAGAATAATCCCCCGCAGCTTTTCCCTGCCACATGTTACCAGGCCTTATGACAACCTGTTGACACCAATCCCAGAGAGCCAATGGGCCGATGGCTGGACGTGCAAAAACAGCCCGTAATCCGCATTGAACACTGGCTGAACCATGCATGAGGACTGTGGCTGTGCAGGACACAACTGCCCCATACCAGCTAAGTAATCACATTCACATCTGGTATGTTCAGGAGAATACGATTAAAACTCAGGAGGATTGTCTTCCTTATAGAAACTGCTTATTTAAACCATTCTCACAAATGCATTTCAGTACATACAACACAGTAAAGACTGATGTTCAGTGAAAAACTGTCTCTCTTCAGTTCAGTAGCACAGTCAATCAGATCCAGACTCCTACAGGCCCTTAAACTCTCCTATGAGTCTTGTCAGGAGGGATGTTGCCAACAAGTTCTCAACAAGCATATAACACACCTACTTCTAAAGGAGCACTCATGTTTTGGTAGAATCGAGCTCCTCAAGATAACAAAGTTTATTATGACTAAAATTAAACCTGTGCTCAAACCAACCTGGTGTCTGGATTATCTGCCTATGCCAAGCATATGTGAAAACACAACACTGAGACACTTCTCCTTCTCAAGTGAGTCACGTTGAAAATATGTCTACAAAAACAAAGATGATGACTCAAATATAAAGGAAAGAAACCATCATGCTGTAGCTTTGATGACTCAGCTCCTTAGATTTGGATGCTGTTCCACTTTGACAAATTCCAATCAGAATCATTATCCTGGAGTAGAGTTTCCTTGCTGTGATAATAAATGACAGGCTGAGCAGCTGGGCCGAGGCCCTGCTACCTAGAGTCTTTGAAAAGCAAAGCCAGATGACTCATCAGGCACTTGTCACAGCTTCCTGTCTCCTTCTCGTCTGCTCCGAATACTCTTGAAAAACTCTTCTGATGGACCCATGATTTATTTAACACGTGCTGATGTATTTTGCATTAAAACAGTCTAAATGCTTCAGGGAAAAAAAGGCTCCTACAAGCAGAGATCCGGATGTGTTATCCTCTCAGAACAGTTTCTGTTTGCAGATTTGAAAGCAGGTCAAAAAAGTTCTTGTAAATACTTTGAGAAGCCTCTGCCCTGACAGTTGTACATCTACAACCACAACATCTACAAAAAAGCTAAATTCTATATACTGCAAATATAAAACAACAACAGTGCATCTCGGCCCGCTTTAATTCTCAATCACAGAGGATTTCATCATCGTAGAATTATCTGATAGGAAGCAGCTTAATGCTGCATAATCTACCCAACCTGAAAATCCTGCCCCTGAGGATATGAACCAAGAACCTACAAAAAAACAGAAAACAAACCTGGCCGCAGAGATGGAACTATATCCATCAAGATCACACCAGTCACACCTAATCCTGCACCGTGGGCAGAGCCCAAAACGCATCAATAATGAATTAATGCATGCTTCACTAAACCTATTAAACTGTATCAAGATATGCACCATGAAGAGAAAATGTTGAGAAGCGGCTGCATGTGAGTGACCCTCCATCTAATTTGCTGTAATGGGGCATATGGCACAGGAGCCCATTCACTTTGTAAGTTGAATGTTGTCTAGGTCAGCATGAGGCAGCCTGATGTAATGAACTATTTCTGGGTCCTCGATAGGATCGATAGGGATTCATCACACGGGCCCGGCCTGTGTGCTCAGCAAGAGAGGACAAGAAAAAAAGACAAACAAAAAAAACAACAACAATCAATGCCCCAACCAAGTCCGTAAAGCTGCTTGGAGGACACAACAGCCTCTGCATGAAGGGAGAAGAGAGGAGAGGAGAGAGAGAGAGGGAGGCATGGGGAGGGAAGGGGGGAGAGGGAGAGAGAGAGAGAGAGAGAGGACAACAACAGTCAGGCACTGTCTGAGAAGTTAAAACGTCCCTTCAGCTCTAGTTCACAGCGAGCTGTGGGTGTCCTCCAGCACAGACATCATGCTGCCATGACATCAGACTACAGGAGAGGGATGAGGATCGGGACACGGACACACACACACACACACACACACACACACACACACACACACACACACACACACACACGTACACAACAGTGCAGCTGCTGCAGTCATCTCTGCCAGACACCTGCCTGGGCAGCCGGTGTAAACAGGAGTATGTGCATCCTTGCAGCACATAGGACACACACACACACACACACACACACACATATTCACCAAAAGTACTGTTAACAAATGAGAATACACAGTCACATGTCTATGATAATAAAAAAAGAAAAAAGTAAAAAAAAACAGCAGGAGGATGAGAAGTGGAACCAGAAGCAGCGATCCTACCAGCAGAGAGAGACAGCGAGCCGCCCGGCACACAGTCGACAGTGGCAGGATGAAAGCGAGGGACCATCCTTACACATTCACCTCCAGCTCCACACAGAGAGACGGCTCGGGCCCTCTCTCCTGTCTCCTGTGCTCTGATCCTCTCTCTTCCCCCCTTCTGTCATTCTCTCCACATGACTCTCAGCCCCTCCTCTCTTCACACTCTCCTCTCTCTCTGTCTCTCTCTCTCTCACCCTCCCCTCCCCCTCTCGGTGGAGTTGTGTGTGTCCAGCCTGATGCAGTCTGGCGAGTCCTTGCCTCTTACTGGCACAGCTGCAAGGTCAAGGTTTTGTCTCTGCACCTCATTCCTCGACCCTGCAGAGACACTGCAGTTTTTATTTTTTTGGTTTTGTTTTTATGATTTAGTCATTTCATCCAGAGGTTAGTGCCTCTCTCCCTGAGTGAAGGTGTAATAATTAATAAAAAAAGAGCTGCTTTGAGTTTGATTGGAGGGGGAAAAATGGGCCTACTTTTTTGGCAGAGAGGTACAAAATAAAAAAAAAAAAAAAAAACGAAGGATAAATTCTGACTGTGAAAAGAGGCAGCACAGATAGAATCCAATCCTCTTTCTGTCTTTATTAAATGTCCCGTCACCAAATATCACAATAACACAGGATTATTAAGTGACCTAAGCTATGAGAATTTAAGCACAAATAGTGGTGGATGCAACTGACAATGAAAGATTTGATTTTGATGCTACATCATAATATCAGGTATATAAACCTGTTTTTCTACCTGTTTTAACAACCACTGAATGCAGTGCTATGACATTTTGATCAGTTTACCCTAGTTAACCATGTATACAGGATGCTGTCATTTGATAATTCCCACCCTTAACTTTCCATGACATATTTTTAAGTCGAGGCATCAAAGCTGGTGGATAACTAGATAGTAAAACCATCACAGGCCAAAATTTGGCCCAATTTTGGCAAAGTTTCAGAAGGAATGTATGACCCCTATATGGCCCAAATTAAGGGTACAAAACAAAAAGATGCCAAAACTCACCAAAAACCAATTATGGACCCCAAAACATTGACATAACTGCCCCAAAAAGAGCCCAAAAACCACCACAGTCAAACCAAAGACCTTCAACCAAAGACCCTGCTTCTTCTTTGACGAATTTTTGAATCAAAAAATGTCAAACGTCTGCTACACTACAGCTACAATCTTTGCTATCTGGGTATTTTGGTGTGTAAACAATTGTGATCACATTTTGCAACACTGTCAAAATTCATGCACAACACCAGTGTCTTCACCATGCACATAGTGTGCGACAGGTGAGTGTATGACTATAGCCACCTGCAGGTTGACATGACATTTGGTTGGTGCCACCAGCAGAATCAGGTCAGTTTTTGATCAAGACCAGTCCAGTACTTTGCTTTATGACCAAAAATACCCCTCAGCACTGTGCATGTACTGCAAATTCAAATGTTAGAATGCTAACATCATATCACAAGGAGTGAGATTCTCTATTACAACGAAGTAGCTTTAATAACTTTAATACACAGGTCTAAACCTCTTCTTTGAAAAAACATTGTCATATAATGTCTCAGATATTGTTTAAACAGAAAAAACCTTTCATATCTGACAAGACAGGTGAGTTAAACCAACAGTTGCACAGAGAAAAATATAGTTGTGCAGGAAATTTAGGTCCCTAGAGGAGAAGACTTACTGCTGCAACTGGAAACTGCGGCTGGCATGGAACGGCATTAATATCCTGAGCAAGCCTCTCTGTCCACCTGGGAGGAAGTTTGCCAGATGTCATGAACTCTTTTCTAACCCTGACGCTCGCACAGGCCTGTCGCCAAGACGACGGATGGGGCAGCACGACTGTTGTCGGTGCCAGGACGTACAAACAGAGAAAGAAACGATGGGAGAGAGTGAAGACTAGTCACTGCACTCTCACCACCGGGCCTATAGGATTACCGGTAATGGGATTTCAGACTAATGGTTCCTTCTAACAGGTGGCGTCCCCATTTAGCTCAAGTTCAGCTGTGGCTATAAAAACACTGCTGAGGTCTAAAGCTATCTGCGTCCCACGAAAAATATCCATCTTTCAAAGCTGTTTATATCAGTGTGAAGACTTGAGGTACAGATATAACAACCAGTGGGTGCAGAGGATTTCTCTGTGTGATAATACCTAGAGGTGTCGTAGATTACTTCACATTTCTCAAGATTACTTAAAGAACATTATTTGAAGCATGAGACACAAAAAGTCTCACAAAGCTCCTCCACAGCCTCAGTAGACACTTAAAAATTATACATAATTACATATGTATTATTATGTATTATTATGGACTGTTGTAGTTTAAGTAGTAATAGTATCCCTGCGACTTCCCTGTAAAATTGATTTTGTTGTGCCAATTTAGTTACAACTTTAAATTTAAATTCTGTTATGCCAGGGCCTCCAGGGTAAACTCTGAACGTGCTGGAGATTATCATATATCTAATTCAATCAACCTGGGAACAACTTGGCAGAGCTGGTCAAGGTCACGGGGGAGAGTTAGAAACCTGGACTACTTTGCTAAATGGCTAAAAATGGACAGATGGATGGACAGATTCTTGTTCTTGTTGTGATTTTGACATTTAACGAGACTGAACGATCAGTGTCGGTTCACCTTTTACGAGATCAAAACAAATGTCCAGGATGTAAATTTACTGGTAACTTAAATCAACACCAGACACAGATGTTAAAGTGTGACTGAGCAGACACTTCATGATGATGATGATGATGATGATGATGATGATGATGATGATGATGATATAGGTGTTTTCATTGGAGCAGCACTGATCTGAACCGCGCTGCCATTGAAATAACTGGAGTTAAGCACCTTCCTACATGATTTCCTCTACTGCTTTTGCATCATGTTCTCTCTCTTCAGCTATATCTTCTTTACATGAAAATTAAATTTGAAAATATATATATGTATTGGTTGTCAAGTTTTCACTATGAGGCAGGGCGAGTGAAGTGCAGGAAAAAAAAAACATCCAGTGTGAAGTGAAGGGGCCCAGACTGGAGAGTGACAATGATAGCTGGAGGTACGTCATAATGTAATGATGCTAATGAGGATAAAGCAGCTTGTTACCTTTTCTCCATAATCCTCTGAAGGCAGGACAGATTGTGACATCACAGGGATCAGCAGCACATTGTTTCACACACTGCAGCATGAAGCAGTGTGTGAGGGGGTTAACGCACACGGACACAAACAAAAACAAACAAGACCTGAACCTGAGAGACACGGGAACGTTGTGGGAAACTTTTACCCATCTATCATTTGCATTTACATTTAAACACCTGTAATTATGTTCCTGCTTGTTTTTGAGGTGTTGGTTTATCACTTTTAACCAGAGTAGACACATCCAACACTGAACTATCATCATCACTGTCATAATGGTTTGTTAAACCACTACAGTTTAAAATTGCTCTTTAGGGTTGATTTATGTGGGACTCCGATAAACTACACACTAACACAACACCAAACAACATCAAATCGATATGTCAGACTGCAGTTAATAAGTCGGCGTGAAAGAAAGAAGCTCGGAGTCGCCTCCTCTGTCACAAAAGTTACAACACGGTTTTGATTTTAAATGGTAAATGGGCTGCAATTATATAAGACTTTTCTAGTCTTTGAGACGACTCAAAGTGCTTTATACCACACAAGCACTATCATGCAGCGCCACTATACATTGTGATTCTTCTATTGCATTCACCAACCGATGTAACAGCCATTGGGGGGTGATTTGAGGTTCAGTTTCTTTCCCAACTACACGTCAATATGCTGTGAATCAAGCCGCCCTACATCCTGAGTTACTGGGAAAGAGATTAGGGAAGAGAGGAACGGTAGATTTCAGAGAGAGGGGGGATGTTGGAAACAGTATTACACCTTTAATTCAGTTTGATTTACTGACTAAAATCTCTGTGAACCATGAACACTATCCTCCTGCTGTTCAGTTTCCATATTTCAGATGAGAAAAGAGATTAAAAAAATGTTCGACTAGAGTTTTTTTTTTTTCTTCCTCTTCTGTGGATTTCACCTAACCTGCCCGAGAGGAACATCTGTCTGCACACGCTACCTACGGTTCAACTGTTTCTGAGAAGGAGAAGGAGTTTATTTTATTTTAGAGTTTTATGTGTTTGCTGCATAATTGCTTTGCATATGAGGCCCTTCATTAAACAACACAGAGGGTTTTATGATTAATTAGAGTTGGACAGATGTGGGAATTATATAACAGTGGTGCGTCCTTAAGAAATCTTTGTTTTAACTGGTCACGACTTAGAATTACCAAATGTGGCTCCAGTTTTTCCTTTTTAGCAGTTGTTTTCTTGCTAATCTGATTAATCTGATGCAGTTTTATTTATTTATTTTTTTGAAGTGATGAAGGTAGTGAAGGCAGATCTGATCTGAACAGTGAAAAGAGGGTCACACACTTTCATAATTACTTATAAACTTACCAGAAAATAAAAATAATGATTCAACACTTGAATCACGTGTCCGACTCCCCGGTTGCTTAAAGAAGTGTGAAATGTCAAAAAGCACTTTACACAGAGAGCACAAGAAATGCATTTATATAGATATGTCTTCAAACATATGTATAGTATGCAACACATTGCAACATAGGTATATGTTCAAAAGCCACAGGATGTCAACAGCTATTTTTTGTGTCGCAAATCAAATTTAATTTAGTTGTGTAACTAAATAAAAATAATTAAAACAGAACAGATTTTTTAATAATTTAGGTATTCCTGAATTAAATCAGGGCAGCACGGTGGCGTAGGGGTTAGTGCTGGGTTAGCAAGAAGGTCTTGGGTTCGACTCTCGGGTCGGGTGCAGGGTCTTTCTGTGTGGAGTTTGCATGTTTTGCCGTGTCTGTATGGAGTTTCCCCCGGGAGCTCCGGTTTCCTTCCACTGCCAAAAATTCATGCATTCATGCATTGAGAATAGGTGAACTGAGCATACTAAGCTGCCTGTAGGTGTGGATGTGAATGCGAATGGTTGTTTGTATGTATATGTGGCCCCGGGACGAGCTAATAACCATCCAGGGTGTACCCTGCCTTCGCAGCTGGGATAGGTCCCAGTCCTCCCATATAGTATGTATGTATATTTCTACTTGTAGGGGGGTTGTAATTATTAATTGTGGATTTATTGATGACTCAGTGCTCAGGTGGTTGAGATAATGATGAGTTGTTGTCACGGTTCATTGCACATTTGGTCTCTTGCAAAAGTGGACCAAATACACATTGAGTAATACTCAGTGGGTATCTGCATAATTTGAGGATTGGTTTTGAAGGCCTATGTAAAAGCCAAAAAAAGGCCACCATTGTTAGTCCAGTGCACAGCATCATGCCACGTCTATCACGTGAACAATGTCTCCAGGTGCTGGGTATGGTGGAGGCCGGTTTGAGCTACAGTGATATATCCAGGCGTATGGGCTATTCCCAACCCACAATCAGAAACTTGGTTGAACGCCACAACACGACAGGCTCTGTTGACGACGGACCGTGTCCAGGGCGAGAGGGAGTGACAACTCCCAACCAGGATCATTACATGCGGTTGCAACTTTGTGTTTGGCTGGTGCCATTTTCTTTTGTTTTGAAATTATTGTTGAAACTTTAGATTTTTGTTTCTCTATGCCAATATCCTAAACAAATGATTCATATGAAAAAAAAAAAAAAATCCAGTTTAGGCCTTCAAAATAAAAATCATGTTGAAAAATATGGTATGATAAATGACCACTAGAGGGCGTCATTATTCCATGTTATTCAAGTCTCCACAGATTCTCTCCAAGATCAGAAACATTGAAGAGCAGTTTGATATTCAGACCTAACGATCAGGAGAGAAAGCAGCAGCAGATATTTGGCACATATGACTCTTATATGTTCCAAATAGAACATCTGACACACACACACACACACACACACACACACACTCTTCAGGCTAAGGGCACACACCAGCTGCTGTAATCCACCACTACTCTACTAGAAATTATAATTGGGGTGAAAGGGCTTGCATTCTGATGTTGCGGAAATGGAAGTATTGTCCTGTTATGATTGTGACATCTCTCTATCTTCTCCCACCAATTAGAGCCGGGCATGCTGAGTGAGGGGGAGGAGAGAGGGAGGGAGGGAGAAGACGGGGGCCATCTCTCCGTCAGCCTGCTCCCCACTCAGGGGAGCTCATTAGAGCGGCCTGCAGCCCAGAGGCTTGGCGTTGTGTTGGCACTACTTCTGACACCGTGTCAGTGCGTCGGCTTCAACGCCACCGAGAGAAAAGAGCTGGAGTGAGAAAGCGAGAAGAGGTTTTCCGACTGCGTCTCCTAACAGCCTGTCACCACACTGAGGTGTCCACATGTAAAGAGGAGACGTCTCATGACACAGCTTTTTTTAAATCACAGCTTTTAAGCACAAAGACCCAAACAACTGAGACACACACACACACATTTTCAGACGACACTTCACACACACACATACACCCTGATGGAAGTGAAACGACACTCACTCAGGACAACACATATCTGTGGCCAGTGCTGATCCAGAAACAGTTTTCACTCAAGCTGCTGCTGCTGCTTCGTGTGGGCTTTTGTCAAAACATTTAACCATATGCTCTGGCGTGTGTGTGCTAACAGACGGCTCTCTGTCTCTTCTGAAAGACAGATGTGTAGGTGTGTGTGCTTGTTTTGGTGGCAGATGAAGTGTTGTCCAGCAGCAGCAGCAGTAGTGAGGAGGTGGTATAAGACCTGTCACGATGTCTACTTTGACAGACATGTTGGATGAGGTTCACTGACTCACCCACACACACATCGGATATTTGTGTGTGTGTGTGTGTGTGTGTGCATGCGTAGCTGGAGCTGGATTTAATGAGTGTTTACCGTTGTGTGCAGACAAATTATGAAACATTTTGGGGAGATGAAAATACTGGGGCAGAGTTATTATAGTTTTTAAATTTGCTATTAATTATATTATTGAGTTTGTTTTGTCTTTCATTGTTTTGTTTTTTCAGTCTAGTTTTAGAAAAGCGTATGTAGTTTTTGTCAGATTTTTATTTTTGTAGAATTAAAGGTGCAGTAGGTAAAAATTTTTTAGTCATATTTGCTGAAACTGTCATTATGGTCTGACCTCCGCTCCTCTGGCTCCACCTACAGTCTGTACTTGGATTCGTAAAAATCCACCGCTCCTGTTGTGTTTCACCAATCAGTGTGAGGTGTCGCTGACTGTCAACCACACCAACACAGTCATGTGTTGGTGTCATGCACAGTCATGCACTAAAGTTCAACATCAAGCTCCAGACTATAGATAGTTGACCGAGCCCACAATAAAACTCCCGAGGTGATGGAAACCACAGGATTTAAAAGGATTTTATTCTGAATTAAACTACCCACATCAACACACAGGTAAAAAAAAAATGTTAGCTCTCCAATTGACAAATGTAAACAAGTGATGAGCTGCACTACAACTCTGACTGTTCAAGATAGCTAACTTCACCTAGGCTGTGGGAATAAAACTGTACTTTAGAAAAGATTAAAGACTTAGTTTTAATACCAAATTGGACGAGTGTAAAATAAATAGAAACGTCTAAGTCCTACAGCGGTGGACGTGTATGAGAAATATACATATTCACGTAAACTTTAAGCAGATACAGTGTAAAAACAGGTTTTTATTATTACATCAATAAAGGAAGAGTAAGCAGGATGAGTGAGGAATTTAACATAATAACTTGTGACAAATATCTTGCTTAATTAATCTAAGTAAAGTCTCTTGTTAGTATCATTATTATAAAACACATACTGTCTTTCCACTTTTTAGCTATACTTTGAAAGGTGTAAAAAAAAAAATGTGTCCCCCAGTTTTATCTGACAATGCAGAAATAACCTCGACCAACGTGATGTTTATGCTTCTATCATAATTAAACAGACTCCACCGCCTCCTTTAGATCAGACAAAACACCCAATGACAACTCAAAACACCTCTGTCCACTTTATAGCCCGTCAGAGTCTTTCCAGACAGCTGAGGTTTTATATTCAATGCAAAACATCTTTCAAATGTGTCACGTTGTGTGAAATACAATTACAGACTCACTGACACTTCTGATACTTTCTGTTGTCAAACTGCAAACAAAAGAACCCACGAAAACAAGAAAAGCTGTGAAGAAAAAAATCAGTGAAATAAAGTTAAAGAGTTTTTTTTTTTGATGGAGACGGTCTTTGTTCCAAGGGATCTCTGATACCGTTTGAGAGCTCATTTCTACTGAGCAACTCTCATTCCTGCAACAAGATAAAGTGAGGATCAGAGGAGACGTGTGTAAAGCAGACACAGAAAAATGCGACGTGATTGATAGAAGCTTTTCAAGAGTTGTTGTTGTTCAAGCCAGGGTAGAGATCGAGATATATATATAGAGAGAGAAAGCAGCTAAAATGCCAGCAATATACAGATCTGATGTCCTTGATGTCCATTATCATGTGGATAATCTGCTATGAATTTCTAATCGACCTCATCGTTCCTCTGTCATCCAACACTTAATCTGCACCATCAATCAAACCGACGTCTCTGTGAGCTGATACAGAGATAATACAGTTCGTATATATGCATGATTATAAAAACATTATCGACCTCGAGCGCAAACATCTACACCTGGATCGAGTCGCTCTTCAATCAGACACAAACAGTATATCTCTTTTATCTGGACCACACCTCTACGCCCACAGAGCAACATTAAAGGCTAATCAGATGTTAAATGGCTTTTCATTCGCAGCAGAAGAAGACAGATTGGTGTGTGGGGACCACTGACTGTGCAGCAGCAGCGCTGGGCAATAATTACCAGCGGTCCACCACCTGCCCCTCCACCCCATCACACAACCATCTCATCCTGCTGCTCATAAAAGCTGCCTCCACACAGCTGCACACAGCAAATCACAGCTAGAGCGTCGTCTACTTACACTAGTGTAGCTAATAGCTCTAGTTATATCATAGTAATGTATTAGAAACACTGCTTGTTACATAAGAAAATGCAATGTCATCAAACTGAATTAATAAATAAAAATACTGGTGGGATTTCTGGCTGCGTTAATGAACAAGGGTCCAAATACTTGAAGATAATCCACCAATCACAATGATCTGTGTGTAAATGTAGGTGGAGCCTGAAGATGCTGAGTCACTGTTTGACAGAAGAGGTGAAAATGTCATTGAGGTGACCACTGAATAAGACAACGTAACATGAAAATTATAGATTATATCGCTGAAATTTCTTCACATTGAGCAGCAGGAGACTTAACAGAAGATGTTTATTTGTCATTTATGCAAATAAAGTGGAAAATGAACGATGATATAAGTCACTTTTAAAGTAAACTTTCTTGTATTTGCTCACAATTAAGAGATGTCAGTCAACATTGGACAGCTCAGGGCAATTATTGTTTCTGTAGTTTGTCACACTGTGTCACAAATGTCTCTGAATGAAACTGTTCATGAAAGATGAAAGATGTGGAAGATACCAGAGATTAAAAAAAAAAAAAACTTAGGAAAGAAAAAAAATAAAAGTTCAGATGTGTTCAGACACAAAGATGCAAGTTGACGTGAATCGGACAACATGAACAGACAAACAGACGAGTTCGCACAAGTTGAAATGTTTTGAAATTTGCTCGCGACTGTGAAAACCATCCAACCAATCACATCGTCAATCTGTGGCTGACGTCACTGACAATCAGGACGTGGAGGACGAGCTTATCGTGACTGGTTGCGGACGCTGTGAGTCACGTGATACAACCTCTGCACTGAGACTGAAGAGCGAGAAAAGAGAGCGCTACACTTCACAACTGTTCACTATACACAGCGAAACGGATTCCTTCTCCGCAGAGACTCATGTATAATGCAAGCGCAGCCACTAAACATATGATTAGCGATGCTCTGTGTATCCTGCTGTCTGGATGAGCAGCAGGCAATAAGGCAGAGAGCAAATACATGATAAATAACACACACATGTCTCTTTCTTCTGCCAGCTCCATCCTCCCCTCTCCTCTCCTCCCTCCCCCATCCTCTCTCCCCTGCATTAATTATGACATTGGTAATAAAAGGAAAAGTGTTTAAAGGGGGAGGAATTGCAAATGAGTGGGAACTGATTGGACCCTTCTTTCTTTCAAATTGATTGTAGACTTGAGCCGCGGATAATGAAAGAGGAGGATGAAGGAGAAGGAGGAGAGGATGAGGAAACTGAAGTTGAGGATTAAAGACAGAGAGAGGAAAACAAGAGGTGAAAGTTGGATGGACGGACAAAGAGACAAATATACAGATAGATATACAGATATACAGATAGATATACAGATAGATAGATAGATAGATAGATAGATAGATAGATAGATAGATAGATAGATAGATAGATAGATAGATAGATAGATAGATAGATAGATAGATAGATAGATAGATAGAGGTAGGTAGGTAGGTAGGTATAGGTATAGGTATAGGTGGGTAGGTAGGTAGATAGGTAGATAGATAGATAGATAGATAGATAGATAGATAGATAGATAGATAGATAGATAGATAGATAGATAGATAGATAGATAGATAGATAGATAGATAGATAGATAGATAGATAGATAGATAGATAGATAGATAGATAGATAGACATACTTGGCCAATAAAGCTGATTCTGATTCTGATAGATAGATGACACATCCTTCAACCAGAGACAGAACTAAACACTAGTGTTCACACTGCTGGTTATATACTGCTGCTCCTGGCTGATTTAGCCTAACAGTGGAAACAAAACTAGCCAAAGTAAACACTGCCAATGATGGATATTTTCCCAGAATGCTTGGCCAAAGGGTGTGGGCGGGTAACAGGAGGTGTTCCAGAAACCATTAGCCCCCAATTGATTAGCTACAGGGTCTGCACATTATAAACAACACTGTTGTTGATATTAACTGAGCTGGCCTTTTTAGGATTACTTTATATGGGTAAAATTATAGTAATGTGAACCAACATTTCCCATAAATGTTGTTTTTTTTCCTCTTAAACTTCATGTGTTTCGTTTGGATCAGAATGAAGCAGATATTAAAGTGATATATAAAAACGCTCTGTTTACTCTCTACGTCAAAGACAGAACTTCTCACAATCCTCTTAAATTAGAAAAATACCATCTTGCGTTTCCTTCCACTCGACTCATTTGTGGTTTGGGGCAATGATGCGAGTCAAACAATGACGTTTTAAGGAATTACACATATTGTGACCCACCAGATGTTGGCAGCGATGTGTGCTTACTTCTGTGATGAGATAAATCTCAAATCCTCATTCACACTGCTCTCCTGTGGATCTCCACTCATGTAGTGTCTTTGATTTAATATGTAAACAGAGCCACAGTCTGGTGAGTGCTGCCTCCAGCTGTTAGGTGGAGTTAACCAATCCTTTCTGAATTTACAAAAGATGGTGGTAGAACTCTTCCTGAGGAGAAAATAATGGACTTTCTGATCCCATACTGGGAAAAGCACTTTAGAAGTGAAAGGTCATGACGAATGTGGCCAATAGCTTAGATTTTAAGTGGTTGCACGATCCTGTGAGAGCAGCCACTGCGTCTCTAATCCGTCAGAGTGCCATTAGCAGGTGCCACATGGCTGTTATCAGAGTCAGGATGAATTCTGACTTCTCAGGGCCAAAGGTACATCTCTGGGCCACCGACAGCACCGAGGTTAGAGCCGAGCTGGACGGAGACAGAGCGATCCATGCTCCATGGCCACCGGGGCCATTAATGTTGGATGAGCCTGGGGCCTCATTGAAATGCATAAAAGACAGAGGAGGACCCCAGGTGGCCGGCTGCGTCCCTGACTCCTCCGGCCGCTGTCCGGTCATTATTGACCAAGTCACCATTAATGCAAGGGACCAGCCCAATTACGGCCACTGACAGTGATTAAAAAGGACTCGGAGAGCAGCCGTCGCCTGAATTACAACGACATCTTAGCTTCACTGTGACATTTATTCATCATTATAGCAATTTAACTCCATTACAGTTCCAACCGAGCATGTATTGAAAGGCAATAAGCAACGATGATATTGTTACCTAAGCGAACGATTGTGGCTTCATTTTATGATACTGAGACACAGATGGAGATTCAGTGACAAATTCATTTACTCAAATACTTTTAGTCCAAAATGTTCATTTGTAAAACTTATAAAATATTATTCAAGCGGAGTTTCAACACAAAACTCAGTGTTTCATTGGGGCCTGAGGTTTTATTCTCACTATTCTCACAAACAACTGTTCAATGAAAAAATAAGTGAAAGGATTTTTATTTAAATTAAATATTTCTGCTGTTTTTCTGTTGACATTTTTACTTAAATACAGGATCTTAGTTG
The DNA here is from genome assembly GCA_016801845.1 of Polydactylus sextarius. NCBI lineage: Eukaryota > Metazoa > Chordata > Actinopteri > Polynemidae > Polydactylus > Polydactylus sextarius. Next base: position 23,936,818 of record CM028908.1, read on the forward strand.
TTCCTCCATCGCATTACTCATCATCCCCCTCGTCCAAGTGTGTCAATGTTTTACTGTATTGTTTTGTTTCATTTTAAATTCACCTAACATCTTTGAATCCCATGAAAAGCACTATATAAATAAACTGTATTCTTCTCATTATATATTACTGTTGATCCCTGTGTTGATTTATGTATAAAGATGAAGTCAAGTTTGCTCGACTGAGTATCAGTTCTAACGGATCTAGAAAAAAGAAAAGAAAAAGACTGTAAACTGCACACAAATGGGAACTCTACAAACGCTCTGCAACTCCAGGACAAAGAGCTCGATTCAAATTACAGGTGGAAATACGACACTGAAGCGCTGAAATATTTATAACAGCTCATCACAATACTGGCATCCAGTCAACAAGCAACAACAAGCAACATTATCAAAGCACTAACGTCTGCAGAGTCTCTGGTTTATGGACACACCAGCGACAATACGCAAACATACACACAAACATATGTGTGTGTGTATGTGTGACCAATGTCCAACTCTGACAAGCTAAAGCAGGATGAAAAGCATTCCTTCCATACTAAACATGCAAAGTGTGAAATCGATGGTTCGGCCTCACTGACAGACAGAATGAGAAAAAGCAACATGTAGTTTTCTCAGGAAAAGAAAAAAGAAAGAAACAAGTCTTTCACATGATTTGTGAGTCTGAGCCAGGAAAGGTCTAATAATATCTGTCTTTCCTTGCATAACACCTCCATCTGGCCAAAAGTGAACCAGACCCACACTCACCATACGCCCTCAACTCTCGCCTCACTGCTCTGTTTGTCTCCATGTGCTGTTAAAAATCCTCCGTACCGCCTGCCTGTGGCCTCAGGTGTGTTAAAGGAGCAGCAAGTTCTTCCTGAGGTGCTGCTGCCGCTGCTTTGTCACAGCTCTCATTCAGAGGAAGGTGCCTGGCCAAGCTGAGAGATTACTGACTGACTGACTACTCCGTTCTGTTTAGGCCTCTCATCCTATACTTCCTGCTGCGGTAGTGAGCAGAATAGACTTTACCTTGAAAGTGCAGTTTGTCAGGAGGCCGGGCATCTCAGACTAGTTGCGGCTGTGTTCGCTAGGAAGCCACGTGGATCTGGAAATAGTTGTCAAAACACCAGATGATCTTGTTGTGGAGTTCAGCTGAGATACTGTACTTCCTCCCCACGGGAAGGCTGCAAGCACACGGTGCAGACAAACAGACACGTACTGTAGGTCATCTAACACTGGCAGCTCTGACTCCAGTCTGAGCCCCCGACTTGAATAAATAATACCCTTCGCTCCTTTGGCTCGCAGTTGAAGTGGCCAGATCAGGTTCCTGAGGCTTCTACCGTTTCACTGGCAAACCTTTTACAGTACCCACATGCACATAGTCTATGTCTGCTAGGAGTTCAAACAGCCTTTTGTTGTTAAACTAGTCTGTTTAAAAGAGAATTTATTACAAAACATCTCCTCCAGCAAAACAAGTTAAAAATGCCCATCAGATAGTGAATACTGGGGGGAAATCCACTCACACAACGGAGGACACACAAACAGATGGGGTTGGTATGTGAAAGAAAAGAGTAGCAGGGTCAGAGGAAAGCGAGACCTGCAGGAGGAGAGGGGAGTTATGGAGGTATGACTCCTGTCTTCAGGAATGTAGTGCAGACAGACGACACTGCTGTCTTCACTCAGAGAGAAGTGCTATCAAAGGGTCAGTCTGTCAGTCTCAACAATAACACTGTGAAAGGTCTTAAATGTGTCAAACAGACAGAAAACAGTAGTCATACTTCCTGCAGCTTCTTCTTATTAAAGGCTCTGAAAATATATATTATATCTGTCACTTAATTACTATGAATAACTGAGGCCCCGCGTGAGCATCATATTCTGTTGAAGTTGAAGCGTCTGTTTGAGTCACTCAGTCGGAACAAGGTGATGTCAGAAATTCCCAAGTGTCAGTGAGAATTTAGTTACATCTGACAGCAGCTTGGTTTTTCCTTTTGATGAGAATTCACTGCTGTTAATTAAATCTTTAAAGTTCGTCAATAAAGAGCCACTTAAAATGTACTCACAAACATTTGGTTCTATAAATAAATTACTTTCCAATTTAAAACATCGTTTTCAGGTGCTTTAGATGAAACGGTAACTCTCTTCTAAATTTGCATTAAAGCTGCATTTTTAGCCTCTTTTTGCTCATTGTTTTCCTTCTTTCCTTCTTACCAGCCACACCAAGGGGAGGCTGTTTTTAACTTGAAAGCTCTGATAAAACCACAATATGCTAACTGCCCAACACAAAGACAGCGGATGAAGAACCAGATGTTATTTTTAGGAGTTAGAAAACATCACAACAGATCTAAAACAAGAGCAACCTGAGTTACCTACATGAAACTGAAACTCTAAACAAGTGCAAAAAATGCTCCTATCTTGGTGCCATATAGTTGGGATAAAAAGTGTGACATTATAATGCAACTGTGACAAAGGTTAATCTAGGATAGCTATTTAAAAATCCCACACATTCAACTTCAGCTTGTGTACATGTGTGAGTGACTGTGTGGTAATTTTTAGCCGAGCAGACAGAAGGGACTCCAAGTCGGGAGGAAAAACCATGTCACTATAGCGATCATGAGAAATCAGCGCAGACGGAAAAAGTTTGACGGCCAAATTACACGAGACGTTGTGCGTGTGCTGCAGTCCCACCAGACGGGAATCAGAAATTCAATAATAAAACGAGAGGACTCACTGAGAGGGGAGGAACATCTCTGTATTAAAGCATGAACTCTGAGCTGTGGCTGGAACCGACCCACGGAGACTTGGAATTACAGAGCGTAGGAGTTTATGAATGGTGATTGGCTACTGCTGACTCAGGCTGCTTCAGCCACAATGGCCACTAATTTTAGCTTTGCAGCAGTGAAATCACTGTGTGGAACCATTAATGCTTTAACCCGTCCCCCTATAGAAGCACTCTCAAACAGTGAAGTGTTCTTTGAAACTCTGATACAACAGTTGTCAGAAGTGTAGTGAGTAACAAGCACAGTGAATGAATGCTCATCAAGGTTCAAAGTCAGGTGGAGAACTTCCCTCTTTTTCCTTATTTCTTGAAGAGGAACAAGCAACAACCACTTGGAAACACCAAACATCTGTTGGATCCTGCTTCATAATGTGCAACTATTCTCCATTTTACACAACATCATACTGATACATTTGGGTTTTTGTCAGTTAATAAAATAAAATGTGAACATGAGAAAGTGCAGGTGGCATTTTTTCATTATTCTGATATTTTACACACTAAACGATATATTGACAAATGGTTCACAGAAGTTGTAGCCACAATTAAAACCCAACCTTTTTACTTCCTAACCCACTTATAAATATGTATCTATATATTTATCTGTATTGTGCTGGTAAAACTTTAAACATCTTTTGGAAAGTCAAAAATGAACAACATAATAAAGTCAGTTAATCTGCAAACAAACATTGAAGCCTCATGCTGCAGCGTCCAATCCCTCGAGCAGTTGAAGGTGTCAAAACATATTAAAAATAGAAATAGAACGAGTGTTTCCCCCAAAACTGACAGTGAACCCGGCAGTGCAACCATCACGCTTCAGAGCTTCGTTGCTGGTGTTCTCCTACCTTATCGTCCTCACTGAGATGCAGTATTTCCACATTAGAGTCCACATGCCCCTGACATCATTAGGATGGAAACTTCTTAGTCAAGTTCTCTGATGTGAAGATCCAAAAAACACCCAGATGTTTTTCAGGCAACTACAAGTTGACAACTGTCTGCACGAGAGAGACACATGTAGGAGTCCTCCTCCTACCAGCATCCACCCATGCCACTCCTACACTCACTTCTTCACTTGACCACAAAACATGTACTAGTCTTTTCCTGTTCTTGGGGGGAAAATGACTAATTCTCTTTTGCGGAGGTTGAGTTCCTATTTTTCCTACTTTTACTCAGCAGTCTGTAGTTTGTCTCCACAGAGCAGAGCACAGACTTATCCAGCATTACCAAGTAAGGCCAGCAACTAAGTGGTCCAGGCAGGGAGTAAAATCCCTCCTTGCCTCAGTGTGTAACGCTAGCGCATGTTCACATTCCAGCAGCCGGCTGCAGCCCCTTCCCCACCAGACTACTCACTGTTGCCACAAAATTCCCAGTGAATAATCTTCCCGCTGTTGCATGGGAGGTATGAGGGAATTGTCTCTTTGTCATAGGTCAGATCACAACTTCTTTTTTTTTTTTTTTTTCTCACAAACTCACAACAGATAGTATCTGAGCTAAGGGCTGTTGTGTCACTTTTCAACCATTTCATAACAAAGTGGAGCAGAATACCATCAGAGGCAAGAGCATTAAAGTCTGAGTCAGCAGACTGGCACGTAAAGTAAAAAGTCAGTTGCGAAATATGTGATATGTGTAGAAAAGAAGGTGTAAAAGAAATGCTGGCCGAGTGTTTGATGTGAACAGTAGTGCAGTCTGAAGACGTTCAGATGAGTGAAGCAGCAGAGGACTTCAGCGGTGTGGACAGTCAGTGTGAGACTCTGTAGAATATCTTTCATTAGTTAACAATTTGTGACAGATCACAACCCTTTAGGTTGAGTGGTTGTCAGGATCCCAGTCACCACATCGCCAACCAATATCCTGAAATATAGCAAATCCTTTCACTGACCATGTGAGAAGTTTGCCTTTGTTATTTTAGATGTTTAAGAATAGCCAAGTATTTTTCGCTCCCTGTTGGCCTCTGTGGCCTTCCTCTGAGCAGCTGCCAAACATTTCTCTCTTCCCGTCTGTCTCTTCATCTGCCTGTCTCTCTGTCTCTGACCCCTACACTTTCATGGCAGGGTCAGCTATTTGGCTTTGGAGTCAATAACATAGTGGAAACTTCTTTCTGCAAACCCTGTTGCTTGTGAGAGTCTCCGAATATTCAAAAGTGATAGAATACAGCAGATGTAATTAACACTAATACAAACTAATCAACAAAGAAAGCATCAGTGACTGTGTGTGTGCCACAGGCTACAAAACTCTGATTTGCACTGACTGCAGCTCCGAGTCGCACCATCAGTCTTTTACACATTTACACTGCACAGCAGATCCAATATGACAGGAGCCCTTCAGACTTTGATGTTTCCATTTCACACCACAAGAAAATGACACAGGAGAGCGGCTGATACCAAACTGACTGTTATGAGCCATTACAGCCGCCGGGTAGCACAGAACAGGCCGCACGGCCTGGAGGTCACAGTGTGAGCTCAGTGACATTGAACGCTGTGAACGGCCGGCATGTTCACAGGTCTGGAAATGAAATTATTGCTGTCACCTCTCCACACTCCTCTTTAGACAATATTCTGTAGCAAGTAATTCACAGCACATGGCTGCTACTGTACCCTGCGCTCCAGCTTGTTATATAGTAAACCAAATGAAGGTCATTCCCATTATTTTTTGGGTCAGCTGGGCATTTGAAAAGCTCAAGAGGTTTATCAGAATTTCATCTGCATTTGTAAAGACTCCACTGTGTGATCTGAGCTCCAATGGGATCTATCTGAGAAACACCAAGGACCCACTTCACGCCTGTAAAAAGAGTCTTTGATGTCTTGAATTTGGTCTTCGGCTCTCTCCAGTCCCCAGTGAGTGTGGAATATTAAAAGGCCGTGGCTCTGTCTGTTAACTTCAGATAAAAACACTATAATCAGATGAATCCTCAAGGAAAAAAGGGCAAACACTCAGGGTGGGAGTGGGGGGGAAAGAGGAACACGCAAGGGAGACACTTTTATGTGTAATTATTCTGTCAGGAGTTATCAGAGATACACAGTGGGGATCGGGTTCAAGTCTGCCTGAGGAAAAGGCCAGATGAGGAGGAAATGTGAGGCAGAGTGCAGCGAGGGCGTGGATGATGAAATTGTAGTGCGGTAGGAGCAGGCATGTGGGATGTCTTCATCTTCAGTGCTGAGGGACTAGACTGGGACAGTTTGATGTGGACTAGTGATCCCAGCAGGTTTTGTGCTTCTGCCTTGACTCCAGCTCTGTGTGCAGCACAATCACAGGCTCTGCTCACTTCCAATCAATACACAAGTCAATGCTGTCAACCCTGATTATTAACACACAGGTAAGTCCACTGAAAGACAAACAGTGAAAGTTGACAGTGGCATCATTGATCTATTGGAGTTGAAAACAATGATATGTTACAAAGAAGCTATTAAAGAGTCAATTCACATGTTACATAAATCTCTTCTTATCTCCAGTGAAGATGCAGCAGCTAGCTTTTTTATTTCTATCACAAAACAATACAGCAGCTTTGAAACATTATATTTAAAATCACTTTTTCAAACTGTGTCCTTGATTCAACGACAGACTTCAACAGTCAGTGCAACAGTTTCCATAGACACTGTTTACTTTTAAAGTCTTTACAACATAACAATGGATATAAAATCCATTATACGTTATCCATTAATGGACATAACAAGGAGTATAAAAACAAATAAAGTAACTTTAAAATGTGGGAAAATCTAAATAGAAACAAGTCGTTTTGCATGATATAATTTATATATAATTTTTTTAAAGAGATACAGTATAATATATTGAAAATAAAGTTGATTTTAAGTGTCAGAGTCTACTGTCGTGCTGGTTTCCACCATGTTCACCATCTTAGTTTTGTCTCTATGCATATATTAGTCATGTGTTATCATATTAACAATGTGTCAATGACTTCAGGCCAAGTTTTTGCTCATTTTGCACAACAGTTTTCCTTAACCTAGAATCCATATATATACACATTTATTATATGAATTATTATAATTTATAAAAGTAAATAAAAAGCTACAGTATTTTAACTGCTGTTGACTCATAACCTCATTTTGACCGAAGCTCCGTCTACTGTCTGGTTCCCAAAAACGACTCAGAGCCCCACAGCAATTGAACACTTTCCAATTCCAGCACATTCAAAAACAAAGGAGTCTAGCTCATCCTCATGCTTAATGAAATTGGTCTCAACCATCCAATCAGCGACTAGTATTTAAATGGAAACACATGTGCGTTAAGCTGTGTCGTGAGGGGACGTTTTTGTCTTCACTCCCTCAGCGACAGAGGTGGGGGGATGGGTGGACTCATGAATAAATATGGCCTGGAGGTGTCTGACAATTCATCCTCAGAGATGCTCCTCTCTAAATCACATCCTCCCTCTTTTGATTACCTTTCTCTGAACCAGACTAGGAGTTTGCTCACTTTAGTCGACCCCATAGGTGTCTTTCTTATTACACAGAGAAAATGAGGGGGGATATATACCTGGGAAATTTAAAAAAAAAAATGCTTTCAAGCTGAGTATGTCACTTAAAGCAATCAGCCATTATTGCCGAGGCACATCTTGTAACACAAAAACTGGAAATATCCTGTGGAGTCTGGTACCAGGACATTGGCAGCAAATTATTTGAGTCCTATGGGTTATGGATCATTTGATCTAGCTTGTTCTAGTAAATCCTAATGATGCTCAACCCAGATTAGTATCTGAGGTTGGGGCCTCAGTCAACACCTTGGGCTCTTTCTCACTTTCACTCACTATTTATACCGGTCAAAGTAACTTCAAGATGTTTCCCAGCAGAACATTACATTCAATTTTACTCACTTCACCTGTCATTGATTAAAGTGTTGTGGTTTATTGGTGTATTTATTCCTGTATAGTCCTACAATGTAAGACTCCAAACCCTTCAAATAACCATTAGTCGGTGTAATGGACTGTTTTGACGCCATATGTGTCCACAGCTCTTGACCTATCCAGTTATGTGAGACTCCACTTGACAGTTAGTTTCTGGGTCAAAGAATCAAACTGCATGTTTGAATATGAGTTGGCTGCGCTCAGATTTATTAATTTTCTTTTCAATTCAGCTGCTGACCAAAGCATTTGATGAACTAGTATTAGCTTGTGTTAGCTACATGGCTGGGAAAATCCAATCATAGAGAAATCTGCACCACGTTTGGTAGATAAGTCTCCTTAAAAGACACAAAGCAGGATGTTAGAAGAGTGAATCAAATCATTTTTCAGTCTATCATTTCATAATACCATTGCTGGTAGCAATATCCAGATAGCCGTCAGGTAACCATCCCAAAAATACTGGGGAAGTGGACAGTTAAATTAATTTAATTTGAGGGTGAAGGACTATTTCCTACAATTCAACTCAATTAAGTCTTTTTGTGTCAGCATCCCTGCTTGGCATTGGTTTCACACTGAGCCCCCTGGTTTATGACACACAGAGGGCTTTATACAACTGTTTGCACAAGCTGGGTGGTACTTCCCTTGTCCCTTGATTTTGATGTGTAAAATCTGTGTGTGGCCCTCAAGTTAAAGTAGCCTTTAGCCTGGTAATTTGCAGGTCACTCCTTTGTTCAAAGCACAACCCATTGTCATATTTCCTAACATACAGTATGTAGAAAAAGCACTAAAAAAAAAAAAAAACTATGGTTAGAGTGAATTCGAAAACATGCATCACTTCACACTGTCGAGCCAATTACTATGAGTGGGCGAAACACACAATAGACTGAATACTGTGCTGGAGCTTGTCAGGGGCAAACCACAACAATAGCACTTCCATTCAGACCGGTTGACCTCTCTGACACGTGGGCCCCCGTGTCCTCGTTTCAGTCACCTCTCAACAGAAACACACAAAAAAAGCACAGGGAGCTGGAACGTGTCAAACATCCATCACTCATGTCTGGCCCAAACATGAGACACTTTATGAGCCAAGAGGACAGAAGTCTGATTATCCCGGGCACCAATAGTTCGTTGTTGGGTGAAATCCCTTCAGGGATCTTCACAAAGAACTGACAAAATGTTACAATATTATTAAAATTTCAATGTGTCTTTAGTGCAGGCTATAAAAAAGTTTCGCGCTTCAGAATTAACAAACACAAAGCATCTTACCTTTTATAGAAACCGTGCAGAGGCTGCAGACACAAGAACTGCCAGTAATCCAAACAAAACGCTTTGAACTTCAACATTTTCTCAGCCTGTTACGAAGGCTTAGATTAAAAATGTCATTGTGTGTAGAGTCCATAGAAAAAAACTTTCTTTTATGAAAAATGGCTGATACTCAGGAGAACAAAGTAAATCCTGCAAGGCTCAAGCTGAATGGCAACAACAACAACGTTACCCCACATGGCACAGTCTCATCTCAGCATCTGACTGTGTATCTGGGCCACATGGAGGGGGGCTGGACTTGCATCCCACTGCTCCTTTTGTTAATGCTGCGTAAAGTAGTCCTGTGCTGTCCTGTACTCCCTGTGCATCCAGGTATAAGATCCTAGTTCCTTGATAGATATTGGCTTCTTCCTTGGACCAAAAATTTGTCCCAACACAAATCTCAGCCATGTAGAAACCTCCTCCTTGCTTTACTCCTTCTGTCTACACTCTTCACTCACTCACTCACCAAGTCTTTAAAACAGCAGAGCACAGTTCCTGTCTCCATCATCGCTCCTTCTCGCAGTTGAGTTACAGCTGCTTCTATTGTCTAAGCAGCCGCTCTGACAAGGTATGACTCTGCTGTGCCTTGCCGGGCCAACAAAGCACACAAAGGCCTCCCTCTGTGGCCGCATCAATTAGGCTTTATCAGATGCTGCACAGCCTCTGCCAGCCCGGGCTGCTCGGAGACGAGCTAATCAGCAGCAGCACATGGTGCACAGAGGGGCGAAGCCGGCACCCATGAGGGACGGCTTCACACACACACACACATACACACACAAAGAGCACATAAAGCCTGGGCTTGTTGCCAGGACAACCCAAAACAGCAATAAAAGACACTGATGGACTCTTGATGTGACTCGTGCTGATTGGTTGAAGAAGAGATCTAAGGGGGTCAGGGTGAGGAAAACCAACCAGCCATATATATACCAACCAACCAACCATATATATATATATATATATATATATATATATATATATATATATATATATATATATATATATATATATATATATATATATATATATATATATATATATATATATATATATATATATATATATATATATATATATATATATATATATATATATATATATATATATATATATATATATATATATATATATATATATACATATATATATATATATATATATATATATATATATATATATATATATATATACACATATATTAAAGAAATCTTGTTAATATTACAATAAAAACACATCTCCCTGTGAAACATGTCAAAATAATACTGTGTTAAGTGGAACAGACGAGTCCAGATGCAGTAATGAATTAATGATGAGTGTAGAGACACAGATCATTAATAGTTTATGATTGGATGTGATCTCCAAAGTCCACATTTTTTTCAGAAATCAAAGTGTGTAAATTTATACAGGTTTTACATGACATCAGCTTGAAGGCCAAACTCTTCTTGGACTCCAGTCAGTGCAGGGCTGATGAAGAGTAATTGCATATGCAGAGTGGTTTATACCAGAAGCAACTGTTCATTCAGCTGGAATGTGTGAATAAATTTTGAACTTTACTGGTTTTAAAATGCTGCACGAACCTCATCATGTCAGAGTGCCATGGCAACTCTCTGTTTAACACAGATATCAGTGTTGGATGGTTGTTGTTGCTCTCTGTTGCCATGATGATTCAGCTGTCAGTAACATCCTGGCAAGAACGCTGAAATGGGAAGCTGGATGCAATACCCAGCATTCATCTCTGCCTCTGTCAGCTCAGCTCACAGTGCAGAGGACCAGGTCCAGGTGGGGGAGCCACTGCAAAGCGATACAGCAATTATTCAGCTCTGTCACGCTGCTGTGAAGTGAGAACAGACGGCATTTTTGCAAAAAAAAAAAAAAAAAAAAAAAAAAAAAATTAAAGGCTGTGAATCATGAAAAGGCAAAGGAAAGTTTACACACTGTGGGCTGATGCTGCTGAGCAAAATGCAAAATCCCATTTCATCTCATTCTAGTGTATGTGTTACATCGTTGAACCAGCTGTTCAAAGCAACAGACTAATGAATCTAAAAGTCATAAAGTGTTTCAGTAATTAAAACCAAGAGAATAACATTCACAATATCCTGCCTTTTATTCTACAGTGAGAAAAAATGTGTGTGTAACTAGACAAGCTGACATTACTGTGGTATTTTCAGTCTCTCAATCAAATCAAACCTCCTCCGAACCTCCGTCTTTATTAAATGCTCATGTTTTGATCATATTCTGGGTGGCTTGCTAACAAAGAGGCCATCAGGGAACAGCTAAAGACCAAGTAATCTGGTTACATGTGGACCTTTGGTGAGCTGCCACATCTCTCCAGTTTCCCCTTTTACAGTATCATGTTTCTGATATGTATTAAATGATGCATTATTGATATGATGATTCTTGGTGAGCTGCTCCACACTGTACTCTCACATCCACACAATGGAAACATAACCAGTTTCAAACCACGTCTACATAAACTCACTTCTTCAGTCAATCGTGACTATCTGGAGCTCCCAAAACATTTACCATCATTTAATTTAATTGAGTTGAAGAGTTTGTCTTCCTGGAAAATGTCCAGGTGTTTCAAACTTTATAACAAAGATAAAACTTTCAGATAAAAATGAATAGTCTCCAATTCCTAAATGAAATTTCCCAATAACATTATTAGGAAATATGCTTTTGAAAGTTAATCCAGAGCACAGGTGACCTGAGGCGACTGTTTTCACAGGCTCAATAAATCTTCATAAAAATGGACTGAGCTTGGTGTGTAAAATCAGAGAGTGTTTAAAAGTCCATGGTGACAATTTACATTTAAGCAGTGATGCAATAAAAGTCATTTCCTTTTCATTCATTCATTACCACCAGAGGACAGGTTATGGACTAGGCCACACATGTTCCTCTCGTCTCATCAAGGGCCCGTGTAAACACTTTCCTTTGTCTCACTGACAGAGGGATGGGTGGGTGATCCACTCGGGGGGGGGGCACATTACTGAGCAGACGGTGCAACCAAATGAGAGACCATCTATCGTGAATTTATAGAGCATGCTGGGGGGAGTGAGATGTCGTCCGTGCTTGATCACCTCTTTACCCCCGCATACAAAATGTAAATCCCATGTTGGACTCTTCATTAATTACTGCTGCTTTGGTTTCAAAATTCATCCATTCAATATGACAATAGAGCCCCAGTAAACTGACGCCCTTGGTCATCTATGAAGCTACGAAGCCAACCATGAATCTACGGTAGGAGCTGTTTGTTGGCTGTACCAGGTGCAGCTCTTCCTACATGCTCAGCTGTGGGTTTTAGTGAAATGAGCTGGAGTAAAGCGTTATGGTAATAACTGCAGAATCCATTTGGCAACTGGGGAAGGACAAGCCCTTCAATCCAGCTGAGCTTTGCTTTAATTTGCAAGATTCAGACCTGGGAATCAGCCCCCCACCCCACCCCACCCATGGTACAACTAGTGCCTCTAGCAGGTCAGGGTCTAACCAGCATTATAAATGTGCAAGTCATTTTGTAATGAATAAAATGGCTCTAAAGTCTCTGTATGTGTCTTGATGGTGTTCATGAATAACTCAGGCTGTCAAACCTCTGTTTAGTTGAAAGGAAACTTTGTCAAACCAGGTTTTATTCTTAAAATTGAGTTTATTATGACTTTTGTTAATAATAACAGTTTTCTCACCACCTCTTTTATAAGGACGTATATACACAGTCAAGAAAGAGCTACATAATTTGGGGGTAAGCTACAAAAAAACTTTAGTTTAACAGCATCCTGCTGTTGCAGTCTGACCTTTTTCCAAGTCTTTATGTTCCAGGTTATGTGGTTGAGGTCTGGCCAGCTCTTGGCAAACCCTCAGTGTTTTCCGCCTCCTCTACAGTTTTCAACCAAAACAGTTTAACATTTGCGGTAGAGGATGTTGTATCCAGACCATGTGACAGTAGATGTTGACTTTAGAACATCCTGCAAAACTCAAGGCCACTGATTTCTAACTGGTCATACAATCAGTTTTAAAATATTTGCACATGGATGGAGTTCAGATTAGGTGAAGATGGAAGTTATGGAAAATAAACAATAGATAAGGTTTAGGTTTAAACCAAAGAGCTTGTTAGATGAATATCATCCAATACCAGCAGTCCAAAAACAGAGCAACACAATAAAATAAATGACCAACAATAATAATCAACTGACTGACACAAACACACATACATATGTGAGCACACATACTGTTAACATGTAGATACTAAGTTCAAAATGAAGACAACTGTGTACCTGAGTGCAAATAAATTCACAAGTAAACTTTAAACAACAAGGATATTCTAATATATTCCATCTATTCTCTTATATTATCTACTTATACATACAAACGTCCTATAGTGGCATCTTCATTCATATAGGAGCATGTTAATGTAGGTGAATGCTGAAGTGCTGAGTGGTCATGAAGACTAAGATAGCGCCATCTCTCTACACATGGTGGTACTCTCACTTTAGGAGAGAAAACATCAAATAACCTGCTAAATGTTCCAAACTGAAATTAGAGCCACAGGATTTTCTTTCCGGTCTGTTACTCTCTGAAACTGGCAGCTACACACAAACTGCTCAAGGCCCAGAGAAAAGCTGGACAAAGCTGAGCGGAGCAGTAACATTTTCTTTTTGAACCCTCGCTGAGTCAATGACACGGTTGTTAGCATGTTACTGATGAGCAGTTTGAAACGTTTCCCTCCGAAAAAAAATAAAAAGGTGTCAGAATCAGAGAAACTTACTTCAAGATGAAGTTTACTTTGATCATAAAAAATTCACTGCATCTACACAACTTTTAGCAACTACAGTCTGATCCAAGAACAAAAAAAAGAACATAGGGAACATTATGTCGTTTTTACATGGTAGCTCTGTTTATAGAACATGTTTCCTTCCCACTGCAGCAGGAACTGATTATTGGAAAAATACAGCGGTTTGTATTTCCTCAAGAAAACCAGCTGAGGCAACAAACCTCCGCCAGCAGTCGTACTGTTCTGCTGATTCAGTTGGCAGAATAGATCCCATTATCTTGTTTATCCTCATGGAAATTTAACAGTTTACCATGTGACCTACATTTATTTTCTGAACAGATCCGTGTCTCAGACAGGCGTCTGAAGAAACAGAGCGTGATGGGGAGGGATATTTACATGATGATACAATCAGAACTTTTATGTTTAGTTTCATCTGAATGTGAAGGTGAGTTTCGAGGATGACACACTGGCACCGTTACACGAGGGCGGCACCTCAGGCCTGACCTCCGTCCCTCACGGTTTATTAAAGCCCTCACTCTCCTGCATCATGTACTGTTTACTGTCAGATACGAGCTTCATCTGCTGCTCGCCTGCTGTGTCTGGACACTGTGGTAATTCCCTGTAAAGAATAAGACCCTCTCCCTACAGAGATGCCAGCGAGTGATGAACAGCTAGCTTCTGGCCTTATCATCAACTCTACAGTCCAAGCTTAGGCAAGGCAATAAAGATGGCCTAGAGCATCCACGCTCGGGCCTAACAGCTCCCAGGAGCCTCGCTGCCACCTGGGGGGAACTGCCCTACGTGTAATTGCAGCTATTGTGAGGCCACGAGAAGCCAGCTGAGGTCTGAGCGGAGTGATGAGTGGGAAGAGGAGGAGGTTCTGTACATTATGTCCTCACATGGCTCATATTAGACAGTGATTGATAGTTATCTGTCTCCGCTTCAGCCCCGGCTCAGGCTCAGGCTCAAGATCTACCCTGGAGGATTGAGGTTTTTTTTTTTTCTTGAAGACCTCCCTGACTGAAGACAGAAGATTACTACTAAGCTGTGGGTGAAACTGCTAACGGCTCTCTGGACTACGGATGAGTTGTCACATAGACGACAAGGAAGCTGTCACACAAATGTTAGATGTCAGACAAAACCCTGCCACTTCTGAAAGATTTGTTCATTTGATCCAACGGGAAAAAATAAATAAATCAAATTTTGTATGAATGTAATCACAAGGAGTGATACGACTGAACTGCCATATATATCATATAGGAAACCAGAAAATATTCATACTGACAGACAAACACAGAGACAGACAGACGGGACAATACAACATGAACACATATGCAAAACATAAGACATGGACAGACCTGACATGAGGTTGTCAGGTAGAAGGTCACATGATCTACAGTTGTGTGGTAGGAAGGTCAGTAGTGTTACTAAAAGGGAGAAGTTGTTATGTTTACATATCCAGATGTGGTGTGTGTATGTGTGTGTGTGTGCAGATGTAGACAAAAAATAAAAAAAGCACAACAATCTGAAACATTTCATGAATATGGAACACACCAAATTTGCTTTTGATTATTGATCCAGTTGAATATTTTATACAATTAAACAATTAAAAGTGAAAATGGCATGGTTAAGAAAGATGGGCACCAACAAATTCATCCATGTCAGTACATATGGAGTCAGTTAACAGGTCGGTCCAGTGAAATGATGAATAGTTTCCAGGTTTCTGTGATGCTTTGTTCAGAGAGTTTGGAGCAGCTTTATGAACCCTATGTGAATACTTTTTGTGCTTTAATTGAAAATAAAAATAAAGTGGTTCTCTGAAGAGACTGGTGATGGTGGTGGTGAGTTGATAAATAAATTAATTAATTAATAAACAAATGAATGTCTGAAAATAGTGAGAATTGCTCATCGCACCTTCCTCGAGTCAACTAAGCAAATCACAAATCATTTCATTTTACTTCACACTTACTGTGCTCTTTCCTCTAAACTTCATTAACTACACAAATGACAGTTTTTACACAGTCTGTGTAAGAGCTCTGGTAACAAGTTGTTTTCACAAAATATTGCTGTTTCCCATAAATAAAAAAATTTTGTGGAAAAAAAAAAAAAATGTTGGTAGAATTTTCTGTATAACTCAATATATTTTTATAAAGACTTGTTTAATAAAATATTACACTAATGTGTGTTTATAAATTGAAGCCTCTAAAGTCTAAGAATGAAGTCAGTGATGTCAAAACTTTAATGTTCATCCTCAGAAATCTGTCAAACCTTCTTCATGCTGTTGTAATATTCTGCTTCTTTACCTCAAACTAAATACAATACAACACACTAATACACAACCATGAACTGGAGGGACGGTGGGAAACAAGAATACTTTAACTAAATATTACTTTTATGTGCTACTTTTGTTCCAATGGAAATATGATGATTTTCCTCTGAGACTCAGTGTGAGGTTAGTCATCAGTCAGACAGAGTTAGAGAGCATTTATAGATGCTACTTATCTTCATCAACCACCACAGCCTTCCAGTCATCTGAGGATTAATCTGCTTCTGAGGTGGGGAACACATTAGCGAAGCCTTGGAGCTGTGCTCCCTCTAGTGGATTTCTGCCCTAAAGACGAACAGCGGGTGTGAACACACCAGCGGAGGTGCAGTCACGCTTTGTCTGTGTGCTTCACATGAGGTGAGAGCTCAGTGCTAAATATCAGTGGTATGTTGTAAATGTAAATGTTTTCAAACCATTGCATGTGTTGTCATTTCTCAAGTGTATTTTCTGACTTTAAGAAAACAGTTTAATTGCTTCCAACCTGTCAACAATTACTAAAAGTAAACGTATAGACGGGTTCTTTGTATAAAGGAACTGTGTGAGAATGAATGTGATTTAAAAACATTTTGAGTGGCCACAAATACAATAAAACACTATATAAAAAAGTCCTTTTACCACATTAATCAACTATAATGATTATACAACAACTGAATCATAACTGAAGCATTCAAGTTGAACAGGAACTCAACTATTACCAAACTACAGCTGTTTTTTTTCTTCTCCATTTTTTTTTACCATTTTAAGACATTTTTTGGAGAAAACAGCATCTAAGCCTGGAGCCCAGTTGTTTCCTGTGGCGTCAGCTGAGAGCTGCCGAGTCTCGCTCCAGCTTCTGTAGCATGTGACTCCTCTGAGGAGACAACAAATGTTGATCTGAGGTATGTTTCTCTTTTTCATAAAGTCTAAATATCTTCACTGGCTGCCATTTTTTACTGTTTATATTTTACCAAGTGACTCTAGCCAAATCCAGGAGAAGGAATGTATGTATGTATGAACACACACACACACACACACACACACACACACACACACAGTCTGCTTTCCATAACTTCAGGGGACATTTCATTGACTTGCAATCATTTCCTGGAGACTTTCCTGGAAACCCTTAACCTTAACCAAACCTTGAATTATGTCTTCAATTGTTTGTTTCTTACATTATGGGGACTTTTGTCCCCATAAAGACAGAAGACAGGTCCCCATAACGTGAGTGTCTAAACAGATTTAAGATCACAATGTAAGAAATACTTAGACCACACACACACACACTCACACACAGCTTAGACTGAGGTTTCACTGATAAAGTTGAGGTTTTGTTCATAGCAGAGTTACAGCAGCCTCCCGGCACATTTCTCCGTGCGCTCGTCGCCTCGGGCGGGTAGAACTGGGGCCTGGCTGGTCCTGATCGTGTCTTTGAAGTGCTTTTGAGTGGCAAGTGTGTTTGGGCGATGCCACAAATGAGATGAAAGGTGAATCGAAATGTCAGAGGAGCCACGCTGTTTTAGACTGTGCCCATCGCAGGCTTTTAAAGTCACAATAAAAATCTTAATAATAGCAACGCTTCAAGAAAAAACAAACAAACAGAGTATCATGGATGCTGAAATAACAAAAGTTAACAAAACCCAGTTCATCACAGGTTCAAGTGAAACCTGTGATGAGAGGAGGTGTGTTTTCTATCACTCTGCTGCTTTATCAGTCATTTCTGAGGACACAGGGAGTTAAGGAGGCTGGGTGAAGCCCTGACTGAGCACAGTCACTGCAAAAATAAATGAGCCAGCGTTTGTATGATCCAAATATTATCAGGAGCCAAACTGGGCTGCAGCTACAGGAACAAACAGAATATTTCTCCATCTTTTAGAAACTGAATGGTAAAGTCATTAAAGCTCTTTTGTCAGTCCCAAAAATGAGACTAAACTGACTGTGAAGGCATCGTCGTAATGTAATATATCATCGGGTTTTCAGGGTTAGATGTCTCAGTGAGGTCTCTGTGCTTCAGGAGAAACAGAGAAAAAAGATGCTGCTCCTCAGTTTGGGCAGGTCAGCCACTGAAGCTCCAGCTGCCCACACAGGCGGTTTCGGGGTTTTCTTTTTTATGTACATAGTGTTTTGTTTGTGCCGCAAGTTTTTGGATCAGACCCACAGAAAAGTGCCCCACAGCCACTGAGTCGCATTAAGACAGAACGCGCTGCACATTCCTCCACGCACTGCTGGAGTTAAAGACATGATGGGATGTAACACTGTGCCAAAGTATGTGAGTACACAAGTCTGATTTCCATTTATGCTGACAAAATGAATTTATTTCTACAAGATATCTGAGTTTGATATGGGATTGAATCCATCTTTAACTCCAGAATTTCCTGTTTGCTTAGAAGTTAAATATCATCCCTTCTAAACACCGGCTTCGTGTCTGTTCTGTCAGTGTTGGGTTCACCAGTGGATATGTTATACTAGAAATCAGGATTTATAATGTTTACATCCACTGTGTCATTCCTGATGTCCTGAGTTTGAGGTTATTGTGGCAGTGGACTACAAGTTAAAGCCCACACAGCAATGATATTCACATCAATGCCTCCTTCTTTTTTGAGATCACAGACTCTCTCAGCTGCAGCCTCAGTGGGCAACGGACTTGGAAGTCCCAAATGTCAGTTTTTACTCCACCAGTACCTGAAAGCAGCATCACAGCCAGAAAAAGTCACCAGATAGCAGCAAAATCCAGATGTAAATTAGCTGCAAAATATTACCATTTGAGCCCATTCTGAGATCATTATATTTTAGACAATTGATCAAAACATTAACTCTGCTTTAAGGGAAATTATAATGGGCTATTTTTTTTTTCCTCAATACAAATGATTCGTGACTCTACAAAGATAATAACCACTTCTGATGGAGTGAATGTGAATGTGAACCTGTTGGGGCCTCTGGGAATCTACTTTTTTCCTGGATTAATTAAAAATCCAGTCTGTGATGCCAAGGGTTGGCACAATCAGGTCCTGACCCCGTCTGCTTCACAGCACATCATGGAGCACAACTTTTTTTTGGATATTGAGCAAATGAGATTTCAAACAGCCACCACAAACTGGAGAGATGATATATTTCAGCAAGCCTCAGATGCCTGGGAGGAAAGTGTTGCTGCTCACTTGGTCTATCTTTTTACTTTTCTGCCACCATGACCACATGATGTGAGCAACATCATATTCAGATTACAATTATCTAAAGCTATTACTAATGGTATCAATAAAAAAGCATTAACATAAGTGTTACATCTAGCATCAAGGACCCGTGTTTGTCAGACTTGTGATGCTTGATAATGCAGACTGTCATTTGACCAGAGAGCCTGTGATCCCACCATACATTGCATGAACATACAATTGGTAACTGACATCTCTGGGCTGCACTGCACAGCTTAGCAGAGATGTATGTTCAGGTGCAGCTAATGTATTTACTGCGGGGCTAGCAACCTGAATTTGCCTCTGTGCAGATTTATGGAGACGCGAGGGCCGCTTTGATCTCTGATACTCTCCGCTGTGCTCTGCAGCGCTGCCATGAAAGAGACTTTACAATTAGATCAATTCAACACAAACAGCAGTGGCAGGAGAGAGAATAAAAAAGAGCCTGATCTATTTATGGCTTCCTTACGTGCTATGACAACGCTTATATGAGGTTACTCTTAATTAGCTAGAGTGTCTGTAGTCTTGTGGGCCATCTGACAATTTCCAGCTATAATTACTACCCCCATGTGCTGCAGAACTCTTATATCACTGTGACCAACAACAACAACAACACCAGCAATGTTGCTGCATACTAAACACACACACACAGACCTCTGAGGCTGAAATACCAGGGCCAATTTGAACTGTTTTTAGCTCCTCCAAGACTCTTAGCTTGTGTTTATGTGGCTTTGTAAGCACAGTTAAGACAGAACCTGCAGAGCAGCAGTGCTCAAGATTGCATTAACAACTAAATTCATGATTTTACCCATTTTCCTTGACAGTTTGAAGCAAAACACAAAGGCTGCTTCACGTTGCCACAGTCATCATTCAGTGTAAAGAGATACAGCGAGTGAGGCATTAAACTTTAACTGAAGAGCTCCCTAAATATTTTAATGGCCAATTTATTATAGACAAGTGGGCAGAGATCGACTGACAGATTTACCCTTGTAATAACAGGGAACAGTGCTGATACCCAAAGGTCTTGTAGTGTACTTTATGAAAACATGCTGACAAAGAAGTGTTCTCCAAAGTCCAATAAATCAATCCAGAACACAGCAGAGCAGCTTGAGTTGCTGTGTTTGACATTGCTGTCATGAAGAGTGATATATGTGGCCTTATTAAGCCACTGTCTATGCACACACAGTTAAGACAGACAGTAAGATGAATGTGGGTGCACATCCCCACCATTCACTGTTTGACAATGTATTTTCTCAATAATTAACAGCCATTTCAGTCTAATTGTTAAACACTTCCCTGTAGAGTCTTTGCACATTAATTACTCTATTGCTTTGTTTAGAAACGTGTTTCCTTATTATTAGCTCTTGATCTGAACATACCCATGTAAATTCCACCACAAAACAGCATCCAATCTGATTTTCACACCACAGATTGGATTAGTTCTGAATAGCTTTGCCTACAAAGTCCCAGCATCCCTAATTACCCCAAAAACTAGTTTCAAAAGCTAAAAGAACAAGGCTTTTGGTGAGATTATACTTACTTGCATCTTACAACAGAATCCACCGTCTGTAAAGACATACAAAGAATTAAAGACCACGGACACACAGGCATCAACAAATGGAGAATATATGGCACAACAGTGATATTATCAAAACGGGACATCCCTCCAAGACAAGAAGAAAACTGATCAAGAAGGATGCTAAGAGCCTAAAACAGCACTGGACAAGGAGCTGCAAGAACTTCTGTACTGATTATACACCAGTGACAAAAGTCTCCTACAGCCTTGGCAGTGGGGTAGGGAAGCAAAATGGAAGCATTTTATGAAGAAATGTAACATCCAAGCCTGGCTGCATTTTGCACCAAGTCTCCCACATGATTCCAAAACCATGCGAGAAAATATGGTGACTTTTGGCACAAAACCTTCACCCGTTAGGTAGACAACTGAAGATGCAGCTAGAAAATAACCAACGCACAAATCTTATTTAACTAAAGAGCGACTTGATCAGCAGATGATTAATGTTTTTGAAACAGCCCAACCAGAGCTCAAACATTTGTGTGAACTGATGAGAACTGGACAGGAGATGCCCTCACAATAAGGGCTGGATGGAAGAGTTACCAAATATTTCCAAGTGAAGATCCACACCCTCCAGTGACCACTTACTTTAGCGACTTACTCTGAACAGTCCTTAGCTTTACAGGCTTGAGCCCTGATTGAGCGAGGGTTGACTGTTTACGATGAAAAAAAATACTGCTTAGTGTAACCGAGCCTTGGGGGAAAGGGCTCACTCTTTTTTCTCACGCAAGCAAAGCAGAAAATTACTTTAATTTGACTCCCTGGATGTCAGATAAAATAAAAAGCCAAATAAGCGTCCTGGGACAAATAGATCTTGGATTGACAGGTGGTGAGATTAACCAGAGGTCAACACAACCCTCCCTCCCAAAAGGCTGCTGCCTGGAGCTGCTGACACTAATTTGACACATTAGCAAGTGTCACAACAGCATCATTTTCAAATGAAGTGCAACGCATCACGTGAGCCTGATGCATGAAATAACATTAGAAATTCTCCAGTACAGTTGTGTCGACTCTGTCTCGAACTCATGAATAATTCCATAGATAATTCCTTTCCACAGCTTTCTTTTGCAGATTTCTCATTAATATTGATCAACTTCATAAATATTAGCGCAGCTACTGAAGCAGTGGTCATTAATCCATTATGTCAGTTGTTGTACTGTGTGAAATGTTTTCTGTGAAACAAAAATTAAGATATTCTATAATCCTGAACCAGAAAATGTCGAGGAGGTAAAATACAAATGAAAGGAAAGAAGCGATGCTGTGTGTGATGATTATGACAATATGAACAGAAGATGTTCAATGTTTTCTCTGGTAAACTCAACACATTAAAGTCAGTTAGGCTGATAGGTGGTGAAATAGACAATAGAAAAAGACAATTATGTCTGAAACAAACGTTGACAACATGTGATTATATCGTGATTTGGTGCAAAAGCAGCCTCCAGAAAAGGCCTTGTTCTTTAAGAGCAATGATTGATCAAGGAAGACCAGTTTGACAACAAATTGAGCCATCTACAGTGATCTATAGTGTATAGCATCATTATGAGACTCAAGAATCTATCTCTGGGTAAAATATTGTAAGTCTAGCTAAGCACCCATGATCTCCGATCCCTCATGGTTTGTGCTTCAAAAGATGTAAGTAACCATTCAGACTGTTACCACCAAAACACATCCCAAAGCCTAAAGGTCTGTCATGGTCTGGTATTGTTTGTGTCAGAGCCTTTAGCAAAGGTAACCTCTATTATACTCCATTATTTTTGCATTTTGAAACGAAGACGACCGGTACCGTTGTACACCTTCAGATCTGTTTGCAGGACAAACTGAACAACACTACAGATGAAACATTGAATCACTTAGTATCTTCAGTCTCTAAATGATTTTTTAAGTGTTATAGTGAACAGTGAAATCGCTGCTTCCATTAATTTTCTTAATCAAGTTTATATAAATGCTCATTGCCTCATTGCCTGCTACTTGCTGCCTTCTTCTTTAGTCTGGAACATGTGATGTACATTTCTACCAAAACATACCTGCCTGCAAAAATTCAAATGCATTTTACAACAAGCTTCACAACTACAGAGAGACATCAACAGTGAAAGATCTAAATTGGTCACAACAGGAAGATTACACAGGCTGAGAGAAGACAGGGCACTGGTGAAAGGCTCTGAATAATAATAACACTCTAGGAAAGGGTGGAGAAAGAAAGCCAGCCGTCTTAAGACCCTTTTCTATAAATAGCTCTGCTTGTGTGACATCATCAGTGCTACGCAAGCACCGTCCACCTTTACTTGTGTCAGTGAAGCAGAAAAGACTATGTAGAATGTGTTTTAGTCTGTGATTGGTCTCATTTGGGCTTACGGCATAAACACACAAGCACACGAAACACATGCACATACAAAGAGATCAAGCTGCACTGCTTCCCTGTGCATTTAAAAAAAAAAATATTTTCCTCAATAAATTAGACACTAAAACTCAATCAAATCAATACCTTTGTTCTTTTTGCACAGTTTTTCTACATTCATTCACGCATGTTTTCTACATTCACTACAAGTTCTAAGACATCCGCATAACTACACCTCCTCAACTGAAGCATGCAGAAATGAACAGTCATACAAATACTCACAAGTCACCGTGGCTTCTGTGAGTCATGGCAAAAAAAAGGGAACAGGGACCCAGAGAGGCAGAAAACTGAGGCACATACGCTGACTGGCATTCAGTAAAAGCTCCCTCAACCACCTGACTGACTTGGCTCGCCTGGTCACAGCAGGGATGACGGTTCATGTACAGTGGTCTCATGATGTAACAAGCACCACACATCTCATTAGCAGAAACCAAAGCAAACACTGTCTACTGTATTTAACCTATGTAATCTATAGTCTTGTACAAAGACTCAAGCTTTATTCTCATTAAGTCTACTTAGTCCAAACCATATGGTCAATAACTATAACTGCCTGAGGGCAAGACTGTGTTGTACAACAACAGGGAATAAAAAGACTCTATATGCATGATTATTTTAATGTAATAAAAATGTTATGTGAGGCATTAATGTGTAGGTAAGTGGAATGAATGAGATCCCTCTTGAATCATTTAATTAGGTTCAAGAAATACATTAATTTTTAGAAGCACCTCATCTGTCATTATACGTCTGTTCTTACGTGTGTGTGTTGAGCAAACAAAGATTATCTCACTGCAAAGGAAACCTACGCAACATACTATGCAGCGGCTCACTGTACTACTGTACTGACAAAGGGGAGAAGGGATTGGCCGTCTGGTCTCTATGGAAACCAGAGGGCTGCTTTGAGGGCAGGTCCACAGAGGGAAAGGCGTCAGGGAATCAAATCCTTTCTGCGCTTCTCATCCAGAGCTGATGAATCCTGCACGGCTAACTGCACAAATGACTGGGCAGGTACAGGCTTTAATCACACTCACATTTAATACTTCTGAATATGACCTATTCGAACAAACACACTAATAAAGAGAAGAGTTTTATGCCCTTATATATTTTGCACAGTCTATTGCCATTATAGTCTATGTAATGGCATTGGTCTGTGAAATAAAGAAATGAGGTTGGAAGTTTCCCTGCAGACACTGACCATGGCCTTTTAGGCAACTGATGGTGATTTTATCATTTTTGTTGTTAGATTATACGGAGAAGAAGAATGTCGCAGGTATGAAGAGATAAAAGATTTCAGTATTTATTTAAAAGAAAAAAAAGTTTTGTGGACAGTAATTACTTTGGTAAGACCTTGACTTTCCACTCGTACCATCATCAATCTATATTTCTCTTTGGTTTATTTATATGAAAATTAAACTAAGAAACTGAACATGCAAAGCATCATACCAGCTGAACATAAGGATATTAGCATTAAACAGTGGGGGCAGATGTGCTTTGCTTATCGCCTAAAACCAGATAATCAGGGGTTTGAAGCTGATGTTGCTCCAAATACTGTTTGTCCTCATTGATCTGTCTGGTCTTTCCTAGTGAAGATGACTGTCACTCAGTGCTGTAATAACCACTCTGGTGTTATTTGCCGTGGGTTGCCATAGTCACAGTGAGCCATAGCATGTTGGTCTAAAACCCTGGACAGCACATCTGCTGCACATGAAAACATTGGATGTGTTGGAGGCATCTGTCCTTAGTGTGAAAATGTCATTAGTCTCAGCTTGAAATCTCTACCTGGTACAACCATTCACTACCCCACATACACAGTAATGGACAAGCATTAGCTTTTTTCATGAGCCATAACCTAGTGTTGGGATTTTTACATAAATAATGTAAATATTAATGAAAACTGACTATAATTCTTATTTCTGGCTTTATTCTTCATCAACTGACCAACAATTTTGGGTTTACCCACTACCCAAGTAAGAAACACAATAGACAAAAGAAACGAACAAACACATGCCTACTGATCCCTAACAATCCTGAACTAATCCAGTCAGGAAGATCCAGAGAAAACAGGGGTTATCTCCAGGTATGTGGTGTAAATCCAGGACTAACAGAACTTAAATGCTTGAGTATGCTCACAACACACTCAAAAAACACATTTTACCAGCAATAAAGATCATAATCTAGGTTTAATTTTGAATGCATGCTCCACTATATCGTGTACAGTCAATTTTTTTGGACATAACCTTGGTCTTGTTTCTTTCTTATCCTTCATAGTCTTAGAATCTCTTGAGAGTGTGAGAACCTCTGATTGGCAACCACTGATGTGGGCCTGCACAACATCTAACCACTGACTCAGCCAAGTGACAAAGACATGATTCATCACCAGCTTCCCAACAATTAACAATGCTGGTACTTTTTTTTTTATTGTAAATTCAGCCAAATCAGAAGTGAAGTTACAGACGACTAAACCTTGATGCAGCGGGGGATTAAAAAACATCTCCTCCAGCATCTGTGCACCTCTGATCTCATATTTCTTATATTTACTGACATGGATGTTCTTTCCGCAGAGAAGCTCTTCAGTGGCTTGTCGCTGTTTTATTTAGGAGTCCTTCAAGTAACAAATTCCATTAGCTGCTTTCCAATTGGAATGGTGTCAGTTTACACACAGGTTAACAGTCCCAAAAGTGAAAGTGTCTCAGCATCAGTTAATGGACCAGTCTCTGGGCTGGTGGCAACTTGTCACCTGTGAATAAAGGACTGTGGAGGAGGAGCAGTTAACCTGAGAAAACCACAACACATCAGATAATCAGGGTCTAGAATTTTCTTACGTTGCAGTGGGCTTCTCTTGGCTTTAGCCAGGATGTACTGACAGCACTTCAGTTGTACCTCTAATCACTGCAGCACAACACTGAAGTTTTATAACCTTCTAAAATATGTATGCCCCAATCAGGGGGAGACAGGGGAAGGTGGAGTCAATCAAGTCATGCGTGATTCAAAAGAGATGGCTGGAAAGAGGCTGGGGGGCGGGCAAATAACTTAACAACAAAATGGAAAGCTGCACCATCACTCAGCAGCTAACATGACTGCTGAATATACTTTGCATGTAGCACACACCACCGCAGTTGGCTGCACATTCCTCACAGGAATACATGATGTGCAGAAGCGGCTGAACCTTTAAGACATGACAAGAGGCGAGGTGGAAGGAAGCAACGAAACATCCATCACAGACGAGGCATTTACAGCAGTTGTCATGACAATACCGAATGGCTGAAAGCAAAAGATCTCTCTCCTTCCAACTCTCTAGAGACATGCTGACATTCAGCATCATTCTAGTTAGACCAAAACCGTAGAGATCAATGCCATGGCTGCAGGTCCAACAGTGCCATCCCTTAGCGCTGTTCCTTAGCGCTGAAGATGTTTTCAGTCTGCTCACAGCCATGAAGAAAAAAAACAGGGGGCAAGTTTGTAAGCTTGGTGAATAACACTGGATCAGTCACTGCACATGCTCAGTGCGCGGTGAATGTTTGATTTGCTTAAACCTCCTTCTTCAACAGCAGGGAATGAGTGAATCCCAAGGGGCCATCATCTTGTTTCCACAGTACAAACATCATGCATCTTCAAAGACATACAGACAAAAGTGACAATGACAACCACATTGCTGCTTTAATTTATCATTAGGAATTAGTCTCTTGGGAAACAGACTAGATTTGGGGACTTGGCTTTGCGTATTAAGCCCCAATGACTTTGCCATCAGCTGGAGAACATTATCGATTCAGCCTAATCTGGACTCTGGATCTAGTCTGGATCTAGTCTGGATTGATTGATTGATTCGTTGGGTAAGTGTTAGACAAAGAACTGCGAATCTGTTGTAGTGACCATTTGAACGTGTCCTTGAAGACTGCAGCAAGCTGATTTGAACACCAACAGAAACAGCAGCTATTCTTGCCTGGTGAAGGTGTCTTCTCACTCTTTTCTGCCCTGGGAGGGAGATGTCAAGTGTGTCTAGGTTTGTGTGTACATGATCTTTTTGATACCTTGTCACATATTACCATCGTTATTGTTCTTATAATCACCCTTTCCTAGTTGTTTCAGATCAACCTCAGATTCTAATAAATGTCTGCATAAGCAACAATGGATACTTTTAATGTGCACAATGCAGAGACTGTAAAGACTTTAAATGTAATCAGTTCCACATCAAAACCAAGAAAACAGAGTTGCATAAACACTTGAAAATAAGAAGCCAATCTCTCATTATTCTTCACTTTTCTTCGTCACAGCCTATGGAGCTCTAAAGCTGTGAAACATTGAGGCACAACTTCAGTCTCCACAGCCGGGGAGAGAGCTGCTGAAGGGTGTAGTGTGGGAGGATGCATATTGTTTCTCAAGGTAGCTGGAGGTTCTGTGGAGTTGTACTTTTGTGGCATCAACTGAAAGACAGGCATTAGGGCCCAGAAGCAGAAGCTCTTCTCAATCAAGAGAGAGAAAAAAAAAGCCCGGGGCTCACAACAACAATAACAACAGAAGCACTTGTACACATCACTCCAGTTGCAGCAGTACTGTGCCTGAAGTTGAGAAAACACAAGAAGCAGAATGGGAAAGAAAAAAGAAATGGGCTATCAAGGGCAATTCAATTCACAATTGTTCAGAGAGGTACATGATATGTCAGCTTATTGGGCGTGAGTTCTGTACGACGAGAGCCATTTTGCAGATTGTCTCATTGCTTTGCTAATCACTTTTATGCAGCCGCAGCAATAAGGACAGGCGTGAGTGAGCAGCAGTAATGGACTGTGTGTGTGTGTGTGTGTGTGTGTGTAAGCAAGGTTATTAAAGAGACACCTCTGTGGTCACTGTCTCCCTCCTCCGGTTGCCTTGTCTCACATTTGTGACACAGCTCTCATCCTGCTAGGATCACATAAAAAATCTCAACATTGCTCAAACCCAACAGATCCTGACATAGGATGAGGTTTCAGACTGGGACTTAAAAATCAGCCTTGCCACTTTGGTCAGAGCAGCCCACCACTGAACATAGGCTACACCACCCAACTTCATGTTTCCCTGAATATATGTTGGGTTTGGGATTTTTTTTTTGAAATACCCACTGATGTGAGGAACATACTATGTCACTGGTATAATATTGTTAATTTTATTTATTTAATCAGTTTGATTAACTCCGGGCACAGATTTTCTGTTTACCAGCACATAAGTGATTCCCAATTCAATTCCAACTGCCCCAGTCATGTTCACATCACAGACCTCTTGCCTTGTTAACATATTAATGGCAAAACCATCATAAACCTCATTCAGCAGCAAAAAAAATTCTTCTCACACGATGATATAAAAAGTCAAGGTTAACACAAGAATAGCTGTGGATTTACACTGAGCAGCACAGACGTGAGGATGCTGAAATATTTCCAGTTGATTTTTCTTGATGATGTTGAAAAAGCCGATCACAGTGAGATTTGAAATTCTTCTGACGTTACTGACAATTACAACAAGTTAACAATATATCAAATGACAATAACAACCCCCTCCCCCAAGCTTCATAAAAAATGTATTTCATTTTTATTCTAACCACATGCTGAATTAGTGGCTGTAATAAAACATCCAAAAACAACTAATAAAATCATCACATATTTTTCAACAAGCAGCCCCCTGTCTGGCAGACATTTAGCCTGGCATCACCACTCCTGGCTAATTAAAAGTCCACAAAATTAAGTGTGAGTCTGCTTCCTCTTGTTGCCATGTGGGGCTGTGCATGATTACACAGTTGCACATGTTTCATTAACTTCATCAGACAAGCTAGTCAAAACAAGATTTCAGTGCCGACAGTACAGCGTGCATGTTTTTTAATAAAAGCACGGAGACAAGCTGTGTCTCGAAGTTTCAAAGTGATTTATTTCACCGGCCAAACTCTGTGTTGTTACTGATATTTTTTGAGTGAATGGCTACATGGTTTTAAAATGAACTGTAAGGCTTATGAGACTTATGTGTCCTAATGAATGTGTGTGTGGGTGTGTGTGTGTGTGTGTGTGTGTGTGTGTGGTCACAGTCTTGAGTCCCTTCGTCTTGTTTGTGCCAACAGAGGGCAGTGTGTTTTCACTCACCGAGGCCTGTCCCCTCATGTCCCTCTGGACTTGTGCTTCAGAGTAAAAGGACAGTGTTGACAGATTGTTAATCTAAAATCTACTTTCATCACGGTTCACATTAGGCCAAAGGCACACCTGAATAATTCATCTGCACAGTCTCACTGCACAGAGACAGTCCTGTCTACAATATTAGTGATCTAACATTCACCTGCACTCACCTCAACTATTACCCCAAACATCTAAAAATTTAGGTGATATTGAATTTCTGTTTCATCCACAGAACGATGCCTAGTCTACAGGTCAGCTGTTTGATTAGCAGCTGCTGTTGTGATGTGACTAAAATAAAACTAAGAACATGGGATAATAAATAGCTTGAATACCTCACCTCCACCCTCCTCTCTACCTTCAGAGGTATGTTGATTGACAGACAGTGATATTCTGTTGAAAAACTGAATATTTAACTGTGCAAATTTAATTTACGCGCCACTGTCCTGCAACCCGTCATTTCAAATACGTGTGAAATTTAGTCCTAATAGGTGGAGACATCAGTTATAGTGTAACTTTGTTTATTTTATTAGTGTGTAACCATCAAATATCAGCTCACACAGATGTCTGGAAATAAATTCTCTGTATGAAATAGTGTTGTGTTTAATTTGCTAATAGAAATAGGATGAATTTAAAATCATTGGTTAATAATCACATTGATAATTACATTAATATTTCTTAATCTAAATTACTGCATCAGATACACCTGGTTTATCAAGTCATCACATCAGAAGCTGCAGTGAAGCGTGAACGATCACATGAACATTAGCAGTGATGTATGTTTGGTTTAATACAACACAAGATATGCACACTACCTAATTACAGAGAAAAAAAAACAACCAGGATACCAGCTGAGGACCCATCTCCACCTGAGCTCATGACTTCAACAACTCACATCGTGACAGGATGGGTTAGTGACTCACCAACACCTTAACAGCCTTAAAGCCTTCAAGGTTTTAACACCAACTCATAGGTTGAACCGAGTGACCCCAACGATCTAGACATGACAGTCAGTAAAGTCAATGACTTATGTTCAAAGACTCAGTAAGCGTTGATGGTTTCACTGCAGGATGAATATGTGAAACTAAAGAAGTCTTTTGAACCATGAGCTGGATAACTGAGAATCTTCACTGACATGTAGGATAAGTGAAAACAAAGCCTGGAGGACAAACATCTCATCTCAGGGTCTGTGTCCAAAACACTGCATGTTGTTGTCTCACTTGTCTATATCCTGACAGGTTGGAGCTGATGTGTTGGTACAAGAGCCACTTCCAATAATATGATGCAGGTGATGGTGTTAATGTTGTGGCTCACCGACCAGTGTTACAACATGTGAATTCAAGGCCCAGAGTGAAATATGTTGCTACTTGTTTGGCTTCTCATATTAATCTGTGGCATTTACAGAAACAGAAGTGAAGCCAAACACTTGTATTTGGCATCACACACAGTGTACAGAGTTCTTCCAGAAAAAGAGTGACAACGAGCCAGACTCAGTGACTGACAGACCAGTGTGTTACACAGTCACAAGAGGATTGACAGTCCTCACTGTTGGCAAAACTATGTTCAGTGCACATACTGCTTAGAAAAACCAGGCCTGTTATGAAACTTACACTTTATTCTCCAAGATGGATTCTGAATATGCAGGAGCCTGTTGTCAATGGCTCCACAAAAGTGGAGTGATGTCTGTTATAACTTTAACTGAATTTCTTCAGGAGATTCTCTTTGATAGTAATGAGTAATGAATGACTCCTCAACACCACCGCCTCCCCTTGTCTCCAGCAGGCAGAACAAGAAGCTGCTGTTCTCGGGGCCCGTCGAGCCACTGCCCTCACCCCTCGCCATGCGCGCACTATTACCACATCCTATTAATGTCATGTCACAGCCAGACAACAATGTAATGATGATTAAAATGATACTAATCGAAGTAGCAAACGGCGACCATTATCATTACAGTTAATTATCTCCCATTCCACTGCAGGGAGAAGTGACAGCGAGTCTTCACAAGCAAAATGAACAAAGATCAGTAACCTGGACTCAATGAAAGGAGGGTGTGACTTCACAGGAGGAGATACTTTCCTTCCTCACAGCAGTGAATAATGAAAACAGCTTCGTTGACATTCTGATTCAGATATGTGACATGTTGAGAGAAGGCGTATTATTATATATTTTATAAGATTACACTGGTTTTTATTGATATGTTAGTGTGATTGTGTTTGTCACTGTGTTTACAACGATCAGTCAAAAGATTGCCCAAGCTACAGATTGAATCACAATTGACCAAGTCCCAAGGTCAACAGCAAGAACAACTTCATCTTAAGAGGATCTAATTCAATTTGGCCTTGACTCCCACCCTCTGGCACTCACCAAGTCTTAGTGAGAGATGGGAAAACAAAATAGTATGCCCAGTAACCCAGCCAAACTATCAATCTGGCCTTGGACCTGCGAGGTTCTGCTGCCTCCTTCATGTCCTCTTTGTGAAATAAAGGGAAGAAATAAGAGAACAAAGAGCAAATCAACTTTAATCAATTGAATATCACTTATTCTGTAGACAGACAAGACCTGAGGCAGATAAACAAGATGAGACTTTATACGTTAAAATATGATTTAATGTCTGTTAAACTCATGCCAGTGTCCCTGTTGCGTCTGGATTTCTCTCCACGTTGAACTGCTGTGCATGAAACTGTAAGATATTTTTAAATCATCTTTTCAGCACCAATAACATAAAAGCAAGAATATAAATAATTTGCTATTAAACTATGTTTATTTATTTTAACAAAAGTCGCAAAATCCAGCCTGTCCAACCAGCAAACTAGCTAGTCATAACATTAGCTAATTTTATTACTATTGTATTTAATTATGAAATGTCACAATGAAAATTTTAAACCAAAGATTTATAACATGGTCTCCTTCACATGTTGTTAACTAACTTTCTGTCTGTGTAATAAATGGTAATTAGCAGTTAATAAGCCAATTATAATCCTTATTTGATGGCTAATTAACACATTTTTTTATTAATTAAAAGACACTTATAGACTCTTATAAGAAAGTAGAAAGTTGTTTAAATTAAATGTGTTTTATTATAACACTTATCAAGTGTTATTAATGTTAATGGATATCTTATTAATGTGAGGGGGCATAAATAACTTTTTAATGACACTTTTTATGTGTCTGTGTTAATTGCTTTTTATTAACACCTGTATGAGGTTATAAACATCTTATATATCATCTTATAAACAGCTTATTATCTGTTAATTACAGTCTATTACACGGATCTTAAAAGAAATTGTTACTGAGTCTTTTGCTGAAACAAAAGGAGGGCACGCTGTGTGCTTTACATTTCAGCTACCGTGGATCAAAACAGTAGCTGATATTGGAAGTGGGCTAATGAATGCAGCGCTTTAGAAACACGTTTCTTCTTTTTCCCTTCAGAACATTACTATAGATGTTAGAGCTCTGCTCAGATGGAACCAAAACAAAACCATTTCAGTTTCCTCCTTCCTGCACAAACAAACGTTACCCATTGTTTCATCTGCCCTGATTCATTATTAATTTTATGCACCAATAAACATGACAATAGCAATTGTTACAAATTTCTAGATATTTTAATAATTTCTACTTCTTCTCCTGAAGTTTTCTGCAGCTCTGAGTAGTCGGACATGTAAATGACAGACTTCGCATTTTTTATCTTTTCTAATTATTCACTTGTAATGGACAAATAAAAAAAAAAAAAACATGTGGCTAATGATGGCGGGTTTGGGTCTTTTTATTTCATGTTGTTTACTTTCTTATCATCCATAGAGCATGAGTGGTGTGTGTGTGTGTGTGTGTGTGTGTGTGTGTGTGTGTGTGTGTACGTGCAGTGACTGTCTCATATCAGCAGGTCACAGAAAGGACAAACCCTAGTTTTAAATCATTAATGTTTGTTTGTTTAACATTACAATGCTGATATTTTTCTATTGTTTTTTGTCTTTTTTGTGCTTCCAGGCTTTCTCTGGTTATTGTGTTTCATGTCACAACACACACAGTGAGCAATGAACACAATAATAAGAATATAATAATAATCTGACAGCAGGAGAGACATGAAACCTCATGGACACAACAGGAAGACGGACCAACATGTGTTTATATTGTAGGTGTTGAAGTCAGATAAATGTCCTCAAGTGCAGTCGCTTTGCTCAATGAAATTACTTGGCTTGCGAAGTTTAATCAGGTTTATTGTTAGTGATAAACAATATATATTAAAGCCATGAATACCAAGTAATAGTAGATACACTACTGTGTAAAAGTTATAGGCAACCCCACATATTTTGTTTTATCAGCGCTGTAAAGACCATACATATTTATCTCTCACTTTGTTTATGCAGAAATAATAAGAAAATACAGGAAAGTTGTACAAAGTATTTAAGAACAAATAAAATGTACTAATGATTCTGGATTCAGACTCTGGCCACCCCCACATTTATTGCCCCAGCAGTGCCTCAGTGAACAACAACCACAAGGGGTAAAAGCTGTTGGCAAAGTCACTGTTTCACACTCAGATCACTGATAGACATGTCTAGTCTGTCATAAACTGTTGGCAGATCCAGATGTGACAGGGGTCTTGACATCAGCTGCTGATCTCACCTTGGTCAAAATGGGAAAAGCCAACGGCCAAAGGAGGAATCCAAAGAGTCCAGGGCAGATTTCCCCCTCGGTGAACAATAAAGAGGGTCACCAAGGACCTAAAAAGCATGTTTTGGGCCCCAACTCATAATGTCTTGCCAATATACTTGTCACTGCAGCATCTCTTTTGGGTGAGTCAAAGTGAAGTCAGCAGCTGATGTCGAGAACCCTGTCACATCTGGATCTGCCAACAGTTTCTAGCAGGCTAGACATGTCTATCAGTGATCTGACTGTGGAACAATGACTTTGTTATCGGCTTATTCCTTGTGGTTATTGGTCACTGAAGCACTGCTGGAGCAACAACTCTGGGAGTCTGAATCCAGAATCATTATTTCATTTTATGTGTTCTTAAATACTTTGCACACATTTTCTGTACTTTCTCATCATATGTGCATAAAGAAAGTGAGAGATAAATATGTATGGTCTTTAAAGCACTGCTAAAACAAAACATGTGTGGGTGCTATAACTTTTACACAGCAGTGTAAATATAAATGTTACAAGATAATGTGTATGTGTAGGATTTATATTGACAGTGACAATTGTGCATTTTAATATTCCTATACATATATGTACACATGTATCAGCAGTCAGTGGTTGTGCAAGTGACAGCTCTTTTTGTGTCTGCTTGTTTTTAGTGTTAAATGCTCCATCGCTCCTACAAGAGGAGAGAAGTTGGAGAAAATTGCGACTAAGATAAAGCTTGAGATTCCTGGTTCTGCTGCATCACCTTTAATACTTTTTTCTTAAAGCATCAATCTCAAATCTGACAATGTTGTAGAAATGCTGAGTTAAATCAGTGGAGTGTTCTGTCAAAATTATCCTACAAATGATTTCTTCAACATTTGAGGAACCAGGTTAAATACTCATTCATTGTGACTATTACAAGCTTGAAGCTCATGTATATATATTAATGTAATGTAACACTGAATATAACCAGATCTTTCATGCATACTGTTACTGAACCAAGTCTCCTGCAGAAGGGCTTACAACCTGTCAGGAGACTTTAAAAAAGAAAAAAAAAAACTTTAAAATGTGTTTCCCTTTTTAAATAGAAGACGATGTAAAGCCTTGTGTGTCTTTCTTTTACTGACGTGGCGCCTGACAACATCTTAATACTCACATTCTCCCCGCCTTTCATTTTAAAATCCAAGACAGGATTATGCATGTTGTTATTGAATTAGAATGACATGGCAATCCAATTTTTGGTCGTAGCGATGAATGGATCTACTTTATACCCTCGCTGTGAAAATGACTCAGTGCACTCCACAAATCTGTCAGCCCCCCCCTCCCTACTCCTGCATTCAGTAAGTAAAAGTGGAGCAAATGAAAGCTTAGACGATGGGAACAGAAGAGGAAGAAGAAGAAGAAGGAGAAGGAGGAGGAGTAGGAGGAGGAGGAGGCAGATGAAGAGAGCACGCAGCAGTACTCTCAGCAGCAGTGGAGCAGAACTGATCACTTTCCTATTTGGTTTTAATTTGTAGTCAACATGGAAACCAGCTGTCGAACTGCCAGCTAGTTTGTTTTTTGTGTCTTTGAACTCAACACTTAGCGATGACACCTCTAATTCCTAAATCGGCGCCTTGAAAATTTCACACATTAACCTGTCGATGATATATACGTTAGCTACATACAATGAGCACAAAATATTTAAATGACCACAGGCAGAAACACTAGAATATAAATGGCGTCAAAGATGTTCAATCAACATCTGCGTGTGTATTCACTCATCATCTTATTGTCTGTACTCTGAGGTCGCACATCTGTCTGTGTATTACTCCTCTGGTCAAGCTGCTGCTACTATATGATGATACCATTTGTTAACTTGCTCATCGTTTGAGTCGTTGTTTTCTAGCGAGTCTCCGTGTCGCGGTCGCATCTCTTCAGGTCTCTGGTGTGTGTGAGTGAGAAGAAGAAGCTCTGACTCGTTTGGGGAGAATATAAGACATCTTGTCTTTCTCAGACTTTTTTCTAGGGAAAAAATATCGTTTTATATTTGGGTCAAACGGGTACATCACAGGTGTCACTAATATTAAAATAACCCACTTTCACAAAAACAAAAGCACATACTGACAACTCTGCGGACACTACTGGGTAACCTTCATGTTTTAATTACAAATTTCAAGCTCAAAAAAAAAAAAATAAAATAAAATAAAATGTGTCTGCAACAATTCAACAGCACTCAAAAAATCAACAAGCACAAATTCCTACTATTAATAATTCAGTCTACACCTGTGGTGAGGTTACATGAATGAAGGAACATAGAGTTCCTGACTGATATCAGATATATTACAGAAAAAAGGGAAGTAAAGCATGTGAATAGAAAGAGGAACAACGAACAAGCTAAAAAATATCTACAGCTGCAGGCGTGACACGAGACTTAATGTGACTATTATCTGAATCTGGAGAAAAAAAATGTGAAGCAGAGATGAGAATCCGGCAGCTGCCGCTCCTTTGGGTCCACAAGCTTGTGTTGTCTGAGCTGACCTCTAGCTGCATGTGAGACTGTGTGATTCGCTTTATAAATAACTAATTTACTTAAAAAAGGGTGTCAATTGCACCCTTTAAGTGGCGCAAGGTTGTATGGTTTATTTACTTTGATTTTTCTGCTCCTTTATTGAAGGATGTTCATCATTAACTGGCTGTTATAACTTGACTTTATTTTTCCTGTCTCCATCCTTGAGCTCTCAAACTGCCTTTAACACTGCTCTTCTGTAACCATGGCTACAACCGATCAAATATCCCAAAAGGGCAGCGATGAGGGTATAAATTCAACCCTTAGTACATGTGACTGAACCGTCTATTACCTGCCTTTGCATGAATTTGGAAGAGAAAAGTGAAAATGTTTCAGTCCAAACTAACGCTACATTTACATGTAAGATCATTATTATAAAACCCAACAGTGTTTGCATCATATAGCATGGAGGTTGTGTGAGTTTACACACCCATGCAGCTTATGTGATGCACATACACTGCCCAGAGTAACCAAGGATGACATTTTAGCAGATACGCCAACAAAAAGCTACATAACATTGAGCCTACATACCACAGCTGTTCACAGTCCAACAATATGATAATTTTATTTTGTAACTGATATAAATATTTATTTATACCAAAAAAAAAAAAAAAAGAAAAATAGAAAAGGAAGAATTCTTTGCTATCTGTCTTTATCAGCTTACAGTGTAGTCTATACAGCAGTTTACTGCAGAGGCACTTCAGTTAGAGGTGAGTCCATCAGCCTGATGCATCAATGATTTAAAGACAGACGAACATAGGAACTCTATATAACAACGTGGGACCTACTCAGGAAAATCCAGATACATCATCAGGATGAGGAACCAGACACAACAGCATTACCAACTGAAAAACATGTGTATGGATGTGATGTACCATCTCCTGGTTTAGCTTCCAGTAGGTGTTGATCTGACCAAAAGATGCCTCCTGTTTTCACTGCTGCTTTCAGACATTTGCTGATTCATTACAGTCACAATAAACTTGCTTAGTTCATATGAACATTTGGACTGAATTGTGATGTTTATTGTACGAGCTGCTATGTCAGTGAATCTTAATTTGAAGGTTCAGACACTCAAGCCCCCGCCTCTTGTCCTGCAGATGGGCGGCAGCTCAACTGGCAACAGTGACACTTGTTCTGCTCAGGTGGCGAACTGGGACGTGCTGCTATGCCAAGGAAGAGGCACATGAATTTCCAATACTCGGTATATTAACACTTAAAATAGTGCTTTATTGTGTTTAGATTGCATTCAAAAGACACCTAAGTATGTGCTTTGAGCTGCAGAAAACTTTTGAGCAGTTTGAGTCAAATCAAATGGTGGATCTTCAGTAGTTATGTTGGTCTGACTGTGGCTAAGGGCAGAGTGCACCACAGGCAGGTTATAGTTCAGTATATACTGTTACTTAAAGTTTCTTTCTTCAGTCTAACAAAATGTGTATGACCTTCAATCCAGTGTGAGCACACTCCTTCAAAAAAAAAAAAGTCATGTACAAGCAACCTCACAGCTTCTCAGAGGGAACATTAGACTGTAGTTGACGTCTTTGGGGAACAATGTATTTTCCATCTGGTTGTCAGAGACATGCGTCATCCCAGCTGAGGTGGGATGAAAAGAGGAGATGAGCCTGTGCCCTGAATGTACCACATATGAGCTTCTGTGGGTTTTTGCTTACAACAAAAAACAGACAGAGAGAAACTGTGTCTTACCAAAAATCACTGGAGTTTTGTGAATTCCCCAGATGGAGACAATTATCAAAAGATAACATTCATTTTTAAAATGATGCATCTCCCAAAAAAAAAAAAAAAAAAAAAATCTAATTCTGCTCTGTGCTTTAATCGCATGGCACTAAGTTTTCATGTGAATCAAAAGGACGGTGTTTGTTAAACTGGCAAAACAGAGAGAATATTAGCTGGAAAAAGAAGCTGGAGATAAATGAATACATTTAGTCAAACCGAGGAAATGAGCGAAAAATTTGTGAGACAGACAGAATCACAAACCACCAACTGTCAGAAAGCACAACAAACATCCATTACTCACTCTATTCACTGTGGCCTTGTTGTTGCCTGCAGCCTCATTACCATGCCGGCCTCCTCATACAAGCAAACTCCACATTCTGACAAAGGGAAGACTAAGAGATGTCTATAGCATATTGTACTACTGTAGTTACATTTTCCATGCTATGAGACAACAATTTACAAAGTTTTCCAATGGACTGAAAGAGGTGAAAATTTGTTTATACAGCAACTTCCAGAGAGACAGAGTTTGATTAGGAAGAATATATTATCTTGACCCCTGGACATTGCTGTTCAGCGGCATGTTCACAGGATGGATGAGTATTCCTGCTATCTGATTGCAGCCCCAGTATCTTCAAATTACGTGCTTCTCACCAACACTGAAATATCGGCCACATTTTCTCCACTGCTGCTCATGCATCTTTTAAAAGAGTTGTCTGACTTTGCAAGAGTTCAGCGCGATGACAATTATGGAGATTGCCAGGCGACGGCAGAGTGCACCCCACTAACTGAATAACAGTCTGCAGAAACTCACCCCTTTCACTTCAACGTACAGCTTTGCTTTATCTGCATTTGAACCACTGTTATCATTCTCAATTACAGAATTATGGCACACTTTTTTCTTTCCGAAACAACCGGAGCCATTTCAAAGCGTCTGACTGTGAATGTTTGCAATCCAGAATTTC
This sequence comes from Polydactylus sextarius, assembly GCA_016801845.1. Lineage (NCBI taxonomy): Eukaryota > Metazoa > Chordata > Actinopteri > Polynemidae > Polydactylus > Polydactylus sextarius. Next base: position 23,975,954 of record CM028908.1, read on the forward strand.
ACTGCATTATGTAAGTGTACCGACATACAGGGTATCAGGAAACAAAACTGTGAAATATGATCCTCCTGACAGCAAATATAGGTTGACAGTGGCAATACAACCAATAAATGTGTAAAGAGCACAAACAATCCTTGAAGCTTTGGCTCAACTTTTACTCCAGTTACTGACCTTCATGGGTCAAAGCTTCATCAGTCATCATAGCAAGACGCAATGAAGAATCACAGCTGAATTTGATAAGAAGATAAAGGGTGACCACTAGTGGTGAACTGACACTTGGTTTTTGGGAATAAATCATAATTACTACCACATGGTTTTATGGCTTTGCCAAAACCAATACAATATCCTTCTATTGTAGTCATCATTTGTGTGAAATTGTATCAAAGCTAGTGTATAAATTTTCTTCTTTTTTTTTTTTTTGTAGTCACATGACCTCAACCGTTCATGTTTGACCAAATATTTCTGCCTAATTCACCTTTTAGTTGAACATTTGAGCCAAATTCGAGCAGTTTGAGATATTGGACCAACAAAAAATGGCACCATTTTTAAAGCACATTTTTTAAACCATGTTCTGTAAAAAAAAAAAAAAAATGTAAGCACTTTTCAGACAATGCCAGTACTGATGCTAATATATCTGTCCACACAAAGGGTAGTCTGGCCAGACATAAAGAAAAAAGAAAAAAGAAAGAGAAGACTTCTTTTATCTTTCACTTTGAGAATGAAGTAAAAATATGAAGAATAAAGTTGACATGTCAAGATTAAAGTTTCACTTTTGAAAACAAATAAAAGCGATGAGCTGCAGTTCAACACAGATAGAGGATGAGAGACACATGGTCTTTGGTTTCATAGACAAAGGAAGGCCAGTCCCTTCCTGTTTTACACCTTGGTATGTAATCTACCCATGGATCCAGAAACCATAAACGACTGGTCACCATGTGACCTGGGATCCATCATGTGACCGGGACAATAAAAGCCAAACTCATCTTTTGTTCACACTCTACTCTATCTTCCTCTTCTTTACTCTTCTCATCACTCTGTCACTGTGCAGGAGAGCTCTCTCCACTGCAGCCCTGCTTAGAACACTTTCCTGAACTCCCAGGTATTGACACAAGAGAATACCTTAAGTTTTTCTATTGCCAGCAGCTATGACACAAAATCTGCCAGTTGAATTCACTAGTAAGAGAAGCCATAGAGAAGAGTTATAGAGATAACTCTGGAATTCATAATAAAGTCACAGGAGCCTTTTACCAACAAGACAATTCTTTCCCTTTTAGCCACAGAGTGTGTCACCACAGAGTGGTAATAAATATCATGTGAGTCTGTTCAGAAAAAAGAGAAAGCACAAAAAATTGGAAGAAGGATCCTGAAGAGTTTCCAGGAGAAATGAGACGAATAATCTCTGTAGTGTGTTCTTGGTCTCCAGGTCTACCAGTTGGACGTGTCTGGAAAACCTCTATGAGCGATGCCAATTCAATGGCTGATCCTAAACCCACTCTGAACAAAACTCAAAGAATCTTGAAGTCCTTCCCTTGGGGCAGCAACTTGGACCTAACCCAAAGACAACCCACCTCCTTCCTGTAGTGAACTGTGACCTCAACTTGGAGTTGCTGACTCTCATCCTTGCCACTTCAGACTCAACTGTACCAGCACTGTGTGAGCTAGCGGCCAAAAATAGTAAAAATGCAACTCTGAGTCTCCCAAAATGAAAAGAACAGAAAAAAATCACTGCTCCTCTCAGTTGTGTCAGGACTAGTGATAAAAGTTAACCTTGGCTGAGTCCAACACCCACTGACCAGGATTTTACCATCACCTATTTCAAGAGGACTTTGCTTTTGCTGCTCTGTTTTCTGGTGTTACTGTGACCAGTAGGTTTAACATTAGAGAAATGAGTTAAATAATTATATTATTATATGAAATGACTACATATTTATTTAGATTTTGTTAATTAAAATCCTAATAAATCAAATCAACTATGATCCCTTTGCTTTATTAGCGATGTTATGCAACTATGCATGACATGTCTGTGGACACTGCAGCTGACATGTGACGCCGCACGCTGGTGCTTAGTGATGAGCTGATCACAACTGTGCACTAGATAATCTGACTGATGCTATGCTAGGCCACTACCCCCTTTGGCATCAACTAACCTCCAGAGTGGTGGCAAAATCAATATGCACTTGCACACACAATCACACTGATTACAAGGAAACAGAAAGAAACAGAAGCTACCAGAATGTGGAACGCTGCGAAAGAGCGTCTTTGAAGTCAACCCAGATCAACCAAGCTCAGCATCTCAGTGTGTATGTTTACATCGCTGGGAATCTTTACTGTATGTGTTTGTGTATATGTTGGGGTGTGTTGTTTTCCCTCAGGCACCAGGGGGTGAACCGTCAATCTATCAATTACAGCTCAGTGCAGCCCCTTCTCCTCCCCGAAGGCACAGCAAGGCACATTTTAGTGAGATCAACATACCCGCCCCTCCCCCTCTGCCTCCCAGAAATCTAAGTTAGAGAAACACCACGCAGGGCTGCTGTATTGAAGTGCCTCCTGTGAACAGAAGACAGGCAGAGAATGCCTACTGCTACAGCAGCTAAAGCATATCAATATGTAAAGCCCAAGTAGCTACTTAACACCAATTACAAAGATATTTGCCCTGTGGCCAAAACATGAAGCGCGCTTGTTCGTTCTCTTCTCCCTCTGAAACAACCATGTCTTTTGAAGGGGAACAAACTGTTGTTTTAATAAGAAAGGGTTTAGTGGCTCCGTAAAGAATCTCACAATTCAGGTATAGCCTCATTAATTTCAGTTATTCCCAGTTTGGTGCACGGAGGCCATCAGAAGCAAGTATCTGAATAGTAATTCTCAGACTAGAGCTGGTTTGTCCAAGTTTCAATTTCAGTTACTCCTGAGTGCCAGCTGGTGGCGTCCTCTGTCCTGAGGGCCACTTGGAGATGAGGCTCCATGTGATGTGCTGGCTACAACCCAGCCACTCACCAGCTGTCTCTCATCCTCTGTTGTCTACCGAAACACGCATGGCCAAAAGGGAGAAGACACACTGTTCTTTCACCTACTTGGTTGTCATGAGGGTGGAAGAGCAGAGGAGACCATCCTTTATGCCTTAATGTGCTGGCGAATCCAAAATAATAATAATAATCTAACCTTCATGTTGAGCAACTCTAAGCTCACATGGTGAGTAAGCAAAAAAGAGAGAGAATGAGTGAGTGACAGAAGTTATGTAACATTTAGAGAAACAGATTTGCTATTGTACAACATTATAAATCCCTGTTTATAGAAATCTCTTTTGTTTAAATAAAGCAGACGTGACTCTGGGTTAATATTTGTAATGATATCACATCTTTCATCATCTGGTACGAGTGAGGTTGTGATTTGTAACAGAGAAGCACATAGGTCACCATACAGTTGTAGCTGCAGCCAGTGAACGGATGGAAAATAATTCATTTTTTGTGACATAGTGAAGGATTCAGGGAGTTGAGCTCAAAGTGAAAGAAAGAAAGGACAGAGTACAGGAGGTCTGAGTAAGGTCTTTGTAACAAAAATGTAACTGTTCCAACACCCAGAAGACAAAAATTATGCCCAAAGACAGAGGTGGATAAAGTCATTCAGCCTTGTGGAAAAGGTCAGTTTGGCTGCGGTTGGGTCTAACGTCAGATTTCATATTCAAAATCTTGTTCGTAGGGAGAAAAAAGGATTGGTTGCTTTACTTTAATTCACAGTGTGCTGTGAGGTGTTAAATTGCTCCTGTGTCAGAAAATAACAGCCCTTCACACTGCAACACACGCCCTTGTCATTAGTAGGAAGCTCGTGCTGAACCCTGGCGTTTTCTATCAGCAGGAAAGACGTATCTGTGTGAGCGAGGTACATCTGTGTGGGTGTGTATGTGGTGACAGGCTGTTTCAGGAATACCCTCCCCTCCTCCTGATAAACAATCCATCACTAATCACTTTTGACACAAAGCAGACGATGGCATCAACAAGGATGCGCTGAGCTGTATGATGTCGAGATAAAAGGAGGAGCTTCCTGTTTGTACAGCGCCTGTATACTGCTGCAGCCAGCCAGCCAAGCAAAACCTGTAAGACCTTTAATAGGTGGAGGATGACCTTTGGACAAGGTAGAACAGCAGCGGTAATACTATTAACCCTGAATCAACTAATGAACACATCCACATTGATTTACCTTCATGCCTGCTGTTTCTTCTGACTGCTTCAAAGGCACCAATCAGGCTTTTATTTGCACTTAGACAGGTCTACTACAACACAACACAACTTTACAAAGGGCAGGCCTTCATTTGAGACATGCTTATAATAAAGACAAGTATTTCCTTCAATGCTTTCTCTCAGTGTTGGAAGTAAAGCAGCTGTTTTGCCAGATATTGTCACTGATCCTATTTTTTGATTTTTAGGGCTGGTTGGGGCTCAGAGTTGCCTCTTCAATACCAGAAAGGGCCCAAAGTGAGGGAATTTAAGCCTCTTTGGGTTTTGTTCACATTGTAGGTAAGATGAAGCACGTGATTCATAGAACAAACAATGCTGAATATTAATCCATGCATTTGTTAGTTCTAGACTCGACTGCTGTCTTTATTATCCAGGTGTCTTAGTAAATTTGTTTAAAAAAAAAAAACAACTAATCCAAAATACTGAAGCAGAAATACTGACAAGAAGTAGGAAAAGAGATAACGTTCTTTATTTCATATTTTCTGTAAAATCCTGAGTAGATATATTTATATTTACAAAGCCCTTAATGACCAGGCTCCTTCATACCTTAAAGAGTTCATGGCTCCTTATCATCCCAATAGATCACTTCAATCACAAACTGCAGGTTTACGTCTCTCTTATGGAACCAGCTCCCAATTTAGGTTTGGGAGCCAGAAGAGTCAGACTGACAACTTTCCTCTGTGATAAAGTTTATAATTAAGGATGATTCAGGTGGGTCCTGAAGATCATGTTTTATATATTTCATTTTTAACACTTCCCTTCATATATTACCAGTTATATATATATATATATATATATTATTGTTTTATTAATTTATTCATTATTATTTTTATTTTTTTTTAATCATTTAAATACTTTATTCTTTACTTTTGTTTTATTGTTTAGAAAGCACTTTGGTCACCTGTGGGCTGTGTATACGTGTATGTATACGTGTGTATATAACTGACAAGGTAACCATATCAATAAAGTTCATTTATGACATAACATACAGTAGATTGGTGATATTACAACATCGTTTGGTTATTATATAAAATAATTGATTACACTCAAGTTATAGAAAGAAATGTCGTGTTTGCCCATGATGATTCACGACTTAATCACTGTAAACTGAATACTGATGTCACCTCAGGTTCTGGGGATGATATAATGGGTTATTCTCAGAACTTTCATTAAACATTTTGCAGCTTTATCATTTATAAGATATTTAAACAAATAAATAAATAAATCAGCAGCTGCAGCCACAATCAGAATGAGATAGTAGGAGAAGCTTAGCATGTAATCCTACAAAGCAGCTTATACTGGAACATTGGGAACTACATCAGAATGTAAACAGTAACAATGTTTGCACTCTAGCCTGGTAGCCTCCCTGTCGTCTTTGGTATTTTGTTGCCATGCTTAAGATGTTTTAACTCAAGACCTGGATCAGAAAACAATGCTGCGCAACTCCTGGGAATTCAGAGAGGCAGAAAATGTAGCTTTTCTAGGCTTTTCTCAACATTAAAATTCTTGCTCTCATATCTTTCAACACCTGAATCCCATTGTACATGTGTCAGGGAAGTCAAAGATGTAATAAGCATCATAGTTCTATTTAATTAGACTGCAGACACAAATTCTGGTGGTAAATCAGGATAGTATGCATCTGCTATGAGTTGAACACTGCAACAGGCTTTTCAGGTTCAGTGTCCAAGGGAGACACCCAATTTACTACACGTTTCCCCATCTACGGTGACAAGAAACCAATTAGAGGCACAACTGGGATTTGTGGGGCGTCCAAAGCTTAATGGCTTAAATGTATAGTAAAGCAGGTGGTAAAAAATGGAAACGAAAGCTCATTCGAAAAGGTGGTTTTCAGGGCCTGTTTGAAGGAAGGTAGGGTGTTTGGGAGTTATGTGATTGGGGAGGATGTTCCAGAGGGAAGGTGCTACAAAAAGATCACCCCAGGTCCAGAGCTAAGTCCTTAGGGTTGGATCTACAGACCTGTGGTGTTGGGTAGAGAAATGGCAGGGGAGGGGCTAAAGATAATCCTGTGTTTTACTGGGAGATTATAGGAGCGACTGTGGTGACACAGCAGGCGTCAGGTGAGCAGGTCTGAGATATATTTGAAGTTTATTGATGTCTTATACGGTGTCAGCGACAGCACCCTCTGTGTCGTCACGTAGCCCGTCCAGCCCCCTCTCCGTGGGCTGACGTGCACCTCCCCAATTTTTTGACTATCCATCAAAACGGCGGAGAGCACACGGAGGCTGCATAGCTCTGATTGGTCCACTAGAAATACATCATTTCTAGAATCTCACTTTGCTTGTTGTATTCCTTCAACAACAACACCATCGCCACGCGTCTCCTCTTTAGTTCCTTAGCATTTGCAATAAAACGATTTGGTTGATCAATGTGGATCAGTTCCAATTCCAACAAACATCTTCTCTCGGTCTTCATTGTTTGTTGTGTGTGGAGGAACAAGGCCGGGCAGTAAATAAACAATCAACAACAGTCAATAATCATAACAGAAAGAAACGTATCGCCTCCTACTGTTCTGGCAGTGAACTGCTTTGCGACACCTGCCAACTGACAGAGAACTCTACACAGTCGGAGAAGCTTGGTAAGTCTGGGTTGAGGAACATTATACACCCAGACTTTAATGTCAGTGAGACAGGAAGTGAAGGCGGTGTGAGTGATGTAATCTCATCACCCTCCACACACACACACACACACACACACACACACATATCTGTAAACATCTGTAAACATCTGCACAGCTGGTAAATCAGTCTGAATAAATAAATTAAACACAGATTGCAAAAACCTTCCCATAGTCAAATTTGTGTGAGTAATTAAAACTGACATTTTGAATTCAATCAGATGTACAACTGGGTTACATTTCAATGAGTCACATTTTTGTCTTGTATTATTCTAAATGAGTGCAAATTTGACATGGAAACCTACATTTACTGCTGCTCCTGAGGAGAAAGGCTGCAGTTGAACTCACAGTCTGCAATAAACACATCTTGACTCTGCCTCAGGCTGAAGATGATGATTAATTTACAGGGAAATTGCCAATCTCTAACTCAGGTACCCAGACACTATTTCAAACCTGGGCAGAGCTAATTCCACCACATTAGACAGTGTCCTGAAGCCTTTCTACGTGACATTACAGCCAATAAAGGCTATGTTGATAGCAACAGCATGGAATTTATAGGACAAATATAACGATAGGACTTTTCACTGTAGTTTTTGCAGCGGCTCCATGATTACACACAAGACAAATATCCAGCAACTGTCTCAATCAAATAATGTGCATGCTTAGTGCAGACTGAAATGCCCTGAGGTCTTTGTGATCATACTGAGTGATCACACACACACAGGGAAAGAGAGAGAGAGAGAGAGAGTGAGAGAAAATGTGAAACAGTGTATTTGTAAAAGAGCACTTTCAATGCTAAATTAAATCCGTCCTATAAACCTCCTGAATTTCATTTTCTAGAATGATTACATGTAGAAAACCATGTTTTTGTCTCAGAGGGGATGATGCTACTTGATTAGAGAAGAGACATCAGCCAGATTTGATGGCAATGAAAATCTAATCGTCTGGTGATATGTTTAGAAAATGAAAATGCATTTTTTCCTATTCGCTCATGAGGCAAATGGAAAGTTGTGCTTCACACATCTCACACACACAGGCCTCAGACAGACCTCACACTCAGAGAACAAAAGGCTGACATACAGAGCCAAGGCGGACGTATTTGCTACCTGGTGTTATCTTAAAGTCACAAGTCACAATGTGTAACTATCTTGATTTTAAACACTCAAAAATTGACTAAATCTATGCTTTCTAACAGAATGCAAAGAAATACTAGTTTTGGATTAATTGTTAATTGATGATAATGAGCTACAGCTTCACTGATGTTGACTTTTTATTTATTATTATATACCATTTATTATTTGACTTGTGACTTATTAGAATATTTGTTATTAATATGATAGCAGGCTCTCTTGTAATTCGATGATAATAATGGCTATTTAATCCAATCACAACTAACACCAAAGCAGATCATATTCAGTTAAAATAGAAGTTGATGATTGCCTCCAATGTAACAATAAAACAAAAGCATCACTAACCCCCAGTGTATGAAACTCCGTCCCTGTGACACAAAAGCCTTGTTCTTGGCAATAGTCATGTTTGTTTACAATAATTAAAACTAATGAGTTCAAATTAACATGGTAATGATTTGTTGATGTCGAAATGCAACATGGCGCACTTTAATGAAGGTCTTAAATTCAACCTGCCGATACTGACACCTGTTAACAGTTACACACAGCTGCTGCCATGGAAACAATTAGCACCTTCCTGTCTTTTTGTTCATGTTTTTCTGTCTTGTTTCATTCTAAATACACACACACACACACACACACAAGCAGCCTCATTCACATTCATTAGTTTCAAAACTTGCAACTAGACAACGGTTTATGATCATTTGATCTTGAGCCAATCCATCTCATGAGCGGAGCTGGCAGGGATGCAGCTAATAGCCACCATAAGAGGAAACAGAGCTACGAATCAGCACAAGTTGTTGTGTGAATTCAGTGCAGTTACAGCCTGAGTGAAGAAGGGAGGCTTGTATCTGTATGCACATAGATTCTGTATTCAGGAGAAGATTAAACAATAAATTATAAGTTAGTGGAATAATAAAAAAGGTAAAAAAAAGTGTCCAGTGTAAATCATTCATATAAGAAACTGCCCATTAGTTCATCAAGCATTGCTGGCGGTAATAGATTTCACATTTACACCATCTGAGTCTCATGGACAATGTCTGGCTTACACCCAGCACCAGAGAAAATAACACAACACAAGCCTGCGGGAAAATCCAATACGTTGACCTGTTCCAAAAGCCGTGGTTGAAACTGAACGAAGTGAATATACTGAGATTACATATCACCCTCTACTCTCCCAGATGGCCCCTAATCTCAAATTACAAACTGCCTCCAGATCAGAGAAATGAAATGTCACAGACCTTAGAGCACTACTGTAGGTAGCAACGTCATTCACAAGAAAAATGTTTTAAATGTAACCTCTAATCCTCTAACCTCTAAATGTAACCTGTAATCTCTTATCTAATTTATGACTTTTATGATGCAAACTGTAGTAAGAAAAGTTGGATGTACTGATTTCAGTGTAATCAGAAGTAACTGGGCAACAGCAACTAATTCAACGTGGGTGGTGAACATATTGTGTCAGTGATGCCATCTGGGCATTTGTTAAAAAGCAAGTAACACACTGCTGGGTTTGATTTCATACTGCTCTTTTGATGTGGAGCAGTTTTTATGTCATCCAGTTGGGGCTAATGAAGAGAATGTGAGGTGGTGGTGGTGGTGGTGGTGAGGATCAATGCCGCTGATGCTGCTGGGCAGCAGTGCAGTTCACTCTGTAAACACCCTCACATTTATCAGGGCAGTGCCAAAACCCCCTGCATGAACAGTCTATTTCAACTGCGAGAGCTCCCAAGAGGAGTGCAGGAAAACTCTACCAGCAGAGCCAAATTCACGATCGATTGCCTTCTGAGCCTCACAGGGAGGGAATGAGGGAGGAGAAGGGTGAGGAGGAGATAGTGGGCTTAGTTAAAAAAAGATGGTCATGATGATGAAGTGAAAAATACGATTCCATATGGAACACATCTGTGCAGACATGAGGGTCATCTCATGGGAAGAAAACACACTCAAACCTAATCTCTCTGCTCACATTCATCTCCTGTGAGTATGCTTATGAAGTTTGAATGATGGTTATCAACAAATGAGCTGTCCATTGAGCGTAAAGCTCTGAATACACAGGCCAATAACATGAACTTGAAATTTGTAGTGCCACTATGCTACACGGTAGATTTGGACTAATGAACCAGGATGAATGTAAAACACTACAAAAGAACAGCATATCTGAGTACGCAGATTGAGTCTGTGTCAGTTTCAAGTTTAGCAAACTTCATTAATGACCTTTGTTCGCTGGAGGATCTGCCCTCGTCCTGCTCGTCCTAGAGCATCTGCTACCACACAGCATCTGCACAGAAAACGGTGAGAACTCAACTCAACTTTTCAGCAGATATTAAGTGCTGCATTTTTGAGAACCTAAGTACGAGCGATATTGAATACAACCCATCCTGGGTATAAAGCATTAAAATCCCAGCAAATCCCAGCAACATGACCCTGAGTGCAGGATAAAGCCGTAGAAGATAAATGAAGATGGACCCTGTGGTTGTATGTCTTCAGTTGCAGTTAATTAGCATGTGAATTCCTGAGATATACTCAAAAATGTGTTTTGTGAGATTACAATGACCATTCACTTTTGATCAACAAAATAGCTTCATAATTAAGTCCAAAGCAAACACACACAATTTTTCACTAATGGGATGAACAGATGACACGAAAACATAGCGCTCCTGCATCAGCAACAGTCATGGCCGGAGGCATCACCTTGTCAAGTTGTCCGTGATAAAACAACATTGATACCAAATAGATATAATCATTTGCAGTATTTCTGTAGATACTGAGTAGTGTTGATAAAATTAGTGCTCAACAAATATACATCATTTTAACTTTATCATGGTCAAAGTGTAGAGTTCACAATAACCAGCAGGTTTTGAGTAAGATATTTCATTACAATCCAAGAAACATACTATTCATAATGGGGGAAGAAGTATAGTTCACAATAACGTCGAGTAGTGGATCCTGCTGGAGTCCAGCCTCATTCAGTGTCTGCTGGAGGAGTTGGTATTGGAGTTGATCGTATTATTCAGGATGGCCTCGGTGGTGATCCATGGATTCTTTTTGGCTTCTCTAAAATTCCTGCAAGTGCAGCAGCCAAGGTTGGCTTCCTGCCACAGCCTTAGAGACTGTTCTGTGTGTTTTGTACTTTTTTGATACAGATTTGCACTATAGACGCTGGCTACAGTGCAGCCTCAATTCACAACCAGACGTCTGTACTATGCTCTCTGGTTTTAACCATGATCAGTATTAAACTGTATCAACTATTATCAGTTTATAGTTGACCCGATAGTCTAGAATATGGTAGAAGTGATGAGGTGGAATTTCTTCAAAAATACTGACAGTTTGACAGTTTCCAGAAGTGTGAAGATTTTGCAACATTATATAGGTTGAGAGTGGGTTGTCCTGTAATTGGAAAGTTTATGGTTCGATTACCATCTCCTTCAGTCTGCAGAAGAAGTGGAAGGCAAGATACTGAACCCCAAATTGCCTCCAATGGCAGCTCCATCAGTGTGTGAATGACAACGTTATACAATAAAAAGTATAAAAGTGTTGTGTGAATAGATGCACAAAGAGTATATAACGCAGACCATTTACATAGTGTTTTGCAAAAATAAGAAAGAGAGAGAAAAAAAAAACAATTGGTCATATTTTTCCATAATATCTCTAAAACAATATCTCTTACCCACTTTTCTCTCATTCAGATGTAATTTCCAGCAAGAAGAAACCTAGTAGTCAAATAAAAATGACTGTAACTCCAAATCTGAATATGGGTATGAATAATTTATATAATACAAAGCCCCGGCTGATTTTTGGAAATTGTTGGCATAATTTTTTTTTTCTGATTAAAAAAAAGAAGTTAGGACTCAGACACTTGTATGACAGACGTATCCAGATTCATGGGTCACATGACTACATTATCATTCAGGGAAATAAACAACAGTGATGTGCTGCCAATTCCAGCTGAACATAGTGGAGGTCATTAAAATAACAGCATGAATCGTGGTGTACACAGTGCTGAGAGCCGATGAGTCCTGTGAAGTTTGGTTGCGAGACAATGAGAAAACACTACGCTTTCATTCTCGGCAAAACTACATTTCTTAGAGTCCCAAAAGCAAAGCACAGAAGGAAGCTGAAAGAGCCAAATGCAAATAACAATCTGGACATTTTATCTGCATGTTCAGGGACAAAATTCTCCGTGTGTTTCTGAGGATTGGACCCCCACATATCTACGCTCCACAGGGCCGCATCCATGGCTGTCGTCCCAGGTCACACATGCTCATGTATCCTCTCACAGCTGATGGAAAGTTAATTAAATGGCTTTTTGGAGGCAGCAGGCCTGTGATGGCCTGGGTGCTGGTGCTGCCCTATTACCAGGCTTTAACAGTGATCCTTCCCTGTCTGCCTCCCATCATCGGCAGCTTTAGCCCAGAGGAAGGTGCACTAGTCTGTTGTTGTATATCAACCAGCTCTGATAAGGACAAGTGACTAGAAATTTGGAAGACAGGGAGAAAATTAACAGACAAGGAGCCGATAAGTGAGATAATACAAACAAACCCATTACTAGAAATCAAGGATGCTCGTTAGTTTTCAGCAGCGTGCTTAGTGAGGATGTGTGGAGATAATGATACAGCTGCAGCAGAGCAATTATCTATTACCCAGCTACGGTCTTTATGTTTTATTCTGATGGAAACTGAGCAGAAATTATAGCAACACACAAAAAAAAGAAAAACACTAAAATAATCAAATGTCTTGTTGTGGGAGTAGAAGACACAGCTTCAGTCCAGCAGATGGTCTTGATCCGGGGCAGAGCTGAGTGTGCAGCCTTCTCCCCTCATTGTAAAGACTCGAACACTTGGCTCCATCACACACTTATTATCTCCCCGGCAGACTGAGCAGAAGAATCCTTTCATTAGTGCACACTGAAAAATATTTAGATTGAAGATGTGTGTGGTTACGCAAAAACTCATTTTCATTCTTTCTGAAGAGGCCAATTTAGAGAATAAGGTGATAGAAGATTTGATCTGTATTGAACTGCAGTGTTCCTTGGGTTATACTGTGTTGAACAACAATTACCAAATTACACAGAACTTATAGGAGAACTCAGACAATTTGTTCTCCTTCTTTATTGATTCATGAACTTGGGGAGTTCACAAAGAAGACTTTAAGAAGACGAAGCTGAAGCAGAAGATGCTGAGACTTGGAGTTGATAAGTTTCTTAGAGAGATAGTCCAGAGTAATTTGAACTCAGAGTCAAACACCCCCTCAAGACATATTTTACTTTGGTCAAAGTAATTTTGTTTTTTACAGCCAAATAGTTAACAATGAAAGTAAATAGGGCAGTCAGCCAAATGTATATAAATTGTCATTTTTTAATCACTAAAAAAGCCAAAAATATCACTTCCCTTCAGCAGTAGCATGAATAGGATCCCTACACATAAACTGAAGTACTAATAACTTGCATAGATTTGTTATTTTCCTGAACAACAGGCTGACGTGACTGTGAATAGCAAGGAAAATGATGGATCTGTGAATCTGGACCACCCTTCATCGCCAGTTGTTATGAAAACAAGATGTTGGGTAAGTCTTGTAAAAAAGTCTTTTTGTTATGTGTGTGTATGTAAGCAAAGTGATATTTTGAGATTTGTTAGTGGTTAAAAAATGGTAATTCAGATAAGTTTGGCTGACTGCCCCACTTACGCTCATCAAAGTTGATATTACTTCGACCAACATAAACCAGCTCTTGAGGGGGAAATAGACCCTGGGTTCAAATTACTCCAGACCATCACTTTAACCCTGGATTCTCTCTAACTTATTATATATTCACTGAAAAATATTACAGACTATTTAAAAAACATTACAGATTATTTATTAAGTTATTTTTTTTATTTAGTATTTCTCATCTGCTCAGCCTTCATTATGAGACTGTCTGTTCCTAATAAACAGTACGTCCTTCAAAATCCACATCTCTGATTCAGGTTTAACATAAAATTTATGGTCTAATAAACTCCTGCACAATGTCACCGCCAATATTACTGAAAAGAGAGAACAGGTAGAGGCATCTCCAGAGCCACAGCAGGAATTATACAACTGGTTTTACAGCCTGTGTAGTAAATTAAGTTTGACCTGTAAATTCAGTTACTGCCCCTTTAATGTTGTTTGAATGTTATTGTTGTACTATTCAAGTTATAAAACATAAAGCTCATGAATATTGGTCTATATAAAGTCACACACAAATAACAGGTTCTTAACAAAACACACATTACCTAATTAGCATTAACAGTGCCAAAGATGAGAGTCCACTAAAAGGCCACCAGGATGCATTTTTTTCCTGCTTATGTTCAAATGAATGTACTGTAACTGGGGCAGTGTATTCACGGAAATCTATAAATATTCCCTCAGCTCCAGTGACAGGCATTGTGGTTATTTATAAACCCCATCCAACTGAATGCACTGAATGCTGCGTCACAGTCCCAAACAATCACACAGATGCAAAAAATGATCTGCAACTTTTTTTTTTTTTCAGCTCCAGCCTTGTGCAGCAAATTGAACATGATTTTAATTAAAAACAAAACAATAGCTGCTTCCACGACAGAGAGGAGCCAGTGGCTTTATAATTCAGACGATGTGGGTGCGTCAAGTCGACTAAATCCCAAGTCACAATACAGTCTCGGAGCAGGTCTATAATAACATGTTTTGTTTTGTTTTGTTTTGTTTTTTTTTTACATACATGGATAACAACTATTGGCATAACAGAGACAGTGAAAGTATAGAATTGAAACATGAACCACTGACAACTTTAATGATGTCAGGCTATAATTTGCAAGGCTGCTGATTCGTCAGCGAGCCAGTCGACATCAAAGTGTGCTGAGATGAAACGAAGCCATGGTCGACTGAGTGGTGTGTTGCCCCCACACCACCCCCCCAAAAGCTGATCACACACATATTCACGCCTCTCATAGTCCACAAGCAAGACAGCACAGCCATTTGTCAAGGGTATGGTGGGTTAGGTAAAACCTGCCACTCATTATGCATCTCAGCAAAAAATAATACCAACGTGAGCCAGGGGAAAATTAATATTTTGTTGCACCAGGTAGTTCGTGGACTGAATTAAATAACTTACAACCTACAGAGTTTCTGTCTTGACGCAGACAAAGAAAAAATTTGAGTGGCAAGGTGAGAAAAACAGCTGATTATTTCACACTTTCTCTTTACTTGTAGGTCATTCAAATGACTCACTCACTATCACACACACCCTGAAACTAATTCCAAAATATACAAAACATGGATTTCTATGGCATGACAACACATATTCATATATATGAAACCACCTAATTCCCATTTTTGACACATTTACTCAACTTTTTTAGATCTTTTTTTAGACAATTAACAGATGAGACAGTTTCACTCTTCTTGTTCAATTTCAAACATTTTTGTAACTGTGCCTTTGAGTCTGACAGTAAAAGAGAGCGATGGTGAATAAATGATGGAGTTATGCTTTTAATGACACATGAGCAGGGGCAAATGCTCTGAGACAACAAGAGAAGCCAAACTTCCTCCAACATTTCACACAATAAATGGTCAAATATGCACTGTTGAAATTACATTAAATTGGGATTTACATTACGTTTAAAACTAAAAGCAGCCTAGAATGTGTGACTAAGTCTTGACGCAATTTTCCAATGATTTTGAATGCATAGCACTGTGTATGAAATTGAAACGACAGTCGCATGAATGCAGTCACGTCACACCAGTGGCCAAGTCCATATGAACAATAACAGAGTGCCTGTCTTTGCTGGAAGGCTTTCCATAGATGTTCAGGACGGTATAAACTTACCAAAATGACACAACTGTTCAATTCACGAATACTCAACCAATGAAACCCTTGAAAATATAGAAAGCCAGTAAAAGAAGGAACGGGCCAACAGACAAACTGTAGATGCCATAGTCAATCATCTACACACAAATACTATTGTTATGAACTGAACAAGACATAAACATATTTAGCCACAATCTTTGCAAATCAGTTCAAACACGACACATCTGTTACAATGTTCTGGGCGTTTTTCTGCAGGTTTCAACGACTGTAACTGAAAACAGATGAGAGGTGACTGTACCATAGAAGAAGAGCACGAAACTCAACCCAGACCAGGTGTTCTCTTTGTTGGTTCTGTGCTTGAAGGCCACATATTTTAAGAACAAAGAAAAACATGACAGCACCACAGGTTTACCAGTGGGCACCAGTGAAGACAGAATCACATGGATGAAACCCCACAGATGAAGTTATATAAAAAAGAGTTTCTCTAAAAGAGAAAATGAACTTGATATTGGATTTTATAGAAAAAACCTTTCACATAGATCACTACCTTTTTTGAGTCACACCGTCCAAACAATCTGGATATTGATAAATATGAGTGCTGAAAGCAAACTGCACTGAAATCCCATGTTGAAAGGTTTTAAAACCATCACTGAGCTTTTATTACAAACCAAAAAGATCCAAAAAGAAAGTCAACCACAGTGAAAACAAAAAATAAAAATAAACATATGGTCCTCTAATATGTGGTTGGAATCACTGCAAGGGGATTTTTTTTTTTTCAATCACCAATTTACTGATGACTGTGTTTTTCAAGCCCGGCAATATGCTGAGACTGAGCCTGGTTTATCTGAGACCTCTTCAGCAAACATTAGAGAGGAGGAGCACACCTGTACAAACAGCACATCCACTGAGAGCACAGACTCAGACACCAACGCGTATACAGCTTCCAAGCCTCAAGTCAGTGAACATAATTCATATATTATATATGATGTAGTTGGTCTATGTGAGGCATCCAAGTCGACTTCAGCATAACATTTCTCTAAATCAAAATATATCTAATCATATTTACAGCTGAGTTCAATTTTACATAATATAACATTGGTCCTACTCGGTATTATACTTTTTTTTCTTTTTTTTTTTTTGTATTGTTTTTACTATGTACCATGAAATACAATTAGTTTCTTGAAAACAGATTTTAAAAATCTTCTGTGTTTTTGCTTCATTATAATCTTGGCAAAAGTCAGTGCAGTGTGAAGTTTCCTTGAGTAAATGAGACTAATTTGGCCTGTTTTCTGCTTATTGTTTACATTTGGAAAAGCTTGTTCACATTGTCCTGATTTAAAGAGAAAAAAGCCTCCATTACATCCATTAACTGACTTAGAAAGTCCTATGTGCACAGATTTACTTGTCTGAAAACTACTAAAATGTTTCCTTTACTCACAAACCTGCTGAGAATTTACTATCTAAAACATTTTATAGTCCTTCAGTTGATTGTTTTGGTTTTGTTGGTCTGCAGTTTTATAGTTTCAGTTCATTCTCATAGTTATTATTGACCTTGTAACATGGAAGTGCTTGTTTCTCTGGAGCTAATCCCAGCTGACTGTGGGTGAGCCAGAAGACTAGGGGCTAATCCAACTTCTCTTTTTAACCCCTTCCCCTTCGCTTGCCCCTACCTCTCGTCCCAGTTGTTGAGGGGTAGGGTTGAAAACATTTCACTAGTAAATAAGACACCTCTACTTTACCATTATACATCATCAAAAGTCATAACTAGTTGCTACGTAAGACGACACAACAAGTCTCCATGACAAACCAAATGACAACAAACAAAGATGGCGTCTACAGACTCATTTGTGCCGATCAAGTTGGTGATGGATTAAAAACTGTCATGATGTTCGTTTACATTAATCTCATGTTTCAGTGAAAGTCACTGTCACAACAGAGTCCTGTTGTCAGATGAATGGAAAATGTTAGCAAACGAGTGACTGTTAGTTAATGTTAATCAATGTTATTGATTAGTGGTTAGCGATAAATTAGCTTAATAAAACTTTCTTTATGCAGATATATTAAGAAAATACAGGAAATTTATACAAAGTATTTAAGATCACATAAAATGTACTTATGATCCTGGATTCAGTCTCTGGCCTTGGTCAAAATGGGAAAAACCAATGGCCAAAGGATGAATCCAAAGAGTCCCGATGAGACAAACTAGGGCAGATTTCCCCTCTTTGTGAACAATAAAGAGGGTCACCAGAGACCTAAAGCATGTTTTGGGCCCCAACTCATAATGCCTTGACAGTATAGTTGTCACTGCAGCATCTCTTTTGGGTTGAGCCAAAGTGAAGTCAGCAGCTGATCCAGAGACCCCTGTCACATCTGGATCTGCCAACAGTTTCTAGCAGGCTAGACATGTCTATCAGTGATCTGACTGTGGAACAATGACTTTGTTATCGGCTTATTCCTTGTGGATTTTGGTCACTGAAGCACTGCTGGAGCAACAACTCTGGAGTTGGCCAGAGTCTGAATCCTGAATCATAAGTACATTACATACAGAATCATAGTACAGTACATTAGTACAAGTATGTGTTCTTAAATACTTTGTACAAATTTCCTGTATTTTCTTATTATATCTGCATAAAAAAATGAGAGATCAATATGTATGGTCTCTACAGCACTGCTAAAACAAAATATGTGGGGTGCCTATAACTTTTACACAGTAGTGTATATGTACATCTATTCTGACAGTCATGCCTACGGGCACCATCGTGCCACCCAACCTTTAACCACAAAAATCTAATTAACTGAGTCCAACTGAAGATTTGCGTAAAATATGGGAAGTTTCCCTCAAGGTGCTACTAAGACACTGTGTTCATAAGGTCAAAACTGTCTTTTGCAAAGTCACAGTGACCTTAACATTTAGTTTTATGACAACCAAAATATGATCAGTTCATCTTTGAGTTTGTTCCAAATTTGAAAGGATTTCCTCAAAGATGATACCACGTTCACAAGAATGGGATGAACAAACGGACAATCCAAAACAAAACATAACTCCTCCGGCCACAGCTGTCACCAAGACTTAGGATGTAACAGTGAATTAATATCTGAAGACATTTCTAATGTCATTCTGCTTCGAGAGTTGCATTAATTTATTTTTACTTTGATGATTTAGATAGTAAGCATGTATTTTGGTTTCAAAAGTTTTGTCTACAACTGTGATGCAGTGAGAAAAGGAATGTGACCCTTTTGGAATTTCCTGTTTTGACCTTTATCAAAATCACAAGAAGCAAAAACAATGTACACATGCTGATAACACACAAACAATTGTTTAAAGATTTACTTTGATGTTTATGGTCAGTGTCCTGCTGCATCAGACCCATTTTACTGAGATTCAGCTCCCTGACAAAACTCTATACATAAGATTTATAAAAAAGATTAATGAAGGATTTAATCCTCCCATTAATGGCGGCAAAGCTGTTCTAATCCAAAATGGGCAGAAACAGACAAAAGGCTTTAATGTTGTCAAATTTAGCACCTTTTAAGTGATATGACATTTTAAAAGTAACAGTCTGTGTGATCTCACCATTTGACTCATCATTCAAACAAATAATTCAAGTGAAATGAGGGATGTAATAGTGTTAAGCAAAGTAGCTGGATCACAGAGAACTAGACTAGACTAGAGAAGTTCATCAGATGAGAACGACCAGCCTCCTGCTGTTTTCTTTTCCTGCTACCGACACCTTTAATCTCACATCTGACAAGTTAAAAACATGCCAATAATCCGTCCCTAAAGCTGCAGCATATTGCTTCACTGTGCGATTTTACCTGCTCCAATGTGTCACTTCCACTCTGCCTCTCAGGGGGTTTAACATAATTGCATTCATTATCCAATCTACACACCTGCCTCCTCCCATTGTAACTTCCATCTAGACTCAAACATCTCTCAGACCTCATCTCTGAGCGTCACAAAGTAAATTAATATGAGCTTGTTTCTCACGTTCTTTGGTTGAACCTTCCTAACAGAGCAGGATGATGTTTAGCATTCTTAGCACTTCCTTCATCTCCATCTTCATATAGCAAGCAACCACAACTCATTAGGATTTCACAATCATCAGGATTTTACTTCATTGGTAAAAGCCAATATGGTGAGATTTTTCTTCCCCTACGCTCCCGCACCTCTGCACAAACCTGCCGTTAAAACCGCTTTCAAGCTCAATGCGGGATACTTGATAGATATAGTGAGCAAGATGTCAAGAATAAAAACCCTTTGAAATTGCCATGAAGCTTTTGAAGCCTATGTCCCACTGCTCAACGTGCTCAGGGTTTTTCATCTCTCCCCATCTCTACTCATTTGCAGACGAGCTCTCATGGCCTCACTGAGCAGCTGTAATGAACTCCGAGGAAAAGCATCCAGACAGGGAGAGAAAGAGAGAGTAGTGAAGAGAAACTGCATGGACAGCCAGGCAGAGCGTTATTGTGCTGCTGCACCGTCATGTGCTTTGTGCAAATATGCTGCTCGCACTAATCTTGCAAAGTTGTAGCAGTGCAGCAAAAGTTTGTCACCCGTTTTCTGACATCGTTCAGTAAAGCTGAATGAAAGAGGGATCGGACACAAAAGAAGTGACATCAGATGAGCGTGCGTCTCTACTTCGCTTCTCTGCTTGTAATTGGTCGCGTTGTTCATTTTCTATTTGAGTGGATTTGGAGGATGAGGAGGCCACCTACCAGCCTGAACGCAGCGGGCGGTCGAAGTCCTCGCTGGAGGAAAAAGGAAAAAGACTGACAAACAGAAGAAATACTCAACACCAAAATGGGGAATGACAAGATCAGAGATTGGATGTTGTGGCAAGCTGACAAACAGAGTGATACTGTGAAGTAGCGCTGGCACAGAAACTGCTGTAATGAGATAGACGATCAGGAGGAGAGCTGGGTAGGAAATTTATGGTCTGATGAAGAAAAGGTGATTTCAATTTGAAAACAAAACTTCAATTTACCCAAAAGACGCAGACTTCCATTTGCGACAGGGGTAACTTCTTCTACATGGAGGGGCAATTAGGTTTAGAGGGATCTCTGAGACATCTACAGGCAATGAGGCGTGTCGCCTGCAACAAAAAAAGAGAAGCACGTTGAAGCGAGTCATTATACACATTTCACAAAGTTTAGGAAAGTACAGCAGCATATTTTTATTCAAAGTTCAGACAGCAGGTGATGCACAGACAATGACATTAGTCTGTAGCACGATGTTTACTAGTGAGGGGTCCCGTCAGCACACTAACACCCACTGAGCCATGATGTTAGAGTTGAAAATGAGATGACTACTCTCCACTGCCCAGAGCATTTTAATGCCCTCACACCAGGCAGAGAACCTCCATATATACATTATCCCAACAGCCTGAATCAGCAGGAAAAGCTCAGTGCAAGGTACAGAGGAAGAAAGAGGCAGGAGATGAGACATGATTAGAATATACAGGTAAATAAAAGTAACAACAGAGGCTGGAGTTCAGATACAGAAGAATCAGAAGAAATCGAAAAGACAACAGGAACCTCCACAGATTAACAGATAAATGATATAACACAGAAATAGATGTGCTGTGAACCCTATCCACCCGGGGTTTTAACACACCCATGATAAACACATCCCAAATTAACACCCCCCGCCCCCAAAAAATATATTATATTTTTAGAAAATAGTACCAAATAATTGAAAATTAAATTCTCTCTCTCTTTCTTGTTCTAAACAGCAGCTTAGTTATAATCATTTGATTACAAGACTGATATTAATTTCCACAAAACCTGCAAAGTTCTGCTCAGACCTCCACCTGAGTCCTCCTCAGGTTCACTGCATCAGCTGATGCAGGAACCTGGAGGGTGTTAACCTTTGAGTCAGTCACAGATTAATCTTCCACCAGATGACTGAAACCTCCATGTGAGATGAGTAGAAGCATTTTCACATATTGTTTGACAGCTGTGAGCTCCCACTTCTGAACCCTGACCTTCTCTGATTGCTCATATGGTGATATCTCAACCGCACCTGTCAACATAAGGATGTATTTTTGAATGTGTGTTTTTTCAGGACTAGAATCAGGACGTGATTAGGCAACAATCTGATTTTAGATAGAATTGTCTATCTCACTGTCCAAGGGATAGACAATTAAAATAAGTAATTTAAATACATAATGTTAGTGTTTTTGTGTTTGATCACAATTCTTTTGTCATTCAAATTCTCTCCGGTCTCAACAAATCATCTCAGACGGCAAAGAAGCAGTTGTTTTTACAACATAGAACACATTATTTCTACAGCACTGTGATGTTATTGAAGAAAAAAAACACTTCAGGTTTTCTGATCCGGAACTGCTGAGCTCAAGTTTGGTTCTCACTCGTACAATCAGGACTGCTACAGACCTGTCATGTGAGCCATGTGAAGATGTGTGGCATGATATAGTTTTTCTTTCCCTGAGTCATAGCCCTGAATAATGGGCCACAAACTGACCTTTTACAGTTCGAATGTAAAAATTTCATCACTTCATCACATCATGTTATTCTGTTAGATATTTGTATTTAATTTTGTCTTAATTAGTGTCTGAATTCTGCTCAGTTCATTCTCGAATCCAAGTGAATGTTTTGTACCAAGATTGAAGAAATTGAAGCAGTCAAACAGATGGACAAACTGAAAATTCAAATATTCAAAGAGGAACTGTGCCAGATGTAATGAGGTTCCTTCCAGACATTACCAATATATCACAAGAATGGGATGGATGTGAGGTTGTGATGACCTTGACCTTTGATCACAAGAGTTCTAATTAGTTCATTATCAAGTCCAAGTGAACATTTGCTGCAAATTTTAAGGAATTCCCACATGAGCTTCCTAAAATATCACATTTACAAGAACTGGGTGGATAGACAGTTGGAAGAACAACCTAGAGGCATAACACCTCAGGGCATGGTTGTTGCTGGTGTGGAAGCATAAAAAGACTGGTTTAGGTCATTCAACTGTTTTTACAAAAATAACTGCTATTGTTTTGAGAAAACTCTCAGCTTGTTGTCAACTTTGCTTCAGATAATTTAGCTTATATCGTTCCATGAGCAGAGAATGAAGTCCAGGAGAAGGGAGGAGGTTTGGCAGGACATCCCGACAAAGTGAATGGAAGACTGGCCATAAATAAACCACCTATACGTCTCCTCTTGGTACCTATTAGCTGCAGCCTCTCTGAGTAATGGAAGCCACTTGTCATTGAACCATCCCCCAGTGAGGACTAATGTAAACTGGTGCATTAGATAATGTGCTGCCTCTGGACAACTTTGGCCCCTGTCCGCTGCTGACCGGGCACGGTCCACTGACAGGACTCGACCAGTCCGACACCTTCACAACTCATCATGACCTCCAACTTCAACGAACATTTAGCCAGAGAGAGCTACTTTTCAAAGAGTTGTTGTTTTTTTATGCATTTCAAAGTTCAGTGTTCTTCACTGGAAGAAAGAAAACTCCTTACAAAGTAATTTTCTGTCTGTGAATTGATTGTACCTGATCAGCACACAAGCATCTAAACTTTCATAGACCAGAACAACATTTTTTGCTCATCAGAGGAGCTCTGGCAACAAAACTGATGCAGAGACATCACATCTGTCTCGGACTTTACAGCATGTCACCTGGGAGTTAAGGAGCATTAAAAGCGGTCTCGGTGTCCCAATAAACCTTCATGGAGGGAGCATTTACTTCAAGAGCTGATATAAAAACAAGCATTAAAGAGATTTCTCTGATAAGGTTGAGATAAGACCAAGACAGGATAATGTGTGTGTGAGGAATAACAACGTTAACTTTGCCTTGAAAGGATGATGATGATGATGATGATGATGATGATGATCTGGGAGGAACTGGGAGGGAGTCAATGTGATCAGAGGCTCTTGCCAACAGGCTCTGGCACTTTGACCAACCCATTAAAGAAACTGCTATATATATATATATATATATATATATATATATATATATATATATATATATATATATATATATATATATAATTGTGATTGTAGTGCACTGGTGCTTAAGTATGAAAGTAGCCAAAGCATGTTAATGGAAAAAGTGTGAGAATTATTACATTGAATAGTAACGTTTCATTTTCTTCATTTCAAGAAGGTCCTGGATTCAACTCCCAGGTCGGGCGGATGTTTCCTCCCACTGCCAAAAACATACATGCATTGGAGACAGGTGAGTTGAGCATACTAAATTGCCGTAGGTGTGGATGTGAGCGCTAACAGTTGTCTGTATATGTGGCCCTATGACAAATTGGCAATCGTTCAGGCTGTACCCTACCTTCGCCCTTAATCAGCTGGGATAGGCTCCAGCCCCATCCACCCCGAGTGCGGGATAAAGGGGTAGAAAGGGACAGAGGTACATGAGCAATGTGAGCTAAAATAAAATGAGCTTAAGTAATTTTATATGGAGGTTATAAATATATAAGTTATAAGTTTGTTCCCCATGTCTGCTACATGTTTTCTCTAGGTATTACAGTTTCCCACAGTCCAAAGACATCCAGATTATTTGGTGACTCTAAATTTCACATAGATTTTAATGTGAGCATCAACGGTTGTTGAGCTCTTCATCTCTATATGTCAGACCTGTAATGAGACCAGTGACCTGCTGTTCACCCAGTGTCACCTGGGACTGGCTCCAGCTACAGTTGATTTTATAGAAAACCTACTCTCTTCGGCTGTTAAGGGCAAATATTTGCAGACTGTGGAATTTTATATATCGCTAGGGGAGGATCTGCTTTGAATGTGGTCTGAATACATCATCATTAAACCCTGACTCTGTCTGGGGCTCCTCAACACTATAATTACTGTATTAAAGTGACCGTAAAGTCTATTAAAGTGTATTAGACTGACCGTATTAAAACTGACTGTAATATAGCAAATAATAATGGTCATTTTTGGTTGTAGATTGATTTAATTATTAATTAATAATGCATTCATAGACATTTGTAGTCTGAGGCAGTTTCTGGTCCAGTATCTTGCCTCACTTCATCCAATCCACAAAGGACACTTTGTGGATTGGATAATTACTGAATGAAAACCCGATCTACGTCCTGAACCGCAGCTTCCTGTATGTGACAGGACAGTGTTCAGGAGTTAAAGTGGTCAAGTGGTGACCACTGCAACAGTGTTGGTCGTATACAGCCACAGGCTTCAGACAGTTAAGGTAAAGACAAGAATGTAGAAACCATTTAAAAACTTAAAAGATGCTAAATGAATTTGTCACAATGAATTTCATGTTTCTTGACTGCAGTCTACATTGTTTAAGAAACATTTAATTGAAGGCTTTTGCAAGATATTAAACAGTGAGTAAAATGAATAAAGACACTGCTGCAGTATCTTATGAAAGGCATATTTAAGGGCTTTTGGGAAGAATAAATTTGAAAGATAAAGTGATGTTTCACCCTCTTCCATCTCTCTGGTTTAAAGGGAGAGAGGCCAATCTGTTTTCCTTCCTGTATTTTTGGTCCCTGAATGAGTCATGAATGAATTCATCTCTTCACATTTACTTTTGACAAGCATCAGCTATTTATGCATGTAGTTAAAAAGTAATGAGACTCTTTAGAAGTAGGAATGAAGTGAAACATTAGGAATCTCCTGAAATGAACTTGCAGCAGACTTAACCACAACTGCTAAACCTTAATTAAGCGCTCGTCCAAATTACAGCACATTCAAATTAGAGCCACTTTTACATCACAGCAGTAATCAGGGACCATCAGGAGACGCACCAGGTGATGAAAACTGGAAAAGACCATGACGGAAAGAGACACTGCAATAATATGATAATCTCCAACACTGAGAAACACAATAATCTATCATATTGGTGGTACTTTTATAATCTGAAAGTTAAACATTACTTGAACTGATGCATTTTGCACGAGCAAATTGACCAAAATATTTTCTCTGTGAAGCGCAAAACTTGAAATTCACCCTAACACAGCTTGTGATGGGATGGCCAAGTGTAAAATCTAAACACAGATTGCCATGTGACTAAACATGCTCCTGAGGACAAATGGGGTTGTGCTCTTTTGTGACCTAGAGCTGCCAGTAATAATCTCTCATCCACTGGAGGTGAAGACCTGGAGATTTCTTTTTCCAACTGCCTTCTATATATATAAGCCTCCTGTTATCACTGGAGTGCAGGTTCTCTACTTACATAAGTAGCGTGGTCTCTAAACACACTGGCTCCAAAAACTTCTGAGCTGTCAGTTGACTGGCAAAGTGGTTTCAAGGACTAACTGAGCTTAATGATGAAAAACAAACACATGCAGTCACACTGTGTCTGTGAGCTGTTAACTTCTGTTGTTAAGTACAGTTATAGTACTTCAACAGATGCAAAGACACAAGTATGAAAATTTAAAATATTTTAACTTGAGTGAAAAATTCAAACAAGTCCTTTAAGCCTGTGGTGTTGTATGATACTTCTGCTTTTTACAGAGACAGAACAGAAACAACGACTTGGAAAAGTCAGAGAAGCAGCAGAACTACCAGGTAAGTTCTGAACATCTGGATCTATTACCTGAGTCCAGGTGTTGTTTGTAGTTATAATAGTACAGTTGGCTTATCCAGATTGTGTTGTATCATTATACTGATTTAAAAGCAGGAGCTTTGACAGGTAATCAGATCTTTATCCCCATTTGATGACTTAAAAACCAGTCTGGATGACTTTATGTCTCATGTGGGAAACGTAAAAATGTCATTATATCTTTCTAACTTTCTAACTGATTAACAGTCTGATCACCCATATACCTCCCATATACTGTATTTACCTTATAGCAAACAATCTTTCCAATTCAGTCAAACTCTCTAAAGTTGCTGTTTTATTAGAAAAATGTATCAAAGTTAGATACCGGTGACAGAGAAAGTGATTAAAATATCTTACTTTAAGTAAAACTCATGCATTTAAATTTTTACTTGACAAGAGATTAAAATGAATTGACAAGTTCTTATACAACGAAACATTAAGTTCTCTAGGCTGAACACTATAATCAGAATCCTATGTTTCTCTTCACATATATGTTTTAAATTTTATGTTGAGCAACAATGTTGCTTGTAATAAGTTGATTAAGATTACAATGCAGGATTGTGAAATCATAAATTAAATTAATAACAGTAACAAAAGTGGTTGTAATTTTGTTATCATAGTTATGGCCAAGATGTGATCTATGTAAAAAAAAAAAATTAACATCATATATTAAAGATTCTCCAGCAAGAACATCCGAGCCTTTTCTAAACTGGAGAGAAAGTTACACCTGGGACACGCTGATTGTTTCCTGTGTTTATTGATGCTACGTTGCTGAACTGCAATTGTGTGTGTCCACTATGTTTTATGATAAAAGTTGTTTGATGCATCTGAAAAGGTGCTAAGTTGGCAACATTGTCTGTAAACGCTCCCTGACGTCAAAGCTGTTGGATCAATGTAAAGGAGATTCTGCTGTAGATGCTACTGTTGAATGTTTAGTTAATTTATATAGACGAAACCATTTATTTATATGGTTCTTTTTTTTATAATTGTCGTTTTAAGCATTTAATATTCACAAATCCTTTTGTGAGTGTCGTTTTTTTAGTTTTCTCTGTCACTCTGGGTTAAGCACACATTAATCTGTGTTTCTGTCTCTCGCTTGTCAATCAAACCGTGACATCTTCTTTGTGTTGTCAGTTTGAATGTGTATGAGTGTCTCTCCCTTTTTGTTGCAGCTGCTGAGTCGCTGTTTTCTCTCATCAGTCACCATCGGGGAACCAGCACCACGGACATTTAGTTGAAAATGTCACGAATCAATATTTCTGCATCGTAATAAGAAGAGACGCCTGGAATGTGACAAAGAACAAACATGCTGCTGCGTCTGAAAATGTGAGCGTGGTGTTACACTAATGCTAAAAACAACGTCCCGTCAGGAGCAGGGAGCACAGGTTTTGTCAGCAGAGTTATTTTTCTTTCAGGGTCATGTATCAGTGCAACCGCACCAACTGTGCACAGAAATAATCATCTGCATTTTGTTTCCTGAGGGAGGGAGGGGGGGAGTCAGGTTTCAGGGGGTGATGGTGTTGGTGAAGAGTCAATACTGTACACTCCCTCTGTTAATCAGTACAGTGCAACAAGGTCAATTCAGGAAACACAGTCGAGCTCTGCTGCACCGTCCAACCATCACTCCATCCATCAGGACTCTGCACGAACGGAACCAAAGCTTCAAGACGAGGAGAATAAATACAATACAGAGAACAGTCTAAGTCTGTCTGAGCTACTTTGTTTATTGTCGCTTATGTAAGATAGTCGTGTTGTGTGTTTAAAGCAGGTTTAAGCAGTTTACAATACACAAATTCTAATCTTTCACTTTTTGCTAGATAGGCTGCATTGTGCTCCACAGTATGATAGTAAAACTGTCTAATGCTGGATATCCTAAGCCATTCTTTTCTCTGTTAGCTTATGAATGATATCCTTTTCTTCTATTATTACAGGAAAATGAAGGAACAACAAGCCAACGCCCGTGTTTAAACACTCTCAAAGGTCATTGTCAAAGCCTGATAGGTTCATAAAATAGTCCTGCTCTGATTATGACAAAGGCAAAATTACGCAATGTAATTTAAGTGGTGATCTGAGAGAATTAAACATGGCCCAACAATATCACTTTGACAGAATCCAATTAACCTTTGCTGCTTCAGTATGAAGCCTCTGGAAATCAGCTTTGCAGTAACGCCCCTCCCTCCCTGTCGTTCTCTCCATTTCATGAAGTCTAGAGGGAGAGGTATTTATAAGCCTCAGTTGCACAGACAAAAAAAAAAAACGTAATCATTGATGTTGCCCCCTGCCTGCCTCACGCCATGTAATGAGGTCTGACTAAAAAAATGGAAACTACCTCACGATTAATTATTACATTTATCATGCCTTTGAGTCTTGAGTGCTGGGATCTGTGCTTTGTATTGAACTGAGCCACTTTGGAATGAATTGAACTGTACTGGCTCAAGGAACTGTTCCACAGTTTATTCATGGCCAATATCTGTTTATTCTAATGGAAAAAACAGCCTCTATCAACCATGTTTGAAGTCAGTCATCTTTGTGTTTTAACATGATATCTAGCTTTAATGCTATCTGTAAGGGAGGAAATGAGGCATTAAATTAAGCAAAAACGTGTTTTTATGTGGTTACAATGACCTAGACCTTAGATCTTAAATGCTAATCAGCTTGTTTGTGTCAAGTTTGAACACACTTTTTGGAGGTATTACATGCATATGGATGGAAAGACCATGGCTGTTGCCAGTGCAAGGACATAACAAGTGAACAGGTGTAAAATAAAATAAAGTGCAGGAACTGAATCAATAAAAAACCTGACCCAATGGGATTCACAAGTGATGACCCAAGTAGCCAACTGACAGGATGTAAAGTTACTGCAGCTTAATGTTGATAAAGTAAGTTTTAGTTATCAACTGGAGGGTGGCACTTTACAGAAATATGAAGCGTAAATAAAGTAATACTGTCATAGCATCTTAGGACACACCACCAATATTTTGTCATCACCAAATGTGCTGTTCCATATGAAAACAATGTAACAAAAACTGCAAAAAATAGTATGTTAAGGTGAAGCTGTACTCATCGTTGCCCTCTACAACTGGAACAACATTTTTTAAACCAAAACTCAAAGCCAATGCATTAACCAACATGGTTACTGCTGCTGGGCTACTGTCCAAAGCAAGAGACACATTTAAATCACAATCTGAACCAAGAACCCTGATCTTTGTGTGACGACAAACACAGAGTAAAACACCGTTGTTATTTACCGTTCAAATAGAAATAACACCACCTGAATGTCAGTTTGAAGCTCTCTGTTCCCTCTAACTGCCTGTCCAAGTTTCTCCTTTAGGGATCTCTTTCTTTTCACAATGACTTCATCTGTTTCATCATCCACCATTTCTATTACCTGAGAAATGCTGTAGCCACACAAAAAAAAAAAAGCCCTGTACATTTTTGGTCACAGTGGCAGTGACTTGTGGTCAATTTAAAGAAAATCTGAACCAGATCTGAAGTGTTCTTTGTCCCAACTGTTATTTATTTTTTAGACCACTTCACAGGTGCTCAGTGGGATTTGGACTGGAATCATTTATGGCCACTTCAGAACTCTGAAGTGCTTTGTTTTAAACTTTCTCTTGGTGCTTTTTAAAGTAGCGTGTGCTTTGGGTTACTGTCCTCCTGTAAGACCAATCCTCTCAGCTTTCTAAGATTTTTCTTTTACAATCTTAGATTGTGATCCAGAAGTCTGTAGTCATCTTCAGATTTCATAAAGCCATGAATGCAGCCTCATTTCATTTCTCTGTAAACAGAAGAATGATGTGCTTCACCAAAAAGCTCCATTTTAGTCTCGTGTCCACATGATGAGAATGATGTTGGCTTCCTCAGGTAATTTTGAAAATGTGCCAATAATTGTGTCCAGTCTGTTTCTGAAGGTCTGTGTGAATTGTCTCAGGTTTTCCCTTATGTCTCTGCTTCTTCTGTCCTCGTCCAATGCAAACTAAAGAAATAAACATAAGAATACCAAAGCATTTGTAATATTTTTCTGGGAGCAGTCATGCGTTATCTGACAGAAATGCTGATGTGCAAATATCTTTGGCCATGACTGCAAATGGATCGATTCATTTTTCTCAAATTTTCTCTCTTCTCTTCCCTTCTTTGGAAACATCATAGAGTTTGACCTCTTTTAGTATCAAACTGTTTTGAATAGAAAAATAGAAGGGAAATGCCTCTTTAATGAGATTGCTCATAAACTCATAAACATCTGCAACTTGACATAAGACACAGCAGCAACACACTGACAGCTCCCAAGCCAGAATGACTGAGAACCACTAATCTAACTATGTGTTGTATTTCATTATCTTAGCTCACATATGTTTACAGTATGTTTGTCTTTAAAGTATTTTAATCTGAAAACTACATCTAGTTGATGAATTGAAACTAGTTGGCATGGAGGTACAATGTATCATCAAATGGAAAAGCTACAATATGTGTTAAAGTATTTAAAGTAATATCAATCATACTTTTATTATGCTAAGTACTGAGCTAAAACATAAGCTTTCCTGTTTACATGTTGTATTTTTTATTTCCCATATGACATGAATGTTAAAGTGAACTGTGTCTGAAAGCTTTCAGGAGAAGTGGTAGCTTCACAAAAATCAATATTTCCTCGTTGCTATGCAAACGTATGCAGCTCAGGAATCTAATTTTCACAGATTCATCCTGTACAGTGAGAATATTTAATGTAAAAGAAATTTCTACCATGCAATGTTCTGGACTGCATCATGCTGATTAGCACTGTAGCAGAGCAGAGCTAAATGCACCTTTTTTTCTGTTAGCCCAAGGAGATTTCCTTACGCAGGTGTGATGGTGCATACCATGTGAAAGCACATCGCCACTAGCTACTAAAGCCCAGTTAACCTTGGCATGCTCCCTCTCATGGACTGCTGTGTCAGCATACAAAACACTCCACAATCCCAGCGGAGGCAGAATTACAGCGGGAATGATTTTAAAACTGGATTCAACACATCAGGTGGCGTAGTGCTGATGTGTTGCAGCAGGAAACGCGTCTGGTTCAGCTGTCACCCATGGGATCGAGGAGACAGTGAGAAGCCACAAGGAGAAGAGAAGGTTAAGGGTAAAGCTACTGACAGCACACTTCTCTGTGGATCTGTACATACCACTGATAATGATCTGTAGGTCTGTCTGCACACAACTTCTAAACTCATACACACAAACATGTGTACTCTTGCCTTAGGTTAGACCAGGGGTCGACAACCGGCGGCTCCAGAGCCGCATGTGACTCTTTCATCCTTCTGTTGTGGCTCCCTGTGACTTTGAAAAACAATTTTGAAGATTATGGTAATCTTGTAACATAAAAAAAAAAAGTTTTTAATATTTTTGTCGCTCAAAATATGCGACACCTGGCACATATGTGGCAACACCTACACCACCACAGTGATTAAGCTTTTTGACCCCTGGTAGGTAAATGATGGATAAATCCAAGAAAAGAAAAGTTTCTGAAGAAAACAGAACGTTTAATGCTACGTGGGCAGATTAATTTGCTTTCACTGTTGATGAGGTTTACCAGTCTGTTGTGCGCTGAGGTTCAGAGTTCAAAATGTTTTTGTTACATGCAGAAATAAAATTCTGCGTTCTCTGCAGCAGTTCATTGATTTGATAAATACAACACTATAGTTTTTCTATACATAGCATACAGGTAACACAAATTATATATGCAGTGTTATCCTCATTTTAGATGTCAAAAGGGTTTTGTGGCTGCGGGGGTTTTCTTTTCTATGGGAGACGGTCCAAATGGCTTCAAATAGAGTATTTCAGGTTGCCAACCCCTGGGTTAGACTGATATACTGCCTCGCTGTGTTTAAATGTTGGACCAATATTGGTCTTAACCTTTTTTTTTTTTAAATCAACAAATTATTGTCCTTTTGTTCTTTTGTCATACACACAGCTTAACTTGGCTTGTCAATTATATTTACTGGTTTCATCTATTAACATTTTTGAGTGTAGAGGTTTGATGAATGGTGACAGTTTAAAATCAGGCCTTTTCACCCCATACTGTGTTCAGACAAAACACAAAGTAAAGTCATGGCAAAGATACAAATAGCTGCAAATTAGTGCTGTGGGTGTGTATTCATCCACAAGTTGAAAACATTTCAGCTTGAGAGGAAAATTAGCCTGATGCTGTTTCATGAAAGCGAGCTGTTAAAGGCAAATATTTTTCAAACTTCGGTACATAATGCAAGTGAAAATTGGTCTAAAAGCACCAGTGGGAACGGCACTGGAATATTTGAACTTCTTTCGCTAAAAATTACTTTGATAAAATTAACAATTTGACAATGACTTAAATGAATTTAGTGACGCTAACTATCAAAAAAATATAAAAATATATAACAATTAATTTTCTGTTTACATTCAGTAATTACTCTATATTTAGCTCTGGTTTGGTCTCCTCCACCTTAAAAGCCAAATATCTGGGTCTGCTAAATAGCTGCTAAATGTTAAACACTGGTCAGCAGGTAGCTACTAACTTACAGAGGATTTTATTTCAGACATTACTCTCTGGAAGCTGTAACAAAGAAGACTGTGAAATATGAGACTGAAGCAACAACCTAAAAGAGGCTAGAAACAGTTGAGCAATAACCCTCTGAGGCTTCATATCTAAAAGTGCTACTTTTCACTTTACTATAAAAATATATATGTAGAATATTAAGTATAATTTAGTGCATCTTTGATAGATGGAAGAACATGGTTTCAAACAGAGGCTCTGCTTTTCATAAGCACATTTAAGTCAGAGATAGAGGACAAAAGCATTATTAGGCAAAACCGCAGGAAGTGATGTCTATCACCTGTCACGCATTAGCTTGGATTTTATGGATATCAATGTTTGCAGCAGACAAAAGACAAAAATGCCTCCCTGACAGTGTGGTAAAGCATTTAAAGAGCAGTTGGTTGTTGTGCTGCTATTGTATATTATTGCTGCTTGCAGAACCATAAGATAACTGAATAAATTCTTTTCATAACCTCAGTATTCCAGAAACACTAAAGGTTTCAGAATATTAAGCAATTTGACTGCAGGTGTTATTCACATGCATTATTAGTTAGCACTGCCATTTTACCTTCCCAACAATGACAACAAACAAAATTAGAGTTCGTTTCTCCAGGCTCTCATTAAATTGCCATGAAGAGGCAGGAGTTTTGGATGGCCTTATACAGGAGCAATGAGTAAAGAAGCTCTGTGTCAACAGTAAAATAAAAGAATATGAAGCAGCCTTATTTCCATACAGTGCATTACAGAAATGATGTGAAACTATTTGTCTGTTTGAATAATGTCACAATGAAAACCTGCGACACAGACCAGAGACTGTGCAAGGGCAGCAACATTTTAGCAGTGTAGTGGAAATACAACTGTCTACACCAGTAATGCTGGAGAAAAGAAGTGCAACACTGCTACCGTGGCAGCGTATCATTAAAAAAAATCTGTTGCATTACTGTAGTGTTGCTACAGGTACCACAATACTCAAGCATGAATAATCCTTTAGCTTTGGGGTTTGTCAGATCCCAAAACACTGCTTAGTCATTGGTGAGACCCCTAGAAAAATCATCACTGATGTTATTTGATGGTTATGAGGTCAGTGTTATTTTTCTTTTTTTATTTCTGGCTGTGGGACTATATATATATATATATATATATATATATATATATACATACACACACACACACATATATATACATACATACATACATACATACATACATATACATACATATACATATATATATATATATATATATATATATACACATACACCATGGAATGGATGATAAGGATTAATGTCACTTTGAATATAGGCCCGGTTAGGAAGACTGCCATTATACTTACAGTGCTTTTAGATAATATGTTAATTTCATCTTAGTATGCCGAGAAAATTGACTGTCAGCAGCCAAATGAAGGAATGGATCAGTGATGCATTATTGATCTAAAGAGTTTTAAGTGGAAATGCATCACTGAACAGTATGAGCAACTAAAAGTTCTGCAGTTAAACATCAAATTAAGCTATTTTGCCAGAAGACTAAAAAGATTTTTTTTTTTTTTTTTGCCACTAGGGGGCGGCAGTCTTGCAACAAGCTGGATGTTAACCTCTTTGGTTGTTGTTGATAGATTGTTTGCTATCCCACTTTCAAAGTAACTGCTTGGTTGGTTTTTATTTATGTAAAGGAGAAAAGCTGTTTTAACAAACATATACCGTTATAAACGTATACTAAACAGAACAGATGTTGCTTGTGGAAGTTGAAAATATGAAACAATAAAGTTGACTCTGTGTGGTGAAAGCCTATCAGCATTGAGCTGATATGTCACTTGAAAACTGAATATTTAGCCTGAAATGATTATTTTTAGACACAATATCAGGAATCTGAATGAAAGACATGAGATAAAATGGCAAATCAGTCTGATTACCGGGGTAGGAATCAGCTGCTTCACTCGTGATTCACAATCACTAGCACATTCATCTCGTGTTTGGCCACCAGCTGAGTAGTATCCAGTCATGCGTGTGGTGGTGTACAGTGCAGTCATTAAAATGTGACATTTATTCTTATCGATCTGATCGCTTCCCCAACCATCCTGAGACGTTCTGGAAATCAAAGGGACAAAACGTCAGTAAAGGAAAGAATGACTCCTGCAGACCCTGCAGCTGGCAACCAGGCACCGGCGGAGAACTGCCCTGCGGTAATAAACACCAACATGACTCAAAACAATTGTAAAACAACAATTTTATTGCTATTTAATGTGTTTCATTCTTGGGTACCTTCCTAAATGCAAAAAAAAACCTTTTGCTCCCAATCATTTGTTGTGGATTTCTTGATGAAATGTCTGCATAAATGATTCACTTTGCAGCTGCCAGACTTACTAAAACATCATTTACATAGAGCATATTCACTGCTACCCACTGAACAGCTAATGTGATAACAAACATGAACAAACATGGTGGAGCAGGAACTCCCAACATCCACCTGCTGGTAAATATTTGATTGCAGTCCGCCCTTTGGCAGGACACCTGTGGTGTCGATATTATACCACTCTACTGTATATTAAAAACTTTCACAGCAGGAGTGGCTGATAATTGTTTATAATTTGCTAACTTCTGCAGCCAGTGGAGAAAAAAAACAAAGTTCTGTCAACAGAGTGAATTTGAAACTCCACTGTATTGCCATCAGTATGCTGTCCTATGGTTTTATCTGAACACAACTGCAATACGGAAAAAGTCTGCTTACCCAGGAGCTCCCCATAACACATTGTTGACAAAAATCTGGGTGTCTCACACAGGGGTCAGCAGAAGAGACGTGTGAAGTGTAGTACTACACCTAACAGTCATTTGTCCAGAGTTGGAGGTAATTACTATAAGCCGCCACACAGCGAGCCTCTCCAGACCCCCACCGGCCTCCTCCATATCCGACACTGCCCACTGCTAAAGTGGAGCTACAACTGAGAGCTGAGGTAATTCCATTTCTCCAGTTCTGTGAACTTCTTGTCTGTTATTGCACTGAAGGCTGTTACACGGCTTCAATATCCCTCCAAAGCATAAGCTCATGAGAGTTTATCCTTGACCCGATAAAGAGAGAGCGAGAGGCTTTAGTCTGTCAACAATTCAATCCTGTAATTCTTTCCTATTTCATAGGCAGATGGAATCTTCTTTTGCTGCGGTTTTACAGTGGCCGTGTCTTCGCAGAATTATACTCGCTGCACACTGCAGACAGCATCATGCCTGTGCAGGGTGAATGTAATATCAACAGTGCTTCTGGATGAGTACTTATATACTTCATTATCAAGCCAATATCATGCATAGATCTACATTACATCTTAACAAATCCCTTGATGGGCTATTGTTTGTTTTATTGGAGCCTTCGATCATATACAAACAAATTAAATGAACTAAATACATGTACCACGATCTCCAGCTAGTGCAGATTTTGTTGCTCCATAGACTACATCACCAAACGTCCTCTGCTATGGCCACTAAAGGTCACTTAAAATGAAGCGAGGGATGGTAATGAGCTTCTTGAACACATGGACTACAGGCTATGATGGATAACAGTTGAAATGTGTGAAGTCCTATCTATCCAATAGATGGTTTTGTAGTTACTACTGATTACAACATTTACATAGAGAATGTTTCAGCTGTTAAAATGTGAGGATTTTATTCTATTATACATCCCTGTAAATACTTGTGATTTGTATTTTTCACCATTTTGTAACATTTCACAGAGTAAATTGTGATTAAATATTAATTAAAACCCAACTGAACCAATGTAACACAATATTTTTCATAGAGAGATCACATTAAAAACCCTACTTTAAAAAGCATCACTGTGATCAAATTGAATAATCTTCACATAAGAATTAATCTAAGACTCTCTTGGGTGATATGTTGGCCACTGAATCTTCAGCTTTTTATTTATCACACTGATAGGTCCACTTCTGTGTGCTATCAAATTCTCAGCCACAAACTGACACAGACCCAACCAGCTGGAGCATCTATCACTGTGATGAAAGTGTTGCACTCCCCACCCCATGATTGACTTAGAAAGAACAAGGTGTCTAACTTCAGTGTCTCTGAGGGACGGGGGTTCGCTTAATCTCTTCAGACATCTCACTTTGTTTTAGGATTCCACTTCGTGTCTTCGCCACACGAGGTGGCCAGGAATACTCAGAGCTGTCAGGATCTGGAGACACTGATTTTACTGTTTCATATTCATTAAGAGGAGTTCTTATACATCTAGCATTAACACCTGATAGGCTGGATTAGTGTAAATGAGCAGATGTATTCCAGAGCTGCTGTATAATCTACATCTTAATATGGAGCTCAAATTTGATGTGTTTACTAGAGATGCATTTACGTAATTGCCAGATGTAAAACGTAATCCCTTCACAAAAGGTATGGAGTATGAATAGCGCAGACAATATATTGTGTATTCCCCTTTTGTTGTATCTCTGCTCGTTGTTATTCTGTGGATTCAAAAATAAACATGAAGGATAGAAAAAAGCTTCCTGTCCCTGCCATGACACCACATCAGTGTCTAATGCTTGAAACACAGATCTCGTCAGTGTCGTAATACCCGTTTTAATTAACAATAGTTTTC
Source organism: Polydactylus sextarius (assembly GCA_016801845.1). Classification (NCBI taxonomy): domain Eukaryota; kingdom Metazoa; phylum Chordata; class Actinopteri; family Polynemidae; genus Polydactylus; species Polydactylus sextarius. Next base: position 24,013,426 of record CM028908.1, read on the forward strand.
TTCTGACTCTTTTCTTGTTTGTACAATCAGACTTTGTTTCTTCTTTGAGATTAATGTACTGTGTAAACCTTTTTTTGCCAAACAAGAGTTTGGCAAACGCCAGCCTGGTGTGACAGACCATGACATAAATACATATGACAACAAAACAAAACACATCTGCCTTAGATGCCAGAAATGTTGCTTAAATAAATTTTCATTTACTTGAGAATCCAGACTCCACATTGTCTGCTTAGGAAACTTCTGGCCACTGACAAAGCAGTGGACGACCCCTGGGTTAGGCTGATCAGATCAACAAAAAATGGAGATGGTGTATAAAGGTGGTAACGCCAAAGGGAACACATCAACGTTCAACTTTTCTGATCTCCTGTCCATTTTTACAGATTGCTGATGATGCTAATAATATTATAGTCAACCTTCAATCTTCTGTTCATCTGCCCATTCAGATGTATTTTAAACATCATAGATGAATGTATGTATAGAATCTATACATACATTCTATATGATTGTACTCGCTCTTGGCCTGGGACTGTTTTTCATGGTTTAAGATAGGCATCTTAGTTTCACTTGAAAATCCTAATTCTACAATAAATAATGATATTTTTTGATAACAATGTATTTTATTTTTGGCACCTTCCTTTCCCAGCACTGCAGTTACCCTGGTGCACAAGTCTTGGTTCGTAGAGACACAGTTTTTTCCAGTTGGGTGCAAAAGAACCAGACTGGCAGACAGACAGATTTCAAAGCCAACCAACGTCTTTGGGATGAAGTGATGCGCCAACTGCAATCAATTCCCGTTAGAGGGCATATTCCAGAATATTAATAGCTTTGGCTTTCCAACAACATGTTCAGTCACTCATGGATATTATAGCTCAGGTACACATATGGCTTTCTAAAGTATCCAGCCAATGATCCATCCAAACCTGATACTATATGTTGTCATGGTGCGGCTCAACAATAAATATTGTTTAATGTTAACACATTTAGCGAAGAGAATTCAAAGACAAGAATAAAATGGTGGAGAATGCCAATAAACAGACAATTTAAATTTTCAATGACTCTCCATACAGCTCTGCCTCAGCTTATCATGGCTGCCTCTCATAATCTGTCACAGAGTGTAAGGAGAGGAGGTGTACATCCATGACTGTGCACAGTCAGTGTATTGTGACTGCAAAACTATACGGGGTCCTGTCGTTAGCAGCCCCGGAGGAGGAATCTATCAAGGCAAGATGAGAATCAGAGCGGAGACACGGCAGGAAGCACTGTACGATATCGTCGCTTCCTGGAGGAAAACAAAAATCTTATCTAGGTATCGTGGTTCTGACAGGTGGGGGTGCATGGAAGCAAATGTCCAGAAGGGTTCAGAGAAAGCTGATGAGTTTTTTTTTTAAAAGGACATGTGACAAAGTTGCTGTTGAGGAAAAGAAAAAAGCTGCAGTGTGTTCACAGACTAAATGATGAGTGTGTATCCTGCACATACCTGAAACTTCGCCAACTTTCATTTTCAGATCTGTAAATGACAAAGACATCAATCAGGAGAGGTGGTGAACTTAACTTAAGTCTGGTTACAACCTTAAAGTGAACATCATGACGCTGCACTTCTGAGCAGGTCAAAATTATCCATGGATGTGCATGGACAGCACAAAATTACATTTGGCTAAATAAGTGTCTCATACATAACTGAAGGCAGATCAGTGCAATACTAAGCTGCCAATTAAACTCATGAAACTGCAGTCTTTGCTTTTCCAGACCAGCAGGTCCAGGACAGTTAAATTTCAGTGTGCCGCAAAGACGGAAAAGCAAGCAATCAGAGGAAGATCACCACAGATCAACCACATACATTTTAACATCCACAACTTATTTTATAATTCTGCTTTACTCTCATTGGCAAGCAGTCAGAGATTTACTTTCTGTCAAAATATTCTTCTGATACCTCAGAGCTGTTTTAACTTACATCAAAGCAAGATGTTGTGGGGAACTTGTTTCCTTCAACTGCACAAATCAACACGAGTTGGCAGATGCCTTGTTCTGCATTTTTGTCCTTACGCAGTTGATTTAGATGGAAACCAGGGTATAAATCTCAGCTTAAAACACACAGGAAATTACAAGCTGAATGAAGCAAAATTACCTATTTGGTTCTTTAACCTTGGGCAGATGTGCATCCAGGCGTGTGCGTAATGACAGATGCCAACATGACTGTGGGTCACCACAGCTTCCAAAGAATGTCATGTCAGAGCCCAGCAGTCTCATAAGTGCACAGATCCCTTCAATTCACTGGAAAAATAGGAGATGGAAAATCCCGTCCCTGAAAGGGTACGGCTGAAACACACAGAGGGCAATCAGTCAAGTGAAGAGGGCTCACTTTAGTTTTGTTTGGATCAGCGACTGTAACAAGCTAAATTTAATAGGTTTCAGAGACTCATTCATTCTGCCCAGGGTTTCGTTCATAACCCACAAAATCCAGCTAATAGGGCTCTTATCTTTCCTCACTCTCCCTTCAGACAGAGGTGTCAGGTTTTTGGATCGCGTTGCTTGGTACTCAACTAATGAGAGTGATCTATCAGTTGTATGGAGTTCCACTCCATAGAGGTGCAGGTGAAAGAAGCACTGTGACACTTTGACACCTCCATCCTTGCTGTGTTTTTTTTCCCCAAACAGAGCTACCAATGCGTAGCAAATCCTTCACTAATGGCATAATGCCCCCCGCCTCTACAAAACTGCTTTGATGAGACACTTCTGAAATTCAGATGTTCTAACTTTCCACGACTGTTTCTGCTGTTTAGATGATGCACAATCCAGCACAATGAAGAGAAGTGTTGTTTGGTGGAAGGGGCTGGTGGCAGAGCCATCAGCAGGAGTCAGGTAAGCAAGAAGTGATTAAAAACAAGGAGATATGCCCAACGGAAATCATAAGCTGTCATGGTGAGATCAACAAAAGAGGAACCTGAAAGAAGACTGCAGTGGCGGAAAGCTCTCTAGCTGGAAGTCTCTGTCCCTGTCAAAAGATTGGAGAGGGAAGGGAGGGCACAAGACTCCCCCTTTAAACTAACTGACAAGCGACAAAGATGAGATAGTCACAGGCACAATTGCAGAGATTGAGATCACCGGCCTGATAATGATACCATCTGAGGATGTGAGATTGCCAAGGTTTCCCCAGAATTTATCTCCATTTACCAACAGACCACATTAAGAGTGAAGCACTGAGCCTGGGTTATCTGTGCCAGGCACTGGTGGAAGCAGCACCAGATATATTATCCTGTGAGTAGATGGAGACATGATGCATAACTTATTTACTGTATATGCTGAATACTCTTGTTTCTACAGATTTGCTGCCTAATCATGAATACATCAGTATAAGAAGGTGGATTTGGCTGCTATTTCCTCTCCAGTGGCAGCTGCATTATAATGATTATCCTGTTTTAATAGTACTAAAACTCATAATCATAATCATCGTATAGAGCAAGATCATTCACACCATAGTTAAATTACTTGACATTTCTATTGTATCCTAAGTTTTTACAGTGATATTCAAAACTGGCAATTAAAAGTGATCAGTTAACCTATCCTCCATTGCATAATTTTGCACCATGCATGGCACTAAACAAATCAAGTTTATTATTAGTATTATTATTATTTAATACTCTAAACTACCATAGCTGTGTGTGAGTAGTGTGAATAGTCAACTCTGTGTCAGCCCTGAAATAAGCTGGCAGCTTGTCCAGCGTGTACCCACCTCTCACCTGTAGACAGCTGGGACAGGCTCCAGCTCCTACAAACCTACAATGTACTTAGGATCATACTCAAATAAACTGAATCTGAAATGTAGGAAGGTGCTTAGCAATTAAGAACTTTCTCCAAGTGAGAACATATACTGTAAGACCAAAAATGAAGCTCTGTGGAATACAAACATTGATAATTTTTGCCGGTTCTGTGTCTATTTCTAAAGCCAAACTGAAATCTAACAAGGATTTATTTTTCAGATGTCAACCCATCTATTAAAGCATTGTTTGACACAAATTCCAAAAAGACACATTTTCTGACCTACTATCAGAGCTATCAATCTTTCGTCTGGATGAAACATTGAGGTGTTGAGATACATCAGTGCGATTCCTACTTCAGCCTCAAGAGACTGGAGGTAAAAGGAATTTTGTCTGCAGTTTTCAAAGTGTTTAAAAAGTCCATTTGACAGGATGATAGAAAACACTGAACCACTTAGAGTCTCATCAGATCAGTGATTTGCACAACAAAACGAATCTTGCAAAACAGACAGAGGCATGGTTGTGCTCATCAGCCACAATAGCTTTAGTGCTAAAGAGTGTAAGTCTATTCAAGAGCTGTCTTTGTACCTTTCATTACATGCAAAACATTTGTTTAATTTTCAGCAAATAAATCTAGAGATTGTTATTCTTCGCAGAAGCTGGGTGATGTTGGGTCTGTATTACTAGACACGTTTGATGGTCCCTACAGTCCCAATCCCAACACCACCAGTCTCACTATGCGATCACAGGAAGCAGGTTATAAACTGGCTTACTGACCTCTGTGGAATGTGTTTTTCTTTGGATGGAAGTGTATTTTTGAAAGAGTTTTTCATTACAATCAATATGAAGTCAATCTGACTGAAATAAAAAATCATAACTGTGGAAAATATTCAATTGAATGTGGGTAAAAGAGTTTTGCTTTTTATTTCCAATAATTTTCACAGAGTCTCATGTTATTCTAGGCTGTTTACATGTTTTTCTCTGATTGTCTGAAATTAGCCTGCAATGGAGCGAGTTGGAGGTTGAGCATGACCAGTAAGAAGTGAACCAGGTTAAACCTGAAGTTATTTCAGTAATTACAAACTCTGCTTTATTGCACTGGCCTCTGGTCCACAATAATCCACACTGCTGGGAAGTAGTATCACAGTTATTGTTCAGTGTTGTAATCCTGAAATAAAATCCACCCCATCCATCTCAGCTGTTATACCATGGAAGTAAAAATGATAAGTGAGAAAATATGTTTTTGTTATATGTGGGAGGCCAACCATCTAACGTACAAAGACTAAAGGTGTCAGAGAGGATTTTTCTCTGAATCAATTCGTACCAAATCCTCCAGTAACTGTAACACATCTTGGGGTTATGTGATTAAACGGGAAATAAGCCCTGCAGGACAACTTCTCCCAGGCAATAATCAACGTAGTGTCACCAACAGCAACATTCCTGCTGTATCCTCCTTCCTGATGGATGAGTTCTTGTCGTATGACTCTCTTTGTTCAAACTAAAGAGTTGGGGCATGAAAGCACAGGATGTGACAGGCAACTCCCACAATCCCTGACTAATTGAAAAGAAAATGCAGGATCAAGTCACATTGCAAGAGCAGATGCTTTTTAATGGGGACAAATTAAGAACTGTGGAGTTGTTTGATATGGTGTGTTAAAGGTCCACAGTGTGGGGTTCAGGTGGCTCTGTTGGCAGAAATGGAATGCAATATTCATAATTATGTTTTCGTTAGAGCATAATCGCTTGAAGCTAAGAAGAAATGTGTTTTCCTTGCCCTAGAATGAGTTGTTTATATCTACATCATCCACAGGTCTTTTTCCATAGAGTCCACCATGTTTCCACAGATGCCCAGAAAACACACATTGGCTCTACCTATGGCCTCTTGTATTTTTGCTGGGATATTCAGTTGGTTACAATCTGCAGCTGTTCAGTTTTAAATTGTATAATTTGGCTCAACAACAACACCATTAATGAAGGATGTAAGATGGAATTTTTTTTCTTCTTTTAGCTTTGTTTTTGGTCTCCTCCAGCTGTTGAGGGAAGTAACTGGCTCTTGTGTAGCTAACTAACATGGGTCATATTTCCATTGCTTTTTGCATCATCCCTAAGTGTTCACTAAGGTCTGGATCTGGGGACACAGTTACAGACAAACACAGATTTTTAAAAGGTTTTTAACAAAACAACAGATTGTCAAGATTATGTAAATCACACAATTTGAAGGAAAAACTAAAAGTATCTGTTCTCAAAGTAATATTTTAGATACAGTTTCTACACTGTCAGTGTACCGATACTTTTACCATTAACGTTCATTTTATCATTAAAATCCTTGCATTTCTTGTTCCGTTAAAAACGTATAATTATTACCAACAGGAATTATAGTTCAAAATACAGCAGTAAAACTAGGTTGTAATAATATAGTAATCCACTATGGTCTGCACAATAGACTTTATACATACTCTCCTGTGATTATTAAGTATGTTTCTTGTTCACACACAAAATCTCCGAGTTGATAACCACAAGAGGAAACGTATTCTACTTCCATATGAGTAGTGCTGAGCAAATAAAATGTTAAAGCACAGAAGAGATTCTGCCATCATGGAAAAAAAAATAACATTGCTTTGTTGAATTTATTTCCAGCTTCTACTTCAACACACAAATCAATACATTTGGTCCTAATGAGGTGAAAAAAAAAGAGAAATGAAATGAGGAATGAAATGGGTTGCTTGTAGAAAATGTGCAATACCAGTGTATTCTGGCAAAGGTGCCTCCTGCATAATAAATGGGGCTCCAGCAGCTGTCAGTCTAATCATAGTGAGGATTAGGATAATTAACATTTTCTAGATCCTAAAAGTTTTTCAACTAAATATAAAGTTTTAATAATCACAGATGGGACCAACAGGGAATTACACTTTTCATTTGTTCAAGTACTTCTCCACAACCTCTTAACCTTTCATCTGGAAACACATTTCATCAGATGAAAATTACTTCCAATATATTATATGATGATTACAGGCTAAAATATCTCATACCAAAAAAAAAAAAAAAACAATGAAAACAATTTTAACATACTGCATTTCCTTGCTTTAGTGAGCAGGCAGAATTGTACGCTCAGTACAAATGCAGAAGTAGTGCAGATTTCCCAGAAGTAGTGGTGTGTAGTGAAGGGAATGGCAGGAATCTTGGATAGCAATGTGGGCAAATGCAATCCAGGCATACTGTAATGAACTGGCAGGGGGCTGCAGCCAAGCCAATTAAATGATATGAGTCTGACAATAAGTGGTTTTAATTATGTGACCTCAAGAAACCCACTGCAACCAAATTTAATCATCTCACAATACTCTGGTTACAAGAAACAGTCACACCTTGACACCTCTAAAAAACATATTACAATTCCCTTTACCAGTTTCCACTTGCAATTTAAAAACAATTAAATGGGCTTAGGTGCCAGAACTAAAGTGGCCCTCTAAGTTTCTATAGCCATCTCAGTTTCTTGGGCACTTAAAGTGAGGAGTGCTGCAAAAAAGTGTGACAAGCCAATAAGTGTGATTTCTCTCATATTTGATATCTGGTAAAGTACCACTGCCCTACCATGTGTCCTTGTCCCTGTGGGTAGAGAAAAGAAGCTTCTGCTGCTGAATTGCAGGTCGTATCGGGCCAAGTTTTCATTTTCTTCTTGGTTCCTGTGTCAATTACATCTGTAGTTGTTTAACTAAAAGGGATAATGAAATTAACCTTTTCACGCACTTGGCAATACATCACAGTCAAAGAGGACAAGGATAGCAGCAAACGGTTCTGTGAAGCAGCACCAGCTACCCAGAGGGTAAGACAGCACAGACGCCAGACTACAGACTCTCACGTTATAATGCATGTTCAGGGCATTCAGCATCAACAAAAGGCTATTCATGCCATTACACAACCGTAGGTTAATCAAAGTTCAGGTTATTTATAGTTGCCAGTCTTATCCTTTTACCGGTATTTATAGGGAGATTAAATGTGTTTTCAAAAAACTTCAATTTAAGTACATATACTAAACATTAGAAGAAACACATTTTTGAAGGAGTAATCATTAAAACTGTTGGGTTCCAGAGCAAAAACTTTCTAGGTTCAAACTTACCAACCTGCTGGACCTTTTCTGCTCCTATGTAGGTTTTTTTTTTGTGGGGTTGCTCTGGTACTTCTGGTTCTTCCTTCCACAGTCTATGGACTTGCTAGTTAGGTTAATTGGGTGACTAGAATTGCCTATAGCCAACAATGTTGTTTGGTCCAATATGTCAGTCGTGTGACAGATGTGTCCAGGGTGTGCCTTTTAAGTCACCCAAAGGATAAGCAGTAGAGCTAATGGATGGTTGCTAACAACACATATTTAAACTCTTCATTTTTATCCCACAACTGTGAAGAAGTTTAAACTCGTCCTAAACTCATCCAACATAGCGCATGATCTCTGATATTATAAATTTCAAAAAGTTGAACTTGAACAGATTTACTTCACCTATGTTGAATTCACTGATAGCAGTGGTTTTGTTTAAAACAAAAACAAAATCAAAGTACACCATTGGACTGCCTCAACCATCAGCCACTAGGACAGCTGTAGTGCAGCTTCAAGGACATGATCCCTCACCAACTTCCCACTCACAAACAGCTTCTAATTGCTGTTGATGGAGTACTCAGCCAAACTAGAGGGCTCCAGTGGTGCCTCAGTATTGACATTATGCTCACATACCCTAATGGAAATGTACCTATACTACTTATACCACCAATATATGATGGTTTTAAATATATGTACAACGTCTCTGATGCATCATGAGAGCTTTTACTAAGAGCTTGTCTTCTAACTCTGAGTCCTTCCTCAACTATAACTTAACTATTCATATGGGCTTGCATTGTTAAATTTTTGCATTGTGTATAATATGAAAGCAACCCTAACATCTGTTTGCATTTCTTTCAGCTCTTTTCCTGTTTGTTACTGCACACAAGAGAACTTAAGACACTGGTTATACATACTTACTGTGCACACACACACACACACACACACACACACACACACACACACAGACTGCATACATCAGTTTCACAATAGGCTGAATTTTATTGTTTTTTTCCCTCTCATAAGATATAAATACAGACCACACATGTTCTTTAACAATACTATGACTCCTTCTCTGTCTAGTCAACAGTGTTTATTGTAAAGAGGGGAGAGAAGACGAGACACACATTAAAAAAAGAATGATTAGTTCTTTTGTGTATTTCCACAGTGACTCATGGAATTAGCCTGAAATTAAATTACTTGCAAAAGACAATGTTTGCTGGTAGAAGAAGACTGATACAGAGCAGAAGTAAATAGAGCATTTGATTGCAGGTAATGTACGATATTAGCCCCACACAGACATCAATTTGCTATCTGTATGATGGAATAAAAATGAACCCTCAGTCTTATTGAAAAACACCATCATTCTCCCTGTGAGCAACAATACGGGCAGTCTGCCAGCAGGTTGTATATGTGTGGGCTAGTGTGTGTCTAAGAAGGTGGGAGAGGGAAAGCCAGACATGTAGAGAAAGAGGTTGCACTTGAGCTGAACTTTGTAGGTCTACTTTGGCCAGACAAATGTGTGCATAGAGTGGATGACCGGTCTACTCTGGTCTTCCTAAATAAACCGGCGTCCACCTGATATGCATTTTTACCTATTTAAACCTGATTAACCATTTAGTTTCTTGTGTTTCTGTGATTAGCTTGCACTCAAACAGTCTGCTACAGCTATGTTTCCAAACCCAGGCACAGGAAAAAGGTTTCATTCCATTTTGACCTGGTTGAAGAAAACGCAACAGTAGACCTCTGCTGGAGTGTGTCACAGAAGAAGACAACAGTACACAGCAGCTTTGACAAACATCAAGTCAGTGTTTCAAGATTAAGTCAAACTTTTGTTAGTGAATCAAATTACTGGCATGAGTGTATATAGCCTTGTATAGAAACCCACCTCTATCCAGTCATGAACAGGTGCGAGGGTAGAAATGGTTACACCTGTAACACAGAGAGGTCTTTAAGGTACTGGTACTGGTTCTGGGGTGTGTTGCCATGGATGCACTGGAATGTGAGGAGGGAGACGTATGCGAACTGGGCGGAGATAGGAAGCCAGTTTAGTGAGTGAAGAATGGGAGTGACTTGTTCGTGTTTATGTTCTCTCAGCAAGATCCTAGTAGCACTGTTTTTAATTTGTTGTAGTTTTTGGATGCTCTTGTTGGGAATCCCACTGAGAAGTGTGTTACAGTAATCCAGTCTGGAGGGGACAAAGGCTTCTCAGCATCTCTTAAAGTGAGTGTGGGACGAAGGCTCAGGTGGTAGAATTATATTTTGCAAAGGTGATTGATGTGGGCCTTAAAAGGTTAGATGGGTGAAACCTGACACAAAGGTTAGTAACTGTTGATGTTTGAGGGATGTCCTTGCCAGAGCAAGTAATACAGGTTATGGCAGAGTTTTGGATCTGATGAGGGGAACCAATGAGGATAGCTTCAATTTTTTAACTGTTCAGCTGGAGAAAGTTGTGTCTCATCCACGCCCTTATCTCCTCCAGACATGTGGTGAGTATGGATAGAGGTGATGTTGCTGATGGTGGTGAGTGGGTGTCTGTCTTCATGTATAGTTGTGTGTCATCTGCGTATCAGTGGAAAGGTAGTCCAAAATGACTGATGACTGTGCCAGTGAGGTAGGACTGAAACCAGCTCAATACTGTGACATTGAGGCACAGTACTGAGGTTTAGGATTAGGATGTTGTGTTGTACAGATGGCCTTTATTTATATTACTTTATTCTCAACATTTCCACTTTACTCTTGAATCTCAAAAAAGACACAACACACAAATCACAAACAGACATACAACAGATGCTCCTTCCACACGTCGATGAAGCACTGTCAGTGCAGCAGCTGTATGTGGTTGTATGAAGGTGGTTATGTGTGACCAGGCACTGACTCAACTTGAAGACCTCACCAGCAAGTTAAATCAAAATTAAATTAAAGTATAATAAGAATTCAGTTTGTTTGATGGACGTAAGGCATTCAATGGATTTGTGTACAAGGGAAAAGAAAATCCACACAATCATTTGTGATAGGACCAACTTTTGGTGAACCCTGAAACTCTGAATTTGTAATCAAGCCATGTAGACAGTTTTTACTGACTGATTTAAAAGACAAAGTCCAAAAGCAAAGAAGCAGTTGAGGCTTCATAGCTACATTGTACAATTCAATTTCATCACATTTCTCTGTTGGAGTAAAAACTGGTCCAACCAACTGCATCGTTTGAATGAAATGTGTGAACTCCTTGTTCAGTCATAGATTTTTCACAGTTTTCTAGTATCAGGTCACAGTGACAGTGGTTGGTTTCCTATACAAGAGAATTATTAAGAAGTTTTACTGTGTAGACCAGCCAACCATGTCCACACACAATAACCTCTTGATTTCAAAGAAAGAAAAACACTAAAAGCTCCAACTGCCAGTCAACTTCTTTAATATAAATGGCACAGTCATTAAAATAATAACTTTCATTTGCATTACTAGTAGAAGCGAACAAGTGCTCAGTTGGTTTATTGATTCTGATTAAATGAAAGGAAATGAAATGAAACCTGCTATTACTTCTACAGTTACAGACATTTAGGTATTTTTATGAATAGAAATGAAAGTATGATCTATTACCCGACTACAAAACTGTGAGGAATTAAATCATGGCTTTGGATTAGATTTAAATTGCACAGATATTCAGTCAGTAAGTCAGAGTCCCAACAAGTTGAGCCAACTATAGGTTGTTTTTTCCGATTTTGTCACTGACCCTGTTCCTGAGTGGTCTCAGGCACCGCTGGCAGCTCAGTCTTGTCAGAAGTCGTTCAACCATATCAGTGTGTTGACTGTCAATCAACAGTTTGTGAGACAGAACTGTCTGGGTATTCAGACAGTGATTTTAACATTTTAGTGAAGGATTTCTCATTTTCACCTCCATGTTTTATTCTCTTCTTCCAATCAAAAACTATGTGTTGACAAAGTCTTTGCAGTGCCAGTTACAATTTTTTCCCAAGGTGATTTAATTAGACTGGCACCAGGAAGAGTGAAAAGAGAGGTTTTATGTTTATTTTTATTTTTGGTGGTCCTTCTGTGACATTGTTTGGATCAGAAATACAAAGTACTGACAGTCTTGTCACTCCAAAGTACAAGACACATGTGGTAAATTATGACAAACTTTTGATTCACATGCATAGTACATGCATATATACTGTACATACAGTAAATAAGATCACTTACCACATGGAAGTCATAACCACATCAAAGAAAAAAGATTTGCTTCACTCACAGTTTCTAAATTAAAGAACATGGATTACAGAGGAGGACAGCTGATCTAAATCTATCACAGCCGTAGCCCACAGATGACGGCATCAGACACATCAACATCAACCTGCGAGTGTAATGGCAGCAGCTTCACAGACACGCCAATTATCTTCTGGGTCTATTTTAAGACGTTGTAAGGAAAAGAGGCCAGTGATGTTTGGAGCCACGTTGTTGTTTATGTCTTTTTTTCATGCTGCTTCACATGCATGCTTTCTCTCTCCCACCACACGTCTCAGCTGCAGTTATTCACAATGGGTATGTTCATGTGAGAGGGAGACGCATCTAAGAGAATATCTAGTGGCCATTATACACAAGCCAGACTACATTCCTGACATCACTGAATCTAAGACAGCTGTAACACACTGTATCCCAGATTAGCTCTGTGCTTTCAGCATTACTCCTGCTGAAATAAAGACTAAAGTCAATATATAATTCCTTTACACCTGGGAATATGCCATTACCTGATTGGACTTCCCATCAGTAGGATATTATATTTACCTAATGCCTGGATATCACATACCTTGGTGCCACATGGAAAAATCCAATTCAATACATCAGTGAAATGTTCAATGGCAGTATGTAAATCAATTAAACCTCTTTAAAAAAAGAACAGTAGTTCAGAGAAACTATTTACAGGAGGACTGTGTAGAGCATTTTCACATCGATAAATCATTTGGAGAAATTAGTATAATTAGGAGAAACAAATGACACCACCACTGAGAGCAGGCCTGGCAGCCTCTCACTCATGCTCTGCTTTTTTACTTTTGTTTGCCACTACATTAGATTTGGCTAAAGATTTGTTGGATTGCTTTACAGCACAATAACAAAGCAAGACTGGAAGCTGCTCATGTGCCAGGGCAGATGGAGTCAAATCTGTCAAGAGTTTCTGCCAACGGCAAATGGTGGAAAGGCTGAAAAGCAAATGGCAACATACTTAACCTGCACCAGCAGAAGTCTAGTATTTGGATTTCATTTATTTGATAACAACAGCTTTTAATTTCAGTTTTACGGGGGAAATTTTAAAAGTGTGACAGCAGCTACAAAGGCCAACAACCCAATGGATTGTTCACTTTGCAGAGACGGTGATCGGCTGCAATCTGCCATCAGTTCAAGACCCTGTGCCAACCTCTTATATAAACTTTTGGAGCCCTTTCTCTCTGGCAGGAGGCTTCAATCCATCAGAACCAACTGAAGCACCAAACAGGAAAGATATGAACTCTACACAGAAAGGCACCGGCTGTGCAGAACCTCCATGCTGTGAGGCAGCAGCGTTAACCACAGCACTATAGTGTCACCTTCATTGTTCAGGTTGCATATTGAAACAGGAAGATGGAGTTGCACCTGGACAACACTGTGCTTGTGTGGCCCTGACAAACAGAACAAAAGACATGTACACTGATGTCCGTAGATTCATGAGATCCAGAGAAAACTTAGGCATAGGCATAAACAAGATCTTAATTCTGTTGCAACTAACCAATGAATCCAGATGCACAAAACAGGCACATTTGCCCTGTTTATACTACATGTTCATTAGTAAAAGATATGTCGCATTAAGACATCTTAATTACCTCTATCATCAGTCACTAGTCAGCAGATGCAACACTTGGCAACAGCAGTAGTGCAAACCCTTGTGAGATGTTATTGGCAGTTGCCATCACAGAGGTCTGTGGAGGTCTTCCATTTCCTTTGCCACTGCCCATCAAAAGCAAAGCTCCACTTATCAAGGGCCCCTTGCTCATTTATTTCTTTTAGGGATATCCAACCACAATGGATGAAACAGAACTGATCAGTGGGGTGCTGTTTATTGGCTTTTTACAAGCATCTACATAATCATGGACAAAAGGGATGATGAGAAAAATAGGTCCATGAAAACTAAACTGAAACAAAAAGAAGAACCTGATGTGTCCAGGACCTTTTCTGGGTTCAATTTAGCTGTGTCATCCTATGTTAGCACTGTCACCTGACGGTAAGAAGGTTCTGGGTTTGAACCTGAGCTGGTGTCTTTCTGTGTGGAATTTATTCTCTCTTATTCTGTGTGTGTGTCTGTGTGGGAATTCTCCAGATATCCCAGCTTCCTCCCACAGTCCAAACACACGCAGGTTAATCTGTGATTCTAAATTGCCCGTAAGTGTGAATATGAGCACTGTGAGTGTACTTCCCTCGCCCACAGTCAGCTGGGATTGGCTTCAGCCACTTGTGATCCTCAATTAACAAGGTGAATAGATGCTGCTCTGAATTTGACTCAAGGACATTTTAAAATGTATAAACTTGGGAAAGATGTTTAGTCAAACTCTGGTATTTAAAAAGTTTTCTTGTTTTTATACAACTTATTAACCTGAAGGACATCCTAGTCAGTTTGCTGACCCTGAAATACCACATTTAAGAATAGGAAGGGACAAATTCAAGGATTCATGAAAGTATTTTGCATTGTGAGAAATTCAAAAATATTTAATCAAAAGAAGATTTGTATTTTAAAGCAACTCCTCAGTGCGGAGTCCCTGTGAATGACTGGCTCAGGTTCAGTGTACTGCAGCCAAGCGCGCTGTGAGATTCCTCCTGTAAATATAGTCACGTTATTAAAAACCAGAGCACTGTTTAATAATGTATGAGGGGTCTGATTCTTTTGGAGAATGTCATTCAGAGTCTCTTGTCTCTCTCTCTCTCTCACCCCCACAAGTCAAAGTTGAGGCAGGATTTTTCAAAGTAGCCTCTTCCTGTTGCCTTATCTCTGTCTACTCTCTGTTCCTGTCATTCAGACCTACTTCCAGGGACCACGCAGCAGCTCTGACCTCACTTCCTCTGCCTTTTTCCTGCCCTCTGCTCGCACCCTGCTGACTCTGGGGGCGCAGGTGATGCACTCGTACTTCATATTTCATTGTGCAAAAATATTCAACACAATCAGAGCTTGCTTTTTTTTCTAATTATTATCATTCTTTAAGGCCGACTCAGATAAATGTCAGCAGAAACAGAATGTGTCAGAAATAATATAAAAAAATTGGTCTCTCTCTGTCAGACACAATATGCTCACAGCTAGTGTCCATCTGTGGACCACACTGTGGTGCAAAATGTTCCCATGACACAAAAAGAGCAGAAACCTCTATTTCATATGTTCTCATTTATCTCAGTGAACGCTTTGTGTGAGGAAATCTGTTGCTTAATTAAACCTAAATAAAAACCATATCTTCACACAGGTGATGCTGAACAGGTGATGGTAGCTTAAGTTTGTTTGAATGTAAACAGGAGTGAAATGTTAATTGTATGCAACTGCCTCTTACAATATATGTTTTGTCCAGTTTACTAACTTTCTCTATCAGATTCTTGTTTGTAGAGAGTTCATCAGAGCTTATTTTTGCTAAAAGACAACTGTCTGTTGTGGCTGGAGTCAGGATTCAGGAGTGAACAGTTTGCAAATTAAAAATGAACTAAAAAGACTGGAAACTTGTCATCACTAGCCACATAGCGAATCTGTTTCTACCATAGACTGTATATAAAGATGGACGACATGAAAGCTTTCAAATATTGATGCTTAAACGTTTTACTTGCCCCCTGGTGGTTGGCTGCAGTACAACATGTGATAGTAATACTACAAGGTTAGCACACTCTCTGAACTCTAGTTAAAGCCGCAACCCTAAGTTGGAAATGGGCCAAACTAAAACATCAGAGTAAATGTTTCTCAGAGATGGTTTCTCTCACTTTCAGTGGTTCTTGCTACGCTGATATATGTTCAGTCTTCAGACTGGAGGACGTCGTGATTGACAGATGAGATCACTCACGATTGGTCGTGCCACTCTATCATGTTTTCTACATTTTGTAATTCAACTAACACTGTTTTAATGACATCATCTGTCTGTGTCTTCATCTTCTTATTCAGTGGTTTCATGGCACCCAACTGGAGAACTGCTGCCAATGACAATTTATCTTGACAAAACTGTTAACATATTCAGATAAAAGTAGTGGAGGGAAAATCAGCATTTATTTACTTTTTCTTTTACTCATTATCTGTAAAAACCATGAACATATGATAGGTTTGGACAAAAATTTGGTTTAGGTAGTGAGGATAGTAAAAGATGCATAACTCCTCCATTGAAAATGAATAAGTAAATAAAAATCTAGGTAGCGAATAGAGAGTCATTTCTGACGGCGCTATAGTCATTTGAGAAGATTGTTAAACTAAAACACATTGATTGGCAGAGCTATTAATTCTTATGACAGAAACATTAACGTGTAAATCTTTCAGTATTGAAATTTGCTCAATTGCAAATAGTTCAAACGAACATGTGTGTGTCAGGTCTCCCAAGTGGAGGTAGTGCTCACTGGCATTTGGTTATATGTCAGCCCAGCATTGGGATCATGGGGGCTGTGTGCCATCATTAGCAGGTATTCCAAGCAGACAGACAGTCACAGCTTGAAGCTTCCCCCAAGAACCCTAAGATGAAATGGCACAAATAATGAGGCACATTATCAATCACAGGCGGGGGGCAGCTGGTTCAGTGTATATGTGCCACACATGCACAGAGCCTGTGGCGAAGAGAGAGCACAGAAAAAGCACATTGGCCTCAGAGTGGAGCCCAGAGATCATTACCTAAGCAGCACTTTTATTCAGCTCATGGCTGCTGTGGCAGATTGGAGCAGCGCAGCCACCAGAGTGTCCACGCAGGATTAGATAAAAGTAGGAAAAGGTCAATGTCAAAGGAATAAATACAGCTGTCCCACCATTGTAGTTACGAAACAAAGGTTGTTTCAGATGTATTGAAACTAAAAGCAGTCGCACCTTTTAAGCGTATGAATGAAATTAAAGTCCCATGGCAGGTATACACATGCAGAATAATGTGTCAACATTTCAGACACATACCTTCTTATCTTTCTGTTGTTGTTGTTTTTTTTATTTATTTATTTCAAAGTTACAAGTAGGAAATCCAACAGAGCACAGGGTGTGAGCTGTCTGTCAGTGGATTCCCAGCTAGTCACTGTGAGTGAAGCAGACATAGGACGAGTGTTGCTTACTTGAAATAGACTAAATTTTCAAGGATTTGATCTCCATCCTCCCTCTATATCAGCTTTAAAAGTGAATACAGGTTTAAACCAAGTCTCCAGACACAAAGGCATGGTCTTGCTCTTATCTTTGTGCCTATACGACAGGCTGACTGTCTGTATTGTTTCAATATTTGAACAGTTGGCTGAAGATTTTCCTCTGACCAAAATTAGATTTCTTTCCACACATCCTTCAATCAAAACCAGAAAACTGTCACTTTGAGCTACGTGTTACACTGGACTGTTGAGCTGAATTTTAACACTGTAGTTGAGGCTTTTGTTGTTGTTTTTGCCACAAGCACAAGCACAACAGAAGACCCTGGTAACACAAAGTATACCAATTTATAATATTGATATTATTATGTATATTTTAACATTGTAGGTGACATTACCCTACACCCGATGAGCAACTCTATTTTGTTCTCCACCAACTCCTTGAAAATGAATAAATGCTAAATGCAATATTTTCACCACATTGCTGTTGAATTAAAATAGTGGTGTTTGTCTGAACTGCCTTAACAAAACAAAACATTAAAGCTATGGGCTGTAAAAACCAAAGCAAGGAGCTGAAAGATGCAAAAATATGTTTCTCATTATTAATAATAAAATGATCAATTGTTGCATAAAAATAATGATTAGTAAAGCTTTAAAAGTACAATAATGACTAGAGTGGTCCTGACTAAATACTGGTCATTCATTTTGAAGGAAAGGGTCAACTGAAAGGAAGAGTAAATGTATGAATGTAATGAAAATCAAATGGTCATTTCTGGGCCAGCTTTGGCCTTATAACAACGATATAGTATTATGTAACTGTAGCCGTAGGTGCTGCCATAATCCCTTCCCTCTGACAACAAGTGCCTAAATCTAGAGCAGCGGCTTGGACTTAAAAGTTCAATGCAGTTCAGGCTGGCTAAAGCAGCCTGCCTGTGGCGTGGCATGGGAACCTGTGGGGATTAAAGACGCAGAGATCACTCCAGCTACAATGGCTGGGACCACACATCTGGGACCAGATGTCGTGTTGACGGGAAGGTTTGGGATTGAATAATAGCGCCTCTTCATCTCTGACGTCAGAACATGACAACAGATCATAGGAAGTGCCTTGGTGTTCTTTCATTTCCTCTGCAGCGGCAGACACATGGATATCCTTCCGCAGACTGCTGGGGCTGTAATATAAAAGATATGTGGGCTCGGCACAGTGACATAACCAGTGATTTAGCACAGTTATAAAATCAAATGGAAATACTGATGTCTTCTCCATTTGATTTATTCTGCTGCAAAAAAAGCCACACTGCCACATTTTGACATCATTTACTAAAAACTGTCGGGATTATAAATTAGACCGAGTGATGGAATTAACATGGAGCGCACACACACACACACACACACACACACACACACAGGCACATCTACTGGTGTGTGTTTAATATAGACTGCAACAGTTTAAAGCTGAACTAATCTTTTATGATTTTAATTAACAAAGGGCCGAATGCTACCCTGTATGACCTGGTTCCATAGTTCCCATCAGCTCCATGTAGCCTGTTAGCATCTTTAAGCCGATTATGCCCCAGGAACTAGTGAAGAATAAATCATATATGTTGAGGGGTCAAAAAACACAGCTCCAATTTAATGATAATATTTCTACATGTCTAATTGATTTGCTAACAGATCTGTCATTGCAGTTGCCAATGAAACCAACACCTTCAACTAATCTGATTTTGTGTTGTTTTTATTCTATGGTGTGGTGTGTGATTAGCAAAATTGCCATTGTTTAATAAAATATAACTCATTGCCTCAGTGATTTTATCAGCAGAATGAGTTATGGAAGCAGTTTATTAAAAAAGGACCAACCAAGCAAAACAGGATGATAATCCTGCTTACCAGGCCATTAGATCACCCTTAGGAGCATGATGAACCCAGCCCAAACTCTTCGGTGAGATCTACATCAGGCTGTCCTATTAAATCCAAATTATATTCATTAATCAAGGGCTAATTACACAAAAGCACAAACTGTAGTATAGGAAATGGTCATGTCAGGAGGCTAGCTGGTAATTCTGGGCTCAAACCTATAGCTGCCCCACATGCAGGGACAAGCCTTAATCTTGTGGCTCCTTGACTTTTGAATTAAAAGAGGCCATCACCAGTGCAGCTCATTCCTGCAAACAGGAATAAGACTGCTGAGTCAGGAATCTCAGTATGTTGAAAATAAAAGGGAATGACACTCTAAATATGGTCATTACTGGGCACAGGAGTTGGGAGGCAGCCAGTTTAACAAAATCCCAGAGGTCTGATTTCAGAATTCAAAATTCTCCAGAAGGTCCTGGGTTCAACTCCCGGGTTGGGTGCAGGGTCTTTCTTGGTGGAGTTTGCATGTTATCCCTGTGTCTGCATGAGTTTCCTCCGGTTTCCTCCCACCGCCAAAAATAATCAACATTGATAGGTGAATTGAGGACACTAAATTTTCCGTAGGTGTGGATTTGAGTGCATTGTTGTTTGTCTATAAGTTCATCTATATGTGGCCCTGCGACGAGCTGGCGACCATCCAGGGTGTACCCTGCCTGTGCCTGTAAGCAGCTGGGATAGGCTGAAGTTCGGGATAAAGGTCTATGGTCAATGCCTGTGTTTCAGTTTGTAGAGTGAGTTCTGGTCAGAGTTGGTGGCTCGAAGTGGCTCAATCTGTCAATATGTTGAAGTATGTTTTATTTACCATAAGATGGATCTTGCTCCAACTTAAGATCAATCTTGACTGGATGTTGTGATTCTTATCTTTCTGTCACTTTATGATACTTCTTTGGGACATTTGTCTGTTCTTCACCAACAATACCATCTTCTGTTGTAATAACAGCCAGACTTTTTGTTTAGTTCATACAGTGATGAACATTTGAAGAATGATTTTACTTATTTATATGTGCTACAGGGAAGTATTTTAATTAAAAGTTTGGCTGCTGCTAACCATCTAAACTTTCAAAAACAAATCTCATGGCAAATAAACCTCAAAGCTCTTTCTTTAATATATATATAGCTTATAGTTAGATATATATAGTTAGAAATAAACTTTCCATACAAACAGACAATACACTCCTGAATTTCAAAGCCAGTGAACTGAGATGCCGTAAACTTTATAAAGCGTAAAAGACACAAACAGGTTTCACCATTGACTCTGTACCTCTAAATGTCAGACTGGTCAGCTGTCATACACAGCACAACAATAATAGCAATCATGTCACAGTATACACTCAGTTCAAGTATTCAAGTTCAAGCATTGGAGTTAAGATTAGGGAGGGAATAATGGTCAGACTACATTAGACAGTGATGAAATCTAAGTTTGAAAAACCGTGTTTCCTTCGCACACAACCATTTACTCACACTACTGTTGATAAAGTTGTTCACCTCACTAGTTGGGACAGAATCTGTCCAATCAGATCCAGATATAAGTGGGACATGTTCCCTCTTAGCCAATCCAATAGGTGACTACACAGAGCTGGCTTATTTTACAACAATCATCTCATTTTAAAAATTTAGAGAAAATACGAAAATCAACAAGAATCATCAACTTGCGCTTGTATTCCTCTGCCAACCAGTCAAGTTGCAGTTAATGAACATTTCAATTCTTAATGAATAATGGGAATTGTGAGGTCAAAGTGGCCTTGACCTTTGATTGTGAACATCCAGATTCTTTTCTTGACCCCCAGTTTCCACTGAATGTGGAACGTATGTGTTGGATCTGATATGTTTCCATTCTAGTCAATGGTTGTGATTCCACCAGCACCTGGTCGGTATTGATGGACGGCGGACAGCAGATCGGAGACGCAACGCAAATGTTCTACCAGTAAAATGCAGCCAGTGGAAATCCGGGGTGAGATATCATGTTCAACACAATGGGGGATGGATACACAAACCGACCTGATGCCCTTGGCCACAGCTGTCACTGTCACAGGGGCATAAAAATAACTGTGTTTATAGAAATGACTGGACGTGGTCTTTGACCAGGGATCAGCTGAGACTACCCAGTGGGACTACATTAGACATCTATTGCCGAGGTCAAAATGCAAACCAATGAACAAGTTAAGGTACTGACCTCTACTAAAGACACGACCAGGACCATCTCAAAAGACATCATCATCATCGCCACATGCAACAAGACCATATCTATTCAGAGAAACCAGTTAACATCTAACTTAATAAATGAGTGCTTCTCAGTCTGTAATTGTGATGGCTTACAGGACAACTTTAAGGGAGATATTTACATACCACATGTCCGATGCAGGTGTAACCACACTTCTCTTGCTCAGCATCAGAATTTATTGATCACGTCAACTTTTCCATATGACATGTCTCCCGCATGTCCTCATTTACAGCACAGATCTGCAGTTAGAAGTCCTTGATTAAAGGACACAAAGCTCCTCCCTGGGATATACATCACGTCCCTGAAATTTTGGATAATTTCAGAGTAAAGCGTGCCTATTATAGGTACAGGTATTAACCACAGCTTCTTATCACTGAGATTTAATTGGGTGTGAGGCAGTCGAACAGCGAAGAGGAGATGAGTCACAGCAATCTGGCAGCCAGTGAAAAAAAAAACCCAATAGGGTTCATCTGTCATAGAAAACTGTGAGGAGCTTGTCGCCAATACATGGCATTCATTATCTTGAGAGTATATTCAAGACCTCATCACCTACAAAGAAGTTGGGAAAGAAATCTGGGCTCTTGATACTCAGGGAGGTGAGTGAGGGTGCAGCTGTGAGTGGAAGTGAGAAAATAGGTGTAGTTTAAGCTGCAGATGTTTGCTATAATAAAGTCTTCATCTTTGATGCCAATAATAACTCTTTGAAAGAAGAAAATGAGCATCAAACCGACAGTTCCAATTTCGCTCATGACTGAAAAACTTTAGGGAAAAAGGGTTATAAATGCTTCCTCAAATAGCTCAAATAAATAGCGCTTGATCTATTCTGGATAATTCTAAAGGTGAAGCTTGTTATTAAGAGGCAGTTTGGACAGGCTTGACAGAGAAAAAAGATAATCCAGATATCTTTAATCAATAAGAGAGTCCTTGGACTTGCAGTGAGTGTTTATAATGGTCAGCGGGCCGCCTGCGTGTTTCACGAATTTGGATGATGTTTCATTCACTCGGGGAGAGAGCTCGTTACTTTTCTACCTAATTAGTTTGCATTACATGCTGCATCATGAGGCCTGAACAATGACTCATAATAGATGTGGGGAAACAAACAGAGTACGGTGCCTGGATGAGACGTACATTTGGAGGACACGGTCATACGCAGATGTGAACTTGTTTTAGGACAGTGGCAGAGCGGCAGGGGAAAATGAAAATGCATTACTTATCCTGATCCCTGATGCAGTTCATCCTAATTTTAATAACTACCAGCACATCTTTGCCTGATTTTTAAAAAAACAACAAAACCATGCAGATGTAGAAACTTCTAACATCACATAATCTGTTAGTGGCAATGCTGAGCATGACTTCACGTTTCATGAAGCTCCTTCACAGTAACAGCTGTGGTCAGATTTTGGCGGACGCCGGACCACGATGCAGCCATTTGGCACACAGCAGATCGTGCAGGTCAGGGAGCTGTGCACAAAAACAAAATAAAACATCCCTTTAACTTTCAAAATAAAATAAACCGTGGTCATGACGGATCATATTTACCTGCACTACACCTTAAAAAGTCAAGGTTTTTACACATCGTTTCACCCTGTTGACACTATATAGAAACTACTTACTGCACGATTGTGCGTGAATTTGTGAGAGATCGTGATGCCGGCTGAAGGCTGATTGCCGGAGATAAAGCACATCTGGTGGGTATTGATGGACGGCGGATCGGAGACCGAACGCAAATGTCCCACAACTAAAACGCATCCAGTGGAAATCGGGGTTATACATCATTTCTGACAGAAAATCTATTTAGCCAACACTGACCACTCCTCTAACTTACTGTCACTTACAGAGGCTCTTTTATTCTGAAAAACACTTGTCACAGCTGCACCCAGAGCACAGAATGAGCATAATACATCTGCGAGGACTTGATAGGCCTGCTAATCAATATCTCTGACTCAACAACTAACACACACACTACCCACAAGCCACTAGCATTTTCAACTTGTCAATGACAGTCTGGCAGCAGTGGCTCTGAAACATTTCATTTAAAGTTAGCAAGCAAAAGTATTTTTGCAAGGCTGTTCATTACAGTGTTTACAGACGTCATGCATTTGCTTTGAACCTTTAAAATATGTTAAATCCTTTCAGTCATATCAGTGTCTTTGAAGCAGAAAATGGGACACACCAGCAGGTCAGGTTGTGCAAACACCTCTAAAAGGCCTGTCAGAGTTGAAGGCAGCGGAGCTGTGATCTCAACCCTTCTCACCCAACTGATATGTCTGCGTCTCCTCTGCTGGGACCAGCAGTCAGAGAGCCAGAGGGGTTTTAGTGTACTGATCCACTATCAGCCTGGCAGGACAGGCACAGGATGGGTCAGCAGCTTGCAGAGCCATTCTGCATCATTGCAGAGCCGTGACCAGCTCTACCCGAGGACACGTCCGGTACATTTGCTCCAAGGTTACATTTGCAGAAAGGCTGCATATGATACAGGCTTGTGTTTAACATACAAACAGATGTTAGGTTCACACACAGACCTGCTCTGTTAATGTGAGTTCAGAGAAATTAATCCAGTGTGCCCCATGCTTCTACCAATGATAAGACAACATGACAGCCCAAACATTTTGTCTTCAAACTTCATTGTTCTGATAAGGTTGGTTAGTTAATCGAAGAATTAAGAAGAATGATCAATAATAAAAAAAAAGCTGTTGTTTATCATCAAATATTTTAAGTATTTCAGCTGCGAAATTCTATCTTTATCTGTTTTTCCTTCCAAGAAATAGAAAATTGGAGTATATCTGTTTATAAGTATCCATCTTAGTTTATCAGTCATTCTGCAGCTGGACGACTGGTATTTTCAAATTGCTTGTGTTGTCAGAAATAAACCAGTCCAAAACTCACATATATTTAATGTTCAGCTTAAATGAAACAGTATATTTGCACAACACAGATTTTGGTGGTGTGTGGTGATGGTTATTTGCCAAAAGTTATCTTTGAGTTCAAAAGGACAGAAGGTTATAATACACCGTCTGAGCAGCAAGACAGACTGGATGCTACAATAAAGAGTGAGCCAGCTGGTGACCACATTTATTAAGAACAAAATGCCTGGACTTTATCTTGATAAACTATTTAAATTATTTAGTAGATAGTCAATTGCAATACTATATCAGCACAAGAATAGGAAAAAAATCTGGTAAACTCAGTAGTCTATATTTCACAGTGAATAATTCAGACACTTCTGTAAATTCGTGGAATTTGTTTTCAAATTAAAAGATTCTTCAGCTATTATAAACTGGAAAAGATGTAAACCTCCACTGGTGTTTTTCAGATCACATACTGGGTGAATGGGTGCACAACCACTCAAGTGGGTCTCAGCAGCAGTGCACCTGAGGTCATTGGCTTGTAATTATGTGACCACATTACTAGAGTGCTGCTGTGAAGACAGGGCTAGGCGACCAAACACAGTTCCTGATTTAGCAGTCAGTCATGCTTGTGGCCCTCGCCTGTGGACATGACCTTTGGGTAGGTATCAAGAGAACGAAAGAATATCATAGACAAGCAGACGAAATAGGGTTACATCTAGATAGATGAGTGGGAGAGAAGTGGATTAATCTGGGAGGACTTCAGTATTGAGCTGTGTCTCTTCACATTAGCAGACACATCCCTTTGGAGGAGTTCTACACTAAACCTGCAGGAAGACTGAAATGTGAAAATGTGTTTAGGAAAAAAAAGAAATGACTGGATGGTTGGGCCACGATGTGAAGTATCTCAGTATCCCGGCATTATTGGATGATACTGAACCAAGTTTGCACATTGCTGAGTTTCTGCACTGATAAAAAACATGATTTTGTAAAATATTGTTAAAAAGTTATTTCACAAAATAAAACATACTTACAAGACCAGACTGATACTCCTAATGCTGCCATGTAAGTCCAACACTACTGTCTCACTGTGGCAGTGCCACGAGTGCACAGCTCTGGGAACAGATCCAACGGTCAATAGGATTGACACGAGGATCACATTCTTAGCATGTGCACTTGCACTTTTACTTTTCAGGTGCATGTATGCACTCCATTACCTCTCACATTCAAGTGCTTGATTGCATAATATATAATTTTGCCACTAGGAGTATTTGAAAAAAAAAAAAAAAAAACAGTAACAAGTGATGGAGGGTGTTGATGTCATGAGGTCATGGGAGTTGTCTTCACCACCACGGCTTTGATTAAAAGCTTCTCCAATTTAAGATTCCTTTAGTGTCAATCAGTCAGGAGGTTTTTAGCTGGAGCTGATTTATCAGTAGAGGTTTCTCCAGAACTAACAGAGAAATGAATTGTCTCCTATGCCGAGGTCCTGCTAATGTTTGCTCAGCTTGTCTCTCTGATGACTTATAATCCAAATATTTAGGTGTTTTTTTAGCTGAGGCCAAATTATCCACAGAGGTGTCCTCCTCTACATCATAAATGAACCCAGAGATTAAAGCCAAGAAAAACAGCGAACAAAACCATTTTTCCAACACAGTTTGGTAAACAGACGACATCTCAGCGGGCTTGTGATTAACGTTTCCTCGATCTAGATGTCGTTAAAAACAACCAAGATCTAATAACTATATCAAAACTATAACAGCCTTGTGGTTGTTCCATCTGCCAGTCTAGTTGCATGTAATAAGTGCTTAAATTCATGACTTATGGCTGAAAACAAGTCGTATAATGAGTTCAATGTTCTGAGATTCTCTCCTGGTGTTCTGCACGCTGTTCTCTGGCCGTTATGAACAAAATGAACAAAAAGTTCATTTTAACAGCGTGAAACAGGTTGTTACTTTCCTAGTATTGAAAATTAGAGGAAACATTTAAACACATAACACAGGTGCAGTTGCTTTTTAATATGGGAAGGTTGAAAGATATACCTCAAATGCTTTATTATGTATTAGATTAAGTTAAATGTATGCAGCATTGTTACAAATGAGAGTATTATTATTGGGGGAAAACCCATGGGACGCCACAGAGTGGAAAATCTTGGCCTCTGGTGCAGCTCTAGTTTTCAGTCTGCTGGATGATGTGAAATGAAATGGAACTCGTCTCTCTCTCACTCTGCTGTCAATACATCCATATTGGCTCCACGGCCTCGAGGATGGTTTTGGCCTTAAGCACACAAACTGTGTGCATTTGGAACATTTTAGCTGTGAACAACATTTGCAGAGAATTTCACTTTTTTCATAAACAGGTAATGCGTCACTTATAAACTAATATATTTCAAGGCCACAGAGTCACTTTAAAAAGAGAAAGGCAGGAGAATATTTGTAGGTTGTTTGTTGTTTTGATATTCTTTTGTTTTTATTTTTTTGTTTTCAATTTCTCTTCAAAATGTGGCTTCACAAGATAACAGCTCCTGGGCTGTTTGGTTTCACGACGATTACTGAAGTTATGCTTGATCGCAACAGTAAAGCAATAAACCTCATGATACTGGTGGATGGCGGGAACAGAAATATGCGAGAATCACTATGAATTAAAGCAGAGAGGAAAAGCAGACAACAACGATGACAAATTGGGTGAATCAGAACAGTGTTTGAATATAAAGGGCAAATGGTTTTCAGTGAAAAATGTCAAGATGAAAACTCAATGACATCTCAGAGAGGAACTGCACGTGTGCATCAGTGTGTGGTTTTTGCTCATTTGCGCTCACACCTGGCCTTTAAAAAATCTGCACCACGTGATAAAGAACAAACAACTGATTTTATATGTGATAGACAGAAACAGTGTGAAGATTTGGTTTCTCTATTTTTACAGGGACATTGTGAAGGTGGCAGAAATAATTATAAATACCACATCTCACACTTTGCTCACTATCTTCATCACTGAGCCTTTTGTTCCGCATCATTCGGCAAATAATTCTTATTAAGGGCACAGATTTAGTGCACTATTTCTATCATTATGGTAATGCGATGTGTTAACAATAACATCCAATCAATGGCTTTTGCATCTGTACATCTGCTATAAATAACACACGTGCATCTCAGGTCAATGTTGATGTGGGATTCTCTATAGGAAACAGAGTGGCAAGAAAACAGAAACCATCTGTTGACAACGCTGTAAATCAGCACCAGCTGAATAATTACTGCAGTGCAAACACTAGCTTAGCTACCCTACAGTCATGTGACACCTCCATCCAATGAGGAGGCAGGGAGGAGTCTTGATCAGATGACTGAACCACCTTAAGTGGCTTTTTTTTGACAAGAAGGAGCACCAACTCTGCTCCAAGATCCTCACCTTATCTGTAAAGCCAAGCCAGCACACCCTGCAGAGGAAACTCATTTCAGCTGCTCGCATCTGTGAACTCAGCCTTCCCTCATTAACTTTAACCATTTCAGTCCAGTATAACACCACTTTATTGCTGACACAACCCTGATTCATCTGCCAACTCCCTGCTCCATCCTATTCTCACTTCTGAACCAATTCACAAGATGCTTATACTTGTTCATTTGGTGCAGCAGGTCGTCTCCAACCATGTCCTACGACTTGAAGGTGTGAAGAGTCTGGAAAGAGTCTGTGGAAAATTATGCTGTTCAAAGTGTTGTGCTGTGAAACACGAGGATCAACAAGTACAAAAAAATAAATAATAATGAAAAAAGAACGGCAACATAACTGAGTCAATTGTTGAAAAAAAAAACATCTTGTCCGTTCTGCCAGAGCCGAGAACACGATGATGTCAGGTCTCCTCCAGATCAAAAGGTAGAAAAAGCGTCTTCAGGGTTGGATTTGTTTTCTTTTCCTCAAGTAGATTTTCCTTCATCCTGAATCCTTTGAGTTTCTTACATGTCCCTCTTTCATGTTGTATTCTGTTTGTCATGTGTTGTTCAGATCTGTTATTTATGGACACAACTTTGTAAGAGATTTAAAGTGTTTGCCACTTGTGTACTAGCAGGGAGAGCAGCTGCATCAGATCAGAGTTATTAACAAGGTATGAATCAAAATTGCACTTTTGATTTTACAAACACATTTTAGTCTCCGGCAGACCAACAGAGATGATGCAGCCTGTGATAAAGAGGGTCAACAGACAAGAGACTAAAGGCCAAATGATCATAAAAAAGAGTGTTAATAAGAAAAGTTGGAGCAATGAAGAAAATGACAGCTCCTCTGGCTTCATTTAGTTAAAGTACAACAAGCAAACAAAAATGTTTGTTTCTCTCACAAGAAAAGCATGATTCACACAAGTGTAAATCCCCACTGACACATTCAACTAGGGTCCATCCCAGTGGAATAGCTGTCAAACTTTAACATGTTTGCTTCCTCCCTGATGACTGAAATTGCAATTCCAGGTTGGTTCCACAATGAGCCTTTAGGTTCCACTATGATATAATGGATGAGCAGCGGTCAGGCCAGTCTAAAAGATAGGTCCTGCAGCTGGCAGAGAAATGACTTCAGCTCAGTGATAGATGGCCTCCATTTACACACCTGATAAAATCCTAGAGAAAAATGTTATCATCTGCTCTTAAATGGATGGTGCCAAGGGGAGCTCGGCTGATGTCATCTGGCTGGGGTGAATACCAATACTGTTATACTATACAATGTGTCCTGTTTGGAAGCTATAAATATGTAAATAAGTAAACACTGGTGTTTAAAGTAACATTAAGGACAAAAACACATTTGTACATTCAAATGAAGTGAAAAACTAATACAAAATGACATGATAGACATAGTTCCTGTAAAGATGGACACACAGAGGACACACAGAGGAGGACGCCAGAGTCAGACCAGGAAATAGACAGAGCCGGTCTTAGGCGATTCCTCCAAACAGTTAAAAACAACAATATTGTCTGTGCAAATTTGCACACAGTGGTCACATAAAGTTCATGTTGATGCAAGGTACGAACTGGGCCGTTACAAGTGTCTTGCAGCAAAGTCCAGTTGTGGAGAATGGCTCAGTTGGTTTCAGTTTTAACCACAGTATTTCAGTTGAGACCAGATCCTTCTGCGGGAGGGATATCATATGGCAAATGTTACTGCAGATGTGCTGATGCTGCAAAAGAGCTGCCCGACATATCTGAGTGACCAGAAATCAGAAAAACTATTAGTCAGACTATTGGTGAATCAGATCAGATGAAAGAATCATGACCCCACGTCATGATTCACAGAGCTGGCAGAAATACAGCTATATTCAAGAATTAGCCATGGCATGATAATATATTCACAAAAATAATATAATACTGCCACTTTGAATTATACGCCTACACCCTTATAAACTATGTAAAGGTGAACGTGAAAACTCCTTCAAAGAGGAGTCAAAACATTGTAGACTTCTATACCACAGATTAATTTCTGCACAGACACTGGCTCCAAAGGTACAAGATGGCAGCTTCATGAAGTGGAAGTGGATTATCTGTCTTTTCAGTCACTGGGCCTCAGCAACAACAAAGACATTTTTAAGGTAATGACAACACTGTCTGCCTGTATATCGTCAAGGTGGCTGTGTTCTGTTTCTGAGGTTAGCTGCTGTAGTCAGCTAATATTTACTATAATAGCACCATATTCCTATGGGAACAAACTTTCATGACTAAGAAAGTGCACACAGATCAGCTACTGCATTTAAGCCAAAGACAAGTGAAGTGCCGATCGATCATCCTGTCATAATACAGTGTTCTGCTGCCTAACTCCTCCAGTCCTGACATTTATCTGGTGGTTTGACGTGTACGACTGAAACACTGTTTCAGACCAAACACACATAGGCCAAACATTAATCAGCAACTACCATGATTTTTAAGTTTATGAATGAAGCGGCCGTTTTTCAAGCAACAAATACCGAGCTCAGCGTCTTATCACAGCCACTTTAATTTGTCATGTAGTGTCAGATATTAAATTGAATATCCTCTGGGTTTTTGACCGATGGTGAAATTAAATGGCACCTCGGACTCCGGGAGATTCTAGGCATGTTTCATAATTTCCTGACGGGTTATCGACAAAACGATCTACAGAATAATCTGCGAATTTATTTAATCAGGAAGATAGTCATTAGCTGCAGCTTCATTCCCATTTAATACATCAATATTATGTGTGTTGGAAGTGCTGATGAATGGTAAACTAGGATAAAATGAAAAAAGTAAACTTCATTTAACATTTGTTGTCACGTGCTCATCAGTGCTAAGATACTGTAAGTATTGTCTGGATGAACGTCCAAAGGATAAGGACATTGAAAAAGTAACATTAGACTTCATACTGTCACATTTTTCGTCTCTTGCTCTACTTTTTTTTTTAAGTATCTAAATCAATGTAGCATTACGAGATGTGTCATTATTTTATTATTCCACACATTCTTCTTTCCTGTCAAAACCTGACAGTGTTACGCTAGAAGCAGTTAACGCAGCAGAGATGAACCTGATGATGTATAAGAAAAGACAGTTTTTGATGTTTGGTATAACTCTAAATTATGATCATTTTCTCTGATGCAAACAAATGAGCAAGGCTCAAATATTAGTCAGTTGTTTGAGTATTGTTCACTCCATGGTAAGGAGGATGACAGGAGCTTGTCTGTGTTTTTATTTCCTTACTTATTTCCTTTCACATTAGTTAGCCAGTTACAGCAGCTTACACTGATGAGCTACAACATTAAAACCACTGATGGGTGAAGTGAATAACACTGATCATCTTGTTACAATACAATGATCTGCTAGGAAACCTGACATTCAACTGGATGTTACTTAGACACATACAACCTACCTAATCATTGTGTCATAACAAACACACACCCCCATGGAAATGACACTGGAATGTGCCAGAACCGTGTAAATCTACGGGGGCACCATCCCACGACCCACAGGACCTAAAAATCAGCTGCTATAATGTCAGACACCTTAATGTTGAGGCTGATCTGTGTATGTTCATGTTACACTCACATGTGTTGATGTTTTGTGTTGCTGCATATTTGAATGAATGATAATCTGCACACTGCTACATATTTGTGTGTTTTAGACGCAAATAAATGATCATTATTCAATGTTTTGGAGGTCTAATTTATTCAGATTTACACCATATAATTAAGCACTATATCACTGCCGCTACATGGTCAACAGCTGTGATATCAGGCCTACTAGACGGGGTCAGCTCAGTGGAAAGGTAACTTCAGTCAAGGCACACAAAAAACGAACATAACTAAATCTGCATCGACACAACTGTGTGATATTATGCAGTATCCACATTGTATTGTTGGCACATGGTCAAACTAATTTCTGACATAATACATTTAGAAGTTAATTAACTTTTCAATCTCATGTCACGATCTCACACCAGGAGGCAAATCCACAGCAAATGGGTTTTATATAAATTAGGAAGAATAGTCTTAAAATTTAAAAGATGGTGCACGTACAGGTTTTGTTTTGATACAGCAGTTGTTTGTGTTCACCTTGCAATTATTTATTTCTTCACTCTGGATTTGGCAATGCATCAATTTCTCATTAGTATCTGCAGATTGGGAGATAAATCGTCGGACTCAACATCTTCTGATGTGCACTTTGTATAAACTCTTTTACAAGTTCAACTGCATAAGATATCAAAAGTACAGGGACAGTAAACAACAGACAGGATGTCACATATTGAGTGTAAATTCTGACAGAATAATAAAAGATAGTACATTTTTTAACCTCCAACACCCTTCATGAATATTTCATTCAAAAGCATACTCTGCTTTTGAAAGTTTATTTATTCTCCTCATCATCTCTATTCAAGCAGCATGTCAAGACCTCCCCCGGGCTTCAAACTCCACTGTGTTCTCTGTGTGAAATGGATTTCTGCTATGGCTTTAAATGCATCACAAACAGCATATATATTTCATAGCATTCTCACAGCAGTAGTGGCATATGTGCTTACTCATAAAGTCCAAACTTTGACACATTACCGACCAATTTTTATATGTCCCCTGGAAGCTTTTACTTTCTCTTGGACTCCTTGATTTGTTGCACATTCTGAGCTGCTGACCAGCGGACTGTCACTTCCTGCTGTGTTGCACACAATGAACAGATGAAGCCTTGAATCTATGGATAAGGTCTAAAAGTAAAATAAAAATCCTTTTAGAAGAACCTTTCTTTCAACACAATGGGCAACATCATGAAGTCAAGGACAGATGTGAAGGTGAATTGACAAGGACAAGAAATGACTCAACTGTTGTGAATTTCGCCTGGTGAAACTACAAACTACTGCATCTTAGATACTTCAGCCTCCATGTGTTCACCATGTTCATAAAAACCTGATGAAATCAAATTAAATTATAATAAATTGAAGCTGGCATTACCACCACACAGTTGCATGTCTATTAGGTCTTTTCTACTAAACCGTTCTGGCTCTATTCAACTCGACTATGCTCCACTCTAGTTGCTTTTTTCAGTTTTCCATTAAGAATTGTACCTGGTACCTGGTGCTCTTTTTGTACCTGCTCTGGCGAGGTACTAAGCGATCTGAGCCGATACTAAAATGTGGTGTGAACAGCCTGGCGGCCACTCATTGGTCCGAGGAAGTGTCTTCACAAGCGCGACTAGACACGAGTTGAGTTGAGAGAGCGTCGACAAAATAATCAACTGCGCTTTTTAAACACTGATAAGAGTGATATCCATCGTCGTAGGCTACCCCACTGTAAGCTAACTGAGCAACAAGTACAGAATCTCCTCCATGTCCTCTATGAATGTTTACTGATATTTTTGTGTCACAACGTCGCAGAAGTTTCAACCCCACTCACCACATTCAGGTCAAAAAAGAACCAAACTGTGATGGAAAACAACGTGTCTGGTACCAAACCGAGTAGAGTCTAGTCAAGTAGTAATCAGTTAGCATTTACAAGGCCAAACCATTTCTTTTTTAGGCCACAGTGAGCGATTATATTTGATTACCAAAATCAAAAGTCCTATCATACGTTTGTGGAAAATTTGAAAAGATTCCCTTGTGTAGTTCCTGTGATATTGCATTCAAAAGACTGGGATGGACAACCAAAAAAAACGTAATGGTTCCTGGCTCTGCTGCAGAATAAAGGCTCCAGTCACAAACATGAAACAACATGGTCGTCACGGTGACAACTGTTGCTGCTCACATTGGACACATTCCATTCCGTCCAATCACAGTTTGACTTTAGATTAAACTCACTGTTGAAAGCAAATAAAAAACAATGACTTGCATGATGACCTGTTTCTCTTATCAACTATGATCAACTGTTTCCATGAACAGCCAAAGGAATGTGTTGAGGGACGGTATTATCTCCTTTCCTTTTGTAAAGGAAGCTCCGATGTATCCTGTGCTCAAGGAGGTGAAAGAGAATGGACAAAGAATTCAACCAGCTTTTTTATTATTTTATATTTATTTTGGGAACTTTTTTCTCAAAAAAAGGACTATTTGACCACAGCCCTGGTGTGTAATAAATACTCTCAGAGAAGTAGCCTGTAAAGCTGTGAAGGACAAACAGGGGTTTGTTCATTCTATGTCTCAGAGTGTGAATGTAATGTGATGGTGAGCATCCTGAGGGAGGAGTGCAAAGGTCATTTTATTGAATGCAGCTTTAATACTTCACCACAGCTACTATATGTGCTCCAGAGAGGTCATTTTATGAACCTTATGGTATCACAGATAACACTGCTCTCAAATATCTCACACAGGTGAATAAAGATTGACAATGAATGAAAAATGATAGGGCTTTATATTCTTATTGGCCACTGAGCAGAGCCCTGGAAACAGGTTCGGATTAATTCCAGTTTATAACTCGTTTCTATTGGTTATCATAAAATTGTACTCCCTAGTAATTGCTATATTCTAGGATCACATACTGAAAGCACAAGCTCTCAAACTAACAATTATTTTCATTATTGATTACTCTAATCGTTTATTTAATTGACTGATTTGACATTAACATTTATAAAATGTCAGAAAGTAATGAAAACATTTCCTTCACACTCTCCCAGGGCCAAAGATAATGTCTTCAAATGTCTCGTTTTGTTCAATCAAAAGTCTAGAAATTCCCAAAACATATTGATATAAAACAGACACAAGCAACAAATCTTCACATTTGAAAAGCTGGAGCCACAGTTTTACCGCTGCCATGTGAGAGGAGAATTCAGTTCAATATCAATTATTGAAATACTTGCTGTGGACACATTATAAATAAGCCAACAGTACAGGTAAAACTGAAGCAAAAACATCCAATATGTAATAATCCCTGGTTGAAGCAAAGTGTGAACCTGAACAGCCAGAAAATAAGATAAGATGATGTGTCTGTCATCACTGATGGAAACATGGGCCACATCTCAAAGGTTTTCAGTGATTCAGATAGGTCTGGTACGTTTTGGAAGAACAGTCAAACAATCAGGTGTTAGTGGGTGGATATCTTTCTACATGACTAGATAGATACCTAACAGACATCACATGATAGTTTCATTAAAAGTCCACACATACACGGTGGACAGAGGGTGGAGGATAGAGAAACAAACAGGAATCCATTTCCTCTTTGGCCATCAAACTGTTAATACTGCCATTACTTCACACTAACCAAGCCTTCTTCACACCATGTTGGTTGTAAATTGTCTTCTTCCTCTTCACCTTCTTCTTCATGCCATTCAATAAGCCTGAGCGCTAAAGATGCAAACGTTTGCAAAAAAAAAAAAAAAAACTGCCAAAGGAATCTTTTACACTGCATTTTTCAGCAGGACTATAGATCTACCAACACAGATACACACAGAGAGAGAGAGTGAGTCTGACCTTGATAAGACTCACATCAGTCTCTATGAGTCGTGAACTTGAGCTGTGAACTTTACCGACCAAACAAAGCACAAAGTAAACAGAAAACCGCAGTGGATTAGCACCTAAAGACAGTGGAAACAACATGCTCCAACTCGAGCAGAACAGAAAAGCTACTCAGAAATCTAACATCACAGATTAACACGGAGACATTATACTCTGTGTGTGTGTGTGTGTGTGTGTGTGTGTGTGTGTGTGTGGGTGTGTGTGTGTCTCAGAGGGGCTAAGAGGAACAGCGCTCCCCCACTGGCCTTCCAGTCAAGGCCAGGAGTTGTATGCTGACAGTGGTCAGCACAAACAGAACAGCTGACGTGGCCCAACTCCCTGACTGAGCACAGGGGACAGGACTCCCTCTCAGCTGTGTGTGTGTGTGTGTGTGTGCGTGTGTGTGTGTGTGTAGGCACATGGGAAGTGCATTTCCCTAAAAAAAAAAAATGCTTGATTTTTTAACCACACATGAGAAGAATTCATATAAAAACCTTTGCTCTTTTATTCCACTCAGGTGTTTAACGACCAGACACCTCTGCTGCGCAGTGGTGACTATTTATAGCTCTGTGCAAATGATGAGTGAGCAAATATGATAATAATGTCATAGGTTAAAAAGGCCGTACAGTATTGCTCTCACCATAAATAAAGAGAATCAGGTTATTGCTTTAGATGCAACTTTCCCGTACAGATGTAAATTTCATGAGGGAAGCATTTTCCACACTGAACTACATTCTTGTTAAATGTATTTCTCATGTTTGTCAGTTAGAGTTTTCTCACGCTAGCGAAACGAGTAGATACAGGAGAGTAGAGCAAGAAAAAAAAACTAAATCACAGATGGTGTTATTCTCTTAGATGGATATAAACAAAATAAATTTGCTAAAATTGATCACCATGTACAGCCTACAGACCTAGTGGAGTAAACTCTGTGAGTGGGAAACAGCAGAAGCAGCAGCGTAACATGAACATGTGCTGAGATCATCACTATATGTCTGACTATAGAGCTAATCATTCATGGGCGGGGATGCAATTTCATAGTGAGAGAGGTAGACAGGCAGGAGGATGAAAATAGAATAGAACCAAAAATAAATCCAACCAATCCCTGCTCAGACTACAGGAAAGTTCAAAACATTCACACATTTCTTCTTTTCTAATCTAAAACATGAACAAACCACAGGATAAGGGCACATCAGCAACTACAGGATGTTATTCAGACGGTTGTGCCCGAGGCGGCGGTAGGGAGACGACGCACCACCTGACATGATGTCACATCACATGATCTCATGTGGTAGCAGATGTAAACAAAATGGAAACTGTGTTGCCACAACTTCCTGTGGTGAGAATACAACAACACGGACAGCTAAATGAGAACAGACGTGAAAATGTTTGTGGAGACACATTTGTCTTTTTTCAGTGAGATTTTATAGCGTCTGTCAACAGTAACATGCTAACTAACGTAGCCTCCAGGGCTAAAATATCTACCGTTGCTTGGCAACACTATCATATGCTCCAGGACTGATGATATCATAATTATAATCCAGACTTAACTCATAGATATCAAACATGTTTGAAGGTATATGTTTTGATATGTAGAGGTTTCATAAGGTTTAAGACATTAGCAGATAATCTGAACCGAACACAACCACCACCTCCTCCCCTCTGGTTATTAGACCTGGTGAAGTTTGGTTTTGATTTCTCATATAAACGACCACAACCTGTAAAAACACCAACTTGTGTACTGTCGTCTGTGGCTTTAGAGCGAGTTTCTCAGGTTCAAGTTTAAAAAAAAAAAAATAAAGTTGATAATGTTTTTTTGATATAATCACCAATCTTGGCATAACTTATTACAAAAACTCTAGTAGTGGTGTTTGTATAGTCACCCTTCAAGAGGCTTTGAGGTTCTTATATACAATGTTTTTAATATATTCCCATGAGGTCCTGGGGTTTTCATTAGACTACACAGTAATGAAATGAATCCTGCTTCCACTATATGTCAACATCCCACTTTAATCCACTATCGTTTGAAAAAAAAAAAAAAAAAACTGAATGTCAAGCAGCAGCGAGGTAACAAAAGCACACGATTTCTTCTGACAGAGAAGGGTTTTCCATTAAAAGTCAATATAAACGATGTAAAATCAACCATCGCCCAGAGGCTCTTCCTCACAGCCTGCATGCTCAGTAACAGGGTGGTGGCTGCCATTTATGATTTTACATGGTTTGTATTGACATGAACAGAAAAGACCTTTTTGTGCAAGAATAACTCATGGTTTGTGTTAGTTACCAGCCATCTGAGATGATAGATTTCCTATCATCTACCGAGTTTACATAATCATAACACGTTTTATGAGAAGATCAGAGACTGACATGTCTGACTGCTGGACAGCAGCTACACAGGATCCTGATGATTAGTGCATGGCCTTGGACCAGGCCTATATATTGATTTTACTGGGATTACGGGCTACAGCTGAGGCTGCTGTGTTAAGTCCTTAAAATGTCAGAAAATACTGGAAAATATCCAGGACTTTTTTATATGTCCAGCAGAGTGAATCCAAAGACATTCAGCTCACATTAATATAAAAACAAGAGAAAAACGGCGAATCCATTCAATGTAGTAGCTGGAACCAGAGAGTGAACATGTGATTTTATCTGATGATCCACCCCAACATGGTGTCATGTGCGTCAAGCTACAGTTTAATAAAATAAAAATCAATACTACAGGAATTGTTCAGAAACAGAAAGAGTGTTTATCAGCAAATAACAAGCCACAACACTGTGGCAAGTAGTGACCTGGGAAACTATAAAAGCTTCTTATAAAAAACCAGCCTGTATCCTGGAGCTGTGAATAAAAAATTACACAATACTACAACGTGGCTTCAAAAAACGCTCGTTAAATGCGCCACAAGCTGCACTTTTCGAGCTCAAATATCCGCAATCTGCACGGATAAACCTCATGTGCGTGCCCGCGTCTCTATTAAACCCAAAATGTTCTTGAACGAAACGTGTTGAGAAGATTTCCAGCGCCCAGATAACTGGTCATCTGAGGTGGAGCTGAACCAACCCGAGCGCAGGAAACCAAAAGATGCGTAAACTAGTTTTGTGACAACAGTCACACCCACGGATCCGCACCTTTCCCTCCAAGATCTAATACAGTTCGCGCGCTCTCCACAATAATATATTATTCAGGGTGTTACGCCGTGTTTCAGTGCGCCTAACGGGATCTATAGTACGCAATACGCGTGTAAAGCGTGCATAGCGCGTGCTTGCGCCTGAAATAATCCCGCACTGTAGCCTACAAAATTACACGGATCAATAAAAAGCGGATCTGTGACAGAGTAGCAGAGACATTGAGACATTTTGGTTTTGGTTGTTCCACCTGACGGGAGAATATTCACAGCCGCCCACCGCCACCACAGATCACTCCAACCAGGGAGCAAACAACCTGGTGACACAAATGAGGAGTATAAACTTTGGCAGCGCCCCTTGTTCAGTCACACCAACACAGATAACTTACTTTTCCTGCAAGACATTCTCCTTGATGGCTCCCAGGGTGGAGAGGCTCCCCTGCTGGAGTCTGCAGGTGGCCAGGTGCCGCTGGTGCTGATCTTTCAGGCAGGCGTTTTCCTTGCAAAGATCCGTCACTTGGAGCTCCAGCTCTTCGATCCGGACCCTCTGCTTCTCCAGAAGCCCCTGTTGGGTCTCGATGATCTTGTTTAGCTCCTTTAGATACTCCGCCGCCTTGTTGGGGTTCTCGGTCGGACTCTCCATCTCGTAAAAGCTCCGCTGCCCGTCCATGGAGGCGATATCCACACAAACAGAAACGCAAGCAGCCCTTCTCTTCCACCCCTCTTCTCTCCTCTCACCCTCTCTCACACACTCACAAACACGCAAACACACATACACGCACACACGCTCAGTAGTAGTAACACTGAGCGCTGTCAAATCCAGAGATCCTCCTTCGCTCCGACATGGCTGCTTCGTCGTGTAGTAGTGGCGGCTTTGCTGTGAAGTTGTCCGGGTTCGTTGCGCCGCTGCCGCCGCGTCCGCAAGCTCTGCACCGCAACAGCAGAACTAACCTCCAGCAGCCGCTCCGTACATGGGAAAAGCGTTTAACTCTTTCAGAGCTGGAGGTTCTGCGCTCCGACTGCGCGCTCCACTCCTCTCACTCCCCGTTTGGTTGCACACACACACACACACGCGCGCAGAGTGTGCGCACTGCACGTGCATCCACTCAACAGGTAGGTAGGTTCTGTAGCGCGTCAACACAGGTGCACACTCACCTGGACAGCAGGTTTTTTTAAATCACGCACTTTGCTTAGCTTTGCGTTTCTTCATCCAAACTCCTTCCAGCGCACACAAAAAGGTTTAAATGTAATAAGCTTATTTAAATATTAGCGTTTTTTTTGTTACTTATGATTCAGTAGCGCTTTGATCATGGCTGCCCTGCTGTCAACCTCTCTTTATGAAACGTGAAATCAGCCAGACTGATATATTAACATGCTTGTTAAAATATCAATGAACGTATGGATTTAATGATGAGGCTATGAATTTAAGGTTATGTAAACACAATATATTTCATGGTCACTTAGCGACAATAGAGTGAGATTTATAGGATTTACCTCTATTTACTATCAAGTGACATAATATTTCCCTGTAAAATAAACACTTCATACACTGTTCTTACACTCTACACAGCGGCATTTATTTATCTAAATGAATTAACTATATTTATGTTCAGTTGCACCTTTTATACACAGAATGGAGCTGAAAGTGTCTTAAAACAGCAGTGAGTGTTGGGTGATGTTTAAATTGTTGTTCCTTTGTTCCACAGCAGCTAAAAGTAACGTCTCCAAATGTTTTTTGTGATGATCTTTGAGAAGAATTTAAAAATAAAGGGCAGCTCTTTTGGTTCATGGGGCAAAGCCATTTAGAGACAAACTTTAAAATCGATTCTAAAAGACACAAGGAGCCAGTAAAGGTCGCAAAAAAAAAAACAAGAGTTATATGATTTCTCATTTTCAGTACTTGTTAAGATGCTGGCAACAGCATTTTTGTGTCGTCTGCAGTTTTGCAATGACTGCTTTTTTTTTTTTTTTTTTTGTAGGCCAGAAAACAGAATGTTACAGGCGTCAAGACAACATAGAAATGAGAGCAAGTTTTCCAACACGTTGCTGGCTCAGGTTTGGAATGAAAATGACAGAAGGTTCTTACTCGTGGTTGATTTTCCGGGATCCCTGAAAGATTTTTTTCACAGTCAGGTTAGACAGAGTATTTGTATTTGATCTGATATGTAGAGCTGTGTCTCATCAGCATGTTGGTGTTAATTCATGCCATTTGAGAACAGGAAAGGTCCTAGAGCACAGCTGTGCCTGACACTAGATTTAATGTTGGCGGTTTCAGAAATCTGCTCCCAAACTCGCAATTTCCTCCCAATAATACAGTATTTCTTAAAAGCAGATCAGCACTGTAGCAGTATTAGTTATGTTTCTGTCCATTTAATAAATGTCAATCTGGTATTCACTCTGCTTTTTTATTTATATTTATTTATATAGGTTGACTCACAAGTGAGCAACAACAGTAAAGCTTCAGTGAAATATGAGACATTAACAAAATAAACAAGCGCTATAAGGCAAAGTCCAAGGAGATCAAGTAAGAAGGTTTCCAGTGGAGACTAAGTGCTAGTTAGAGAAATCAGGGTGTTAGAGGAGAAGATATTCTCAGAAGAGATGAGTCTAATAGACTTTTGCATCGATAGCGTTTAGAGAAGAGTCTGGACTGAGGTTGATGGTGACGCAAGACGTGTTTGTTGGAGGAAAAGAGTGATCAAGAGTTCAGGTTGATGGTGTAGACCAAGAAGTCACTGAGTGACTTGACTTTGATTGGGGCTGTCAAATATTTAATTATGTTCACTGTACCAGTCACTGGACAGGTAGTGTACCTCAAGTGTATCAGGGTATTTTGTCTTAAATTAGTCGCCTGATAGAAACAAGGTATAGGAAGTTTCCCACAAGCTCCGTAGAGCAGGATGATTTTTCTCTAAGAGCAACCTCGTCCAAAATGGACAGTTTAATTTAGTCCCATGTTAATACAAGAATATTGATTAGTGCACCTTTAATACTGTCTGTCTAATACCGTCTAATCACAGAGCTTAAACAAGTTTTTGA
This sequence comes from Polydactylus sextarius, assembly GCA_016801845.1. NCBI lineage: Eukaryota > Metazoa > Chordata > Actinopteri > Polynemidae > Polydactylus > Polydactylus sextarius. Next base: position 24,054,588 of record CM028908.1, read on the forward strand.
CACAGCAACCGTCTTTTCAAGTCATCTTGTTATTAAGTCTACATATTTCCATATTCCTGACCAAAATTATTCTTAACAATTACAACTGGGGCTTTTGTTCACCCTCCAGATCAGGAGTCTTCATACCAGAAAACAATTGTTTTTAATTCAGGTTTTTTTATTCTGTACTTTACTATACCCTACTAGAAAAAAACTCTCCTTTAATAGTGAACAGCTGCAACACAGTTTAATGCTACATTAGACTTTATTAAACCTGCAACCTGTACATTAAGTTGGCATCAGCATTAGAATATTTCTTTCCTTTCTTTAAAAAAAAAAGAAACTCCTCCACAGGGAGTACGGGCATTAGAGCGAGGGAACTCATTAAAAAAATGGAACCTATAAAATCATTAGGATGTTTTCAAATGAGTGAACTATTGTCTCTGTCTGTGTTTGCAGTGGACGGATGAAGTTTCAGTACCACAGCAACCAAAACCACAGCCTTTGTTACATATAAATCCCTGCCTCATCCCACAGGATCACTGGTTCTACAGCCAACAACTGGTCACATACATATGTAACAGCTATTTTTGCATTTTTTTTTTCCCCTGTCTGCTTCTCTGCACTGATACCCTTCACACCTGACCTTTGGTTGGTAAATTGCTTGTCTGAATGCTGTTGCATACCCTGTAGACCACCCAGTCACTCTGCAGTGACAGTATCACCTTTTAAGGATATTAAATTTAAAAAAAAAAAAAAAAAACATGTTCTGTTTTCCATGTAATCTTCGACGTGATCATCACTCTTTGAAAATTATCATTAATTTCATGACAAAAATCTGCAGCTACGTTTAAACCGGGAGCTTTGCATTTATGTGGTCACCATTTTCCTACAGCTGATATGTAGAATAGCCTAAGGCTGCTGTTCTATACTGCACCGCCATGTTCCTCCATCTCATCAGGAGTGAAATACAGCAGCTTCATCTTCCTTGCTGTCCTTGCTGTGAGAAATTATTTCTGAAAACATCTTGTGTACATGAAATACTACACATTCACCTCAGTCGATGAGGAAAATGTAATGTGGTTTTCTGTGAAATTTGAAGACAAAAACCCAGGGGAGTTATTCTGACATGTCCCTCACTTTGATAAACACACTACCGCTACATCACCAGGCATCACATGACTCGATGGATGTGTATGTCTTAATGTTAATGTGCAGTAGGTGGTCTTAAATAGACTGTAGGATGAATAAAATAGCTGGTAACTAAGTTGATACTTCAGGGAAAAACAGTGAGATTCTGCTCTTCTTCTTACCGTGTTCAAATTGTTGATAGTGAGAAACTGAAACCAGGTCTCTGTGCTTTTTCTGCAGTATAACCACAAAGGCAGACCACATATGAAGCCTGTCATTATCCCAGGCACTCACATGCTGGAGCTGCTGGGGTGGTTTCTTCACACAGTGATTGCCCTCTAGTGGTTTGCTATGTTCAGGACACAGCGATGGGACCAGTGATGCTTGATACCAAAGGAGGAACAGAATAAACCATCATGACCGGTCATGGAAATAATCCAGACTCATCTAGTGGATGCAGGACTTTAACAGTTAAAGGGAGGAGGAGGTTCGCTGGCATTGTTTGCTGACAGACACGATAGAGGCTAAATCTTCTCTGCCATCACCTGCCAACCGCTTTGATGCATTGCACCACATCTCCAGTGAGAAAGTCAGGGAACGATAATGTGCATAATTCACAGAAAAGTTTCTGTGATCCTGTCCTCCTAGAAATCTTCAAAGCACAGAGGAAAGAAGAGGCAGTGTGAATTGCAGAAAAAGGAGTTTTTTTTTTTTTTTCAGAAGTTATATTTAGGCAATCTGGGTATTCTTTTTCTCCCCTCATGAAACAGCTCTGTCTCATAGTGGTGCCACACAGTCATAGCAAAAGGCACATGTAGTTTTCTATCTTTTGCAGTTTTCACCTGATCGGGGGGATATTTTCTTTCACAGGCTTCAGTTCAGGTCAAATCTACAGCTTTGTGTAAAAGAGAGGAGTGTCATTTCCCAGAAGGCAGACATATCAAAGGTTGCTACAGTAACTGTGACAGCAACCACAGTAGAGATCCCATATCTCCCTCAATGTGAAAGAACGATGTAGTGAAGTGGCTGAAGTGTTCGCTTCATTTTCCACTGCCGACCTCAGAAGCTGCTGTCAATGAGAGGATGCTGTTTTATGTCCCTAATGGCAGAGTTGTGAAGTTTTTATGGCTTTGGATTAATTTTTCTGACCTCAAGTGGCTAGTTAAAGGTTGATACCAATATCCTCTCGGATATTAAAGTTGTTGGGTTTTTTTTCCCTGAAGAACAGCGTGGATTTATGGACCTTTATCAACAGCCCTGACCTGTCATGACTTAGACTGGATTAAACTAGTTTGTACAGCACATCCCACTGAGGATCAGCTGGATTGAGATCTGGGAAATGTAACACCTGGAGCTCAAAACCATTCCTGAAGCATTGGTACAACATGCCAGGATCCTTATACTGCTGAAACAAAGAGAGCAAAAATGGCAGTAAACCAACATCAACCTCAAAGAGTAAATGTTCACTTGCCGCTTGATATATCAAACCTTCTGACAGGAGCCGTTGTGACGAGATAATCAATGTTATTCACATCTCCTGTCACTGGATTTGTTACTATGGCTGTTCAGCGAACATAAAATATTGTATATTCTAACAGACAAATCAACAGCCTTAAAGTGAATTTGAACCCATGGTCTATTTCACCATGAATACAAGAGTCGAACACCCCCTCAAGAGATGCATTTTGTGCTCCCAGCCAAACGTATTAAATGTAAATGTAATTGTCATTTTTAACCACTAAAAAAACCTCAAAATATCACTTCACTTCAGCAGTAGCATGAATAGGGTCACTACACATAAACCTAAACATTTAAAACATACACATAAAGTATCGATAATTTAGTAAGTGAACTGAGAGTTTATTAAAAAAGACTGTTTTACAAGACTTACCCAATGTCTCATTTCCATAACAACTAATGGTGAAGGGTGTTCCAGATCAGCAGATTCATCATAAGTGACACATCACCCTTTATTCAAAAAAGGCTGAAAAAATTGTACAAGAAAAGACAGTCAAACTCATTTCCATAACAACTAATGGTGAAGGGTGTTCGACTCATTTTCATGGTGAAATAGACCCTTACTCCGGACTATTACTCACCAGTTTCACCTGGACATACTGATGAAACCAACATCACCAGAACAGTCATCTATATGTATCACTGTTAGAAACAATGGTGGGTTTGAATTTACTGCAAATTTGCCAACAGCAGCAGTGATTATTTAAGTTATCTTCATTAATGGTTTATGCTATTTACAATGAAAGAGATCAAACAAGGTTTCGCTATTGACACAAAAACATCCAGAATTCAAATGATGGAACAAAAAACCCACACACAAAAATAAGACTAATTAGAAATAATCACAACGAGCACACAAAAAGTAATTACTGTAATTAGTTTAATTCACCTTTAATCTGCATAATATTTAATTCATACGGTGTGTGGATGGTGAAAGAAAAAACAGTTTCATTTCCACTTTACTGTAGTATGCTTGTTTACTTTTTTTAATCACTGTCCAAGTTGTTTTGCTTTAATTTTTCTGTTTATGTAACTTTCCAGAAAACAAGCTGTAAGTAACTTCATGTTCATTTTGTGGGAGATGAAACATCAGGCCCTTGGTGATGAGCTGTGTTTCACTACCAGACTGCACAGGAGTTTTCAAAGCATGTCTTTTAATAACACAAATGTTTAATTTCATGTTTGACTAACCTTGAAACTGTCGTTAGTGTTTTAAATGTGTTTTCAATGTATGGAAGGTGAGAAGTAAGGTAATCACATTAAAGATAAACTGTCCAAGTCTGGTTGCTTTTTCTTTATGAAGCTCCTCCTACAATCTCAGAGTAAGGCTGAGTTCAAGATGCACGATTTGTCACAAAACGTTTAATTCATCTGAAACAGAGGAGCTGAACGTTCTGTTGCATGACGCCAGCCTTACGACTCCTTACGATGTTTTTTTAAATGGACAGGGTTTATATATTGGCTCTGATTGGGTAACTCCTTTAACACGTCTAATAAACAGGAAAAAACTACCTCAAAACATTGCACGACATTGTGCCACTGCACTTCATGAATCCAACATCACCAGGTCATAGACTCTGATCTTACAAGTGTTGACTTTTCACCAAGAGACAGTGGAGGCAGCAGAGATCCTTCATTCACCCTGTGAGGATCATTTAACCATCACAGTGACTATGAGGCTGATACATTAATTAATTAAAAATTCTTGTGTAGTGCATCTTTACTAGAGATGGTGAATTGGGCTTGAAAGAGCCACTTTGTGTGTATGTTGTTGAACACATGAGAGAGTTTTAGTATCTTGAGGTCTTATTTCTCAAGTGGGGGTAGGACAGAGGGAAGGTTTTTTGATTTCAATTCAATCTGGCATCAGCAGTAAGACGCCGTACCAGGGCATCGTGGTGAAGAGGGAGCTGTGCCAGAATCCAAAGTTGGTGATTTTACAGTCAGTTTAGATTCCAACTCTCACATATGGTCATGAGCTTCGGGTAGTGAATGAAGTGGTAAATGGACTGCGCTGGTCCTCAGACATTTGGATGGAGCTCAGATAAGAGCCACTGCTCCTTCACTTAGAAAGGAGCCATACTTGCATACTTATGTGGGGAAGCATTTGCAATACTTCCATTTATTAATTTTGGTCATTTGTAAATGAGCCAGGGCCACTAAAAAGATATTTTGTGAACCATTCATTTATTTCTTCCTAACACTATAAGAATCATGTGTGACTATGATCCAAGCATCACATGGATCCATGCAAACATTTTTATGATCTGTACCGACCGATCTGTACCACAATGAGATACACTACGTACATTATTGAAAATAGAAAAACAGCAGGTGCTACAACACACTGAGCGTGAACCAGGGGATGAGAGGAAGCAAAAAATAAAAAATTAAATGTCCCAGTGGCAAAGAGAAATGAGAGTACAAAAACAACAGGCTGCTCATTCACAAACTACACTGATTAAAATTAATATTGCTAATTATAAAACAAGGTAACATATGGGCTACAAATGGTTAAAAGATTAAAAGCTGGTCTGAAAGAAAACAAGTCCCATTTTTTAACACGAGTCAATCTTCTTACATTGTGTTTACATGTATGTGGTCCCATATGGCTACAGTGTCTGCTTCCTGTTAATACTGTTCATGTCTGTTCATGTTCAGTTGTGTAGCTATACAAACATATAGTGGACAGGGGTTAACACAAAGCCTTGTCTTTGTTACTTTGTGATTCAGGATGAAGGTTTAATAGACTGAAGGGTGAGCGAAGCTGAGCACCACCACCGTACTCTGTATGTTTATTGCCAATGATTGGGTCCAGAAACATCCCAGTTTTATCCTTGGACAGTTTCTGGAGGTCAAGTTAGCCCTCTGATTGCATGAGAGAAGAGGCTTTCAAAGGGTCCATTTTTAGCTGGAAAATACAGGAACTTTCTATAACTATCAGCTGTGCTCAATCATACTTAGGCTGTTACTAAAAAGAGGGATACATGATGATTTCTGTTTTGTCATTGCCTATATGTATCTCTCAAGGTTAGAATACTGAACACTTTTCAATAACCTTTGGTCGTATACAATGGATTAAAGCAGGAGTTCTCAAACTCTTCCACAAAGAGCCGTGTGGCTGCAGGTTTTTGTTCCAACCAAGCAGCAGCAACACACCAGACTTGAATCATTTAATTAACTGATTTCAGTCTTCACACAGTTGATTGGTCAAACTGTTTGATTTCGACTGGTTGGGACAAAAACCTGCAGCCACATGTCTCTTTGTGGAAGAGTTTGGGAACCCCTGGATTAAAGCCTTGGAAAATACAATACATATTGAAACCAATCATCCAGTCCCAATACTGATATCCATTAGTGGCCACTAAACACTGTGTTTTTACTTTTTCCAGTGTCCAGTTTTTCCAGTTTTCCATCTCTGTCTGATCTCAAACATCAAACATCTGTGGTGGGTCAGTCAACATGATGAAGACGGTTGGTGTGGAATACACTGTTCCCCTTGAACTATGAACAGCGTTTGTCATTTTTTTTTTTTTGTTTTGTTTTGTTTGTTTTGTTCAGATTAATCTTTTCCATTGATTTTCCCAAAGTAATTTACAGTACACAACAAAAGATGTGTATATGGCCAACATTAGGTCAGAATAATATCATCAGAATAAGTCTATTTGAATGTGTTTGGTCGAATAATCAGGTTAAAATGATTTAATGATATGTCAAATAGGTCGTCAAACCCCCTTTTTTTTTGGTTGACTACAGTTCTATTCTGTTATGCTATACAACATTAATAATGCAACACAATATAATACAATACAATACTGTACTATACTTTCTATATTATATTACCCTATACACTGGTATCATACCACACCACACTATATTATCTCTGTATGGAATTAAAGTTTTATATCAGCTGGTGAGGAGAAGCAATTTAAAACTCAGCACATTCTTCAGAGTTGCCACAAGGCAATCACAGAAATCAAGGAGTGGGGGAATGTTAATCATTATGTCTGTACTGCCAGCTGTAATTTCCCTATACACTCTCCGTTGCCTTATTATTCTTGTATTCTGCTTTCTAATGATCTACTGCTTCTGGTAATGTTTTTGCTGACTTGTTACAAACTTCTTGCAAAGTATCAGTCAAATAAGTTGAATGTCATTTTTGAAGTTTATTTGATGTACAGTTCTGTGTATGTATATGTTCTTTTAGTTTTCAAAATAAATTGACCATTGGATAAAAGTTAAAGTGAGCAGCCAACGAAGTTTTAAAGTTGCTCCAGAAACAGTTATCTCTTTTGGCTCTGTGAAGGTTTCCAATTATCTTGTAATTACCAAAATTTTCCTTTCCTGGATGATTCTCCTCTATGTTGTGCAACTAATCACTAACTTTGTTTATCTGCTGTTGTTACTTGGCAACATACAGTGGATTTATATAAGTCTGCCCTTTTAAAAAGGTTACCTTTAGTCAAACATAGTCTTCTTAGGCTGATCACGGCTCAATTATGTTACACTCTGCAATGCTATGCTATGTTCGACAGCTCTGTACAATGTATGGTACATACAATGGTTTGATCTAATGTCTCTTTTCCACTACACCAATAATCGACTCTATTCAGTTTGGTTCCAGACACGTCATTTTCCATTACAACTTGGTTGCTCCTCGACATGAATGTGATGAACTGCTGCAACGTCACAACACAAAAACATCAGTAAACATTAATGGACGTGGAAGAGACGGAGTTTGTGCAAAATGAAAAACAAAAAGGCTAAAAGAGGCTAAAACACTGTGCTGTCCGTTCCATTAATTAGTGCCTCTTTTTAAGGATGTATCATTACAGTTTTCTTTTTTTTTTTCTTCGGTGTGTATCAGTGCATTAACGAGGAAATCTGTTTCAGAAACCAATTAATGCTTATTTTAAGTAATGTAGCCACCTGTTGAGGTCGATGAACAGCATACTCTGGATTGTCAAAGGTTGTTCAGTGTGCATCAGTTTAGTGTGTTTGTCTGGTGGCAGCAGATAGTCCTAATGGTTGTGCAATTTGATTAACTCGCCTCGTTCGTCTTGTGAGAAGAGATGAATGCATACTCAGTAACATCAGCCTACATAAAGAATATTAAAGACACAGGGTACGTCAAGTGATTTTTCTCTTGTTAACAAATTTGTGATGTATGATAATGTTACTTAGACTGAAGTTTTTCCAATAGCCGTGCTGATGGTTTTTACCACTGATGAAACTGATGTGTTTTTGAAAATACACAATCACAATTTGCATAGTTAAAGACATCTTGCTGTCAAACCCACCTTTTCAGACGTACATAATGAGAGACATGAAAATGAATCGAACACATTTCAGCAAAATAGCTCATTGCAGTTTCTGTAAACATCTTTTTGTGGCGCAATATTAAAAATGAGCCAAACTAAATGGTACTTTCATCAAAATGACACTGAAATAGAAGATAAAGGGTAAGGATGCTGCCAGATGTTGCATACCTAATGATCAGACACTAGAATGAAAATGTGAATGATACATCAGACACACTCTCGTTTTTGTATAATCCAAAAGATCAGCGAGGCCTGCACAACTTGTATTCACCACAGATATCTCGCTGCTCTGTTTTTTCAGTCCCAGAGGGGATTGAATGTGTGATGTTGAACCACCAGCGTCGGCTTTGATTTGAGCAAAGACAATGTCTGAGTATTGTTCATCTAGTACTCATGCATTCTCATTATTAAGAGAACTATAAAAGCAGTGCCAACCTGATCCTGCTGCTGAAGCCCTGCTCAATCCTCACTGTCAGTACAGGTCTTATAGTTATTTCTCACAGCTGAGGATGTATACACTCTCCTCATGTGTGCTATAAATCAGCTCATTCCCTGAGCCGACAGTCAGCTGAGGACTGATATGTCCAACCACAGTGGTTTTGAAGTTTGCAGGATTGCAGAAGTGAACACCAACTTGCAGTCAATACCCAACCGGGCTGTGAAACACCAGGTGAATACAGGAGGACACATCATTGTTGCATTACCTCCGCATATCTTACAAATCTAAGAGCATTTCTGATGACCCCAGGGGATAATATTTTTGACAGTGATATTTTTCTGCCTTGTGAGGGGCTTTAGCTTTGCATCAGTGTTTGTACTGGCATAGTCTTTGGTGTTAAGGAAAGGTTACTGTCAGGACTAGAAGCAGAAAATTACATTTACTCAAGGTTTTGTGGTTGTAATGGCCAAAGGTCATTCAATTCCTGCCATTCTCAACCAACATCAGACACACTCTTTGATGTGGTTTCCAGCCTTTAAAAGCACACTCAAATGCACTGCTGGGAGGGAAGAGGTGTGAAATCAATACTATTGGAGTAACTGAAAATGAAATTTTAAAATGCAAAATCTGTCCTAAATATGAACACTATTAAATCTACATCTATTACATTACATGTTTTGTGTCTTTTGGTTAGTTATTTAATTTCTTCCTGACCTCATCTTCTGACTGAAGTATATTTCCAATCAACCCACAAACTGAATAACTATTATTTACAGCAGAGGGGGCAACAGCAACAACTCATTACCATACCCTCTGATGTTGTTAGCTCTTTTCAGTTCTGTTATATCCACTGCATGGTAGAAAATCCCTGGAGATCCCTTTTAAAAGCTTGGGGAAGTGGCCATGTGCTTCTGTTTAATGGAGGTGCAGCGGTTAACCAGACAAACATTTGCAAAACCATCCAGTTAGCTTTTTTTTTTTTGAAATCCTTGAAAGCATAAGTTTGACTTGTTTGTATTTTATCAAGATTGCTTTTCTTGTGCAGTGAACTCTTTACCTCATTGTGGTGCACCAAGCTCATTATTGCCCGCTGTGGCTAAAGAACAGAAAACACCCACTCATACTCTACAGCTATTGAGAACCACAGTTACAATTGATGCTTTTTCCCCCCTAAGGATGCACAGGAAGTAACAATCACTCCATTCCTCTGAAAAGAAAAGAAAAATGAGATTTATGCTCTATTATTGGAAGCGTTTTCTCTGGTAGTTTTTAATCAACATATTGTTAACCAACATCTCCATCGTCAGTCCCATGTGTAGTTACCGTCTCCCAAAACCAAGTTAGCAGGAAACTTACTCTTACTAATATTTAGGTCAAACCAAACTCATAACATGGCTGATGCTTACTGTACCCTCTCTTCACAGTAAAGGAACTGTGCTTATCTACAGTTGACAGTTTCCTGACCAAGCTCGTTCTACTTGTCATCACCGCCCTGCCAGGAACTAAGCTGGGGAGATTTTTTTCCTCAAATTCAGCAACAGGACATAAAATCTGGGGAAGTGCAGAGGACTGGCTGTCCTCATCATCATGCTAGCAAATGTTGAGCTCACTTGACACAAACGAGATGATATCAGCGTATGGAGAACCACTCATGGTGGGACGAGAGCCTGCAGTGTCTTTGTGTTCACAGATCGAGAGCAGGAGAAAAGTGCCCACTCTCCTGTATTTGCTCATGAGTAGAAAAGGTAAAGAGGTGGTTAATCAGCTACATCCCAGATGCTGCAATCGAGCTTGTGGACCTAACACTCAACAGAACAGTGACATCATCACATAAGAGCTGTCGAGGCGGCCTGGTCGTCTACATGGTGATTGTACTGGCACGTCAGGTTAATCGTGATAAGTTCTGTTCACAAAATGTAAAATAGCGTATTGACCCGAATATAAAACGACTCTGAATATAAAACAAGCCCTCTTTGGAAAAATTAGTGAGCAAGTACATGACCTGTAGTAGCAAGCATGCATCATCTGGGGGTAGATTTATTTATTTATTTATTGTTTTTATCATTTTTTGTTGGGGATTTTTTCCTTTAATGATAGAGACAGTGTAGTGAGGCAGGAATGGAGGAGAGCACACTGAGGGAAGCTTGTCTAGATGGGGATTCGAACTTGCAAACAGCTTCACGGCACATGACACTATGCAGGCGGCCCCAAGGAGCAGTTTCTAACATGCATGCGAGCATTAGCTTTATGGCTACCAACCACTTGGTAATAATGCGGAGGACAATTGTCACCGACCCAATATTGAAACTATGGCAGAGCAACACTGTCTCCTCTGCTGTTTGTTAACTTGCTCAACGTTTGAGTCGCTGTTTTCTAGTGAGTCTCCGTCTCGTGGTCACATCTCTGCCTCGTTTAGGGAGAAGATGTTTGACGTCACCTGTTGGTTTAGACGCCCGGATCTCTAGATCCCGAATATGAGACGACCTGTCTTTTTCAGACTTTTTTCAAGGAAAAAAAAATTACCGTCTTGTACTTGACTTTGAAATGCAGATGCTTTTGCTGTCAATTTCCCCTGAACACCAAAGTAAAGGATGCAATAGGCTCTACAGCAGCGGAAGTAAACAGCAGACAACTTCAGGTCAACTCAAAGTAGTGTATGTAAAATGTAAAATGTTGACAAAATGACTCTCATTGACTTCTCATTTAATATATATTATTCACTGAATGTGACTTTTAATTATCCCAAATTAGAATTTAAGATTAAATTTGATTAGATTTTAAATCTTTTCTCTGCCTTAGATTATAATCATGCCTTTACATCCTCTGTATAAAAAGTCTGGTATACTAACAATAAAACATGGATGGCCAAGTGGTTAAGACGCATCACATTGGTGTATAAGCCATGCAGATGTTTGCCCTTGTGTGTCCCTCCCTGTTTTCTGTCTCTGATTAAAGGCAAAAATGCCTCAAAAAAAAAAAAAAAAAAAAACATTATATATAAAACCAAACATTTCGTTTTTTTGGCTTTTTTGCTTTCTTCTCACTATAAAAAAATGTCTAATAAATAACATATATTTTCCCTCATTTATTTCACTGCCATGTTTTCATTTGTTTGGTTTTATACCCAGGCAGTAAGTTCCCTTCTTTGGATGTACTTTCTTTTCTGCAGTTCTCTTTGTTTTGCTGACTAAGGTCTAAGGTCTGACTAAGGTCTGTGATTGTAAGTCTGGCAGGTACCAAACAATGAGCTGAAGTCTGTGTCTTTGTGTAACTGAATGGAAAAGTTTTGTCCTTTCTTTTTTTTAGCATCTGCCTTTGGTAAAAATCTGTTATAATATTATCAAAGTCAAAATATTAGTATGTACCATTGTATATTCAAACAAGTATGAGTATTTACATCAACAAAAGTACATCATTAGTGATCATATCAACACAAATTCAGAACAGAGACACAGTGGTGATCAGGATTTCACAGAGCAAAAGAGGTTTTTGCAGAATTATGACTAATTCACAACATGGATCATTCTAGTTGTCCTCAGCCTTATTAAGCCATATGCTGAGTCTCAAAATTAAGTTTTATACTCATGCAGTCAAAGACACACACTCACTGGTATATCTGCTGTCTGCCTTACTCATTTAGTTTGAAATGAGCATGTAATGTGTGTACCCATTCAGTCATGTGACATGGAAATTATGTTGCCAAAACCACCAGTGATGCATTCACCATCTTCAGCAGCCTACAGTTTTTAGTTGTAAATATGATGGTGCGTCCTTCCCTTCTACTGAAAATAATAATCTGAGAAGAACATCAGTCTAATCTTCAGTTCTTAGTTCACTCATCTCCTGTTGACATCAACTTTTAAAGAACTTTAAAGACCATTTTTCTAGATTTACACTCACTGTGTGTTAGGTGTGGCAACTTCATGTCAATGTGTTCTCTAATGAGGTTATAACATGTCAGTTTCAGCTTGTTCTGACATCTCTTTAGTGCCATAAGAAACCAGTTAATGCAGCTTTAATTTATAAATATTAGACTCAGTTTGAAATAATTCTCTTTTAACCCCAGCAGAGCGCTGTGCTCCACCACAGAGCTATTGATTATAAATTTGTGACTAAAGCATGTAGCATCACTAATTGCAATGAGGATCCAGTATATAATGAGGGGAGGCTGCAAATGTTGCATTAAAATGACACAGTATAATGTGTACTTCTCTGTATAGTAGGTCATAGTGCGTATTGACTCATCCCTGCGCAGCAAATGCAAATTACAGATCTAATTGGGCTTTTTTTTTTTTTTTATAAAACCATCATCCCCTATTCTAACTATAATGTGTGACTCATGTTGCCAGCCACAGCTTCCCTTGCAGCAAATATATGTTAAGGTATGTTAATGCATGCCAAGTTATATGAGCAGAGGTCGTGACATTATTGAATTATCGTGTAGGAACATTATCACAATTAACAGACCAAAAGAAACAAACAGAGACGTCCAACTATGAATGCTTATATGTAATGAGATGCACTTCTAGTTCTGACCTGCAGTTGGCTACTGGTCTGAGGTAAATCATCGTTAACAATATTAAAACCTTCAGGTCACAGCTTTTTTATATTCCAGCCGAAAAAAAAAAAAGCATTTAAGCAGCAGGTGAACTGCTGGAGGCGACAGACAGTTTGTGTGTGTGTAAGACAGAGAGAAAGAGAGAGTACTTGCAAACCAACTTGTGAACCTAGATTGGGTGGTGATATAACATGTGAATTCCTGATGAGTAAAACAGAAAAAAGGTAAAGCAGGTTGGGAAATCGGTGGTTTGATTCTCAGCTGTGTCCACGGGCAACGGCTCCATCGGTGAGTGAAGGAGATCAGAAAAAACACAATATAAAGTATAGGGGGTTTTGTGAATCTGATGTGATTTGTAAAATGGTCACAAGAAGACTAGAAAAGAGCATTTACCTGTTTATTGATTCATTTAGTCAATACGCCAAACATGTGGCATAAAATGATGCAAATACAGGTCAAGAGCTTCAGTTAAAGTTTGTCAAACATCAAAATGGAGAGAAAATATGTGATCTCAAATACTTTAAATATGGCATGATTTTTAGTGTCAGATGGGCTTGTTTGAATATGTCTGAATCTGCTGATCTCCTGGGATTTTCACACTTGACACTCTCCAGAAATGACTGAGAATGAAGCCAAAAGATAAATCCAATGTGCAGCAGGTGTGTGGATGGAAACACCTTGTTGATGAGAGTACGCACATCACATCCAACCTTGAGGTTAATGGTCTACATTGACAGAAGACCATGAGACCATGACACATCAGGTTCCAGTCCCGACAACCCAGAAAAATAAATCTGAGGCTGAAAAAATATAAAATAAAATAAACCTGTGACTGATTTATATATATATATATTCAGTATTTTGTGTTTAAAGGTAAAAAAGAAAGACTCTTGCACATGAGACCATGGACAAAACTCAATAGAACTATAACAGAGATAAAGATGTTTTTGTAAGGAGGATGGGGAGAGGTTCTTTTCAAGTTTGGAAAAAGAAGTTTTGTTCAGCAGTCTCTCGGTGCTGATCGATCGGTATTCATTGCCGTTTTTAAAAAAAAAAAAAAAAAAAAAAGTACAACTTTCAGTGTTATGCTTGACAGCTGCCAGTTATTTGTGATTCAGGCTGGAAAATGCAGCATTTGATTCAATTCTCTGACAGATTGGTAAGAACATTTGTAATGTGTTTTACTCTGGACCTCAAAGTTTAAAGTGAGTTTAGTTTTAATGGAAAAATGATGGACTGATAGTGAGTGGGGCTCAAAGATTGAAGTTCACAGGAAAGCACACTAAGATAAGTACAAGATAAGTTGCTGTACATCAACTGGGGCCTGATTTTTTGTCAAAAATATGAATACCACATCTGTTGGTTGACTAATTTAGTTGAATTTAGTACTTCTATACTGCCCTCCAGAGGTGATTTCCACATACAATGACGTGATACTGGCACAACTCCAGTCTGACAGCGCTGAGGTCAACAGACAGATCACATGGTTCATTTATGTGGTGCATTAGTTACATTACTGAACCAACCAAAATGCTAATACAGAGACTGAGAGCTGAGTGTTAGAGAGGTGAAGCCTGATATCTGATAGAAAAATTTCCTGTATGTTACATTTTGGCTGCACAAAAAATGTTGCCGCACAATTAATGAGTAAAAACAACACTAACCAAGCAATATACAAAAAAGTCTGTTAATTCTCACATTGTTTGATACTTTGGCTGTTTGAAGTGAAATCTCAAGTCTTTCACAAGAAGAAAGTAAGATAAATGATTTTTAAGTTGCTGTGCAATCAGCTCTCACTGAGTGTTTGTTAAGTTATGATCATACATCAGATGGTGTATACACAAGTTATTGTCATAACTTTAGTTATTCACAAGTAGACAAAATCTCTTTCTATGAAGCAAAAGAAATGTAGTTAATAGTTGTATGGTTGAAATGCATGTCTCCCAGAGGAGGCAGTCTTGTCCTCAATGGGGACTGTCCACTAATCAAAAGATTGGTGGTTTAAATCCCAGCTCTTCCAGTCCACATAACACAGTCTCCTTGTGCAGGACACTGAACCCTAAACTGCTCGATGGTTGTTCCATCAGTGTATAACAGTGATGAATAGATGAGTGAATATAGAAGAGATGTGTGAATGGGTGAATGTGACTCGTAGTATAATGTGCTTTGAATGGTCACAAAGACTAGAAAAGCGCTGTATAAATTCAGCGTGTTTAGCATTTACCATTAGACAGCAAAGTGCATTTACTCTACATTGTTTTGACAGTGGGAGTCTGTAGTGTGTGTCATGTTTGTATTAAGCTAGTTAAGTGTGTATGTGTGGGTGGAAAATTACCAGCAGCCAAATGTTGGTGTAATATGAAAACATTGGTAGATTTCTCACAAGATAATAATTTATTAGAGTTCCTGGTGAATTTGAACATTTATCTGTTACTGGTTGGGTAATTTTTTACCTCTCAGTAAGACTGGTGATTTTTAATGAGGAAATCCTCTCCATCTTTTATCAGCGTTCATACAGAACAGAGCAATCATATCACAAAATCAGCCTCTCATAAAAAAAACATGTTTAAAAGATATATAATTCTCTGTCTTGACTGAGGAAGCAGAGAACAATGTGGAGTCTGTCCAGAGCTGCAGCCAGAATTAAAGACATGGCAACAGATTTAAAAGTAAGTTAAAACATTGGTATTTGTTGGGTAACATGAGGAGAAGAGGAGAAGACCACATGATAACAATAACCTAAAATGACAGAAACCATCTTTGAGGAACTTATGCGATCGGTCACATCTGTTAACATAAAGGGGACAGAATGACCCAAAATAACAAATACAGCAGCTGGCCACCAGGAAATTAATATGTTTTGAGTTCACTTTTAGAAGGCAACATGACAGGAGCTGTCATGATGCCCTTTTATTAAAGTCTATAAAAAAAACAGAGTAATGAATCTATTCAAAAAGTACAATCAAAACAGAACCTGTGCTGTTCTGAAAAGAAACACATCAGAACAAAAGGAGCAGAAATGCACCAATTTAGCAGTCAGGAAATGTGGGTAACACAAGTGACAGGGAAGAAAACAGGAAAAAGTGTAACATCATCATCATCATCCCCTACACTGGTGGTCCATCTGTTAATTTTCAACAAACACAACATCCCTGTATACAATCAAACCCAACAACACTATGAGGCATTTATCTACCATCCAGATCCAAAAGACCCAGACACAAACAAGACAACACAATGTATACAACCCAGCGCAGTTAGGAACAGACCTGTACCCTGGAAAACGAAACAAACAAACCACTCCACAAGTGCGTGGTTCAACACAAGAGAGCCACTACCTCACACCAGGACTCTGCACTCCATCTTCATCTGAACAATAAAGGACACTTGTTGAGTGAAAGGGGTCATCTTCATCAAACTAGCACAACCATCACTGAAAAGAGGAGGTGGACTTTTCATCCACCTACGATGAAATCAAGGGTGCACACCAAACACATCCACTCTAATGACTCACATGATGGAAAAGACAATCTATGACCTAAACATCACCCCAGCAGCTATCTAGATTTTGAACGCCATTTCACTGCAGAGACTAACAACCAGAAGATGGCTGTGAAGGTCAACGACTCTACTAGAACTGTTGTTTAAAGTATAAATACCATTCAGACATATCTGAAGAAGCCTCTCAAACATGAAATGTGAACAATCACAGGTATACTTTAACTAATAGACGCTTTCACTTCCCAATAAAAAAAAAAAAAGCCTTGCAAAGATTTGAAACGATTTTTTTAGCTGAAGAAGTACCTCAGAACTGGATTTGGATTCCCATATTCAGGAAAATGTAGGATCCTGTCATTTTGGACCTTAACCATCAGTCAGAATTTTTCAGCCTCTGTTACTTTAGGTTTGACAATTGTGTCTGAGAAATCCCCAACATGAACTGAGAATAACACCAATTCACAGGATTATCTCTTTAATTGACTCTTCTCTGACTTATCTCCAACAAAAAAAGACTCAACGTCTCCGTTATAACATATAATCTAACTCCACACAGTTTGATACGAGACTTAAACTAAGATTCATGCTGCAGAATGTGCTGTTCTCATCCATCATTTCCTGGTATTCTTGGTATTTTGGAGTTTGAAAGCAAGTTATAACACAAGCTGTTATGATATATAACATAGTCTATGCAACAAAGGAGCATTTTGAAAGAAAAAGGGATTTAGTTACCATCAAATATATTCAACAAGCTGTGCCTGCTGACAGCTCCATATGGTAATGTTTCCATGCTGTTTCTGCCCTCAGGCTGTGATTCCAACATATTAAGGTGGGCTGTTTTTTTTTTTTTTTTTTTTTTTTGAGATGATAAATCAGAGGCTCTATGAATTTTTTATCACACAGCACCTCATAGAATGAGTTAACTTGCTAAAATGAAGTCTTTCAAAGAATAAAAACCCTAAAGATCATATTTTATGCTACATCACCCCAAAAGATATATATATATATATATATATATATATATATATATATATCTTTTTGGTCCATCCCATAGTTAGTAAACATAGTTAGTATGCTAACTGCAGGAGAGGAGAGAAAAGAAGTGATGGAAAGATGAACTCCACAAGACTTAACTCTGGTCTTGGTTTCCAACATTGGAGACAGCTCTTGAATAAGGGAATTAAGCTTGAGGCTGAATTTCATGCAACAAAATTTCCTCTACACTGGAAATTCAAATAGATGGTAATGCCAACATTGGCTATGTAGGAAAATGACTTACAAAACTTACATTTAGCATCTTTTAGCACATTTCCTTTCCTCTTTTTGTTGTGTTTTGTAGTTGAGGCATCTCTGTACTGTGGTACAGTTGCTGTCACAACCATGTACTTCCTGCAATCTGCAGCTTTGTGGTAAGAACCACATCATTCATCTCTGAAGTAAATATTTACTTGGTCGCACCTTTCCGGGACCCACAAGACTATGTGCTGATCCCATTGATGTTCTCCTGCTGACTCATGATTGTGTAGCAATACACAGCTGACGACAAAACCATTGTGGATCTCATCAGCAAGAATGAGACAGCACACAGGGAGGAGGTACGACATCTTGAAGCATGGTGCCACTGTCTCTGAATGTCGTTGTTGACTTTAGGAGATCAAAAGACACAGCACTGTCCATTGAGCACTGACGGATCTCACATGGAGGTCGTCAAGAGCACCAGATTCCTTGGTGTTCAACTAGTTGAGGACCTCACCTGGTCCATTAACACCAATTCCATCACTAAGAAGGCTCAACAGCAGCGTTACTTCCTGCAGAAACTAAGTAAAGTCTACTTCCAACCCCCATCATTAACACGTTCTACAGGGGGACCATTGAGAGAATCCTAAGTAGCTGCATCACTCAGAGTACATGACCCTGCAGTGAAAAGTGAGAACAGCAGAGAAGATCATTGGAGTCTCTCTTCCCTCTATCATGGACATCTACGTCAAACATGGCACCTGTAAAAAGCCAAAAACATCCTAAAGGAACCTACACATCCCTCACACACACTTCACTTCACTCTTTACCCTCTTGCCATCTGGCAAGTGCCACCACCTCATCAGAGCCCACACAACCAGATTCATAAACAGCTTCTTCCCTCAGGACATAGGACTCTAACTCTCACTGAATGGCATTACAGACTCAAGTAGATCCAAACAATTACTCTAATATTATTAATTTCAATCTGCTGCTATCTTCTGCACTTTCACACATACTTTACTGTCTGTGATAACATTGGCATTGCTTGTCTCTATTGTATTAGTGTATTTATACTGCTCTGTACCATTATGTCTGCACTCTCTTCACATGTTGTTTTTAATGCACCTTATATACCTTATTATTTATGTACAGAACCATATGTTGTACTATGATTGGTGTTGATTGTGCTGTCTCTATTTTTGTTTTTTGTCTTTTTACATGGTACCAGGATCTTAGAGAAAGGCATTTTGATTTTACTATGTACTTGTTGTATATGGTTGAATGACCTCTGCACTGGCCAAATCAGGCCAGTGCAAAAATATGGCATCCCAAGCTTTGCCAGTGAACAATCCAACCTCCCTCAACACTATTTATTTTTCAAAAAGTTCTATTAACACAGAATGTTCCTTCATATTCTTTAATGTGTTGGTTTGTCACTCAGCAAAACACTTTGACCAGCATACCTCTGATTGTTATCAGGTTCAGGAGCAACACTCAGTGCCACTGTACTCAAAAGACTGATGAGAAGATCAAACCACTGGAGATCAACAAAAATAAAACATTTCAGTTGCTGTTCAGTTGCTCTTTAGGCTTCTACTTTCAGATTTAACAGTGAATGTGATACATTACACTAAAGACAAGAAGAGTCTAGCACAAATGGAGGGTCACTGTCCACCTCAAGCACATTAAGGTTTTGATTGATTTTACATGACTTCCTGCCTGCAGCTACTTGGTTTTAGCTTGAATTCAACCAGAGAAATAATAAATCCATCCTCTGTCAGCAGACGGTAAAGAAGATGGTCTCCCCTGTCATCTTTATCAGTGGTGTATGTTTATGCAAATTTGGTAACCATGGTAACATAGATATGCAAGTCAGCATATGAATGCAGGGTTGTTTCTGACTATAAAACTACAAACGGTCCAAATTGAAAGACTAGGGTTTGTTATTCTCCTACTGTGTTCTTCATTATTATGTAATTATTGTCTTTGCCATGCTGTTGGTATCCTTCTATCAAGTGACACTGCATAGTGTGGCATAGCTGCATTCTTAGCTAATAAAGCTCATAATGAGTTATTTTCTCCTGAGCTGCCCAGACAAGGTATTCCCCACAAGGGTCCACGTAGCACTGATGATTCAGGGTGATGTCCAATAAGTGAATTACCAATGAGCCCATATGACTTTATGTTACGCAGTACATTTCCTCTCTCCGTTAAATATTCCAAGTCATTAACTTTGCTGGTATTACCCTCATGTAGTCCTAATGACAGTAGTTTCCATTTACCTGGGAAAGAAACAAGTCCACTTGTTCACACATGGTGACTCAGACAATTAAACACAGTCACTCCTGTGGCTGCAGAGTATAATCAAAGTCTTCAAAGGAGCAACGTGTAATTACTGGCAGCTTAATAATAGCTACAGAGGAAGAGAAACGCAGGTTTCACTCTCAAGCTTGTGCACATTACACAGACAAAACTGAACAGATCAAAAACATGGAGATGACCGGATCGTCTATAACAACTGTTCATGGTGTCGGGGCTTAAGGTTGATCTTTGACATTGAAACACCCACCTTTTAACTTGGTGTGAGAGCTGACTGAGTGTTAATGGAGTGGTCTATGTCTCATTTAGTGCTGATATATAAGCTTTTATTTACTTATATTATTCTGTTATTGACTTTATAAACACTGGGTTTTATCCAGGGTGTTTATAGGGGAAACATTACGTAATCATTTAGCAATTTCATAAGACAATTTGTATTTATAAAGACGATAATAAGAACGAGGACATCGCTGATAAGTGTTTCCCGATGCAAAAGAAGCATGTTGCAGGTTGCAGCTTGTTTTGTGCTGCCGTCCATCAGCTTGGACAAACATTATCATTAGTTATTGTCTGCGATGTGGACAGCTTTTCAGTGTCTACATAGAATTTGTGTTAAGCGGATGATGTGTGTTGGTGAGGAGCAATTAGTATTCTGAGACACACATTGAGAGACAATGTTAGACTTGGTGTAATCCAATAAAAGTAGCGAGTCAACAACGGGCGTCCAGGGAGAGTAGAAATGAGAGTAGTTCTGATTTGTCATTACGTCCCTAGCTAATAACAACATGTATACACACAAACACACACACACACACACACACACACACAAAGGCTCATTTAACTCATTACTTCAGCTTCAACATAGAGCTGAGCTTCACTCTGCATTTGTAAATGAGGTTGTGTTGTTTAATGGTGTTGAACTGAACCATGCCACAATATGCAAACAGCTAATGGCTAAAGCAGCATGTTGCCCCCTAAAGTTTGATCAAATAAGAAATTGAATTTCTACTTTTGTGTTACATCATCTCATTGCAGGGGCTCATTTCCTGCCAGACTTATGTTGTTAATTAGTTTTATACTGTTTTGGAGGAGTGGGTGTAATAAATCTTCCCTCTGTATGTCCACTGTCTATAATCTATAGTTAGCTACATGTCAAGACCCTCTCAGTTATGACAAAGGGATGTGAGACCACAGCCTCACTGACCTGCTGCACATATACAATAAAGCACATTACATCTCATTTGAATTAACTGAGTTAACACAAAACTCAGCAATATCAATTAAGAAGAGGGAGGAAGTGTAAGCTGCTCCTACCAGCACGTTTAACTTTTAAATCCCATTTCATTCTCTGGCCTATTGATTTTATTCAGCACATTCTTGTCTTAGTCATCACAAGACACAAAGAACAAAGTGACATGATGGTCTGAGAATATGTTCACATTCACCACAGTGTCGAGACCACTGTTGTCGATTGACCTGAATCCAATACACTGTTGTGCTAAGTAATAAAATCATGGGATCACTGAATTTCCAATATTTTATCTGCTGCTTTAATGTGGTCATTGACATTCTTGGCAGGTTGTAATTTAGTCTCTGTTTGTTTCATCATGATGTCAAGACCCGGGCTCAGTAGAGACCAGACCATCAAGTGCAGGATTCCCTGTTCTTCTTGTCCTTGAAGATTGTCCAAGTTTTCATTTAATTCATTCAATTTAAAGTTGTGAATTCAGTTTAAATGAATAAATATCAGTTATTTACATACTAACAATGCTTCAACCTTATAAAGTGTTTTGATTATTATAAAAAAAAAAAGCGTGCAGATAATGCAAAGAGAAGAGGCTTTTCAGAGAATATTTTGAAACCAAGCCGACACTTGTATGTACTCAAACACTCATTCATACTCAGTCTGTGTGAATTTAGTCTCAGTGTCCCACAGACACGCGCTGCAGAGTCATAGAACCACGCGCTTAAGAGGCAACAGAAAGAACGTCTCAAAATAATTAAAATTCCAATTCCAGCGACAATTAATGTAAAGATTCTCACCGGGATGAAGACTCGGCCTCCGCTGTGATCATTACGTCCGTCTGTTGAATCACATCAGTGTTGTCTTTCATCACAGGTCGAGGTTTTTAGTTTCCAGACGCCGCAAACACGCCAGATCTCAGGACAGGTAAGACACGTCAGCCGTGACGTGACGTGACGTCTCTGACCAAACGGAAATAAAATAACACATCCACGTGAAGCTGAAGCGAACAGGTGATCAGTCACAATGGAGGAACCGACTGTAATAGATGATGGTGATTATAGAGAAAACGAGTCACTGCATCAGAAAAATAAACTAATAAGATTCGTAATTTATCCATTTTGAATGTTATGACGGATATGATCTGGCGCTAAGTTGATATCAGTTATTTAAAGACGTGTGTGGAGACATTATAGAGAAGTCAGTTGTTCTATTAGTTATTTGTGTAAAATCACAGAAGAACAACTACTTATTTAAATAAACATCTGTTAAGTCACAATCTATCACCAAATGAGTCAACACAATGGTGACTGCACACATGGGGTACATATGTTCAGTGTGGCTGATATATGTGTTTGGTCATATTACTAGAAGAATTCTATTTCAAATAAATAACTTCCTGTTGCTGCATCTTCACATTATTAAAAGCACTGACTTTTATTCTGATGTGTTGCTCTAAATCTGATTGTTTTGTGTTAATTCTTCAAAAATGTGTCTACAAAATAAGGCTGCAGACATTTTGTCACAGTGGATCAATTGGAAGAATTGACATAATCATCAGCTCCACGAAATTAAATTATTAAAATGACAAAACACAGAAAAAAAGTCAAACTCTGGAGCAATTTTTAAAAAATTGAAGTAATCAATCACACCAAAGATTTGATATTAACTTGACATTTAGAAACTATTCAGTTTCAAACTGATTTTCTTCACTTACACAAACTCTTTTCTTAAGTTGGTTCAAATCAATATCTCAAATTGCGCTTTTCTTCTGACTTGATCAAAATGAACAGTTTAATTTAATCTGAAATATTTATTCCTTGCAAGTAATTTCAAAGGTTTTACAATCGACACAATCTAACAGTTTTAAATTGTCTCAGTTACAAAAAAACATCAAATGACCTAAAATAAAAATTTTAAATAGTCTTAATATTTTTAAAAATGATATAAATGTTTTATGAATGACTCAGACCACATGTTTTTCTTTTTAAGTTTTTATTTTAAATGTATTTTATGAAAGTCAAGCACAAAACCTTGTTTAACCCTTTTTCTTATTTAACTGTATCATGTCTGAGACATCTCTTTTATCAATATAATGTATATAATGTATATATCAATATAACCATGTGTCAAATAAATAAATAAAATACAAATAATAATATAAAATAATGATAAAAAATACTCACATGAACAAGTACTTCCGGCAAAATAAGCAACATTATAAATTGTTAGAAATTTCAAGTACATAGAATAATATAATCTCACTATATGACAAAAAAAAAATAATGAAGATTTAAAAATATTTGGTCTGATTCAGTTTATACCCACAGGAAAAAATGTTTTTTGTGCAATGACAAATATCAAAAATAAATAACCTCACTGCGTCCAGTGTAACGTGAAATTAAAAACATGAACATGTTCAGTTCTCTTCAACAACACAACAACAAATACCAGCAAGTACTGAACTACTGGTATGAATGATGTATTGGGAATTGGGTGAAGGAAATTCTCCTGTTATGTGAAACGTGGTGGTGGGTAGGACCAGAACAACAACCCGGGCAGCTTCAGGACGGTGCTCACTGGACCAGGCTCCACATGATTTTTATTTATTTATTTAATATTATTTTTTTGCCTTTAATGATAGAGACAGTGAAGAGAGAAACAGCTAAAGGTCAAGATTGGGTGTAGATGTCGACTCAGTTCAGTGAAAATTGTTAGTAAGTGTGTGAACTGAATTCAAAAAACACACTAGTATCATCTGTGTTGTCTCATAGGAGGATCTTACAACAGCACCACAGGAGCTCCACTTGTTATTGAGCCTTTTGGATTCATAGTGTTGTGATGTCAACTTGCTATGTTCCAGTAGCTTCTTTCCAGAGAACTACTGCCTTGAATTGATTGAACTGAGTTTTGTTATTTGAAGTTTTATATGAGATATGATTTTTTTTTTTTTTATTGCCACGTAGCTAAAGATGAAGCTTGGCTCTAGACATTGACTTGGTGCAAGAAAACCAGTGCGATTGTGGACCGTCGTTGCAGCGATCCAAATGGCGTCTAATATTTACGATTTGAGGAGTCGGAGGAGCAAAAGATCAGTAACACTGAGCCACCACAACCCTCGATCCTTCTCCATAATTGGTGTGTGATTAGTTATTCTCACAAACTTGCAACTTCATGGGAATCCACAGATGAATTTATGGTACAGAAGCCAAAGTGTCAAATCTACTCTCTGTCGATTTAATGCACTTATTTAGTTGTGCAAATAATGTGACTTACTTTTATCATCTGTTCCAAAGATGAAGACCATAGTAGCTAAATGATGCTTCTCCATATATTTTGGTCCTCACTTTAATTAATTAATAAAATTAATAAAAGATCAGCATCTGAAGACCTGAGGGCTCCAGGAGGTTTATAAACTAAAAGTAAAGATATATATAGTACAGATATTTTGGAGTTAAGACCATTAAGAGTCTTAAAAACCAGTAAAAGATTCTTAAAATCCATCCAGAAGCACACAGGAAGCCAAGCAGAGATTGAAAGGCTGAAAGAGAAAACTGGTGTAATCTGTGTTCTCTATCTGGTCCTCGTAAGCAAATGAGCAGCTGAGTTTTTTCAGCACTTGTAATGGAACAATGCTCTTTGTAGGAAAACCAGAAAGAAGAGCACTACAGTAATCAGTTCTGCAAGTGATAAAAGCATGAATCAGTGTGTCTGCATTGGTCTGAGAGAGGAGCAGCTGCACTCTGGTAATGTTCTTCGGATGAAAGAAAGCCGTCTTTGTTATACTTCTAATATGTGATGTAAAGTTTAAGCTTGAATCCAATATAACTCCAAGGCTCTTTACTTCTCTTATTGGATTTATTGATAGTGACTTCACTTTTGAATACAGTTCTTTTCTGTGTGTCTCAACACCAATGATCAATACTTGTTGTGTATATGGTATCTATAGGACTAGTGTCACCAGGAGATACAGAAATATAAAGCCGTGTCATCAGCTTAACTATGAAGATTAATGCCGTGTCTCCTGATGACAACATGTAAAGATTTATTAGGAATGGACCTAAAACCGAGCCTTGGAGAATGCCATATGTCAGTTTATATCTTATAGATGTAAGAAAAGGGATGTTGACCTTGAGCTTCACAGAGTTTTACAACAATACAATCACCTTCGCAATGTCAGTTTCTCTCCTTCTGGATTCATTGTACATCCTGATGTTCCTAACCCTGGTGCTGGCCCTGACGCCAAGATGTATGATCCCACTGCAGATAGTATAACAGAGGTTACACATGTTAAGTTTGTTGGTGGTGAGGCCAAACTCAAAAGAAACCACTAGTACTTCTGGCAAGTGCAAGGCTGGTGCAGTTGGCCATAAGAGATTTTTTGTTGTTGTTGTTTTTGTTTTTAACCTGACCTTTCCAGCAGCTTGCACCAACAGTAATAGTCTGGACGTCCTGTAGAGCCAAGTAGATTTGCTCTACAAGACACAGTTTAGTTCATTTTAACATGTACTGCAGCTATCGATAGCTACATTTGTCAACAAACATGAGCTAACAGAAAATCTGGTCACCTTATTCTAGTACAACTATAAAGTGTGAGTGCTGAAATTACCACCAAAACAAAGGACAAGGATAACTTTATGGTCAAAAACTTTATGGCTCTTTCCTCTCTGACCATGTTGAATGTGCTCTGTCTTTTTGCAGCCACACATCCTCAACCATCCGTCACCACACACCTTCCAGGTCTTTCCCTGGTCATTTCATGCATCATCCAGTGCAGTGGGTAGTACATCGTCGCAGTTTAAAGACTCAGCAGCAAAACCTGCTCCATCCAGAGCAACATTTGTCAGTGATCTGCAAAATGTAATGTGCAAAATCAAGCTAACATCCAAACATGGCAAACAAACAGAATTGTGTCAAACAAAACGAGCTTGTGCAGCACTTGATTATGAAGATTATGAAGTCATACACATGGCTCTGTTACAAAACCTCCAAACTCCAAACACAAAGTGTTCAAATACTCATCAGACACAGGGCTCTTGTGGGTAATGTTTCGGCACTCAGAGTCACACTGTGCCCCGGGCATTTAATGACATTAAGAGGGGTCAGTCAGTCGTCATTAAACTAGGACAAGAGGCTTTTTACTCCAAGTGAATGGAACCAAATGTAACCTTTGCCTCCTAATAAACAAATCAGACAAAACATAAGAAAAAAAACTATATGAATTGTGTCTGTGTTATGTGTTTGTATGCTAAACAGCATGAGAGGTCAGTGTGTTATCAACACAGTGGAAATCAGCCACACTGGACTACACACACACACACACACACACACACACACACACACACACACACACACACATATATATATATATATATATATATATATATATGAAGATTAATATATGTTCTGAACTGGCCTTAAGTCTATAAAGTCATAAAAGTAAAACATACTGAGTATAGTTCATTTTTTACAGGATTATAAAATGAGAAAAGTAATGTGGAACATAAAAGGAAAACCCTGAAGCTAAAAGACAGAAATTAGCTCTGAGGTTTGTCAAAATGTCAACAGGCTCCAACGGTTAAGAAAGAGAAAAGAAACCGAATTTGAATTTATTCCTCAACTGCAAGAAATAAGGTTTAAGTACAAAAACAAAACAAACAAAAAAAAAACTCAAGTAAAATACAGATAGTCCCAAACATACTGAAGTACAGTAGTGAAGTATAATTACTTCATTAGTATAAAACTCTGGACATGACACCATCACTGGTGCTGTTGACGTGTTCATCTCCAACAAGTTGGTGACTGTTGATGGTGAGAAGTGTCGACTGACATCCCTCTGGTTTATATAATGAACAGGGTGTCGCTGTACTTGTCCTTGAGAAAACTGTTGTGGAGTCAAAATAACAAGTACAACTGTGCAAAAGTATGTGAAGGCTACCTTCTCCAGCTTAATCAGCAAATTTGTCAGGTTGGAGAATCTAAAGTCATCATCATCACCATCAACTTAACACTCTGACATATCTGCCTCGGGGTAATTTAATGTCAGAATTTGACTTTGATGAACTTGTTAAGTAGTTTCTTGTTTGTTTATTTAATTCTATCAACTTTCTTCACTACACTTTTACTTCACTACATTTCATAACTTACAGTAATTTCAGACTTTTGCTCTGATTCATTTTTTAATGTTCAGTGTCATTACAAACATCAGAGTAAAGTAAACTCTAAGTCGACCTGTGACTGTTTAGACCATCAACACCATGTTTGAGGGTTGATGGAGGCTCCATCTTAAAGGTGGATGATGGAGAAACTTCAACAATATCATTATCAAACAGAAATTTAGGGAAAAAACAACTTTAGTTCTTTAATTCAGACTCAAGACATTGTCTATGAAGATTGTTGTAGCTCCATGTTTTAAAGTGCTGGATAAACTTCATAATATTCTTCTGTTTTATTAACATGTACTTGTTCTTTTATTTTCTACATTTAAGTACATTTAATTATAGATTACTGTCATACTTAAGTACAGTAAATACTAGATACTTTAAGACTTTTACTGGAGAATCATTCTAGTGATGACTTGAACTTCTACTAAAGTCATTTTTTGGTCGAGTATCTGTACTTCTACTCTAGTGTCTGTACTTCTACTGTGAGAAGAATCATGTGTTATGTTATACAAATAAAATAAATCACTGATCACTGATTGGACAGTTTTGGTGATGTCATCCTGCATCATCAGCACTATTCACTGCAGAGGAGCTGTTGGTCATTGCATTTCACTAACTTTTTCAGTAAGGAGCTAATAAAATGCAAAGTAGAAAAGAGTGTCAACTCCCCTCTGTATAAAACCCTGGTTTCTATGGTTACTACTTGATCGAGCATAAAGAAAAGCATGCACGTTAACAACAGCTTTGTCTCTTAACTTCTGGTCGCTGTTGCTCACTGGAGTAAAATAACAGTGTCCAGATCAGTTCACTTGCAGCTTCCTGAGTGTCTTATATTGTTTCTCATCTGGGAACAAAGGGTCCACAAATTTTAGGAGATCCTTGGATCTACATCCACAGATGTCCATCCATAGATGTTAGATTAAAGTTACAGATGATCCCACTATAAAATATACAACCAAATTTTTATTGTGATAACCTAAATAATCAGTTTACATGATAATGAGATGATGTCATGGAAAAACAGTCCCCATTACATCAGTGTAACTGGTGTAATGTGTCCCCTCCCCACTGTGACTCAGTGTTTTTGGATGAACAACCACAACCTCTATTTGTTATCAACACTTGACAAATCACAAACTACCAACAACATTGTGATCAGTCAGACTGTTCAAATTTGTAAATGACCAGCTGTTCTCAGAGCTGTGCAGGAGATCTGATGTAATCAGTGATGGTTTGTCGACGGCAGTGTGTGTTTGACAGATTGTTGTAGAACAAAATCTTTTTCTTGTTTCATCCCTTTGAACTGAACGTAAGAGTTTAAAACTTCATGGTAGAAATCCATTCATAACCCCATGCTATTTTTCTTTCTTTTTGCATTTGTTCACACAGTGCAGTTAGATACTGCTTAAATTTGTTTTATATATTTACATAAATTTGTATTTTCTGTGTGATATTCTGTGCATAGAAATGCATTAGATTTTAAAAGTATTGCACAAGTGTTGTAGAAGCTCAATATTCGTATACTAGTAAATCGTTAATATACTGTTTTAAGTCTGTATACAGAGGAGGAGAGGTGAGGAGATTGATTTTCTCTTTTGTGCATTAGTTCAAACTGGATGTTTTTTCATTATACAAACCAAAAGAAGCAAACAAAGAAAGGACCAACATAGTATTTGAAGTTGTGTGGCAGGGAACACGGTGGCTCGCTTCCTTCAGAATAGGGACTTGCATCTGCTACAAGTGATGGAGATCAAATATATGTTGGTCTTATTTACCAGTGAGGAGTGGCTGGAAAGGGATGATAACATACAGACCAGTGTGGCATCAGTAGTGAGGCCTCCCTATAGTTTTCTCCACATGGTGGCTGAGCTCAGCCTTAGAAACAGGGTGGGAGATGCTGCAGCTTCAAAAGGAGCCAGATTGTTGAGATTCAGGCCCTTGGGGCATCTGATCAAGATGCTTCACTGGATACTGGGAGACAAAACAGCACAGACCAGAACATACTACAGAGATGATATAGCTATTTTTTTTTCCTTATGATCAATGGCCTGACCTTCATTGTTGACACTATATTACTCAACCAACAATTTCTTCCCCAGAGATTAAACTGACTAGAGGCTCGACTTCACTAAAGAGACAGACGCACCACAGATTTTTTTTTTAACCTCCACAACAGGTTAGAAGTGAAAGTGACATTCACTGAAAGTCTGACTGTAGAAGTCATGGGACAAATACCAGATTAGACACATCCACTAATCCCCCCGTGGAAATTGTCATCTTGACGTGGTCTCTAACCAAGGACACTTCCTGTGACTCAGGAACACAAACATACACCGCAAGCTTTTCCGTCTATCTCGACATGCAGCAATTAAACTCAGACAAAAGTAGAGGAATATTGGGTCTTTTCACTGCGCGGAGAGCAGAGTGACTTCATTAAGCTCTAGTTTGTGGCTGCTAATTAGCATTCAACTCTACTGTTCCTTCGCTGTGCATGTATTCACAAGGCCACAAACCTCACAGAGACCTTGAGCTGCAATATTTTTCATGCTGGGTTATATAATACTCATGGCACCGTGTGTTCTGCTTAGCTAGGTTAAATACAGTATAGAGGACAATCCTTCATGAATTGCTCTTAATCCCCACAGGTGAAATTTAAACCATTTCCTGCTCTGAATATGTCTTATACTGATCACTTATACTGATTTTTAATGTGGAATTCATAGGACCATTAGATATTTTTACTACGTTTGAAGCAATCAGCAGAACAATGTCATCTTCTATTACAAAGTATTAACACCAGCAGCGCTTCATCCATACAAAAAAAAAAGTTAAGACGAAAGAAGCTATTTTGTAATTTTGCACCTCATTATACTTTATTTTCTGGACTCTGTGAATGTGAATCAATAAGATCTTATTGTAACATTTAAACCTGTGACAACAGCAAACTTTATTGTTGTTCCTGTTCCTGTATAGATGGTTTCATCTCATTAGTTCTACTTTCTATCAACTTCTCTATCTATCTATCTATCTATCTATCTATCTATCTATCTATCTATCTATCTATCTATCTATCTATCTATCTATCTATCTATCTATCTATCTATCTATCTATCTATCTATCTATCTATCTATCTATCTATCTATCTATCTATCTATCTATCTATCTATCTATCTATCTAAGTTGTCACAGGTGTGAGCAGATACATCTGCACAAACTTGTGGTGAGTTGTAGTAGAACAGTTGTACAACACAACATGTACTTTATAGAGACAGAACAAAAAGGAGAAGGAGAGTTGGAGAAAAGTCAGAAAAGCCGTAGGGTGACTGGGAAGGTTCTGAAAACATTTACTTTACTTTGAACCAAGTTAGTACAAGTATTAGCTCGGGTGAATATTTGAAGATCGTGAAATGGTCTTAAAAAAAGTCCCTGTTGTCTGCTGATAAATGGTTGAAAATTGATTGAAAATGTGTGTGAAATGAATAAACAGTCATTCCATAAACTCATCATTCATCAATTCTAATCAGTTTGTGCCACTTTATCTTAACAGGACAAACGAACACCAGATGCCTGAGGCAGAAATAATACTCTTCATCTTGGTAACATTCGGTAGAATCAACAATCAAATTACCAACAAATTTCTTTTGTTGGCATGTTCACTCGTTTGTCTTTTTATGCAAAGGTTTGATTACTTGTTTGATTCATATCTGGAATAATCACATGCAGATTATAATAAGCATTTACTGAGTTTTGTTTCTCTTATTTCTGTTCCTAACTACTTTTTGTCAGCTTTTGCCTGTGCTATAATTGATCTGACTTTGGCGCTTAAATAACATACAACGGGAGCAATAGAAAGGCAACCAAGGGAGGAAGTTAGAGCAGTGCAGTTGTACTGGAACAGACACTTAAGCACATTTTTTAATTAAATGCTCAAAAAGTACACACAGGGACTGGATTTCCATTGTATTTATTCATTTGTTTTGTATTTTTGGGGAAGAATTAAAGATCAGTAATGTAAAATCTGTGACTGGTGAGTGATTGTATTGGTCTTTGCATAATCATGTGTCTGATTCTGTAAATTAAATCACATGTTCAACAACATTCATTATGATTTGTCATTGTCATCTATTAGAGTGTTTCTGTCTTACTCTGCATTTACTTGTACTTGCATCGTTGAATGTTTCTGCATTGTGAACCACTCAGCTCAAGATTTAATCTTTCACAAAAAAAAAGCTGTGCTCTGCAATATCAGACAACACGCTTCATGTTCTACTTGTGTTATAACCACTTTTTTATTACATCTTAAACCTCAAAATACCCTCAGTCATTCTCAGGTACAGTCACTAGACGCTGCAACATTATATCTCATCAACCTACATTAAGCTGCAGTATGGAGCGCCCACGTTACAGCTGCAACACTGACGCAGCTGTAAAGCAGATGCTTTATGTCAAAGGGATAAGAGAGGGAAAGTAGTAAACCACTGGATGCTAAACTGACTAAATCTAAAAATGAATACCTTTCCATCTCTACAGAATCACAAAAGGGAAATTCTCAATCTCCAATGTTGTTGAGTCTGGTTAAGTTGTTATCACTATATTTATACAGTCTAGACGAAACAAGTTTACCACTGAATGTTGTACCTTCACTTGCCACCATTTACTCTTGTTAGTAAGTTCTGATGGAAATTTATTTCAGTTTAAAAGGGAGTTTTCCCTCGTTTGTCACCAAGTGCAGGTGGTTTCTCCAATGTATGATGCCTTTCTGAGGCCGGCCGGGGCGGTGGTGGGTGGGTCGCAACAAACAGAAGGAATTTTGTAAAAAGCTTCACTTCTTAGAGACGTCATTTCATTCACCTTTTTCAGTCTATGATCATGACAGTGA
This sequence comes from Polydactylus sextarius, assembly GCA_016801845.1. Taxonomy (NCBI): domain Eukaryota; kingdom Metazoa; phylum Chordata; class Actinopteri; family Polynemidae; genus Polydactylus; species Polydactylus sextarius. Next base: position 24,086,877 of record CM028908.1, read on the forward strand.
ATCTATTCAAAAAGTGATGACTACAATTAAAGGATCAGGGAGACAGGAGTCAAGGCAAGTGCACAGGAATACGTATACATACAACAATAAAAATGCAGAAGTTTACTTTGATACTTTGAGGGCATTTTTTTACTCGAGGGTGTGTATGAGTTAGAATAGTGAAACAGCAATTTATATGTTTTATATCCAAATATAATAAATGCAGCCCTGTCCAAGCATCAATGCCTCCAGGTTTTCATGGTGGAAAAATTTGATTCATTTCTTCCACTTGAAATAATTCACACACTTAAATTATGAGCTGTTAGTCTCTGTAGGTGAAGAAGTAGATAATGTTAAATAGATGCTCAGTTGAATCAGCAACTAAATGAAAAGCGCTTTGTCCTTTTTTGTGTGTGATTTTTCCTGAATAGACAGTTTGGTGAGTCTGGCTCCACCTGCACAGCTCGCTCTGTGTGCAGCGGAGGACATGACATACGTCCACAGAGCCGCACACTCACATTTCACTTCATCAGTCACACAGTGGGCACAAAATATAAACACAATCAATCATGGCACGGTCCTGCGCAAAATGGTCAGTGAGTGATGAATGAAGGAGGAGGGTTAGAAAAGAGCTGAGCCACGTTATGGATTATTTTGAACAACTTATGGCAGTGGAAAGCCACAGCCGTGTTGATTATTGTTTTGTGTGATTGATTTTTTCATTGTCAAATGTCCCTCAGGTTTATATCATACTGAGGCTCAGTGGCTCGCTAAATTCTCAGTAGAAAGACTCTAAGTCAAATCCCCTCTGATCCTACTTTCTCTCCTTCTCCCTCCACACACACACACACACACACACACACACACACAGTCAACCACACAATATGCATTTCATTAACACTTCTTGCCCAGCTGCATGACTCACGGACCAATGACCTCTCTTTCTTTGAAAAGATTCAACTTTATTATATTTAACTTTAAGTTCAATATTTTGACATCAATTACTCTCAATTACTGTCAAGTGACACTGACAGAATTAATAATAGACTACAAAGAACTAAAGCGCTTGAATATAGACTGTAATTACAGTTTTCACCTGAAATCATTTGTAGGAATGAAAGGTGAAGGTAGAATAACTAAAATGGCATTGACAGATATTTCAGTTGCTCTGTAGATATCAGCTCACAGTCTCAACATGATCATGCACATTTTCCTCATTTAATCATGAACATCTACAGCAGAATCTACAAATATCTTTATGTAGCCATTAATCCTAATCCTATACTTTTCTGTGCATCATAATTAATCACTTAATCTTAATCTTCAGCTGTTAAAACTTTCTCTTTCTGTCTGTAGCTAGTGTGACCCCCATCCTTGTCCAATAACCTTCATGATAAGGTTATGATATCCCAGAGATGTAGACAGGTTTGTGGCCAAAGCTGATTCCTTCGTCATGACATGGAAAGGACAATGCTTTTATCTTACTCCTTTTATACAAAGTCACCCCAAGGTTCGGTGCTGGGCTCCTTCCTTTTGCTCTTCACAGCATCTCCTTAGATCCAAACATCTGCCCACTCAGCTTCTTATACCACTGCTCTGCTGATAACACCCAACTTCATCTGTCCTACCCACCAGATGAGATCTTGTCATGTTGCACAGTCTTGGTCATCCTGCCCATCAGTCTTTTCATCACTGGGGACATCCTGTACATTTGAAGTCTCTGTGACCAAATCATTGAGTTCCTTCTTATACCAAACATGTATTGTATTGAAAATATGAATAATTGACACAGCATTGAACTGATTTTCAGAAGAAGATCTTATTGATCCTAGGAGCTTACTACGAGATGAATTGGAGTTGATTGGAGTAGGCTAGAGTTGAGGTAAGTCTATGTATTCATCTAGCTCTAATTGATAAAGAAAGATGATAGCAACATATCTACTGTTCTATTGTGGCTCAAAATATAGCACATTTCAGGTCTGTGGCATGGCCGTGATTAACACTTCCTGACCTACTCTTCAAAGAAAGGGCTACAGAGAGCCATCTCCTTTTATAGTACTCCACTTGCATGCACACTCCTGTCAAGAGTGTGTGAGTGTGTAGTGGTGAAAGTGTGGGAGCAGCTGTCAGATGTGTGGCTGGATAAGAGGAGCTGTGTGCATGCTGTGACAGCCCATTGATGTCCACGTTGTGGCCTATCGCTCCCTCCAATTGCTCCAGAGCATATTCTCTGTCAGGACTATTGTGCAGTGGTCAAGGCTCCCACAGGGGGAGCAGTAACATGCTGAGGAACACAATTTACGCCTCAGGATTTTGAAAGAGGTTCATAGCGAGCAGCATGATGTGAGTAAAAAATAAAATGTTTTTGAAGCCTCGCAGGGAGTCGAGGGGTCACGGGACTTGGTGCATCTGATGTATGAACAAGTTCTTCAGAGAATCTTGTCAGAGTTGTGTCCATTTTGTTTCTAGTCTGGCAGTAACAGTTGAATCTTTCCTATTTGCTGATTATATTATTCTGTTGGCCTCACCAGACCAAAGATCTATCAGTTTCTTCAAGTTAGGGATGAGTCGCTTCCCCTGGTGAGTTCAAGTATCTTGTGGTCTGTGAAGGTAGGAATGAGCAGAAGGTTCATCAATGAATCAGGGCGATGTGAGCGGTAACACAGTGGTTCACCATCATGGTGAAGATGGAAGTCAATCAGAAGGAATGAAATCACATATACAAGAATCCAGGATTAGTTTCTCTGCAGTGTAGCTGGGTTTTGCTTCGGAAACAGGAGTTTAAGTTCATAGAGCTTCTACTCTTTGTGTTGAGAGGAGCTAGAGGTGGGTCAGGCATCTAATCAGGATGCTCCTACACACCTTCCAGTGCATGTTTTCTGGGCACATTGAACTTGTAGATGACCTTAAGGGTAGACCCAGAACACCCTGTAGAGATGATATTTCTCATCTAGTCTGGGTACGCCTCAGGAGCCCCCTTGGCAGAGCTGGAAAGTGCCCCTGGGTAAAGTGACACCTGAACCGCCCTTTTTTTATCTGCTACTACTCTGACCCGACTTCAGATATGCTGCTAAAAATTGATTATAAATTCAAGGTCAGTTATTTATTTATATAATAGCTGTACCACAAGCTTCAGCATGTCCATGAGGCCATAAAGTCTGTATGAAAATCTATTTCATTTTATGGACAAAAAACATGTTCAGTAAACATAACATGATCAAAGTTCTTCAGATGTGATTCTCACATAAACATACACACACTATTGCCTCACCATGTCTCACTCATATGTTAGAAATTCTCTATGTTTGTTTACATTAAGTATTAAAACACATGCTTTAATATGGACACTGGAGTGCACTTAGCTCTTCTCTGCAAACTAGGGAGAACTTAGTGTAGAGAAAGCTGCAGCCATCAGTGATGGTGCTTTGTTTCCATTTAGTTAGTACAACATTTACACTAAGTACCAAGAGCATTTAGTACAAGTTTAACACAGTTTAACTGTTTAACACACTGGAACTTTACTAATTGTTAAATTTGGCCAGTGTACATATCTGAGCCAGAGTTTAGAATAAAGAATAGTGAGTGTGTGTGTGTGTGTGTGTGTAAAGTCCAATCTCAAGACTCACCTGTCTAAACATGCCAATGACCCATAGCATATTTCTACATACATTTCTCATCTTCTGTTTCCATTTTCTAATTATTAATTTCATTTTATCTATTCAATTTTTATCTTTATCATTACTTGCTTTCGTTTATAAAACAGTTTTTATCCCTCTTTTTACTTGTAATGTACAGTGTCCTTGAATGACCTGAGAGGCGCTTTACAAATATATATATATATATATATATATATATATATATATATATATATATATATATACTGTATATATATGGTCTATTGCACATGGTTGTGCAGAGTCCAGCTGGTCTGTTGGTCAGACAGACTGCTCCTCCCTCTGTGGCTTCATACTGAAAAAAGAGGAGACCTGTCAGTTCACAGGTCCTTGATCTGACCTCATGTGTTTCACTGATGATCTGCCTCATATATGATGTTTGAGTTTTGGCATAAATGAGCTGCGACAGAAGGAGGCAGGTTGGTGAGGAAAACAACCATAAAGACAGCGTTTCATGAGATCAGCGCCTGGCTCTGGAAATCAGATGATGTTTACATCAGCCTGAGCAGATGGGAAACTGAGAGGCACTGTTTGAGTGGAAATAAATTGTCTTCTGTCTCTCCTATCTGTCTTCCAGCAGCAAGCAGTCCAAGAAATGTGAAAAGCCCCGATGTTACACACAGAGTAAGGCTCCACTGTCAGTCAAAATAACACAAACAGTTTGGAATATGAATTGTTTTGCTCCTGCATGCAGCATGATATGAACAAAAAGAAAAGAAATACCATACGTACATGAAGAGCATCTTATTCTATTCAGCTACCTAATGAGTGTGTTGTCAGCAGCCACCAGCCTCCATCACCAGCACTCGGCTTGATGGTCCAGGCAGGGGCATTTCACTGTGTACTGTGAGAATGAACAGGAGGATTGATTTTCCAAGATTAGGAGAGAGATCTTTAAACGTGATAGAAACCTCTGGATTAAATCATTGTGGCTACATAATGTTTGCCTCACTACTTTCTTTCTTACTGGCTCATCAGAACAGTTATTTGCTCTGACATTTCTATATCATAAATCTGATCTAGATTAGCTCAAACTCAAACCAATAAATGTTGCCAGGACTCATAAATAACTGTCATCTGTCTTCCTGACTGCACTGTCTTTATTACATAAACGAAACAAAGCAAAAACAAGTCAAATGATACAATGCTGCTTTTAGATCAGAATTTATAGCCTAAAGAGTGTTTTGTTGAATAGCTACTAGTCAGTTTGAATATTTTTGGACTCCATAAGAATACATTAAAGCTGAGGCTGAGAAATTAGGATCTTGACAAGTCCTTGTACTGTAGTTCTATCTATGATATCTTTGTCTTTGGGGCAGACTGGAGAAAACAAACACATAGGAAACAAACTTAACTTTGCTATGAGGACTAGACTGTCACCTGAGGGTGGGAATCAAGAGGCAGTAATCTGGTCAAAGGGGCACATAGAGGAACATAGTATTTTTATTGTTTGTCAATTACGTGAGGACAATATGTTGTAGGCAGGTCTAATAAATCAACTCTTGCCATGATACTCTGTGATAAACTCTGTCATACAACCAGTGGAATTACCACACCATCAGTAATTACAGGATTTTAACAAATATTTTAATGGTTAAATAAAAGATGGAGGAAAGTTATGAGCAAATTCTAATATTTAAATTTTACTTTTTGTAAGTTATAGCAAACTATGACTTACGGGCACAGTGGCAGTCAACCAAAAAGAGATAATTTCTCCTTAACCTTTTTTTTTTTTTTTGCAATATCTTTACCATTTCTTTAATGGCTTATTGTCAATAGTGATTTCATCCATGTCATTTAATCTACGTAACAGTAAATAAAACACAGTTTTCATGTTTTACACTGATGAAACAGCCATCAAGCACAATTTGTACTTTCTCAAAGACACTTTGCCCTGCAGACTGGAGGAGCTGGGGATCAAACCGACCTTCTGATTACAGGATGACCCAGCGCTGAGCCACCGAGACCTCCCACAGGTCAGAGGAGAGAGAGTTACTTTAAATGCGGCTGGATGTTTTCTGATAATAGAATTGATGAATAATTGCCTGCAAATCCAGCTTACCTGTCTTTTTTTCCTGAGGAATGCTGATATACTAAAATGATTTCTAGTGGAACTGCTGGTGATTGTATAAGTATGTATGTCAGTGTAATGCATAATCATGTTTTTCAGTAATCTAAACGATGCAATTTTTCCAATTTCTTCTAATAATGCAGAATATGTTTATAAAGCCCGAAGCATTATCCAGTCAGTGCAGTCGCTTGCCTTAAACAATCCTCTTTGTCTGAGAAATTATCTCAAGACTTTGTGTTCTGGAAATATTCAGTCCTTGCATGAAATAATTGCTCCTTCTGGCTTTAGTGCTGCAGATGGAAAACAGTGTGTTTGCATCTACAAATACCTCCCTGAAGACTCTCGAGAAGCTGTTTCTGTCTTCCAAACAGCCAGAAGAGATTACTTTGTCCATATGGAGTCATCACAGCTTCACCACAGAAAGCACAGTGAATGAGGATTTACGAAATAAGCTCATTGATGTAAGTATTACTTTAGAGGTTTAACTGATGCTCCATTTATACTTCCAGTCTCTCTCTGCTGTAGCGGTGTGTGTGTGTGTGTGTGTGTGTGTATCTTTATTTGTTATCACTCACATTAGCGAGAATGGGTAGCTGTCATATCAACTTTGACAGTTGCTATGGTAACAGATGCTCGGCATTGATGGCAAGGTGTTTATTATCTCCCAGCAGACTGTCTAATTCATGTCAGATCTGGACTGTTCAGCGTCACTGACAGAATTACAGCTGATGGATCCAAAACAAATGTTGACGCAGCTGAAAACAGGAAACCAAATCAATCAGGAGAGATTTTATTCTCACTGAAAAAAAAAAATTTTTTTTTTTTTAATTGCCACGTGCACGAAAAAGAGAGAAGCTTTAAAGGCTGATGTGATGCTATAATACCTGAAAGGGGTGAAGTTGTGCATATGGCGCATGAACATTAAGTTAAAAATATAACACAGGTCACAATGAGGCCAAAAATTCCTCTGACGTTCAACTGAGAGGAATGTAACTTTTCTAGTTTGCTGCCGGTTCTGTGGAGAGATCACACAACGCTTATCCGTTTCCTGCTGCCGTACACACACATTAACATGTCACGCTATATAAAGACGTCTACCTCTTCTTCTGCAAAGCAGCAGGATTTCAGAGTCGTCCAATTCACAGGTGTTACACTTAACACTGTGTCTGCCTGCGCCTGCACTGCATCGCTCTGTTACAGCACAGACATATCAACAACATTCGGCACAGTTATTATAGAAGAGCAGCACCTTATTGCACATACTAAGATCAGCCGCGATATAACTTTATTGATCCCAGAGGGAACATTTGCCGTGTTGCTAAAGTAAAGGTAAAAGGATTCTGCTGGGTTTTTTTTTTTTTTTTTTCCCTCTTGCCAAATCTTTGCTGCACATTCTGACATAAAGAAAAACTTTGTTGATCCAGCTGGGGATATGTGCTTGTTACAGCAGCAGCAGCCTGCGAAGGTGCTCTGACTGTGGCAGGAAAAAGAAAAACAACATGAGCACAAAGATGCAGCACAGGGGTCGGAAATAAATAGAAAAAGAAAATATATGGGTTAACAAAGAGTTACGAGCTTCTGATTGTCTTTTGTTTTTTTAATACAGATTATTAGTTTATATGAGAATGTGTTCTATATTACACACACACACACACACACACAGAGAGACTATTATATAACCACTTTATGATTCTCCTCCAGTGGATTTTAACAGAAATATTGAAATATTATACTTTCACTCCATAACATTTATCTGACAGCTACAACTAATAGCAGCATTTCTTATTCTATGAATGTACATTGATCAGCTATAACACTATGACCACATGCATGACTGATATTGTATTGGTCTGCTTTTACTGTCAAAACTGACCCATCAAGACCTGGGTCTTCACCAGACTTCTGACCTCTGAAGCTGCTGTGGTATGTGGAACCAGTCATCAGCAGCTGATCTTTAAAGTCCTGAAAAGTCTGAATAATTTAAATTATCTAATCAGAGACTATCTCTAATAAACTTTCATTAATATGACGAAGACTATTCACAGATCCTGAGGACACGATATGATCGAGATCAGACAAACTACCACACACAGGTGGCAGCTGTCTTACAATCATTTTAAGCATCTTTTCAGCAGATGAAGTGGTCACTATACTGCTGAGTTTACAAACACATTATTATAGATATCATTTTATATAAGAGCAGGAATCATTGTCTACATAATACATTTAAATACACTGCACCTCGTACATGGAATAATGTGCAGAATTATCTATAAAGTGTTTAGTGGTCTCATTAAACACTTTTATAAGATTTCTAAATGAAACGGAGGCAAGAAAATCTGCCTGTAGATGTTTTACCTGATAGTTTGGACATGTTTGATGAGACGATGATTATCTATGTCTGTCTATCAATAAAGTATTCATCTATCTATCTATCTATCTATCTATCTATCTATCTATCTATCTATCTATCTATCTATCTATCTATCTATCTATCCCATCTTAGCCAGAAACATCTTGCAAAGAGAGATTTTTAATCTCAATAAGTTTTTATTTATGGTTAAACATAAAAATAAAATAAACATAAGTAATTTGATACAGCAGTGCTCCTTTAAAATTGATAGTGGGGGAGTTGTAATAAATTTAAACCATATACTGTCTATGGATGACATTTTGTTATCTTGTTTATTTTAATTTAATTTTGTTTTATTTTATTTTATTGCCTCTTATCTTTTAGGGGTGAAAATATATTGGCTACATACAACAGTGTTTGTCCATTTTATCTCTGAATCAGATGAAAATAAAGACTTATCTATAATATAGTTGTAATGATGTTAACGGAAGTGTTTGACGGTGTGATGCTGCGTGACGGACGCGCTCACGAGAACGTCGCTCGCACGCATTCTACGTACCATACGTAATCTACGTAGCTGTGGAGCGGAGCAGGAGGGAATAAGACTACTGTCAAAGAAAAGCTGCAAACAAAAGGCGTTTTCTCTTCATTAGCTGATATAAAACAACCGCAGCTAAACCCTGTGGAGGAGGACACACACTGACAGTTTCCACGGACTCTTATTTACAGCAGCTAGTCGGTGTTTTTACACACAAACACATACACACACACACACAGTGGCAGGTGAGTTACATCGGTTGTTCGCTGCGTTTGTTTTCTGAAAATGTTCCGGGTTGTTTAATTCAGCAACGTTTCTGTATTCAAGCGTGAAACGAGTTCGGTGAAATAGTTATAAAAAACCTGCTCAAACATGTGTGGAGTCTGTTTATTTCCCCGGAAACATGTCCCCCGATGCTGTTGCGTCTTTGGAAATGTACACATGACACTGCGCATGCGCGATAATGAAGCTCTTGTCATGTAGTTTATTATGGCTGTTTTTGTGTGTACAGAAACGTGGATATATTGTCATTTATACACCACATTTTTACAATAAATAGCATTTGAACCATTAAACCTCTCAGTGTAGCTTTATATATTTACACCTGCTACAGCTGTGTGACTTTCACTGTTTTCTTTTTGTCTTTTTTTTTCCTTAGATGAACATAGCAATGCCTGAAAAACATGTCTCACAAAGAAGATAGTGAAGGTAAAAAGAGGTGAGCATCATATACATACACACACATGAACAAACAAGCAGCATGAATTCAAACACAGCTTGTTATTAAACCACTGGGGGAATCACTTCATGTAAATATAATGCAGCAGTGATGATCTTTTCTTTTTTTTTTTTTTACAGCTCTCACCACACTGAACTACACAGAAGCATCCCTCGAACATGTCTGCCCATTGTTTACCACCCAGACTACAACATCACCTTCATGGGTCTGGAGAAGCTCCATCCGTTTGATGCGGGCAAGTGGGGGAAAGTCATCCACTTCTTGAAAGGTAAGAGTGTCAGATATGTATACACATCAGAGGAGCTAAGAGAGGATAGAGTCGAGAGAGAAAGGAGGGAGAGCAACCGAACGCAGATAATTAGAGGAAGATACGTTAGATGAGGCCCAGTGCAGGTTTCAAGGCCGAGGGGGAAAACATTTGCCGGATAACTAACTGGCATAACATCACATAAAGTTGTTGTTAAATTGCATTGTGGATCATCTTGGCTGTAGAAAGTGCAGTATACAGCTTAATCAATTCACATAACCTTCAGAAGTTAAGAGCGCAAAAATATAAAAAATAAAAAAAAACCTGAACCTCTGCTGACAGAGGAAAACCTTGGATTGTTATAAATTTACCCTTGTAATAATTGGACAAAAACAGATGATGCTACACATTTAGCAGAAAACATAGAATGTCATACAAAGGAACTTGTGTATTCAGTTTTATGTCAGAGGATGAACTTGAAACATTGAAACACAAGGACATAGGAACCTTTCTGTTTTAATTTCTGTCCCATTCTGTCATCCACTTACATACTGGTGTGTGTTTGTTAGAATAAATGAATGAAGACCACCTCACCGCAATATTAGTCTGTTCCATTTGTGGATTACTTATTAATCGGTGGAATAAAAATGTTTTTAACAATAAAATCGTGCCCTTACACCAACGTGTTGTCAGTCAATTACTCTGATTACGTCAAAGGGAAGTGGCTCTCGCTGCAGATTGTGTTTTAACATCAGCCTGGTTCACCACATGATGATCCGGCCCTGTAGAGCTGGCAGAGTGTAGTTTAAGGATGACTAGCACAATCCTGACCCAGTCTGACACTTCCCTCTGGACTGACCCTGTTGCTAGGAAACTCAGTGTGGTCAGCACTTTATCACTTGTAGATGAACAGAAAATGTGTGACACCTCACTGTGTCTCTCCAAAGTGGTGTGGTTGTTAAACGCACGTTCACTTCTTTTCAAAGTCAAAGTCAAAGTAAACTTTTTTTGTCAATCACACTATATAACAGTCATTACACACGGGGTCGAAGTTACGTTTCCTCAAAACTCCAGATGTGCAATTTAACATTTAACATTTAACATTCAACACACATTTACAGCACACACACGTAGCATAAAGTGCACGCGGCATCAACACTATTTCCATAAACACACGATACACAGACAAACAAAACAATGGACACACACATACATATTTTACCAGTCAAAAAAAAGAAAGCCTGAGGTCTGAGCCTATGATATATATGAAATGATAATAAGGTGCGATATGAAAGTGCAGAAAGTAGCATAGACAAAAAAAAAAAAAAAAGTTCATAGTATTATCTTGAGTGAGTTAGTAGTCTGATGGCCTGTGGAAAGAAGCTGTTTCTGAGTCTGGGTGTCTTGCACCACATGCGGTAGCATTTGCCAGATGGTAGAAGGGGGAACAGTTTGTGCGCTGGGTGGGTGTTGTCCTCGATAGTATTGATGGCACTCTTGCAGCAGCGGGATGTGTATAAGTCCTGTATGGGTGGCTGGGCTGATCTGGTGATCTTTTCTGCTGTCCTCACCACCCTCTGTAAGGCCTTCTTGTCTGCAGCAGAGCAGCTGCTGTACCAGACTGTGAGGCTGTTGGTGAGGATGCTGTCAGTGGCAAACCTGTAGAAGGTAGTGAGTACAGAGGGAGGGAGGTTGGATCTCCTCATCCTGCAGAGGAAATGGAGGCGTTGCTGTGCTTTTTTGACAAGGGAGGTGGTGTTGGTTGTCCATGTCAGGTCATTTGTGATATGCACCCTCAGGAACCTGGTGCTTTTCACAGACTCCACAGCGCTGCCATTGATGGTGAGTGGGGCGTGTGACACGTGTGAGTTTCTTCCTGAAGTCCACTGTTATCTCCTCTGTTTTTTTGATGTTCTTCTTTCACAATGACCTGAAATAAGACTGAAGCTGCCATTGTTATTGTACATGTGGCATCCTTTTATGTAACTGCACAGATGTGGGGGTGTTTATTTTATAGTAAACCTTTATATAGCAAATCAGTTTGTGTGTTTTTATACTTTATATGGTCTGACAAAATTGAACCTGATTTTAATAGTGTCATTGAATCAACTCTAAGTGTCGCCAGTTGATTAAAACCATTAGCAGTGTGTGTGTGTGTGTACCAAGCTTGAAGTCACTTTCATTTCTCCCTTGAGACTTCAGACTGTGAGCATGAAACATGGTGTTCACAGCAGTTTTTGTGTGTATGCAACATTTGTAAATGAGGCCCCAGGAGTCTCGCTCACGAGCGACACAGAAACAAACACCCGTTTTCTTACCCTTACTTCACATCCCATGAAACAAAGTGTTGAGGGGTGAAAACATTTCTGCAGGAAATGAGACACCTCGACTTAACTGTCGTTGCTAGTTGCTACGTTAAGACGATGCAACAAATCTTTATGACAACTGAATGACAACAAACCAAGATGGCGTCTTCAGACTCGTTTATGTCAATCAAGTTGTCAATTAAGATGTTTGTTTACGTCTCATGTTTAAGTGGAAGTCAAATTTCTCATTTGAAGTGTGGTCCTGGAACAGCTTCGTTTGGAGGTTGTGTGACTGTGACTGACTGAAGAATCGAGACAGACAGACCTTCTACTGATGTGAACGCGCAAAAGAGAGAGGTACAGCTAAGGGGTAGAAATGGGATTGGCCCTTATTGTGTTGTGAGTCAACCACGAGGTCTCAAACCAGTTGGGATGTGATCGGAAAACCGGACCCTTTTGATGAGAAGGGCAAGCGGCTCTACTCAGAGGTTCTTACCTTCCGCCTTAAAGACAAAATCCAAAAAAAACCCTGCAGAGGAAACTCATAATTGTTGTTAGCTTTGGCCATAGTCTTTTAAAATGCCTTTTAGTGAAGTCATCTGAAGTGTTTTCACAGCATCAACCATGTCAACAATGTTTTCACAGATTATTGTCTTATTCCAGGACATTTACAATTTATCAGACTGAATGTTTCAGTTTGAGGAGTCATGTGCAAATAAATAGCTCTAATCCACACAAATAAGCCTAAACTATAGAGAAGGTTTCTGTTTTAATGCTTAAAACCTTTATAATAGATGAAAAATTAGAACATCTTCATTTTCAGCTGCTGTGACTGGTGAATCTTTGTATCCAGCTCTTTTCAGTCAGATGTTATTTAGAGTCATTTTTGAGACTCTGTTGTAGTTAAAGGATCATAAATATTCTGCTGTGATACACAAGCTTCGTTTGCATTGTTTCCACGTTCATCACTGGAGTCCTGATCTATATCTAAGGGGTTGAATAAAAGAAAACACTCAACTCTCTCGTTTCTCCTACTGTCTCTGGTGTCATGTCTAACATTTAAGTATATTACATTTCATCAGACAGGCATTCTTCTGTTTATTAAACATTCGTTGCCATTGGAGGCCAGTGAAAGTTTTCACTTTTTTTTTCTACAATAAATCTACTGAATTACACACAGAGGTGTTTCTAACCTGCCTGCATTAATAAACTTCAGCAGCACCACATTATAACGCCTCCATATTGACCATATAGCTGCACCCAACAAAACCTACATGACAGTAGGATTTACAGCTTACTATGATGGTTACTTATGAACTGGGGAGATGTTAGTGACTATTATTAATATTATTGTATATTCAAGCTCCTCTTGTGTTTTGATAACTGATAACAAATGAACTGAATGCTTTTGTCTTGATCATACATTGATTCTGATGTCTGTCAATCACTGCCTGTTTTTCTGTCTCAGAGGAGCAGTTCCTCACTGATGGAAACATCGTAGAAGCTCGTGAGGCGACGGAGGAGGATCTGTTGGTGGTTCACACCAAACGCTACCTCAACAGATTAAAGGTAGTAGTATTTTTTTTTTTTTTTTTTTAATTTCTCTCCACACTGCCAGCCATCGGAGTATCTCTCATTAACGACAGCACGGCGTGTTCGATAGAGTTGTTCATCTCTTTCATCCATCCCTCCTCTGGGTATCATTCATCACTCAGAAGCACTGAGGGGTTGAGGGATCCATTAGGATTTAATTGCTAAAAAACTTGCTCTAGAACTAGAACTAGAAATTGCTAGAACTCTTGCTAATAATTTTAATGGGTTTCAGCCAAAATAGTTTGTTGCCAAGGATTTTTCCTGTTTTACATTGGACTTTTTTCTTTTTTTTTTGTCTGTGGTTGTAATGCAGGAGGTGACATAAGAGGGAGGGAGTTCTCATTAGAATGCAGTGGATTTTCCCACAGGGGAATTAGTTTTCATTCAAATCAGTCATGTCATGCTTATTCAGACGATAGTGATAACTTTTTTTTTTTTTTTTGCACTTTTAATTTATTAGCCCCAGGAGCTGATTAGGATCCATGTTTGTTGAATCTGGGAAGCTGCAGTTAAGTTGTTTGTAGCCACATCGTACACTCGGTGATGTAGAAATGCAGAGATGTGGTCGTAAATCATGTGTCTGCAGCGGAAAAAAGGAAAAGCTGGTAATAGTAGATTTATCATGTTCTTTCGTTGTGCAAAACCCAAACATGGAGGGTTGAACAGAGATAATCTGCTGTGAATATTCTGCGTCGTCCTTCTTTGTGTGATGATCAAGATTCAATCATGACCCCGCAGGAAGCATTATTGTGTATTACTTCAGTTAGCTTAGCGTCCATTTATATCCAGTGTTTGGCTTTTTGTGCTTTAAGTGAAAGTGTCATGACAGAAAAATATCGTAAAACTGAGTCTAACTGTTTGTCTTATGGCTTCAGTGGTCTCTGGTGGTGGCGACAATCACAGAAATCCCACCTCTCCTGTTTCTGCCTAATTTCCTGGTTCAGAGGAAGGTGTTGAGGCCTCTACGGACCCAGACAGGAGGGACGATAATGGTAGGTCATTTCCCTGTAATGTGTCTTCACGGGTCTTATGATAATAGTTATATGTTTTATCCTTCTTGTATAATATTCGCCCTCACATTTGTCAAAGGAAGACTGAAAATGAAATGATTATCAAACAATACATCTTCTGCAGTTTAAAATCTCAGATCACAGAAATTGATTTTAATGTCTTTTCGATATTAGAGATGAACTCTGACACGTTATCTCATCACACTCTACTTTCACTGTTAAACCTCCATTATCCATCGCAAGACGATAATTTAAAAAAAAATGCTGTGAATGAACTGTGAAGTTGAAGATTGTTGTTGGTGTTTATTATTTAGATCAATTACCAATATACTAATTAGCATATCTGTGATGTTCCCTTCAATCATTCAATTATTATAGAGGAGAAAGAAGAGGGAGACCAGAAATAACCATTTTATACTGTTACAATTAACTAAAGCAGCAACAGATGAGGCGAATTTTATGACCACTATCACAGCAGTAATAATAATAATGATAATAGTGTAGTCGTAGTTTAAGATCTACATCCTGCAGAAAGAGGAGAGGGAGAGAATGAATTCATCAACTAACTTTTCAGCAGCCTTTTGAGACAGGATGTTTCCACGTAGGTGGAAAAAAAGCTTGTCCTAGAGACTTGTCTTATATGTGAGATGAAAGCCGTGTCCTCATAGAAAATAATATCAAGGTTCTTCACAGTAGAAGTAGAGGACACGGTAATGTCATCCAGAGTCGCTGTGTTATCTGAAAATCATGTCCTGAGATGTTTAGAGCCAAGTCCGATGACTTCAGTGTTATCTGAGTTTAGAAGTGCCTTTGCATTCTTTACTGTTTTGGCAGTTTTCAGCTCTTTACTCGTTTGCTTCCCTCCTACTCTCTAAGCTCACTTTACAGTATTTTAGTAACAGCTGAATTCACATTTAAACTGTTGTCATTTACATTTTCCTCTTTTTCTGATGTCAGAAAATGGAACAAGTATGAAATAGTGGCTGAAACGTGGCCCATTAGGTTGACGTTTTAACCATCACTCACAACCAAGACGCTGTCTGATAAAATCACCAGACGCGTAATAAGTGAAAGACAACAGCTGTCGTGTGATTGTAAAATGATCACTCAAAGATATTTAAAAGCTCCTTCACACAGAGAAGAGCAGTTACAACCAAACACTTACAATTCTTTTATATGGAAAGTTGAAGCAAGACATAAACCCTATTTCACACTAGAGAAAATGTAATGTTTTGCAGGATATTGAAGTAGCTATTTGTTGACAAATTTCTCTAAAAAGCTTAAACAAGGTACAGGAGATACAGGCCTGGTTCACCCACTTTAACAAGCTGGAATACAATGGTCACGCAACTCATCTGACCCAGCTGACTTTTGGGGTCCAATGTGAAGCTCTGTCACCTCAGCACCACATGCTTTGACTGACAAAAGGCAAAGCAGAAGGTTTATTTAATAACTGCCTCACTGTTTTCTAGATTAACGTTGGATTAGCGCCTCAATACATTGAGTTTCTCCTCCTGGTTTTTTACTGTGCAGCGTGGGCGACATGTGTTGCACCAACTGCAAAACTGCATCGGTCCAGCACATGGATCACTATGTTGGCAGTGAGAAGTTGAGCTCCATAAAATTTACATTTGCTGGGTCATTTCCCACCATATGTTTACTGCTTTATCTCTAATGAAACACTCCTCTCAGGCAGCTGCAGTTTATTATGTTACTTGTATATATAGATGACATTTATCTCTCAATATGGCGCAGGAGACTTAGCTTTACCTTCAAGCTTTGTATTTGATGATGCAGCATTTACACGGTTTTGTTGAATAATTCACTTTCATTATGTTTTATGAAAATATTGAAGTTAAGGACAATAAAAACATCAGCATGACCTAATTGTGTAGTTTGTGCCCGGCATTTGTTGTGGAGATTCGCTTCCTTTAGCTTCCGGTGCTGTTGGAAATTGGAAAAAATTACACACCCTTATATAAACTTCTCAGAGTCCTGTTGAGTGTGGATATTATCTGATTATTAATCAAACCAGAAGGATAACAAATTTGAAACGGTTGATTTGTTGAAGATCACAGCAAAGCTCTTGACAAATGGGGCAGATATTAGTTTTTCATGAATACAGAGAGAGAGAGAAATGAGGAGTTCTGGTGAAGTGCAGAAGGAAAAATAACAGCGACCATTTTCCTCTGGAGTGGTGAGACAGCAATGTGCTTGAAGAGGAACACTAGTCATGTAGAGGGGTCTTGAATGTTTCATTGTGTCAGAGGAGACAATGAGAAAGGCTGGCCGAGCTCTGTCAGCTTTCTAGTGATAGAGGTCAAGAGACTTGGTGTAGAAAGGATAACTGATGTGATCTTCAGAGTATGCCACTAGAGAGGTTATGTGAAAGTGAGTGTGGTATAAGGCATGGCATGATGAGAGGACTGATAATCTACAGGGCTTGTGACTGCTAAAGGTCCAGCAGCAATTTCTTGTGTAATAGACAGTAGGTGACAAAGATATTAAACTAATCCTGTTTGTACGTCTGAGAAACACTCTCAAGTGTCCAGGTAATGGTGTTCTGTAAGTGCTATGTGTTGTGCTACTTACTATACTCTTACTATACTCTTGCGTGTTTTCTTTTTTTTTAAATATAGTTTAAAGTTTTTATGTACTAATGTAGGGTGGGTGCACAGAGATAATGTGTTTTACACCTTTTACAATGACAACATCCTCTGTACTGAAGGGCGGTTTTCAGCTGCTGAGTATGTGGTGGCTCTGATAAGAGTCAACACCGTCATGTCGACACCTTCAATTTTGTCGTCTGCTGGAAAAGAGATGTGTTGTTACATTCAGGTTGAGGACAAGTTGCTGCCCCAAGTGAAGAAGTTCAAGTATCTCTGGGCTTTGTTCTCAGTGTATGTGGGAGTTTGATATATGCAGTATACATCACAGGCATCACACACACAAACATGGTGAAGAGGAAGCTTAGTTGGAATGCAAAGCTGTTGATTTGTGCCCCAACTTTCACCTGCAGTCATGAGCTTTGGGCAGCTAATGGATACAAGTAGTGACGGTTGAGTTGGAGAGTCGCTGCTCTTTCATTTAACAGACACACTGGCCTCCTTAGACACCGCTTATTAAAATTATTTAATTATTAAAACTGAAGAAACTTCACTTATTAATCACCACAGTGTGCAAGTGGAAAAAAGTGAAAGTGTCATTTGAAAGAGGACCACCTCAGTTGGTTCATTGTGACTTGACCTCTAGAGGTTGAAAAGTATTTGGGAGCTTCTTCTCACTAAAACTAGGATCCATCTCCTGTTCAGGAAGCTGATGCCATATAACTCTATAAAGTCTTGAACACAAACTTTTCAGACATTTTGTGTAGTTTTTAATACATTTGTTTGATTTAGCATCACGTCATAGGTCTTTCAACTAAAACAGAGACAGTGTGGGATGGAGTTGTTTAGATGAAAGCCACAGTAAAACATAAGTGTTTTCCACCAGACAAAGTGGGGTTGTTAGCCATGGCAGAGTGTGTGCACACATGCTAATGTGTGGTATTACTCATCTATCAGAGAGCCTGTTGGCATTTATACATGATGTCCTCCCACTGTTTCCCTCAGGTGTCATACATAGCGTGCTCCAGAAGCACACGGCATTGATTTGAGGGAGAAGTCTTGACCTGCCTTTGAAAGGAGCATCTGCCACTGTGCATTCAACACCATTCTTAGTGAATGAAACATACAGTGTGGAACCTTCTGTGGGATTTTTTTTAATGAAGTTGACGTGTCTTGGATGTTGTCCCTCGGCCATTAAGAACAATGCAACAGCTTGGTGGTGCTGTAACCACCTTCCCAAAGATGTCCTTCATTTGTGAAGTGCATTAGATTAGCCTTCAGTGGTTTCTGAAGAGGATGAGCTGGTGGGCCGAGCAGTCCTAGATAACCGCTTTCTCATGCGTAGCCATGCACGTCAGGATTAGATTGATCAACATCAGAGACAAAACAACACCTGTCTCTCTTCTCAGGAAAAAATGCTTTTAGGGATACATTTAACATATAATACAGCTGTGTGACAAAATCCCATGGAAAAGTTCCATTAGGTAAAAGTGTGCTCTGGCATTTCTTTACATTTAAACATAAAAAAATGGTCAGCATTTTAAGGAAAACACTCACTAATAAGATTGTACTTTTGTCTGTAAACAAATGAGCTACTTTAACACATCGTACTTAGAAGTTTCTTGATCCATATGTGATTAAAAAAAATTAACAATTCGTGAGATTGGGGAGAAACAAAAAGTAGAACATGACTCTCCACACTGTGTAGGGAAAACCTGTCAGCATTGAGCTTCTGTTGAAGATAATCAGAAAAAGAAGGATGAGCTTATCGTGTCTGAGTTGTACAACACGATTCTTAACTTTGTACAGACGGAATAAAAAAGGAGAAAAGACTTGAATAAAGGTTGGAGAAGCAGTCTGACTACCAGATAAGATAAGATCTAAACATATGGATCTATTTCTTGATCTCAGCTGCTGGTTGTGGTTATTGTAACATAGCCAGCTTTCTGGACGAAGTATTTCCATTGGCTGTTCAAGGTGAATATTTTGGGATTGCAAAACAGTCTGGAAACATTACAGCATCCAAACACGAGCTTGGTCTGAACACATCATCTAAGGGGAACAACAGATTCTGACAAACAGGTGTTGTTGTTATAAGACTGCGTGTTCCTCAAAGCCTCAAATAGTCCATACTCGCCCCATAAATGGTTTCATGCCATTTATGATACATGAAGTTTCAATGTGCAGCAATTCAGGGTTAAGTAAGAGAGGAAGTGTTTGAGTGGATGAGCTTTAGATGTGTTGAAACATATTATTTACCACTTAGAACGAAGCCAAGCTACAGATTAAACCATTTAAAGGTGTCAAGGAAATGAAAAAAAAAAAAAAACCTCCACACTGAAATCTGTGATTTGATTTCCTTTTAATGTAATGGAGGCTGAATATAAACAGAGTCACAGGAGAAATGACAGTGGCAAGAAATTCAATTGACAAGGAATTATTGACTGTTAAGTATGTATTTGTCTTGAATTTGGTCACTTTTTCATTTGTTGTAATAATGAACAAACATCATTGTCTCTGTGTAGGTTGAAAAAGATGTATGAACCAGGAGTGTAATGTCAGAAACACAAGATAATTGGAGTGAGGATAGAACAAACCTGGAGTCCAATCAATGAAAGATAGAAGGTGTGGGTTAGAGCCACTGTGACTCATCAAAAGTGTTTGGGTTTGTTATTCGTGTGTTTTTGGATTTGCTGAATCATGCCTGACAAAAAAAAAAAAAAAAGCACTCACAGAAGATTTAAAGTGATGGTCTGCAGTAATTTCAACCCAGGGACTATTTTACCAGAAATACGAGTCAAACGCCCCCACAAGAGATATTTTATGTTGGTTCAAGTAATATCGAGTTTGAACGTCTTTTGTTTTCACAACCAAATAGCTAACAATTAATGGAATTAGGGCAGTCAGCCAAACGTATCTAAATCGTTTGTTTTCACCATTTTTTAATCACAAATAAAGCTGAAAATAGCATTTGACTTCAGCAGTATCATGAATAGGGTCCTTTGCAAATAAACCGAAGTAGGAATAACTTAAGTGAACCGAGAGTTTATTAAAAAGACTGTTTTACAAGACTTATCCAACATCTTGTTTTCGTAACAACTGGCGATGAAGGGTGGTCCAGATGTGCAGGTTTAGATACATTTGTTGTCTGTCTGTCCCACTTACTTTCAATTTCAGTTATTTGGTTGTAAAAATAAAAGACGGTTAAACTCAAAAAACTTTCAACCAATGTAAAATAGCTCTTCAGGGGATGTTCATCAAGTTCAGAGATTGATTGGTCCAAACAAAAAACACATTTGAAGAGCATCTTGGTTCACCACAAACTGAAAAAATGGTTTATTCAGTCCTGAAACTGTCGTTGAATGTTTTTGGAAGAACATGCAGTGTGTGTGAAGGCATAGAAAAGTCATTTATATCGCAATATTAATATGAGTTACTGCTTTCTGGCTCTGAGCCTGAACAGCTTCACCATTGCTGGGGGGAAAATGAATTCCCAAGTGTATCCATGTATCTTACAAGACAACTGTTTGCTGAAGTAGAAACTGAGTGCCAAGACAATGACCCAAAACATCCAAGTAAATCTAGTACAGAATGACTCTGGACAAAGAAAATCCACCTTGTGGAGTGGCCCAGTCAGAGGAATAATCTCCAGAGATCCATTTACACCAGACTTCAGAAAAATGACTGAGCAGAAACAGTTCAGCAGGAGTAAAGGTCTGAAATTTCTCCTAAAGGGTTTGCTGGATCTTCAGCTACTAAAAGCATTTTTCTTTGTGCCCTACATAATCCAAAAAAAAAAAAACAACACCATGGGAACAAAATATAATATTTAAAATGATTTATCCAAGTCTTTGAAGAACAACATTTGTTGATAAATGTTAAATTATAATAAAATATTGTTTATTCCACAGGCAGGAAAATTGGCTCTTGACCGAGGATGGGCCATAAATGTTGGTAAGTCAGTTCTTTAACACAAAGATCTAAACCCGTAAATAATCTCCTCCATATGAGGTTTGTTTAGCTCAGTGTTCTTGCTTAGTACATCTGCAAACAAGTATAATCTCCAGTCCAAATGTATCTCATGTGCATGGAAGTCATTTGAATGTCTCAAAATAAATGATACAATAATAAAAGTCACAATAAGAAACCACAGCATCTCAGTTCTGCTGTGGGTCTGAATTGTACTGAGATTATTCTAGATATTTTTTTAGAAAAGTTTCCTTTTAACAGAAGGTGAACAGGAGGTGAATGTAGTGGCTTGGTCAACATGTGTTTGAGGCTACGTCCGCACGACAACACTGGTGGTATTTTTGCAAAAAATTACGCGTCCGCACGTGTATCGTTTCAGGAAATTTCTACACGGAAACAGGAAACAGGGTTAAAATGGTGTTAAAACGGCAGAGCTGCAGGATGCTCTAGTCCTTCTTCGCCCACAAACAGAAACACAAGAGAAGAAGTTTACTGTAAAGCTGCAAATAACAGCCAAGTGGCGAGTAGACGCCGGCCTCAAATAAAGGCCGTGGTTTTCTCCTTGTTATTTTCTGGGGCGATCGCTCCGTCTCCGGTTCCAGTTCTGGTCTGATACCGCTCACACCACAAGTCTAGGACGTGAACAGGCTTATGAACACGGGGCTACATTGGGCCGCGTGCATTTAAAGACAGGATCAGAATCCGGTCATAGACGACAAGTTTCCATTGATAAAAGACAATAAAAGACTTAAAAACGTAGCCATACTGGAGCGCCGCTGTATTTTGGTACTTTGCCTTAAAAAATGAAACGCCTGTCCCAAATAAACACAGGGTCTGTTGCATCATTTGGGAAAATAAACGCCCGGGTTGTTATTTGCAGCTTTACAGTATTTTTTATTTATTAAATGTTTATGCATCTTCGCTGGTCGTCTCATTGATACAGGATTACAAGGTTTTGTCGTAACAGTGCTAATAAATTTAGCAGCGCCTGCAACACAAACAGCTCTGTAATCCAGGATTGTTGTTGTTACCTGCGGGTTCTTGCTACTACTTCTCCTGGTCATGTGAGGCCGTGGCGTTATTGTTGTCAAAAAGTGCAGTTTTTTTAAAGTATCAGATGTCACAGCTGCTACTGTTGACCAGTTGTGTGGAAGCGAGAAAGGTGCTTGGGATTATTTCTTTATTTCTCTCTCTCCTCAAAGGGTTACACAATAATTTGCGGCTCATTTCATGTGACCGATCACGCTGGAGACAACTTAATCAGCAGCATGCACAGATTTTTATAGGACCACATATCTGCATTACCATTAGTCAGCTGTCTTCAGTTAGACAGTTAACAGGATGTTCTACATTTTTTCAACAAGAATACAAAGATGTGCTAACACAGCCTGCACCTCCTCTGCTTTAAAACTGTATTTCAAACTGGATTGTAGTTGGATTGATTGTTCACCTTGATGTGTGTCTGTTCTTTTACAGAAATGCTGATCAACAGTGTGATTAGCCAAGTTCAATATATGGTTGATGACAGCGTTCAGTGTTTTGTTTCCACTTGTTCACCATTGACCTTTGGGACATAAACAGCCTTTATTCATCAGAAATGTTTCCCATTTGGAAAATCATTTTAAAAGTCAAATGGTTTTTAAATTTATGTGTACCATCATTGTTTTCTGACTGATTCAATCAGTAGCTGAAGCTACTTTATCCTTTATCCTTTATACCACCTTCCCACTTTCTGCCAAACAGGCAAAGAAAAAAAGGAAGAAAAATAAAAGCTCCATCATAGTTTGTGTACGTCCTGCTTGCTCAGCTGCTTTATCCTGTCTGTTGATGAAAGATTGTTCTGCATCAATAAACATGATTTTAATAGAGATAGAGGTTATTCAGATGCACCTGACATCTGAATATTGTGTTTCAACATTGTGAGGATGTAGAAGCTTTTATTAAAGACTGTTGTTCAGAAGCCAAGCAATAAATGATAATCATATTTCACCCATTGACTTTCTGGCCTTTATTAGTATTCTAGTCTACACTTTAGTTTAATGAACATGAGCAAAACAGGGCAGAGGGGACTATAACTCTTAACCTGAATGAACGGTTATCGTCCCAATTAAAACGTCTCCTCACAGTGTTTCTCTTTTTCCCTGTATATTGGTACGATTGACCAGTCCCATAGTGATGTCAATACAGCTGCTGTTACACCACAGGGGAACAGCAGCCATTTTTATATGTGGCAATAAATTCAATAACAGCCCATTTTAAATCACTGGTTATGGTCATTTTGAATAATAGACTTCTTGGATGTGCAGTAACTTGATCGCCTTGTCTAATGGACCTGACACTGAGCCAATGAATTTGCTTTTTCCCAGGAGGAGGCTTCCACCACTGCTCCAGCGACAAGGGCGGGGGCTTTTGTGCCTACGCCGACATCACTCTGGCCATCAAGGTAAGACTAAGGTTTTAGTTTATTCTCTTTGGAAACACAGGAGACGCCTGAGTGTCAGATGTATTCAGAGAAGTTATTTCATTAAACAGTCTTAACAGTCCCTAAACTGAAATGAAACAGTCTGGTATGACTTGTAGTTTATGGTGGCTAATCATATTGTCACTTATGTTAGCTCATATTAGCTTCATCGGGAATTTGGATTGTACTGAACTGGTTTTAAAGAATGAAAACAGTGGATTTCAACTTCCTTCACATACACAAGCTCACCAGTGGAGTGCACTATGAAGCAAGTTCAGCAGATCCAGGTTTCCTCACCTATCACATGCAGGAGTCTTAACATTTCAACTTGATGCAACAGATTTAAACATTAGACCAGAAGTGTCAAACCTATTCCACAAAGAGCCGTGTGGCTGCGGGTTTTTATTCCAACGAGGCAGCAGCAACACACCAGACTTGACTCGTTTAATTAAATAATCTCAGTCTTCACAGTTGATTGGTCAAACTGTTTAATCTTGACTGGTTGGAACAAAAATCTGCAGCCGCACGGATCCTTTGTGGAAAAGGTTTGACATCTCTGGATTAGACTCAAGAAGGTCTGTGACACTGTCACATAATGAAGGTTTTAGGGGAAAATCACTTAAGTTTTTAGGCAAATCTCAGTGACATTAATTGTAATAATGCATGTTGGTCCCTGTGGCAGTTGGTTGTTAAAATCTCTTAAGTTCTCCTTCATTACCCCAATTTCCACTGAATGTGGATTGCTTGCGCTGCGTCTGTGTCTCTGATCCGGCGCAGCTGATCCACAAACCTTCTGTTTTTGCCGGACGCCGTCTACGGTGCAGCAGTTCAGCACACAGCAGGTCATGCAGGATGGGAAGCCGTGCACAAAAACAAAATAAAACATCGCCTTAACCTTCAAAATAAAATAAACTGCATTCACGGCAGATCCTATTTACCTGCACTACAGCTTAGACCTGAAGTCGAGGTTTTCAGACATAATTTTACCTTTTTGACACTATATAGAAACTACACTGTGCTATATCACACGATTGTACGCTAATTCACTAGATCTCGTGATGCCGGCTGGGCTGGACCGCAATCGCATCCGTTGGGTATTGAAGGACGGCGGATCAGAGACGCAACGTAACATTACACATTCAGTGGAAATTCAGGGTTAGACTGTCATTAATGTCCAGGAACTATTAAAATCAATATTTCGTGACGAAGGTAGGACGGGTTTTTTTGTTTGTTTGTTTGTTTGTTTGTTGTTTGTTTGTTTTGTAGGATCAAGCTGCTGAAAATAATAAGAACAAGAAAAGTAAATTAATCTGCCAGTGAAACTAGTTCTCAGCAGATGTGCTATTCATTAGAAAAGGAACTTTAAAACTATATATTTGTTATTTAAAAAACAGTGATGAGTATGAAGACGAGTATGAAGTTCTACCCTTGCAGCATCATTGTACCTAATTTCATGAATTGTTATCATTATTTCATGGTCATTTTATAATCCTTTAATTTGGATTCCACTTAAAAAAAGTATTTTTATACCAGAACCAAAAACATATGGTGAAACACCTACCAAGCATCTGTAAACTGTTATACTGTAAGTAGGCGTAAGAGAGACGATTGTTTATGAGTTTCAGTTTAAACATTATTCAATCTGAGATGTAAAAGTTTTATTTTTGTGAGAGTCTAAACTGTGAATGTTTTATCTTGAGAGTAAAAGCAAATCTTTTCTCGTTCATCTCTCAGTTTCTGTTTGAGAGAGTGGAAGGCATCTCCAGGGCTACCATCATCGATCTGGATGCTCATCAGGTGAGTCAATACCATTACCCCTCTCTGTGTCAATGTGCAGCGCTGCTCGAGAGCTGACATTGACGACAAGATAACCCTCCTTTTTAACCACCGGACCAATCGATGAGACTCCCCGTGGGGCCAAATTGGCCCTTACTGTCATATTCAGTGGGATGTATCTAAAACATCTACACTGGCAAACAGTACAGCCTTTTAGATCTTATCCAGCAATCAGTGATCACAGTAAAGTGTGCATTTAGAAATATCACCTATTAGGAGCACTATTATCATTTTATCTGACGTAGATTCATCACTCCTTAAAATAATTGACTAAGATTACTAGTGATGCTCCAGAGTAATTAAAACCCAGGGTCTATTTCACCATGAATACGAGTCGAACTCCCTCTCAAGAGATATTTTTTGTTGGTCGAAGTAACATTGAGTTTGACCATCATTTGTTTTCACATCCAAGTAGTTAACAATGAAAGTAAGTGGGGCAGTCAGCCATGAGTATGTAAATCACAATTATTTTTTAACCACTAATAAAGTTCAAAATATCACTTCACTTCAGCAGTAGCATGAATAGGGTCCCTACACATAAACTGAAGTAGTGACAACTTAGTAAGTGAACTGAGAGTTTATTAAAAAAGACTTACCTAACATCTTGTTTTCAGCAGCTGGTGATTAAAGGTGTTCCAGATGCGCAGATTTGTCATTTTCCAGAAAAACAGGCTGATGTGTCCGTAAAGAGCGAAGAAAATGATGAATGTTGGTACTTCAGTTTATGTGTAGGGACCTTATTCATGCTACTGCTGAAGTGAAGTGATATTTTGAGCTTTATTAGTGGTTAAAAAATATGTATACGTGTATACGTTTGGCTGACTGCCCCATTTACTTTCATTGTTAACTATTTGGTTGTAAAAACAAAAGATGGTCAAACTTGATATTACTTCAACCAATGTAAAATATCTCTTGAGGGGGAGTTTGACTTGTATTCATGTTGAAATATGGTCGTATTCAAATCACTGCGGACCATCACTTTAACATTGAACATGCTCTGTCTCATTTTTATACCAACAACACAGGTTTTGTATCTTTTTATCTCCCAATGAAAGTGAAGTGAAAATTTCAAAAATGCACCAATGATAAACCGAACGTCCTTTTTATATTTGAAAGAACAAAAGAAACATAAAAATACAAAAACATCTAAAAAATTAAATATCAAAATTTGTCTATAAATTACAAAATGGTTTTTCAGCTTTGTTGCTCCCAGTTGAAGCTTTTAAAATGTAATTTCTCTCCTTTTTCTGACTTAACGGTCACGGTGCTGTTTTTTTTTTTTTTTTTTTTTTCTTGACTTATTCAAATCAGAAATAAGAGGTTGGTAGCTGGTAAACAGTAAATTTTCTTTGCAGTTTATGTTTTCAGTGTCAAGTGAGGAGGAGAAGTGCAAACAGATGGGAGGTTCATTCAGATGAGGCAGCACTAAACAACGTGTTGTTGATATTTTTGGTAGAAGATGTGCATTTAAATATTGAATTGATAATAGTTGGTGTAAAACCGAGTCTTGTTCTGGTGCAGTATCAGTCTGGTTCCATTTTGATGATTTAATGAACAACATGAGTAAATCAGTCTGTATTTATTTTAATGTATTGGAAATTGTTATGAAATCTGAGAAACATCTTCTAAATGCTGTTAATCTGCAATCTGAGTGCAGTGCCACGTCTACTATATTTATAGTAATATATAGTATAGTGTTTTCTGTTGTTAAAGAGGGAAATGTTGGATTATCGCATCATTAGTCAGCGTGTCACCACCTTTTCTACTTTATAGAATATGACAAGACAGAACTTTATTTGTCCTCAAGGAAAAACCTGTGTCATATATTTGTTAAGTAAATGAAACAAAAACATATTCTTCAGTTTACAACATAGAGCAACAGGAATATAAATCCAACAAAGTATAAAAATAGAGGAAATAAAATAGCAGACAAGTAGAAAATGCAAGTGGAAGCAGGTGCTTGAATCAATAACAGTAAAAACACACTTTCCTCCAAACTGTTCTCTTAGGCTAGGACATAATGTGTTGACAAAAAGGGAAAGTTGGAAGGGTATATTGGTATTATTGATAAATTACACATGATGTTATAGTTTTGGGTCTGAGGTTTTAGCTGTCTATCCTTTCTGTAGAAAGGGAGTTAATCTAGTTTGATGGCATCAGGCAGGAAAGTCTTCCTGTGGTGTTTTGTTTCCAGTATGACGTGAAAGTGAAACATGTTGAGAAGTTTCCTCAGCCTTCTTCTGTCTAACACTTCCACCACAGACTCTGGTTCTGTTCCACTTCCAGGACAAAACCAGTTGATCCTAGTGAGTTTAAGTCTTTTAAGATCAGTTCACCCATCTAGTGTAGAAGATGATGATTGTTATTACACAATTACTCTCTGATTTACAAGCCAGGCTAGCGCTGCTTAGTGCTTCTGCTTAATTTCTCATTTAGCTCCACCACTTGATCAGGGAGCTGTGTGTAGGATTCGGTTCTGGCTCTGAGCTGTTCGGGCCAATCAGCAAACAGAGGGAGGGCTGAAAGTGATGACGCTGAACTGAAGCGATCGAGCTTGAGGTTCTGGTGCAGCACTGAACGAAGCTGATGAGATGGACAGAGGAGCATATAACAACAACATCGACAACGCTCGTTAACACACATGTTTTCGACTTATTCTCAACCGGTACTTCCCTGGAATGCAGCTAATACCCGGATACCACGAGGTGCATTCCAGCTCGGTCAAGACCAACCAGTAGCGATTGGTTGAAGCAGAAAGTAGTGAGCATATGACAATGGATAACTTTCAGACGCTTTGTGCAAAGTGAAAGGATGTGAACACGTCTGATGCATCAGGCTACTGATTTACACTCAGGTTCTTTAAGTATCTGTCCTAAGTAATTAATCCAAGCTGAATTCAAAACTGTTAAAAATAAATATTAAAGTGCACAAATATATGCTGCAGGTTGTTACTATGAGATACCTTGGATTCCAAACATTGAATGATCTGACCTTACAACTGTGATGAAAAAGGCCTCTTCTCCCTGTGAACCATGAGACGCACCAAACCGTGTAAGATCTCATTGTACCATTGAGAGTATTGTGATTGCGACACTGCAAAGAGGATGGTTCATCCGATTATTGGCACGTCTCTTCCTGGAAGACATGGACTCAAGTTATCTACTCAGATGAGCAACATCCAGAGAGGCCTCTCATGTGTTTTCCCTCTGGGACACTCAAGGTTATGAAGCCTTTCAGCTTTATCTAAAGCTT
The DNA here is from genome assembly GCA_016801845.1 of Polydactylus sextarius. Taxonomy (NCBI): domain Eukaryota; kingdom Metazoa; phylum Chordata; class Actinopteri; family Polynemidae; genus Polydactylus; species Polydactylus sextarius. The sequence goes on from CM028908.1 coordinate 24,115,511, forward strand.
CCTCCATATCTATATTAATTTGAATAATATAAGCTCCTAAAATTGACAGTTTGCTATTGAATCTATTTCATTGTGCAACACTTGTACAGGGTCAGTCAAAACAATCAGCCAATGAATCAATCAATCAATCAGTCAATACTTATACAGAATAGAAAACCAATGTGGCTCAATAACATCATCTCTTACTTATTATACAGTCAGTGCAGCCTCGTTGCTGCATATCTCATTACTCAGGTCACTGTTGGACTGGACTCACCCCGGCTCCACATAACAATGACAATGACTCAACATTTTTTAGAAGTCTGATTATCATATTTTAACCTTACTTTGTGTTTTCAGCATAATGACTTGTATCCAGCACCAATTAACTTTGAGAACTGTGTTAACCCCGATGATGACTGAAGTAGAACTTTGTTCATTTTGAGCTTTGGCTCATTGGTCACGGTGAATCTTTACCTATTGACAGGCAGGGGATCGATCTAGGTGCAGAGTAAATAATTCATGAGGAAGAACAAAGGAGCAGATCTGCATGAAGGTGTGGATACTGGCCTGCGGTGGTATTTTCAGCAAAGAAAATAGAGTGGATACGCTGTAAAATTCCTAATTACAGCACTGAAACATGACACTTAACATATTCTTCTACTCACATAAATTGAGGTTATGGCTTAGACAGCTGTTCTGCTCATTCACCTAGTCGACAATAAAACAGTAATCATCAATTTTATGTTGAGTTTACAGCAAGCCTGCTGTGATGGCATATTCCGATCTGTCTATAATGAGCTGTGCTTACAGTGTGAGCTCAGTCACTCAAGCGTGAACCAATACACAGAGCCCTGCTAAATGCAGCAACAACTACCACTGCAACTTCATCTGTTTAACTGGAGCCTTCAGATGTATATTACATAAAACAGTGTTCCTGTATGTTATTTACATATAAATAAGTGACAAAATACGAGGGAAGTTAAAGAAAATAAAGTTAGAAATGTAATATCAGAAGGATTTCTGACTGTGAATTAATTTCTGTCCAAACTCTGCAAAGATAATTCACCAGTCACATCTCTGTGATCTCTGTGTTAATGTATTTGGAGCCTGAAAATGCTGAGAGAAACACAGAGATACCGACTGAACAAGACACTTTGAGACAAAAAGTCTAGTCTATACTGCAGAAATATATATACACTGAGCATCCAGAGACGTTGCTGAAGACCTACATGTGTTATTTGTGTAGATAAAATGGAAAATGACTGATCTGTGTCAGTTTTAAAAGTGATGACAGTGCTGTGTTTGATAGATGGAGGGAGAAATCTGTTAACGTTGGGAGTGTTTGGGGCAGTTGAAGGTGTTTCTTGTTGCTCTTTTCTCTACAGTATCATGTATGAGTTGTTTATGAGGAGTTAACAATGCTACAAGAGCTAAAGGCAAAAAGAAAAAAAAAATCATCTGTGTAAACCATCAATCTGCTGTTGTGTCACAACAACAATAACCATGATGTTTGTGTTACAAATCAGGCTTTTCTAAGCTGAGGGTCGATATTTTAATTTGCTCTTCAACTACAAATCCTGCTTTTACTGTGTCTGCAGATCTATAGATACGTCCTTAGTTTTTATACGTACTTCATGATATTACACCACATCTGCTATCTGCTTTGCATCGATCTGGCTTCTGCTTCCATTGTTCTTCACCTCTGTGAATTACAGCTAGTCCTGTGTAGTTTGCTCATATTTTGTGATGAGACTCAGTTTTATTAAAAGTTAAAAACCTGCTGTGCTGTCAACCTGCGCAGCTCTGTGTGCACTGACACGGGTAAAGAAAAAATAATATGTGCAGTGATCCAACTGACAAAATGAGATATGACTGGAGGGCATCTCTACCTCATCATAAATATTTTGGTGGCAGACCTGTTACATGTCCAGTATCTGTCTCTTTATTCAATATTTTCAATATTCATATCTAAAAAAATGTGTTATTTCCACTGAGTTAGTTGATCTTAATAATAAAAGACCATGTATGTAGGAAATTGCAGCTGCAGTATCATCCCGTGTCTAGTAAATATACTGGCATTTTAATTATATTTTGTATAGACAGATGATCCTATCATCTAACACAAGTGATTGAACTCAGTAAGAGAGAGCACCTCTTATACAGAACAGAAGGAAAGACCCAATCGAAGGCTGCAGTGAAGACTCTCAGCTGACATTAACAAATGGCAGCGGAGCAGCAATCTTTTATTGCACAGTACAGTATGTGGGGAGCGGATAAGACTAATAAGTCTGTAGGCAGCAGGAGCTCAGGCAGCATATAAGCTGATTTATAGTCTCAGGCTGTCATTTGGAGGTGGAGCAGAGCATTCACTTACATGCTGATTTAGTCATTGTCTGAAGTAAGCCAATATGAGCCTTGAGTATAACATTTTTTATTTATTTTTTTTTGGTTTATGCATAAAGTAAAAACACCTTTTACTGTACTGTGCAAAAGTTTTTTTCCACCTCAGGCAGATAACTTTTTAAATGAACCTCTTTCCAGTTTTAATGTCCTGTTAAATAATCAGTTCACTCATTAAAAGTTGTCTGACAGAGAAAAAAACATGCAACGACCACAGGCTCCACTCAGCAATAGACTTCAAATGAACCAACTCTGGATGTAAATGTCACACAGTCAGTCAAGTAACTGAAACTGCAGTAGTTTCTATGACAGTGCAATGATCCGAAGCGGATCTCAAAAATCCACTGAGAACTGCTTCAAGAAATATAACATGTAGCCTCTGGAGCCGTCGTCACAATCTCCTGCCTTCAAGCATCGTTTAAAGTCTGCAGGGAGATCTAAAACATGTCATGCATGCAAAATATCAAAAAAAGAAATAAATAAATCACTGGTGAAGTGACCTGCAAGTACATGTGGCTGAAAATTCCCATATGAAGAGTTGGAAGAGTTGCTCATGTCTCATTTAGTGTATTAGCAGCGTTAGCGGTTTGTTTAGATGAATCACATTCATCAGTTAACAGTAGTTGACACTCTCACGTGGGGTTGATGTTCAGCTGACACCACATTGTTGCTGTTGTCTCCTTCTTTTCATTCAGTAATACCAGACCTGGCACAAAGCCTAATCTGCCTCTGACAGCATCCAGACGTTCAGGGTGACAAATGGAGCGACGGAAATGAAAAGTGATGGACTAGCCATGACTTTTTTATGAAGTATTTTAACATTTAATGCGGACAGATGATAAGACTATTTATCCCTTGTTTTGTGCTGTCAGTCAATGCAACGCCACCCTGATTGGACCTTCACACAGGCAAAAAATGTAGTAGCTGAGAGTTTTCATCATCTGTACTTTAATGCTGAAACAGAGTATGTTTCTGGAGCTTGTATGGGTAATTGATAACATACTGTAGGTGGATGCTCTTTGTGCTCGCATGTACATTTTTTTTTTTTAACTCACAATAAAGCTGATTTTCTGTTTGTGTTGTCAGACGACAGAACAAACATGAAACAGTGAGTGAATAGCAGCTCATTAAGGTGACGTGTTAACAAGTAGCTCACTTCTGAGCTGCTGCTTAAGTCCTGGTTTTAAAACCAAAATGTCGTCGGCTGTGCTGTGATTTCAGTTCTATCTCTATACTAAATGATCAGAGAGAAGTTAAGCCTCATGCTTGTGTTTCTGTTACTGCCAGTCTGATGTTTTTACACTGAGTTCGCCTTTGATAATTGACATTAACAATTAAAATCCTTCATTGTTGAGCAGTCCACAGTATCTGTAGTTCATCAAAAAAGTTGTCAGATATCTTGACAGTCGGGTTTTTAGTTAAGTTGCCAAAAAAAATGTACACACAGAGTAAAATATTAAACGTCCAGGTACAAAACCATTTCTTTCAGTTAGTTGTATCTCAAATGGTACAGGACAGATCCTTTGCAGTATCATGTTGTACCTTTAAAGCAGGTTTGTCCAAACTATTCCACAAAGAGCCGTGAGGCTGCAGGTTTTTATTCCAACAAGCAGCAGCAGCACCAGACTTGAATCATTTAATTAACTGATTTCAGTCTTCACACAGTTGATTGGTCAAACCGTGTGCTCTTGACTGGTTGGAACAAAAAACCTGCAGGCACACGGCCGTTTGTGGAATAGTTTGGACATAACTGGTTTAAAGGTACACGATTTAGGAAATTTCACATTTGTAACCATCAACCTACCACATGGAAATTAACCCAGTTTATCACCAGAGCCAGCGCCTCTATAACACACATCACTCACTGTGTGTAAGGCACCAAGTGCAGGAGGGGAAACCAAAACAGTCAGGATAATGAAAAATCACCATAATCATGATAATAACCAGAATGACAACATATTTAAAATTAGAAATATTAACCGATAGGCCTACTGGCCAGGTGAACTAGGTGACTAGGTGAAACGAGACGAGTTCTAGCCAGTGTTTGGGTTTTGGGTTTGTCGGACGCCGGATCCCAATGCATCAATTCAACACACAGCAGAAAAAAAAGCTGCTGTGCTTATGGCACCAAAATGACTAGCGCTGGCCCAGTGTACCACCAACACTGCTTCTTAATCAGTACATTTCAGATGCACAATGATAGAAAGTTTATACATAGTGGTGCTTAGGTTTCTTTGTGTTTATTGACAAATATACTGAATTTGCAACTTTGTCAGTAAATGTGAGAAACAAAGAGAAAACATAAACACTTCCCTATGCAGTTGAAGTCATGTGACATTCAGGCGACCAATGACGTAAATCTATCACACTCATTCCTGTCACTCGGTTAGTTAGTCTGTTATGTACATTTATGTTTATGTGGGTTCAAAGAGAAAAATTGACAGTGATGAGTGTGACTTTGTACTGAAGCTGTGACGGTAAAAACAAGTAGGTACTTCTGGGGATTATTTCTTTGTCACTTATCGGTGCTTTGTGTTACACATGAATAAAAACCTGATTTGGTTCATTTGTGTTGGATGATGTGTAAAGTATCAAACTGCTGGAGGAAAGTAGTCGTTCTGCTCTGTTACAGGGAAACGGACACGAACGAGACTTCATGGACGACAGACGAGTGTTCATCATGGACATGTATAATCGCTACATTTATCCCGGGGATGGATTTGCCAAAAGTGAGTGAAAGCACCGTCAATTTTCCTCTTAGATTTCCTGACCGTAATATCACATTTATATATTAAGAGTTAGTATCTGTAGAGAGGTTCTCATGTTCTCGTGTACTACAAAAAATATGACAAAATAATCTCTCTCGTCCTGGTGATGCCTTGTTGGCAGCTGAGGTTGGAGTAGAAGTGACTGCCTCCTCCAGTTGCAGCCCCTAGATGTCACTCAGCACCATTTTAATTATGCAGTGATTTCCCTCAGCACTACCACTCGCTCCGCGGAAAATAGGCCACATAGCAGCCGATAAAACACTATAATCGTAGCTTTTACGCAAATGAACCTGCCAGTACACTGAAGCCAATCTGACAGGAATCGTGTGTAAGAATTGGACTCGGCTTCACATCCTTCAGCTGTTTCCCCATTAATTGAATTCACGACATTTTTATAATTGTCTCTTCTTATGAGAATGAAATAAATGTAATTTCTGTCTTGTTTGAGATAATAAAACACACACACAGTCCAATTCTGCTCCAAGACACATGTAGTTTCTTGTACCTTCAAAGACCAAAGCTCACATTTATCCTCACACTTTTCTGCATCGACTCTTTTCGCAGGTCTACACTTGAACTCATGAACATGAACTCTTCCACATGTTCATGTTTTGTCCTCTCCTGCTTTAGCAGCCTCACTGTGTTTGAACCTTGATGCTCAAAGGTCTCCTAATTAACCTTTTTCATAATTAATTATTGTAAATGTACATACTAATTAATTATATTTCTGAGAGGTCTATAGAACAACTCATTTACCTATGTGAACCTTATATAAGAATTCAATTGTCATAAGATTGTCATTATGTAAAGAAATTCTGTAGCAGTTTCCAAGTTTCTAGTGAATCCTTGAGTGCAACGTAACTGCCACTGTCATGTCAGTTGACAAAAAATGAAACAAATCAATGCTACATTAGTGGATGTGGTGGCAACAGTGAGTCTGGACAGGAAGCTAATAAACTAAGTGATCAGGGCGGATTTCTAACGTCAAAGTAAACAGTGTTGTTGTGTCACTAAAGAGCCTGAACATCTCTTCTAAGCCTCGTACAACAACATCCAGGAGTCTCACCAACATAACACTGTGTCTGATTAACTCAGTAGTGGTAAAGAAACAGTAGAAAACAAGTGTTTAATCAGGTCGTCACAGATCTCTGTTGATTTCTAACACGTTTGTGAAAGTCCAAAACATTTCCTGTCTACACTTCACAATAAAAGCCTCCTGCTCCTTCCCGCTGCTTCATTTTAAAAGCTTCACACACAAGCTTGCTGCTACCACAACATCTTCACTACCATAGCACCGATTCGTTTTTATTTTCTTGACAACTGACATTACTCAAAGGCTTATAACAGTAGAATATAGGTTCAAATGTGCCAGAGTTCAACTTTAATGCTTCGTTCCTGTCTGTTATTTTCTAATTTGTTTCAGGAGCCATAAAACGGAAAGTAGAGCTGGACTGGGGCACTGAAGACTCCGAGTACCTTCAGAAAGTAGAGCTCCACTGTGAAGGAGCTCTGAACGAGGTCCGACCTGACATCATCGTGTACAATGCAGGGACAGATATCTTGGACGGGGACCCTCTGGGAGGACTCTCCATATCACCACAGGTACTGTATCTGCTGCTCTGTCTAAGAGTAATCTGAACGTGATTGAGGGAGGGTTTGTTACAGGACTGTTGGATTATAAACTTCAGGTTCATATGAGACGAGGAGAACTTAAAGTACGTCTCACACCCTGAAACCACTGATGGAAAACATGACAACATGAAACACATGAAAATCACAGATGATTGACAGACGATCATCAATCAGTTGATTATGCTGAAGCTCTTGTTTCCTGGTTGTTGGCAGCTCCAGCTGAAATTTTAATTCCATAACCAAAGTTGTAACAGCCGGCAGTTAATCATGGGTTACAGTTCATCTGTATTAATAAATTAATTAATTAATTAATTAATTAATTAATTGTTGAATCTTCTGCATCTGGGAATCTAACAGCTAATGGTTGACTTGTATTATCTATTATATTATTATACTTGATGTATTATCTCTGACCTCAACCTCTTCAAATCAAAACTTAACTCTTTAACCCTTTAAAGCCTGACACAATAATAGCCATAAAAAAAAAAAAAAAATTTAATCTGAACATATTGATCATCTTGATCAGATAGAGGTCTCAGAACCTCATGTAGTAAATATGATACAGTTGCTATAAAGAGTTAAAGCCTGACACATCAGATAAAAGAGATGAATATAAGATGTTTATTAAACCTTCTAACAAATAAAAACGTCTGGATTCAGAGGTTGCGGGCTGAGCCGGGTCATGTGATCGTTGTGTTTCATGTTGTTTCTCAGGAAATTTGAGCTAATCCCAATGAGCCAAACGTGGATTTATGACTTCCTGTTTGTGGCACTTTACTGCCAACGATTCTGCAAAGTTTAGAAAATACTAAAACAGATAGGCTGGACTTGCAAACTGTGGTAGTAGAGGGATGATACATTGATGCATGTGGCAGAAATAATTTGTGACTGGAGCTGGTAAATAGCCTGAAAAAAAAAAACTCTTGGTTACAGCAGCTCTGATAGTTGTTATTTAAAGTTGTTGAGCATGTTTTTTGCCGACATCTAAAATCCGTCGTCGTGCTGCAGATTTCTCTGTAAAAAATACGATTTTGACACAAGTCGTTCCTGCTCTCAGTCCCAAGATAAATGGGGTTGTGTGTTCCTTTTCAGTCTGTCCCATACGTGTTGCTCTGAGAGGCTTAGTGCTCCTCAGTGGAGCAGTGAGATATGGGAACAATCAGGCCTCCTCTCCGTCCTCAGGGGAGGAAGGCAGCGTAGATAGAAACGTTAGCCCATTACTGCTACTATCTGAAACCGTGGACGCACGCCCAGATTTTCTTTCCTTTTCTTTGCCAGGGCATCGTGAAGAGAGATGAGATTGTGTTCAGGGCCGCGAGGCGGCGGGACATCCCCATTCTCATGGTGACATCTGGAGGATACCAGAAGAAAACAGCGCGAATCATCGCCGACTCCATTTTGAACCTACACGAGCAGGGTCTGATCGGACCGGAGGCCACGGGGAACCGGGGGGAGGGGTCGTCCTCGCTGCTGACCAGTGTGGCGACCAGGTCTGGACATGCAGGATCAACACTCACTGCTGTCTGACTCTCACAGCTGTGACATTGGAGGGCGGTAAAATAACTTTATATTATGTTATTTTTCTTTTTTATGCTGTTTGCACATTAAAATAAACCCTAAAAAATGTACATTTTTACATTTTTAATGTCTTAGTTGGCCATTAGTGAAAGGGAATAATTATTCAAAGAGAATAATTGTACTAATACAGTGGCAGAGCAGATTTACATGAGCTCTCACACTCAATGAAAGAGTTTAAATTTTAATCAGCAGGAGAACAATGGCTTTATGTTTAATGTATTTTCAGGGCTGCGTTTTAGAAAGGTATTCTTTCATCTCAGGAAATGTAATAATGTCACCTGTGAAGGATATAATATATGAATAATCCATGAATGGGTACGGTGGTTTGGTTTTCTTACACATTCACGTACACGAGGTTTATTAATTATCCTCCAACTGCAAACTTAAGAAAAACTTCAACTATCAAACAAAATTTAATGGTGATATTTAACAAATATCTTCTTTAGTCTTCATTAGCACTTTCAGTTTTATTATTTCCAGTATAAATTGTTGTTTTTTTTTCTTCTTCGCTCCAGATCATCTGTAATTGTCATCATTACAGAGTTAATGGAGTTTGAATCATGAAATTTGAGCATTAATGTTTTTTTGTACTTAATGCGCTCAGTGCTTTAAATCCACTTGATAGCTACAGTTAATATTTACAGGAGCTCAGTGCGTTTTCACTGTTGGTTCTCAGAGCGTTCGCCTCTTAACTAATCTGAAAGACTAAAACGCGTCATGTGACTGAGAAATAGACATAAACCAGGATCTGAACTGTGTGGGAGTTTTAGTGCCACTGCTACTCTGACAAAAACAAAAACAAAATCACATTAATCTGTTTTTGAATCTGTAAATATTCATGTAATATAAACAAACAGTAAGAAGAACAATTTTATGTCTGAGATAATATGAAGTAATTAACTTGATTTAATTGGTTTGGTTCTATACAGAACTTCTCTAATGATGTTTACATGTACACTACAGTACATAATAGAAGTGTACACTAATGTAAATAGTAGAACTATTAAACTTTTGATCGATGTGTTTGATGCAGCTTTATGCACTCGTGTGTAATCGTCAGGCAGCCATTTTAAGTTTTTAGATTTCTCTACATTGTAATGTTTGAACTGACTTAAAGCCATAGCTTCAGAGCTCTGAACCGCTGCTCATTTTACTGGTTTCTAATAAGCTCGGTGCTGCTGCTCGTTAGTGGTTGTTTCCCTTAATGAAGAAACAATTGACTGATCTGATCTTTGTAAATGAGATGAAGAAAGGGTCGAAAGTTTATCAACAAAGAGAGAAAGATTCATGAAAAACAGCCAAAGAAATTGTATCGTAATTGTAACTGCGGCTCCTGTGTTAACTGACTAAGACATCATCAGATAAACAGACGACACTGACTCAGTATTGATCGGTCTGAGTGAAACAAAACAAGTTAATCCTCCTCCTCTAAATGTGAGAGTATGAAGTATAAAGAGATGATTAGTCTCATAATGAGCCTGAAACATGTCCATCAACAGAAATGATCATTAAACTGATATGAAAACATTCATCTTTACGTTGTTTTCATCCCTCATAATGTTAAACCCTTCAAGTCTCAGATGATTTTACTTGTTTTTGTGACCTTTCAGTTTTTTTCTGACCTGCTGTGTGATTTATTTCTCATCAGCAGAAAGCATTAGTGAATTAATTAATGGTGCTGATTGACTTCCCAAATCACAGCAGTCTCAGAGGGAGGAGCAGCCGCACACGTGTTCTCGCTTTGAAGTTGCACAGAGCGCTGAGACGAGCGCCGCTGGCTTTGAGTCGTAAGCATCAGTGTGAGAAAGCTCAGGGAGAAGAAATAAGGCCACTGACCAGATTAGAAGAGCGTTGATGTTACTGTGAGCGTGGTTGAAGGACACTAGCTTTTCATAATAAAAGCACATCCTCTGTGGACCGCGTGCGTGTGTTGTCGTATTGTTCAGCTGTGGAGCCGAAGCAGCAGCCGACAGGTGCTGCTGTAATGATTTTCTAATGTAGTTCACATTCATTATCTATCCGCTGCTCTGGTTATTAACTCTACTGTTTGAAAAAGAAAAAAGTTGTAGAATTAAAAGTGAAGACTGGAGCTCAGACCTGCGATCATTTAAAGGATTAAAAGGCTGATCTCTGAACAGTGTGAAAAGCCGTGTTCGCTGCTTATCCAGGAAGCTGTTTGGACACATTCATAATGAAAGTGTGAGAAGCGGCTGTGTTAGCCGTGTCACTGCTAATTAGCTCGAGCCTTTGATCTGCTGCGCTGCTTTTGAACGCAGCTGAAAGGTTTGGAGCCGTCTACCTTTAATTAGGACTCTGAATATATCACTTAGTGTTTGCAGGCCTCCATAATAAAAGCCTAGATTCCAGCTCATCAACTCCTTTTCTGTGTTTTAGCCGTTTGAGTTGATTGAATGTCGTGTGCCAAAAATAACACTCAAGCCTTCTGAGCTGTACTGTATATTTTTCTGGGTGATTGTGGTTTGTGCTAACACAGACACTATGTCTATGCATTCATAATGATACGGAATAAATCCTGTAACAACAAACAATCTTGTTTGGTTGTTTCCTTTCTTGATACTAACAGTTTGGTCTGTTTGGAAATTGTCAATGATGCTGCTGCTGCTGAACAGTATCGGTCGTGTCACATGGGCGTTCATCAAGCTCTGCAACATATGATGTAATGACACTCAAAGGGAGAAAACATCTACATGAGTAGATGTACCTGCATCATTTAGCTTCACTGATGTTTCCTGTTGGTAAAAGTTTTTCTTACTTCATGGCTTGTCCACTGTATTCGTCCAAATCTGTGATGAAACTGAAATGTTGTGTGTTTAGGCAAAGATGTTAATTCACTAAATGGTTGTAGTTGAAATTATTTCATCTGGACCAAAAAACGTTACTCGATACCAAGTCTTGATTCTCCTTCATCAGTGAGAAACAGCAAATAGACGACGAGCTCATCGCGCCTGATACTGAACTAAATGAAGTCATTTCCATCTGCCCAGTGTGTGCTGTACATTTACTGATGAATTGTGACTATTTTACAGTTGACTAGTCATAAAAGTATCACCTCAGGACTATAAGTTTAAAATGACAAGCTTCCTTTCAAACTGAGGCAGTAAGTGAGGAAAGAAGAGTAGTGTACACAGGCTCTGTTAAGAAAAGGTCAACAGGCAGCAACGTATCTTCAGGTCGTCCAGGTTTAAGCTCAGTGATAAGGTGAGAAACTGCTGCTCCAGCATGTCAAGGGAAGACAGCTGCCTTCTGGGCATCTCCCATCAGAGGCAGGAGACCTCAGGGTAAATCCAGAACATGCTGGAGAGATTATATATCTCAACGAGTTTGGAAAAGCTGAGGAGAGGGACACCTGGGTGACTTTGTTTGACATGCTGCCACCACAACCTGAACCTGGATAAATGACTAAAAACAGATTGAAGGAGTGAAAAAGGGTAAAAAAAAAAAAAAGGAGCTTAACAGAACCCAAGGACCAACTAACAGACTTAAAGGGAAACTTATTTGCTAAAAAAATGAAACAAATTGGTGCTGAGTTAGTGGAGATGTCACGGGAGCAGCGAGTCGTCCTAAAGAGTCGACTTGCAATGTTATTTCCTTAAAAAACTATGGTCGAGCATTTTAACCAGTATGACATTACAAATGAGTGTAACAACATGGAAGCATCCTCTTTGTCTCTTATAATTAGGCCTGTAAGATGGCAGCTACTTACTCTGTGGAAATCTGTCCATCCTTCCAGCTCCTCCACAATCGACTCTTCTGGACTTTGACGAACGTGTCAGAAACCATCAGAGGTATGTGACGACCTGATTAAACACTTGTTTTCTACTGTTTCTTTATCACTGCTGAGTTAAACAGACGTAGTGTTATGTTGGTAAGACTCCTGTCTGTGTTGCATGAGGCTTAGAAAGAGATGTACAACCTCTTTAGTGACACAACAATACTGTTTACTTTGACGCTGCCCTGATCACTTAGTTTATTGGCTTCCTGGCCAGATTCACCGTTACCAGACTGATGACGGTAGGATATAGGTTCTCACGCGCCGGGGTTCTCCTTTAAAGTATACTCATTATTCAGGACACACTTTTACTCATCACACTTCTGTATTCTTCTACTGAACTTCATCTTGGTCACAGATCAGTGATTTTACACCAACTTATGAGGGTTAATTTAGGTCTACTACACGCAGTACAACAACACGTTACATTTATCTCAATAAACACAAAACAATTGTGGACAAAAAAAGCTGGTTGGTGGTTGATTATACAAGAACACTGTTGTTATTCTCTTGTATCACACTTGTACTGAGGTGTGCTACAAGTTTAAATCAAGAGCCACTTTAGCCTTTTAATTCCCTCCCATAATCACCATGATATATGATATAGAAGTAGTTACTCTAATGGGCTCATTAATAAAGCTAGTCAGTATATTAATTAGTGCATATGTAAGTAACATCCCACTTGTCATCACATAACACAAGAGGTAATATTAATATCAACTGGAAGTTATTAAGCAGCAGCTTTTAAATGTAATCAGCCTGTGGTGGAAGTGTAACATTATCTTACAATATTATTAAGTTATTGTAATGCTAAAAATGTTTCCACCACACACACACACACACAGTGGAAAAGTACATCATGACAGTGTAATTTCAGGCAGACTGTACTGTGGTGTTGGGACAAAGAACCGTTGTAGTAAGCTTCATTAAACACGGTTCCCTGGCGGTTTTCCTGCCTCCTGGACGCCACCTCACCTCAGATGAACTGTTCCAGAGGTTCATCTGGACGGACGCCGAGACTGTCGAATGTTTTGTTGTCTTGGCTCGCTTCGATTGAGACGTTTTCACCTCTCCAGACGACCTCGCATCCCAAGTGAGGTATAAACTGTTCACAATCAGCAGCTCTGAACGATGCAGGAGAGTAAACAACATTAGGAGACGTTAATGAAAGCTCTGCTCATTGTGTTTGACTTTCCCAGAGGACTGATAGAGTTAAAGAGCCACTCACTTCTGATTTTACACATGAAGCCCAGTTTACTAGTAACAGCCTGTTGAGCAGTCGTATGATACAGCATTTGCTCTGGAGGAGACTGTTAAAAAATTTCTATCTAATAAAACATCTCACTGAGTTGCATCACTGGAAATGGAAATGTTTTGGATCTTGACAGAAAATCAGGCACATGATTGTCATTGTCATGCTAGTAACGTTGTTTTATTTCAGTATCAGTTGGTCAAAGGTTGAATGCAACTTTTTCAGTCATCAGAGCTGATTCACTTCCTCCTGGTTGTAAATCACCGTGGTAACTGATGCCGAACTACTAACTGACCAGATTAAAACCTGTCAACAGCCCAAACTAATCGATCAGATCATTGGAAAAACAATCACATGGTCATCAAGACCATGATCAGATCAAGTCAAAGAGTTTACAGTAAAGTGACAAATGAGTGATGGATATTTTTTTGATAGATTGATGAATTCATTTCAAGTCTTTCCAATATTTGCAGTCTCGTTTGAACACTTCTCTGTTTGCTTCAAGCAAACAGAGGGAGAGTTTATCACTAAATAAATACATCACAGCTTCATTTATATTGAACACAGATTCTTTGGTTCCAGCCAGGATTTTTATTTTTTCTATCACTGCAGCTCAGAATACACACTGCAGAATATTTCCCATGATTATAGATGAACATTTCACTTAGACTGAGCTCATCAGTCATGAACTACTTCTCTCTAGTCTGGCAGCAGAAATAGTCAGACATTACTCAGACAATAGAGTAAAAACAATCTGTAAGAACATGAACATTCTCATATCCAGAGGAAAACACACACAGAGTTCACGGAGCCAGCTGATAACCTGCTTCATACGAGCGCGTAGCCAGACTGTGGTCGTTGAGTTAAGTGCAACCAGACAGTGGAAATATATCTTGGGTGTGTTGTGTCTGTTTCATTGTGTAGACCATTGGAGACACTAACATGGCTCCAGACTCATGTTTTAATTCCAAATCTCCCGATGAGCCCCCTGACGTTTTGGCAGAGCAAAACTAAACTGGCAAAAACTGTATTATCAGGTCAAAATGTGAATTTGTCCAACATTTTACAAAAGCCTCAGTTGTTGTCTGTGTTTAGCATGGTAGCTAGCATGCTAACCATAGCTCATTACATGCTACATTACAAGCTGTTACATCTGCAGTAACATTTTCTGATTAAACCGTCATGTTCTGGCTTTAGCGCTGACTTAGAGCCATTAGCATGTGGATGCCCAACTCCAAACTGTTTTGTATATCAGGTTTGTCTTGATGTACCCCAGACTGATCATGGGTTACTTGTAAATTCAGAGTAATCAGCATAAACATGGTAAAATCTTCAGAAACCACAATCAAATGCAACCTGTTTCATCATTCCCTGCTTTTAGATGGTTTCATTTACATGTGAATCACAGTCCACGTCTCCTCTGGTTAAGAGTTACAGTGGTGAATATTGTCTTTCGGTAAACAAAACCCAGATGTAATGTAATCTAGATGGAAATTCAACCAGTTGTATTAGTTTTCTCAGGTGTTGAAACTAGCGCAGTAATTACCGGTGTTTTTAGCATAATGAGATGTCAAGATTTAAAACGTTTGCCGGCTCAGTGTTTTCTCTGGCGAACTGATCCTCGGTGATGATTATGTTTACGTCTATCTATCGTCTGGAAAGTCCCAACGCCGTGGTCAGTTCTTCTTCTTTATCGTTTTCCAAACCACATTTGTCGACCTCGCCAGCGTCATAGAAATCTGATCTTTAGAGAAAACACACAGAGGACGGTGTTGACTCGCTGCCTGATTTGCGAAGCGTTTGTTTCACCTCTGGTCTCGTATCATGAGGTCCTCTTCTACAAAGACAGTTTCACTAAGAAGTTTTAATGACTGTTTCAAAATAGGGCTGTTGTTTTTTTTGTTTTGTTTTTTTTGTCTGTCCACAAAATAAATGAGAACAAATTTTGGATGAAAGCACCCAATTTTCAGGGTTATTGACCAGACTTTGACTAAATGTTGTTTGAACTTGGAGCATTTTGGTCCGTGATAAAGTCGAATGTGTCAGAAGTGATGTTGGATTCAAAGCGACTCCAACTCAGTCATTTAGAGAAGGAATTAAATCAGTCAGTGCGGCTCTCTCAGCATGGCCCTCTGCCTCTGATGAGGGGCAAGTGTGGTGTGAAGAGAATAATGAAACTGTGTGTAGGACAGAAGTTGTGTTATTCTGACAGTTGGTGCGAGCAGTTTAGACGACAGTACGTTTGCTGACTTACAACTAATGTGGAACTGGAGTTTTGGCTTCTGTGACTTTGACATGATGTTGAATTCTCACATAAAGATTGAGCACAAATCTAATATGGAAACACATGAAATATTTAAATAAGCTGTTTTTATCTCACATAACAGAACAGAAAGTTTGTGGCACATTAAAAAGCCTGGTTCCAGACGTCTGAATCACTGCCACATTAACGATTGTCAGCGATTCAGTTAGATTTGTAATAAATCTGTAATCAAACTGACCTTTACAATAACTAACATTTAAAAATGTATACTATAGCAATGTCTTTTTAGTTGTGTTTGCGGTGCGGCTTCATGTTTAATTGCGCGATATAGCAGGATGTAGTTTCTATATAGTGTCAACAGGGTGAAATGATGAAATGTCAGAAAATCTCGACTTCGGTTCTGTCTCCACCCATTACAACATCCTTAAGGTGTAGTGCAGGTACACGGTTTGTTTTATTTTGAAAATTAACCAGATGTTTTATTTTATTCATGTGCGAGGACTTCCTGTCCCGCACAATCTGTTGTGTGCTAAATTTCTAACAAAATGTCTTACTTGTGCAAAACGTCCTACCGGAGGCTGAATGGTCGGTCAGATCCGTAACCCTAATCTAATTTCAGGTAGACCCACGTGCGTCTTAGCTCCAAGAAACTGGTAGAAAGTCTTGACAGGTAGGAAGGAATTATAATAAATATGCCATCATTCTGATTATAATTACGATTGTGGTGATTTTTTTGGTGCATTACCGTGTGTGATGTGCATTATGGGAGCACGGGTGTTCTGGCAAAATGTCCTACTTGTGCGAAACGTACTACTGGAGGCTGAATTGACAGTCATATCAGTCAATCTGGGCTAAATTTAGGCTAAATTCGCTCAGTTACCTGGCATAAGTTAGTTGTTTTAAATGAGATAAAACCACCAAGACTGAAATGCAAAATTATCCCAAACAGAACGTTTACTGACGATATCAAACGAGGCTGCATGACTAACCTTTCCACAAATTAACATCATGCTTAGACAGCTATGCTAATGGAGACTATTTTATTATTTAAAAACAATCATTTGGCGCCAAGAAATGACGTTTTTGTGTTGTGTGCATGTGCTCTGGGCCTTGGGAGGACGTCTCGACAGGTAGGAAGGAATCCCAGAGCACTGAACACTGATGGTTGTATAGAAGAATGTGGTTTGTTCAGAACAAACACAAATATTTAAAGGTGCATTCTTGTCAAGTTGAAAATATTTCAACTTGAAATTTGGCTCATTGTTATGCTTTGAAAGTCCATAGCTGAGAGGACAGAGCTTGAAGGAAATTCAGACAACCAGATAAGAGTTCACCCACTGGCCTGTAGGATAAATATTGAATGCAGATAATATGCAGGTTGAGAAACTCCAGGAAAACAGTCCAGTAGTCGTATTTTCCCAAAAATCAGTAGTTGTATTTGGTTTAAATCCACCATCACCACTGTTTAAGTGCTTCATTTTGCCCTTTGATCTCATTAAATGTGTTCAGCTAATATGCTGGCAGATCGGTAGCCTACTTATGAACACATCCAACAGACAGAGAGCGTCATTAGCATTTATTTAGAATCATGTTTCTGGCTGCCTGATTAAAAGTCCATTACATTTACACTTGGTACTTTGGCTGAAGCATAAATAAACAAAACAGAAAATGACCAAGAGGAGCGTCGCCGCAGTGCTTACTTCAGTTGTTCAACTTTTAAGAAATCTGTCTGAATGAAGTGTCGTCTGTGATGCTCAGAGCATCGGCCAATTACATCTTTATAATATACAACATCATTATCTCTGGATAATTTCATTTTTATAGTTTTAACTGAAAAAAGCGCCGCACTCTTCAGACTTTTCTAAAGACAGAAACACATTTCTAAGACAGATACTTAAAAATCTTAAAACTCTCCTCAAGGTTGGATATCACCAGATGTGTGAGGTGACCTATTATCGTACCGACTACGGTGTAATTTCCATGTTGGGCCCTTTTGAGTTTTGTCTGTGCATTTATCTCTGTATTTACTTGCACAACATAAAAAGATGAAAAAAAAAAAAACACACACAAAAAACCCCAAAAAACAACAGTCGTGATAAAAACAAGTGTTCAAAATTACTTCGTCATATTCAAACACCAATAAAATCTTAAGGAGGAAGGAAGAAAACTAGATATATTTTCCAAATATTAATGCAAAGTTGGTCAGTTTCATAAATGGTCAGTCTTCATGTGCAGCTGTACACAGACCTGACAAAGATCCAGATCCAGATCCAGATAACAGTAAGAACTGATTATTGAGTGAGTAGTATTTGTCTGTGGTGTTACATCACAGTGAGATGCAGCTGTGACGCATGTTTTTTGTTTTTTGTTTTCATCATAGCTCCTATAGATAACACAAAATCCAGCCAGGACCTACACACATCTCGTCTCCAACACCCTGATCTATTCGCTGGCAGCTGTGAGATACACAGAGGACAGATCTCTTGTCTTCACCAACAGGGACTTTTTTCTCATTGTTTCTCACCAATTCAGCAAATGTCTCCTGATGGAATTTGTTTACAAGCTGCCATATGATAGATTATATAATCTCTCCTCTGCAATGCAGTGGGAATATTAAGTTGTTTCCCTCACCTTGTCAGATACATGTAGCTGACACGCTGCCAGGTATTATTTGTTTTTCTCTCCCAGTGGGTTTGAATGTAATCAGATAGACTCACCAGCGACCTTTCATGACATTAAGTGGATCATTTCTTTGTATTAGAGCACAGGGAGTCTATGTTGTGCACTGCCAGAGAAGCTGTTCCTCCCACCTCATGGGAAATGCAGCGTCTGTATTCGCACAGATATTTTGTTTTATTAAAACCGAGCCTCCTCAGCAACACTCTGTCCCGTTAAACATGGCGCAACAACCAACCACCGCATTATCTGTGCTGTGCTGGACAAAAAAAAAACAAACGCACTCTTCTGAAGACTGGAGATTGTAAATGCTGCAGGAGTGTCTTTCACAGAGCAGAGCGTCAGATCGCTGCACAGACGATATCTTAATCAAAACACATTAATCCACTGTAATTAACACTGTGGCAAGTGAATGGAGAGTTGAAGAGATAAGAGACAGAAGAAAATCTAGAAAAGAAACAGAAGATTCAGCTGATTCAGAAGCAGCTCACGAAACAGCTGATAGATGTTGTGATGTTTAGACAAATTAAATCTATATCAGCTTTACTTTTCTGATGCATCTAAACACTGATCTATGAAGAAATCTATACTCTGCTTGACTTTAGATAAGTTATGTTATGTTTCCGTAGCACTCAGTAGAAGGTCGAGGTGGTTTAGTGCCAAGTGTGAAGTCAGAGAACTTTTTTTTTGTTTTTTTGAGGTGAACACCCCCTCCAGGTTTGGGGATAATCTGCTGCCCCAAGTGTAGAAGTTCAAGTTTCTCATGGTTTTTTTCTCAGTGAGGTCAGTGAGGATGTAGCAGGAGGTTAACAGACAGATCGGTACAGTGTCAGCAGTAAAGCAGAGGGATCTACGTTTCTTTTCATCAAAAAGAGCCAGCTGAGGTGGTTCAAGTGTCTGATCGAGGTAAATCTGGCCACACTGAGCTGAATGGAGACTTTGGTGCAGATCCAGAACATGTCTCACCTCAGGATCTCACCAGGAGGAGAAGGACCTGAACTTCTGTAACTTGACCCAAGATAATCAAGTTTTTATCCATTAATTATTTCCTTTTTTTCCAAATTAGTTCTACTTCCTCGTTTTTATGATCAAACCTGTTCTCAGGTTGCAGGGTGGATGCTGTAGCTCATGTCTCTTGTTTCAGTTTAAAAAAAAAATAAATAAATCCCACCTCCCAGTCAGTGGTGCATGGCAGCAGTGACAACACACCACGCTTCATAGGTGTGTTAGACATTTTTACTAATCTTCCCTCCAGGTCGATTCGACCTTTGTCTTCTTTTATCTTATCTCGTTCTGTGCATGTGGCCCCCGTAGCCAAGATTTAAGTCGATTCACTCGTGATTTATGATGTGGAGCTACAACAGCTATGCCGGTCGCTCTGTGTTATTTGTTGATGTGTTGAACGGTACGACTCAGGTTGTAGTGCTGATGCACTCTCACCTAACACGTGGCTATGAGTTATTCTTTTCTTTAGGTTGTAATGTTTGATCCTAACCAGCAGGTGGCCCCACTTGAAGAGGGTAGGTGTTGTGAATGTACAGCTGCTCACTTTCAGAGATGGGACAGGTACAAAAGAACATTTCTCCATGATCTTTAAATATGTGGGTTCGGTGACCTACAAAGAGCAACATTCATATAATCAGGAAACAGGCTATAAATAATGGACTTCACTCTCACAGCACACACACACACACACACACACACACACACTCCTCAGTTCTGTTAACTGACCTCCATTTATTAAACAATCTTTCTGAGATAGAAATCCCATTATAACAGCAGTGGAAAACTCGGAGCAATTCTTCAAACCTGGATAACAAAAACATGCATCGGAGAATGAAGATATGAGACCACGGTGGAGGAGTGTTGTCTTTGGCTCTGAGGAAGATGTTCAACTGTCTCGTAGATAAATGTGCCATATGGCTGAAGATGTGTTTTTTTTTTTTTTTTATTATTATTATTCAACTGGCTTTAAGTTGAGAAGACTTGAAGACATTTCTGTAATTTCTTTGCCCCTTGAGTAGAGCACTTTGAACCAGAAGGTCTTTTTGGGCGCCATGGAGTATGACAAATACCTGAACGTGGCTGTTGAATAAACTCAGCTCATCTAAGAAAACTGAAGCAACAAAAAGCACCCGTGCTCCATTTTTTCTATTCAGTTTTACAACATGTGTAGGAGAAGATATTCTGAAGAAACTTTAACAAACCACATTTCTTCCAGCAGTGTCTCCTTTCAGTGCAGCCTGAAAGAGGAGGGATGTACAATAAGTGCTTTTCAAAGTTTGGACAATATCTATATTTTCTTTTTAAGATAATTGTTTCAGACATTGTATAACAGACACATTGACAGACAGTGAAAACAATGAGCTGCTCATGGGATGTTGTTCCTTTTCTCTCTAGACTCGGTTCACAGCTAAAGCAGGAGTTCTCCTCGGGGCTCAGATGATCGTTCTGCAAAAAATCAGAGTTTCTATCCAAGTGTTGCTTGATCTCCTACTGTGATTATTGGCTCCGGTGCTCAGTCGGTGGCCTGTTTTCCAAGGCTACACATAGAGCAGAGACACCAGGATCTCATGCAAGAACATTTTCGTGTTCTTGTCGTAGAATTTATTTACTTTTTTTCCTGTGGGGCTTGTTGGTGAAAGTGTTCCAACTCTGAATTATCAACTCTCTCAACCGAACAAACTTGTCGTAAATCGCTCGTTTCAGACTGATGAATACTGAAAAACCTAAGCTGCTGAAATGAATGATGATTCCAATAAGAATACTAAAATCAACACACACAAAACAGAAGGAAAACTTGAGTAAAGGCATCTTTACCCAAATCTTCTTGCGCGTGGTTGCTATTGGTAAAGTTAAATGTTCTCATGTTCTCATGTTCTCTGACGTAAAATGTGAACTTGGTAAGATGAATGTAGGTGTGTCGGAGGAGGCTGTCAGAGCAGAGGCCTCTGAAGCTGCAGGACCACACAGGGCTTCAGACTGAGCTTTCATCCTTCAATCCTCCAGCAGCCACAGAGACGTGGCCATCTGCCGGGACGCAGACTGAGAGATAATCAATCAAGCTGCTGACTTATCACGCCAAGACACACCGTGCTCTTCCAACGTCTCTACAAAGTGACCGTTTTGTTTTGATTTTTACGTTTTTTTCCTGCAGCATTGTTATCTGTTAATCTGTTTTGTCTGGAGGGAGACTGCCCTTCTCCTCCTTTCTGGGAAAATTTAATAGATATTTCCTTTTTTAAAAAAAAAAAAAAAAAAACGTCGGCATGCTGAGTTGTTAAGGATGCATGGATATGTCTACAAACGGCAGTAAGGAGTGTTTATAAAATGTGACCTTCAATACCCAGAAATCATGTAATATGATGCATGTGATGATTTTATACCAAAGCATAAAAAGCCACGAGACACTGTTGAGTCCAGCTTTCTTTGGCTCCAGCGCTAACTGCTGTTCAGGAAACAGTTTATATTTTACTCTGAGGAACGCCTCAACATTTTGGTAAATTTGTTGCAGCGCTGCTGTCGTGCTGTGAAACAGAGTGGAAGGAAAGCTCGATGTTAAATCCACGCATGTGGCTTAGAATAGATAGCTCCTTATGTTTAGCTAACCTTAGCACATAGTCGGGGAGCAGAGACAGCAGCTGGCTTGCATCAAAAGTAAAAACAAAAAAACAGCATCAATGTCGTATTTTAAGAAAAGAAAAAATGAAATACAGATTTCATGAATCTCCAGATTAGATACAAATATTTCCCAGATTTTGAAGAGTTTTTCGACCAGTACTCAGCAACAGTAAATACTCCGTCATTAGGCTTTGTTTTTATGATTTATAGCTGCTTATTGCATCTGTTGCTGCATCTATGCTAAGATGTGCTACACCAATAAACCCTGATGTGTTGGTCATAGAGACGTGACACTTCCATGATGATCGTGTTTACACTGGTAAACATCCACTCCATATGCTCACACTGGCATCAATATGAATCAATATGAATCTAAGTGTTACAAACGCACCTGAGTGTTGTGTGACAGAGTTTAGCTTTAAGCAGCAGTTTGGTTTCAACTTGCCTGTGGCCACTGAGACTCTTCTATACTACCGATCTGTACAAATGTTTTAACTCAGCTTGGCTGCTGCCAAACTCAGCTCTCACACTGACTCGCTGCCTTCGACAGTTTCCCATACCTCCTGATCTACAGCTCGTTCATCAGTGAAGGCCACAGAGACCGACCGGTTCTTGTACAAAGTCAGATATTAAACTCCCTGTTTGTTCGTCTGTTAATCTGAGGATGTTAAAACGCTCCTGAATCCTGATTTTTTTTTTTTTTTTCTTGCTGCTGTATTTTCAACAACACTTTAACCAACTATGATATTAAAATAACCACTGACAGGTGATGAAACTACACCTAATTAGACCGCTGCATTTATTGGCTGCAGGTATCTATCTTGTGCATTATCTGTACATTTTTCTAGAAAATATTTTCAGCCATTACGTCAGTTACATCCGTCTGTCTATCCATCATCTTTGATATAAAGTTGTTCAGAGCCAGTCGGCTCTGAGGTGAAGGTGCAACTGGTGTAGGGAGAAATGTTGTCTACTCATGTGATCCATTTGTGGTTCACACAGACGAGTCGTCTCCTGAGTGCTGAAGCCAGAGGTGACGAAAAGTGCACCATCAACTCTCAAACATCTGCCAACTCTGCTTCAAATGGATGACCAGGTGCATGTGTGTCGCTTATCTGGGGAAGACGTGGCTCCAAGATGTATTATGGGTAAAAACATGCAGCATTCAGAGTGATTTGAGTTATGTTCTGCTGGGAAACCTGAGGTTCTGCCATTCATGTATATATATAGATATATATATATATATATATATAGATATAGATATATATATATATAGATAGATAGATAGATAGATAGATAGATAGATAGATATAGATAGATAGATAGATAGATAGATAGATAGATAGATAGATAGATAGATAGATTAGGTTGTCATAGCAGTCCGGTATATTTCAATACAATACAAATCACAAAGGTAAAAGGAATAGGAATAAAAAATACAGGTAATCAGTATTTAATAGCAGTATATAGTACCACTGTTAGCAGCTAATGAGAGCAGCAACAGTAAATAATAATAATGATAATAGT
The DNA here is from genome assembly GCA_016801845.1 of Polydactylus sextarius. NCBI lineage: Eukaryota > Metazoa > Chordata > Actinopteri > Polynemidae > Polydactylus > Polydactylus sextarius. Next base: position 24,139,000 of record CM028908.1, read on the forward strand.
GTGTACATATAGGAAAGTGTCATATATTAAGTCTGTGCCAGCATAGGTACAATATATGATATTACAAGATAAAGAAACCATAAACCTGGAAAACCAGATACTGGAAAAGTTAAATATTCTGAATATTAGAAGTGTGTACCAGTATGTACCCAAGAAAAAAAAAGAAGAGAAACATGATCAGATCGAGAAACATATGGAAGTATTTTGTATCCACATCAGAAAAAAAAGAAAACGCATTAGCCCTTTTTTCTGAATTAAAAAGATTAGTATCTTATCTTTCTGTGCATAGAAAGAGAAATTTGAAACACTGAACAAATCAGAGATGAAGCTTTGATGCAGAAATGTAAAAGCTGCCAACAAATGTCTCATTTTACCTATTGGAGCTTCATAGTCTGAGAGTTTGTTTTATCCACATATCCAAATATCTTCCAACTTCCCCCTCCAAAAAAAAAAAAAAAAAAAAAAAAAAAAAGAAAGTGGTGAAAAGGAGACAGAATGTCGGCGAGTAAGATCAGCAGCGTTCATGTAAAACAGACAAGTTGGGAGGGTGTTTGGAGACTCAAGACGCTGATTACCTGACCCATTAAAAAGTGTTCGGTAGAACCGGCTGCTCTCGCTGCGCACACGCCAAACAAGTTCACGTTTAAGACCTCATTCGATCATCCTGCCAGCGGGTCTCGGATAGAAGCCAGGCATTTTTTCCGTTTTTTGTTTTTATTCATCCATTCCAGACAGCGCTGTCAGAGAAGTCTCTGAAACCACCAGGAACAAGTGGAGAAACCACTGTCTACATCCAAGCTGCCACACTCTATTAGGAGCCGAGAATTAAGGAAAACAATAGGTCTTTCATAACTGGACAGTTTTTTTAGCACACAAACTTTATTAAGTTTTTGTGTGTGTGCCCCAAATCCTGTGGCACTGCTGCCCGGCGTGACTCTGTAGAGAAGCAGGTTCAATGCTTATGTGAACAGATTAAGAGAAGATAAACTGAGACTTTTTTTCCTCAGTGAAACAGACATAAAACATCAGTTTAGTGTGAGGAAATTGAAGAGTTTATTCGATATTCATACATTGTAACCTTCATATGTGGGCTCAAGGTGAAACACTGTATATTGTGGGTCCCTGACCGGTAGTTTAGCCACAGTGTGTTTAAAACTGTGTTCATGCCTGTAGGTCCACTGGTGAAGCGACTGGAGCTAAAAACATCTGCTATAATGTTTCTAGTGATTTGGTTTTGATTGATTTACATGTTTGCATGAAAGAAAAGAGAGAGAGAGAGAGAGAGAGAGAGAGAAAAAAAAACATTTTGAGTTTGGGATGTTATTCTTTCAATAAGTGTACTTTTGATTCAGTGATGGCACATCAAGAAACGAGCCAAACGCATCCAGATGGTGCCGCCCGGAGTCTCATCCACACTCCTGCTGCCGTTCCTGCCGCTGCTGCTGATTCACTGCTTCCAACGCAGGAATTTTTGGCAACGTGAAACACACGGGGAAAAAAATAAATAAATAAAACCAAAACCCTGTGATGAATTCAAGCTACACAATGTCAAGACTTACAAATGAGCTGGAACTCGGCTCGGGATTTCAACATCGTTGAACTTTCACAGTCGAATATGTGCTGACTATCAGGGGATTATTTAAATTTCTTAAGGACTTTAATCAAAGGCAGGTTGTGTGTTCAGACGCCTCTGAATGTTATTATGCTGACCAGAGTTTAATGATTAGGATCAAGGTTGGTCTGGGATCCAAGTTTTGCACTTTTAAACATCCATGTAAAGTTAAAGTGTTTCATGTGGTTTTTAACTGGTCTCTGGATAAATAACATCATTTGCCACATACACTGGATGGTCAAGAGACAAATAAAGTGTTGATGCGATTTCTTTTTGAAGCAAGAAGTTTGAAGTTTTTATGTAAATTAGTATCATCACGAACAATACATATAATTGCATGTTTTGGATGTGATGCCTCTATCAGCAGGAAGACATCAATCATCAACGCCGTCCAAAACTGTCACAAAATACCACTGTGAGGAAATAAAACCATTTTCTGCTCTAACAACTTTAGACACAATTTCTGTAACTGTCTAAATGTGAACACGTTCACAGCCACCTCACCGTGCGATTATCCATGTGTGCAGAGGAGAGAAAGAGCTCAAGGTTTTTTTTTTTTTTTTTTTTATTCCTAACACAACTGTGTCCATCACTTGCGAGCAACTGAGTGTAGCATAATAAACGCCTTCCAGGCGAGACAGTCTGAAGGTGTGCGCTGTCGCCTACACATTTTAAACAACGGCTCCCAATGACTGAATATAAAGACGGTCGACATCAGAGCTTCCCAAAGACTGAAGCCGAAATATCTTGTGCGCCACCTTCTGACTGGCAGGAGTGTAACTACACGGTAAATGCTCCAGCACATTTGAACCTATATTCTACTGTTAGAGGTTTTTGAGTTAATGTCAGTTGACAAAAAAAAATGAAACAAATCATTGCTACGTTAGTGGAGATGTGGTGGTAGCGGTGAGTCTGGCCAGGAAGCTGATAAACTAAGTGATCAAGACTAAGTGAAGTAAGTAACGTCAAAGTAAACAGTGTTGTTGTGTCACTAAAGAGGCTGAACATCTCTTTCTAAGCCTCATGCAACAACAGCCAGGAGCCTTACCAACATAACACTATGTCTGTTTAACTCAGTAACAGTAGAAAACAAGTGTTTAATCAGACGAACTCCTGATGTTATTACCTCAAATACTATGGTCAAGTATTTTAATTATTACGACATCACAAATGAGTGTGTAACAACATGGAAACATCCTAACTTGGTCTCTTATAATTTCAGCCTATAAGATGTTGTGAGATGTTTTGAGAAAATAAAATTCATCAGTAAATGGAAATAGAAACAAGTTCGACAATTGGCTCTTCTGGACTTTTACAAACACGTCAGAAATCAACAGAGATCTGTGACAGTCTGATTAAACACTTGTTTTCTACTGTTTCTTTACTACTACTGAGTTAATCAGACACAGTGTTATATTGGTGAGACTCCTGGTTGTTTTGTACAGGACTTAGAAAGAGATGTTCAGCCTCTTTAGTGACACAACAACACTGTTTACTTTGATGTTAGAAATCTGCCCTGATCACTTAGTTTATCAGCTTCCTGGCCAGACTCACTGTTGCCACCACATCTCCACTAACGTTGCAACGATTTGTTTTATTTTTGGCAACTGACATTAACTCAAAGACTCTAACAGTAAAAAATGGGTTCAAAGTGCTGGAGTTCCCCTTTAAATCTTATTTTTTCTGATTAATTTGGTTGGTTGATGTTATAAAATTGAGGTGATGTCTGTCATGACTGACATGAGACTGAGTAGCAGTTGGTCAAGTGACCGTAGTTTCAGACTCTGGCTTTAGATAAATGCTGTCTGGGATATTTCTACTTCATTTTGTACAGTAACAGGAGGTGGAACACAACCATTGACTATGTCTCTTTGTTTCTGAGTTAACTGCTAATGTCTGCAGCCCTTGTGAGTTGAATATATTGTTTTATATTGCTTCTGCTGTTTTTGTCAATTAAGTTTAAAGTTTTTCTGTCCGTGACAATGAAAAGTAGATGAAACAAAAGGAGCTGACTGCAGCCTGTGTTTATTTATTTATTTTGAAAAAAGACAAAAAAAGTCATAAGGTCTTGTATTTTTTGTTTTATTTGACACTGATCATTGATTTTACTGTGATGTATGAAAGTGAAAATGAGTTTCCTGCCGCTTTCACGGTGATACATACATAAATCTTCATTTGTATACCTTCCCATATGAGAGTTAGGGAGGGATTAAACAACAGAAGAGGGGTTCTCCTGACTCAGCTGTCACACTGTGCCTGCAGTGAAAGCATAAAAGCAGCACACACCCTGCTGTTTCTGCCATTTTTGAAAAATCCCTCATAGTGGTTGGAATAAAGGGACAGTCAGGGACTTTTACAAGGGTTATCAAAGCCAGTGCTGATGCCTGAACTAGTTTAAAGAAGACATGAAATGGGAAGGCATGTGCTTTTCATTCTGAAAATGAATGCTTCGAGCGGTTTTGTCATCCTCCAGCACATTTCTCTTGGGTGTTTGAACTCTCTTCTACACCACAGTTCTCCCCTGATGCATCACAGCTCAAAGTCTTAGTCGACTAAAGACTTACAGACGGTCTGTGTGCTTTCATGCTATAAGCTGAAACAAATGGAAAAATGGCACTTTTATATGGACAGTAGCACCTTGAGTGGAGAAAACACCCTGCAGACTTCCTGTGTGTCTCTGCTTTCAGCTAACTGAAGACAGCAGGATGCTCTGCACAGGGTCCAGGAAGTTGTGGGACGCTGATTAGCTGCTGAGACAGATGGAGTTAGCTGTGTTTCCAGTGAAATCCAGCAGACTTGCCCACAGCTTCGGTCCCCAGGGACATCGGTGGGGATCTGGATCACATAAGATACATCCTGAGAATGTAGAGCAAGGCGGTTCCCCCACAAGGATGACTTCATGAGGATGACTTTAATATCTGTCTTTAGTTAAGAAAACTTCTTTTCTCATCACTCATCCAAATATTCATACCACCCGTAGCTACTTTAGCTTAAATAACCAAGCTTTCATAAGACTCTTTCTGTTACCTTCCATGTGTACAGATCTTAATTGTCGAGGTCAAGTGTTTAGAGTAGGTATTAAAGTGATGGTCTGGAGTAATTTGAACCCAGGGTCTATTTCACAATGAATATGAGTCAAACACCCCCTCGAGATATTCTACGTTGGTCGTAGTAATTTCGAGTTAAATCATCTTTTTCAACGTGCTTGATAAAGAAACTTTGGTATTTATTTGAATATTCACACATTCCTGTTTCAGTTTCCCGACAAGGATACGTGCTGGTCTTGTGCTTTGTGAGGGCTGTACAAATAAAGGTACGCTGATCAATCTGACACAAAAATATACAGATGTACATGTGAGTCTGAGTCTGGTGAAAACTCAGCTTGTATGTTTAAATAACCTTGGTCTCTCTGCTGCTGTCATCAGCGCTTTCCCATCAGAACAAGCAGTTTCATTAAGACGTGAGGCCCAGGGAACGGCTGCTACATAATCTGGTGTTGAAATACACACTGAAGACAAAGACTGCTGATTTTCTTCAGACCAGCATTCAGAGATTTTTTCTTTTAACAAGATCGGTCCTTGTTACCTGTTAATTTTATTGAGTGGTATTCTTTGTGAAAACATACACCGTCATTCGGATTAGGATTTTATAACCAATCCATAACGTTTTAAATAGTCTCAGATAGTCGGCCTTGCCAAGGCAACCCCCGGCAGACTGCAGCATATTATGAGTAATGTATGAAGCTCCCCTCGTAACATAACACATGGTTGGCACTGTGCCTCGGCCTCTTGTCTCTTAACTTGCTGGACGTTCCCATTCACAGCGACCGAGGGAATGAGGCCCAGATACAAACATTGTGGCTTTGCTCTTTTAACATTGTGTGTGTTCTCATGAGTATGTGCTTCTTGTATACACACATCAGGTATTTTAATTTCCCCAAATCCCAAATCGGATCTGTTTTTTACCTAGAAAAGAAAGAAAGAAGAAGAAGAAAAGGACCGTAATGAAATTGTCACTTCACAGTGGGATCTCTGGACGCTTCACTTTTGTGTCTTTCCAGGAACAGCGTTACTCTGATGAGTTTACCTGCATTTTAAAGGTCCTGAAAACCAATTTTCCCAATCAGCCTCTTGCTGTGAACAAAAGGGTCTTACATTAGTGTTTGTGTGTTTTGTCTGTTGGTGGTTTGAAATGAAGAAATCTCAGGTAGAAGAGGCTGATTTCTTTACATCAGATCAGATATTTGACATTTGGTCTTGTATTATATCAGATTCAAATTCCTTTAATTTCTCCCACAGTGAGGAAACAATTCAATTTAATGTTAATAACAAAAAAGATATTTTACTCATAAAGCGCATTTCATGGTACTCAGAGACACTTTGTGTAATTTTGAAATAATGAAGGCTTGTGTAGACAGAGTAGATGGTGATGTAGGAAGGTCTGATTATGGGGAACTATGAGTGAAGACAAGGACACTTGATGTTGGACAGGAAGCCAGTGGAGTCTCAGGAGGACTGGACTTAGGATGATGTATCATAGTGATGTTTTTAACTCACTGATTTTCATAAGAAAACACAATTAAACTAAGCTGACTGTAATAAAGAACAGAAAAAAGCAGAGAACGTTTTTTTGGTTTTATTTTAACTCAGCAACATTTTGGAAGATTGTTACAGTCTTCAACATAAATGAAATAAAAGTGTAATTTACTGGTGATTACCATTAGCTAAATGTCTATTACTAAAACAGTGGTTGGCCTCCTTATAGTAAAAGCTGCGCCGTTGTGCTGAACAGAAGGATGTGGTTTCAAATGTAAATGAGATTTTTACTCCTGCTCCCGTTGGAGAGTTGATAAAATCACTCCCACACAGTTCTGATAAAGCAGATTAGCACTAAGTGTTATTGTCTTCAGAGGGCTATCTGTAAAACAACGCTGGTATATTTTTCTATTAACTATAAATTAATGATCATTGAGAGAAATCACACCAAGAATTATCACCAACCCTGAAGGTTTTGTGTGTATTTAAAGTCACTGTTTGAGTTTCAATGTGGCTTTATGTTGCTGCTGCTATGTAGCTGTCATTAGCTTTGGCTAATGACAGCTGTTAGCTGATGCTATAATTGTCATGTTTCTTGACTTTTCAAGCAGAAACATTGTGAGTTCAGCATTAAACTTAATCCCTAAATTCCTCCCTTTAGCAGAGTCTCTGTCTAGTGGTGGAGAATTGTCTTGTTTTGTTAGCTTGCTAACTAGCTCATTAAGTATTCGTTCAGGTGTTTCTCTTTTTCCAGCTCCTTCTGTGGCATCCTAAGGTGTTCCCAGGCCCATTGAGATATAACTGCTCCAGCACAAGATCAGAGGCCCATAACACCTCAGCCTCAGCTTTGGATGCAACGGTGCAGCAGCTCCACCCTGGAGGTCGTATCTCACCATACCTCTAATTCAGTCTAAAAACCATTAGCGTTAAATGGGAAAACAGATTTATTTAGTGCACTGACCCTTTTATTTACTCAGTAGATAATTACCAAATTGCCCTGCCAATAATGTTTGGCTTAAGCTAACATGCTAATATGAATAAAAATCTCTGGTGTATCATTAGCTCTCATGACCTCTCACTAATAACAGATCAAAACACACTCATGTCTATCTAATCCAGCACAGACAACAAAGATTACCATTTGAAGACACAAGCAGATGTTCTGTATTTTACTTTCCCAGAGCGGACGACCTCCAGTTTGACCACCGGGGGGTGCATGATGTCATCCGAAAACCCATTTTATTATCATGTCTGAGGAATGTCCCGGAGCAAATACGTCACATCGGCATGTCTTGAATTCACATTTACCACTAACAGTTCTTTAATGCTAATGGTATTAGCACAATAAGACAGATGTTTTTGTGCAGGGATTGGACAGCTATGCTAATCACACACATTATTAAGACAAACACAGGCCAACAATGGCCTATGGGACCGGTCAGAAAGAAACGATCTGCCCCATTGAGTTTCCTTGTAAAACATCATGCATTCCCAAGCAGTTTGAGAGAATCGACATTCAGAGTGCCAAGTAAATACATCAGGGACGAGGTGTTCTGTTATGTTGTGTTGATGCAACAACACACTGTTGTAACAACGTGACTGCTGGTGTTTCCTGCTGGATTCGCTGTGGCATTGGGAGCCAACTCATGGATCTGCTGTCCATATGGGAAGAGATCATTTGTCCTCTTTATACACAACCCTTTTTTTCATAGGCCTTTGGGACTGAATAAAACAAAGGCGCATTGTCAACATACAGCGTGACTCGTGATTGCATTGACATTTGCAGGGTTCAAGGTCTACTCATTTAAATAGCCGTTGTAATGAAATGATGGGTGGAAAATGCACGCAGGCAAAAACAGTTTTTTTTAATACATATAAATTAGCCAAAATGGCACTTCTCTCTACATTTTTTTTCCAGTATAAAGATATCATGAGTTTTACTCCTCATGACTTCTGATTGTTTTATCTGTAAAGTGTAGATTAAAATAACAGGACGAGGATTTTGGAAACTGAGCGAAGAGGGATTTTCCAAAGCAAACAGGATGATTTACAGAGCTTGTACCAACAGCAATAACTTTTTACTGATCTTTCTCCTAATTCAAGGTAAAGGTCTGGGAGTATTATGACATGATGAACTGTTCCACATTGCAGCGCGTTGTTTTTTCTCACTGTGCTGAGAGAAAGAACAGCTAACTGTTCCAGGTGTTGGTTTTGTGTTTCACATGTAAAGGCTGGCTTTGTCCACTGATAACAAAACAAAAGGGAAATGACAACAAAAAGCAACATGTGTTTGTTTTACCTGAAGATCCATTCATCATGAGGAGGAATGCGTCTTTCTGTCAGCACGGTGAGGTTGAATCAGCGCAGCCACAGCTATGTCTTTCGAGCCACAGAGGTTAGCGGGGTGAAGGAACATTTGAGGTAACGTGTCGATGTCGATAGTTTCACAGTCTGAACTTAACAACGTGGAAAGGCTGAAGACACAGCGAGCCAGTTTGAGGCGAAGCATAATTTGGATGCTCCCTCCGTATCCAGCCACCATATCTCCTGGAAGCCAAAGCTCCCCGCTGAGCGCCTGCTGTTAGCACATGCATATTTCATGAAATCAGGAGCTGATTAACCGAATGAGTGCAATATAACTACATTCAGCAAAACAATAGCTCAATATAAAGAAACGTACAGGTTGAGTAAAGTTTTAGACATGACATGAATACACGCTGTAGCAGAACTGAAACAAAACTGAATGCTAATGTTGCCGCAGCATGTGGAGTTACGCAAAATCTTTTCTAGAAAATGTCGTGGTTTCCGTGTGATCACAAACTATGAATACATGTGCACGTGTCCACATTATACATGAATTTATTAACTTATATGCATCATATGCAGCGATTATCATAATTATCTTTTCAACCGCATCAAAGACTAATGGGCTGGTTTTAATAATCTTGACCTACATGCAGAGTTCACTTCTTCCCTGCTTGTTCCTCAGCTTTAGACTTAGAGCACAGATGTTAAAAGCCTCCAACATCCTGTTGACTCACAATGCTCGTCTGTCAGCATCCAGCTCTTTTGCTTGAAGTCCATTTGCCTCATTTTTTTTTCTCCAAAACAGTCAAACCAGTACTAATTGGATTCAGTTTGGTGAATCAGTGGTTTTATTTGACTTAAGTTGAACATTTGAGCATAGAAACAGTCACGGTAGAGTATCAGGCAGAGGTGAAGTAAATGTATATGTGTGTGGATGCAAATACAGATGGAGCACAGCATGTGTTAATACTGCTGCAGAGTTCACCTGAGTCTTTTAAAGTTTTGATTTCAGCACATATTATTTGTATTAAAGAGACCACTGACAGTGTGGTTTTGCATTTGCTTTTAAAAGAGGTCTTTGGTTATCTGAGCCAGTGTTGAGAGAATGGGTGATGTGGGGCACGTCTGCTCTGTCCCCTACGGTGCCGCCGCTAATGGAGATTCCAGAGCATGACACCACCCATTTCCTCTCCTTCCTCAAGAGTTTTCGTTTGTCCTCCAAATCACTGCCAGCGCAGCTCACCAGCCGGAGGCTCACGTGAAAGGTCACTGCAGAAGCAAAGACAATATTTTCTCTTTTGTGTTGTTGGCGAGGTGAATTAGCGATGGTTCGTCGATGCTTTGACCAGGTATTCACATCCTGTTAATCATTAACTACAGAGGACGTACGTTCTGTGGAGTTTCTACAGGAAAGATAAGACCAACCATTTGCTGGTTGAGCTGATGCCAGAAGTTAATTGCAACATGATGCACGTATCAGAGTTGTTCACAGAGAAAGGCAGACATTTCCAAACCTTTTATTCTCCCGGTCAGAAAGTGATGAGGAGAAAAAAAAAAATCCTATTTATACTTTCAATGGACATTACCATCTGAATACAGTTAGTCTGCAAGTCATTTCATGCATTTATACCATTACTTTGTATCCAGCAACACATTCACTCCCTCTGTTATATTTCACTGTTTTTTTTTTTTTTTTATCCAGTAATTTAATAATCACCATCAGATTTACACTGGATTATGATCCAACTAGCAAACACAGTGCATCATAAACAGCGTCCAGTTTTAAGACATAACAGTTGTGAAACATATAAAGACAGGACGTGCAAACCATTTGCATGATAATCACTTCACCTGCAGCCAGACAGGATGAAGCTGACCTGTGTGTGAACCGCTCAGCAGATGGTCGACATCATTACATTATTAGGAGGCTAATGTGCGCCATCCTGTTATATTCTGGCAACACTTCTGTATTTACTGTCAAAAAATAAAAACAAAACAGGACTGTGCTGCAGTAAAAGTTGTCTGTTGTTAGTTAGTTTCACCTGACAGGACAAAATGACTCAAGGTGTGAGTCGCTATCACCGTTCACTCTCCATTAGCCCCTTTTACACTCAGATCACACTGTCCCTCTTGTTTTGCTGCCTTTTCTTGTTGACACTGAACCAAACACAGCATCACTGGTGTCTGGTGTGGAAACAATGAACAAATAAACAAAACAATCAAATGGAAAAAACACATTTACCAAGAACCAATTTTATACATTTATCATTTGTCCCTTTATTTGTTGTTGGCTGGGAAGAATGATTGTAATATGACCATGAACTTTTATCTTTTAACTTTTCAAACTTTAAAGGTGCAATATGTACGTTTTTTTTTCTATTTCTACTAGCAGTTCTTAGTATTATTAACAGCTGTTCAATGTAAATGGAAAATTGAAAACTGAGCTTAATCTTATTTTCTTTACTCGCAAAGAGCTGAAACAATGAGAAACCAGTCAGTTGTAATAATGAATGTACAGAGAATAATCACCTGAATCAGCTTTATGCAGCTTTAAAGAACATTTCAGCTCTTAGCAGGCAGCGGCTTTCAAAGTAAAAGCTCTGAAAACCCTCCTTTGTACAGACAAAAACACAGAAATATGACTGTGAATGAACAAAAACGTTGCTTATAAGTGTCTGTTAATTAAAAGGTTCACCTAAAAAATGATAATATGATCATATTGTATTCATAATTTGTTTCCACTGCCTCCAAGTGGCCAACAAAGTGTTGTCAGGACAGTTTCTAAGGTCAAAAGTTATTTTTTTTAGCTGACAATGCAAAAGGAGCATGCTTATAAAAAAGGGATTACCTGCAACAGATGCAGCCGGGATATGTTTCACTGAAGAAATGATGAAAGCAATAAGGTCTCAGGATAAAATCTCTATTCTTATGCTTATAATACATTTTGAACAGAGCTCAAAATGCATCTGTAGTTTCATGAAATAGTCAAATCCTTACAGAATGCATTATTTAAGAGATATCATTCATTCCAGGTGCTTATATCATATGGGTTTATTATCTTCAGGACATCTTGCACATGTATAACATGATTTCACTTTTCTCAGGCTCCAGCTGCTTTGGAGCAAACAGCAATAGCCTCAGCTGAAATTTCAAGCCAGAGCTGGAGTAAAAATGTATCTGGATGTTGTTCCATTAAAAATCTGACACTTACCCTCAGGCATCTTTACAAAGTTTTGGTGTATTTACTTGCAGAACTGAAAAATGGCCACATACACTTACAGTTTTTGAGTCTCTCTCTTAAATGTACCGTGCAAGAGGGACACCAGTAAGTCTTGAGCCAGATGCTCCCAGTTGACCCACCCCCTGACTCCTGAAGCCAGTGTGTTTGTTTCAAAGACAAGTCTGAGTCAGACGGCTTTCCCTGGAGATCACGCTGGCGCTCAACAAATCTCACCCACGCGTTGTCGAGTCCCATCCCGAGCTTGATCCCAAGTTTATTTGCTACACTCTGGCAACTCGCTCTCTGATCTTATTATCCTTCACTGTGTCATCTTGTGCGACTTCAGACGAAACTGCACTTAACTCCGGGGAGTTGTACTGTCACAGCCAAGACTATTTTTAAACGTGAAAAATAAAGCAACTGTCCCACGGTGCAGTAGATTCAATAACAAAATGTCGGGGTTCAAGCGAGTTTTGACACGTTCTTCCTCTGACCCAGCCTTAAACGTGAGTCCTCTCTATTGTTTTACCTCATCTCTCATCTGCAGCTGAAAGCTGCCCACTCCCCTGGCTGCGGTCTTATCTGCCATCAGTGTTTATCACAGCGAAGACCATCGCTTCACCCCAGTCCCTGACAGCTTCTCATTAGAGCCATTACACAAGGGGGAGGATGGGTGGGGGTCCAGACTCCGTCTGACGTGATGAGTGAGCCCATTCAAAACTCTCTAACGCGCCACATTTCATTCCAAACAACACTTACACTCCCGGCACTCTTTGAACTCAGACGTCCTCTGATGCTGATGTGTCGGGGGCAAAATTTACGACGCCCTCGGAGGGGGCCACTTCAAATACAGGAGGAGTGTTAAGAACGTGAGACACAAGATTGGTCAGAAGTCGTAAAGTTCTCAGTTTTCTGCCATTTGCTGTAACAGGGGTCACGCTCCCTCTTAAGCCTGAATTATTTCTTCTTGAATGCAGAGACCTGCTCACATGAAGCGGGGCCACAGGTAATTCAAAGCAGACCTGTATCTGCAGGAGATCTGGGTCTTTTTGGGTGCAGGTGAGAGGGTCTGTGGCCTTGTGTCAAGCATGGGCCGCAACTGGCAGAGACAGACAGCAGCATGAGTGATGATGTGAGCACAGGGCTGTTGTTTAGCCAAGGTTACGGCCTTCAGTTTAAGATGTACATGCAAGATCGTTCAAAACACAGCAGTGAACAGCAGCTAGAGTTTACTCTGGGGCCTGACAACACGGCTCTAAAGGAAATATAAGAGAGCGCAGCAGCACAGTAACTCTGGCTGTGTGACTGTACCACAATAATAAGTGAAATATGAGAAATGTGGTGGACCTAGGAAATGCTATTTCTGAAGAAATACAAGCTGGCAAAAAAAAAAAACAGCTAGCCTGATTTTGTCTTTAAAAAAAAACATTACCCACCAGAGCCTCTAAAATTCACGATTGACTCACTGATGTTGACTAGAAATGTAAAAAAGTTTTACAGGATTCCTTGAAGTGACTGTGAAGATTTTTTGCTAAATAAAAATTCCTCATAAACCATAAAATTTCTGTTTGTAAAAGGCAAAAACAACTCAGAGGAATGTTAACTGACTAACGTGTTAAGTAGTTTATTCTGCTACAGCTGCTGAATAAAGTAATGAAGCTTGATGTTAAATATGCAACATTTTTCGTAATTTGGTTCATTAGCAGCAATTAATGCTAATGTTGCTTATGTAGCAATATGTGAGTCTTACAAATTGCATCTTTAAAGTTGGACTTTCAAAGTAGGACTTTTTGAACGTTATAGTTGCCTACGTGGCCAGACTTGCTTTTTCGCTGTTGCTTTAAGCTAAAGTGAGCGGTCGCTAGCAGGTCCACTGCTGACACATTAACAGATGTGCTAGCAATGGATGCTAATGGGAGTTAGCACATCCTCATCATGGTTTAAAGTCTGATAATTCTAACATTTTATGTATTCAGCATGTTCAGTGCTGTGCAGTGTGTAAACCTCCCTCTCGACACTTTAATAAACATGCTAGTGATAATGTTGTTGACCGTAGGTGTTAGTGTATCTACCTCCCATACCCAAGGACTTTGTTAGGTGTTTACACAACCTAGGTTGTAGTAGCAGCACCAACAACTTATAACAGATTTAAAGCTGCACATAAGCAGGGTAGCTGTACTACTTTTATACTAAGCTAAAAAAAAAAAAAAAAAAAAAAAAAATCATCCCCATGGATCTGTACTTAAACACAAACTATATTATCAATTTTATGTCCTTTAAACCTACAATGTTTTTGTTGCTTCGATTCAGTGAAACTGTATCTGTTGTTCTTCAGTGTTTTCACACATTATTATGATTTTCTATAAAACCAAGTCAGATCAGGTTATTTAATAACAAATAATTTGAATCTTTTTCTTTTGATGTCAGGTGACAGTTCTGTCTTTATTCATCTTGTTTAAAACATTGTTGCTGTTGTAAAGTCAGAGGTGTGGACCTGAGTTTTAAACAGGTTGAAAGTCAATTTTATTTTCTGATCAAGCTTCATTTACATCTATTCCACCGTGTCATGAAAACATACACATACTTGTTACAATTTATTCTAAAAAAAAAAAAAAAAAAAAACTAATGACATGTTTTCTTTACCAGTTAGGCTGCGATTCATTATTCTACTGGTTCTACAAACTAGTCAGAGACATTAAGTGTTGAAAGTTTTGTGTCAATAAAAGCAAATACTTCAATACTTTAAATTGAGTTTTTAAAAAAATGACTGCATGACTTTTACTTGTATCAGTAACATTTGATCAGTAGTATCTTTTCCTTTGACTTCGTCCATTTCTTTTTTAATTTCATATTTGATTAAACTTCTTCTTCATCTCTGTCCCTGTCTGTCCTCTGTGGGCGGGTCCTGCCGGTGCAGCCTGCTCCTCGGTGTGGATCCTGATTGGACGTCACTTCGGAGGGGAAACTTTTAGCCCCGCCCCCTCAGTCTGCCAGCTGCTTCCAGCCTGAGATGGTCTGAGGCTCCACAGTAGCGTCGACAGCAGGCGGCTCCTCCTCGGCCTCATCAGTCCTCCGGTTAAGTGACAAGGTAGTTCAACCTGTCTCCACTCTGAGTTTTAAATCGAGACTTTAATCCACGGATGCTCTGGTAAGAACTTTTTAAACTTTACTTTTTATTGGTAAAATCAGCTTTGGATTGTTTCTAAGTTTGGTTTCAAACTTTTAAGTTGAAGTTGGAAAACTTTTCAGACAGAGAGAGATGACAGGTTGCAGTTTGTGCACAAGAAGAAAAGAAGTGCACACAGGTGTGTCAAAGAGAAGAAGTTTTTGTGTTTTGTGATGAAGACTTTGTGTTGCTGCTACACAATAGAATTGAAAGCATTTAAAACATTATATATATATTATTTTATATATGTGTATATATATATATATATATATATGTGTGTGTGACACACACACACACATACACACACATAAATGACTGTTCCTGCATGTAGTCCAGGGTGTTTTCCAGCCTTTTTCTCGAGCTGAAAAGTTTCTCTGTCAGAGTTCGTTTTCATTAAATATCCATGTTGGCAGAGCTGCATGACATCAGGGAGTGTTTAGGCATCAGCTGAGTGAGATTGTTTGAACGTGTGTGTGTTTGAGCAGGCACAGAGAGAGAGAGAGAGAGAAAGGAGAGGAATCCCCCATCTCTCACTGCTACGGGGAAACACCAGGCTCCTTACTGCTCTTACACTTCTCCATTTGCATTGTTTTACAACCTCAATGTGGCAACTTTTTTTTATGCGTAAAGCGTAGTAGTGATGTCTTGTCACTTTCCCCCGACAGAGCAGTGTTGATATACTTCTCAGGCTGAAAATATTAGTAAGTAGAGACACGGGCTATTGTAGTAATTATTCTAGGGAAGTTCCACCTCTGAGAAACATAATATGTATATAAAAAACAATTATTCAACTTTTGTTTCCTTTGACATATCAAGGACATGATTTTTATTAAAATGATTTGAGAAACTACAGAACGACACAAAAAATTCTGATATGAGGCTTTTTTTCCATTTAACAAACCTAAGAAATGTTCAGTTTACATGACATCTTATTTTCTTACATCAGATCTGTAAGAACTTGACAAGTAAATGTGCAGTTAGTTGAAAAGCTGTAATGTGACTAATCATACAGGAATGTGTTGAGTTTTCAGTGGTAAAGGTCATAAATGCAGTTTTTTTTAATTTTTTTTTTTATTTTAAGTATACTACACTAATGACAACATGTGTAAACTAACTCCCAGTCTGTTAAGGTCGTTGCCTGGATCACCCTTCAGACGTGCAAGCTCACGAGTCACGTGACTGTCTGATCAACAGATGACGAGAATAACTGTGCTCATTTGGAGCAGCTTTGCTGACATCTGACGGCACTATTCATAACAAACTGGTGTCAAATACAGCACTTCTCAGATACTTTGCGAATGTCAGCCCAAGAATAGAGCAGATATAAGGAGTTCGATGTGTGTGTGTGTTTGTGTGTGTGTGTTTTATTAGCGGAGATCAGCTACAGGCAAGTCAGCATGCGTTGCTGTGGGAAAATATGTCTGTAGAAGCACTGATGTCATATTAGATCTGTCCAAAAATATGTTTCACAGAGGGAGTAATGAATAAATATAACACTTTCTCAGGTTCAGGGAATATATCAACATATATGTGTCATATCTGAGGTTTTCATTTATTAATGATCACCTCTGATAGCTTCTTTTCTCTGCGTGAATTTACAAATGAAGTGACAGAATGAAGCTACACACATCCACTCACATCATTTACAACGATAATAAAGTAAAAATATTTTACTAATTATTTCCATGAAGTACAGTTTCCAACAACCTCAGCAGCTAAATCATTTTAAGGAAAAACCCAGAGTTACGGACATTTTAGGGCCATGTTCAGATGATTATGAGTTCATGTTTTGTTTTTGTAGCAAAATCACATCAATCAGAGGAGTTTTGAGAAAATTTGTGTTTTGTAATTTTAGCCGAAAGTGCTATAACAGCAGTTTGAGGGACATGGAGTTGTGTCAAGACAAATCTGTTTTTAAACCAATGTAAGACTCAAAGTAACATTTGGTTTCTGTGGTAGTGAGGAGAGGGTTCCTACAGACAAACCAAAGTGTCATTAACTTTGTAAATGTACAGACAGATTCTATTTAAAAAAAAAATGATTAATGAAGTCAGTACATTACCTGAAATCATTTTTCCTGTCGACACCATCTTGAGGAAAAATCCGTAAAAGTCAATTGCTGAATGCAGATTGCGTCAAACACTCTCAGTGGACGGCAGTACAGAAGAGTATTTTCATGGAAATGCACAAATTTTTTGCAGTATGTGTCATTATAGACTAGTATTGAAGTTAAAATTAAAAGAGAGCTGCATTCAACATCGTAGTCTAAGTGTTTGGAGATTGCTCTATCAGCAGGGCCATCTGCATTCAGCAGTCGACTTTTATTCAAGATGGTGTCGACAGGAAAACAACTTCAGATAATGTAGTGACTTCATAAACAATCTTCTATAGAATCTGTCTGTTCATTTCCTAAGTTAACAGCACTTTGGTTTGTCTGTAGGACAGTTCTGTGATTGTGCTACAAACACAAAGTATGAACTCATTACCGTCTGTAAATAGACGTAGAATGACTTTAATTTTGGATTTTTTTCCTTTAAGAAGCATCAGTTTTCAGCACTTAGATTTGAAGGTTGATTACAACCCAAGCTTTGTATTATAGCAGTGTGTTTCTAATGCAGATAACAAGCTCTGATGTAGTAGAAATGTAGAACTTGGGCAGGTTCCAAGATTCTTTGTGGCAGACTCCATAACAGTGTGCTACAACTAATGGTAATGAGGAGGAAGTGATGTTAATGTTGGGACAAATACGAGGCAATAAAAAAATTCTCATGAGCTCAAATATGAAGCCAGATGTTAGTCTGCTTTCATTTTGAGAAATAAGCCTCTGTCTGCCTGTCTGTCTGCCTTTTATTTCTTGCAGAGTAAAGGTGATTTGGATGGACAATGTGCCAAAAACCTTGAAGATAAACTAAAGGCCTTTGGATGACACTTGATTTCTTTGATTATTGTACGTAGAATTGGTGCCATGGCCTGTCTGATGAGAGCTGAAGCAGTGCTGCTGAGGTGTACGGTGCTTTTTCTCTACCTGACTATCTGCTTGTGTCAGCGTGACTGCACCGGTGTGGACTGCCCCCTGCTGGACAACTGTATCGAAGAAGTGTTGGAAAGCGGAGCCTGTTGTGCATCATGCTTACAAAAAGGATGCACGTGCGAGGGATACCAATTCTATGACTGCCTCAGTGCCGGATTCAAGAACGGCAAAGTGCCAGAGGGAGATTCTTACTTTGTGGACTATGGCAGCACCGAGTGCTCCTGCCCTATGGGAGGAGGCCGGATCAGCTGCCACTTCATGAGTTGTCCCGAGATGCCTCCAAACTGCATAGAGGTTTCAGAGCCTGCAGATGGTTGTGCGGAGTGTGAACGTATTGGATGTGTCCATGGACGACTGAAGTACGACGCCGGACACTCCTTCCACGTTGACCCTTGCCGGGTCTGTCACTGCCCCAACGAAGGGGGGAAGCTGATGTGCTACACTGTACCTGACTGTGATTCAACAAAAGTTCTCCAACCCATGTCTGCTACATCCACAGTGGAGGACTCAGTCAGCAGGAGTGATCGTTTCCCCCACAGGTTTGACCAACAAGGCCGCACAGATCAATTGTCAACATCATACCAGCGTCTCCCTAATGGGAATCTTCCTCTCTTCAAACCACCACTGGTGGATAAGGACGAGCCAGAAGACTACGATTATGGCCCAACAGGTTTTCCAGAGACTTACCCTCAATCTCTAGTCTTCCCCACCCAGTCTTCCTCCTCCTCCACCAAGAAGGTTGTGCCAGTGTCTAGAGGCTCAGGCAGACCTGACAGAACCTCTGCAGTTCAGAGTTTTGACAGACAAAGCAAGCTGGAGCTGAGAGAGAGATATGGAGTTCATAACCATCCAGCAGACAAAGACGAAGTGACAGAAAATCCACCGAGAGAAGAGCAGAGTACAGTCAGGCCACATATGCACAAGGACACCACCAGTTCTTGGCAGCTCTCGCAGGATCTGACAAGTGTGCAAAGTGTTTCACACAGTGATCAGAGTCCACAGACAGAAGCAGTGAATCCCTCGCACGCACACAGGAGTTTTGATAGTTTTATATTTCCTTTAACTCAAGGTGTAGGGGCTGAAAACTACCCAGGGTATGCACATGTGAATTCAGAGAGATCAGATCATAATCAGAGAAGCTCTGAGATGAAGACACAAGACCAAAATACAGTAGATAGTTTTATATCCAGAGATTCAGACAGTCAGATCAATGTTAGTCATCCAGTCAGAGACACAGAGAGTTATGGCAATCAGCACCCAGGATCAGATCAAGTGAATTTTCCATTGTACACTCAGAGAAGTCCAGAGAGTCCAATCAATCCCCAGGAAAGTTCAGATGGTGAAAGAGAATTACTGGAGACAGTCGCACCGAACAGTGAGGAGGAGGTGGATACAGAGGAGACGGAAGACAAGGTGGAGGAAGAAATAGTAAGTTTTCAAAGTGTCACTCAGCCTGAGGAACAAGATGTGACCCCCAAAACGGCACAACAGGAGAAAGGCCACGAGGAGTCGGAGAGCAGCAACGATCCAACCAGCAGCTACAAAACGAGCACAGCTGAGCCCAGCACCAGTTCACCGGTGGAGCCCGAGCAACACACAACACCCATGGCCCATTTGGCCACAACCACCACCCCCCAGCTGACGCTTCAGGTCAAGTTAGACGAAGGTCAACTCGGTGAAAAGCCAGGTCACGAACTGTTTAACGTTCCCAGTGAAGACAGAGAGGAGACGAAAGAAGCAGCCACTGAGGAAGAAGAGGAGAAACATCAGCCTGTTTTCTTCATCAGACCTGATCAAGGTAAGTTTAAAAAAATGCTTCCATGCTTCAATGCACACAGGTTTTTCCAACTTACAACAACATTGCAGCAACATTGCACCGCTCACTGCTTCTTCAGCTGTGGACAAATTCACTGTCAATAACTGTTAAAAACTAAGTCAAATGAAGAAGATTTTAACTGGATTTCCAATACATGTTATTTAATCATGTCACAGACTTGTCTGTTTGTGTATTATATACTGTAAAGCTGCAAATAACAGTCCAGGCATTTATTTTCCCAAATGACTCAACAGACCCTACGTTTAACTTGGGACAGGCGTCTATGAGACGGGCGTTTAATATTTTAAGGCAAAGTACCAAAGTACCGTGCGCGCGTTTTTCATTGTCATTTACCAATGGAAACTGGTCTATGGCCTGATTCACACCACTGAGCGTATGAACATGCTTTTAAAGACAACTGTCAGCCTTGTCTGTGCATGGCCCTGTGCATGTCCTAGACTTGTGGGGTGAGCGGTATCAGATTGGAACCGGAGCAAGACGGAGTGATCGCTCAAATGTGTTGTTGCCCCCGGCTAATAAAAGAGACCAGCGTCTATTCGCCACTCGGCTGTTATTTGCAGCTTTACTGTATTTAATTCTTGTAGAAGCAGCCTGACTGGAGGATGAAAACAAGATACCAGGATTTTCTTTTTCTAAATCTGTGCCAAAACAACCACACTGAACTGAACAACTAAATGAACCCGGTTCTCCTGTGACAATTCACTGATGAAATGTTCCAGTGAAAAATATGAGAAATCCACTCGACTTTTTTACCGTTTTTAACAGTGTCTCCAAAATTCGGTGACTTGACTGGTGATGAAACAGCCAATCAGCATCATCACTTCCTGATGTTATGTTGAGAGCACGAGCGAGAAAACAACTATGTGAAATACATTTGTGTTTGTGTGACTGCAAACGTAAAAAAAAAACAACAAGGAAATGTATTTATTGAGCACAGGATATCACCAAGTTAATGTTCAGATCCATGCACTCGGATGTCACCAATAGTTTGGGATTTTTTTTTTTTTTTTTTTGACAGCTGTGTTACTTCTTTCCAAGTATGCAGCATTTGGGTCACATCTGTGTTCTTCCCTTCATGTTGAGATTTTATATTTTTAAATCTAAATGACACATACTTGTGTTAACTTATGTAGTGATGCATAAATCTCAGTGATACAACCTCAGCTGTACGATGTGTTAATTTATGTGATGCAGTCACAGTGTAGTATTTACTACAACATTGTTTTCACAGAACAATGTCCCCTTTCTTTCTCTCTGGCCGTACGTCATGAGCACATGGAAGGAGTAGCTTAGTCCCCAGGTATCTGAGCAGGAACATAAATAGTGAAGCTTGCGCCTTGTCTGGAGCAGGGAGTCAAACAGTGAACGTCCTCTCAGGACAAGCTCACTCCGGTCACCGCCATCGCTCACCCAGAAACTCACAAGACCACGTCGCTGTCTCGCTCTCAGCTCTCCCTGCAGAGAGAGACAGACACACAGACAGGCAGACAGACAAGTTTGGACTTGGTAATAAATTTCTGTTCTGCCTCCAGGCTTCAGGCAGTTTTATTATATCTGAGGTGTCTCTGATTGAAATATTTCCATTTGAAAGATTTATATATTCGGAGTTTTAGCATCTTAATGTCAAATATTATGATGTCTGAGTTTAGTTTTAAATCTTTATGCTGTTGTGGGTTTAATCACAGTCTGTTCCTTCTATTCACATATATATTTTCACCATAAAAGACAAATCAGAAACAGCTTCTTTAAATCAACATGTATCAGCCCCTATGTGAGCGTGTTTCCTATAAATTGATGGTAGAGTGAAGGATACAGAACATGTACTTAGCTGGAAATCTTTATGGACTACTATTTCGAAACACAATAGCAGGTCATTGCTCTTTAAAAGGGGCATAGCTGAGTTATTTGATCCATCGCTGGTGCATATGAAATGGGCTTTTTTAAAAAAAAAAAAAAAAAAAAAAAAAAGATGTCTGCAGGAACAAGGCAGTAGCAGATCCAGATGTTGGTGCCCTGGAGGCCTTTGATACACACAGTTACAATGTACACTGTAGTTCCATTGTAAGCGAATGCAGGAGCTGGACTCAATAACGTCCATATCTGTGCTGTGTAATGTCATATAACACTATAATCCTGCAATAAAAAACTTCATATGTGTACAGGGAAACGTAAATGGGCTGCGTTTATATATCACTACACGCTGCTAGTCACATTCACCCATTCACACACTGCTGGAACAACCTTCAGAGGCAATTCAAGGTTCATTATCTTGGCCAAGGACACGTCAACGTGCAGATCAAATCAAACCAACAATGTTCTAACCACATATATTGTATATATTCAATATTATTTTGATCCAGACTTTTATTTTTGAGTAGCTGACTAACTTATTTGACTTATTATGTGGTTTATTTGGTTCAGAAGACACAAAGCAGAGGATCCTGCAGGAGAACGTGAAGGCGAGGATTCGTACACAGGCCAGGAGTCTAAAAATAATAGGAAGTAAATTATTGTCATTATCTCTGACAGTCCATAGAACCACTTTAAAGTCACAGACAGGGCGGCTGTGGTTCATGAGGGAGGGGGGCGACTGATCTACGTGTTAGAGTGTCCTTGAGCAAAGTACTGAAGCTCAGATTGACTCTTGAGTGTGACAGTGCTGCGCTGTGTATAGAAACACTGCATGTGTGTGTGACTGACTTAATATGACAGTTTGAGACGTCTGAAACTCAGAACTTTCCTGAGCATCATCAAGTTTTCTTCAGTGTCAGAGTAATGCAGTGATAGCTGTACAGCCAGTACAGGAAGTCTGTTAAGTCTGTTTTGGGAGTATCTTTACTTGAGTTTCTTTTTTTAATTCTGACAACTTCCACTTGTACTTCACTACATTTCCTAACTTAATTTCAGACTTTTTACTCAGTGTTAGAACAACTATGAAGATTGTTGTAGCTCCATGTTTTAAAGTGCTGGATAAACTTCATAATATTCTTCTGTTTTATTAACATGTACTTGTACTTTCATTACTTTAGTACATTTAATTATAGATTACTTGTCATACTTAAGTACAGTAAATACTAGATACTTTAGGACTTTTACTTGAGAATCATTCTAGTGACTTGAACTTCTACTAAAGTTATTTTTTGGTCGAGTGTCTGTACTTCTACTCTAGTGTCTGTACTTCTACTCTAGTGTCTGTACTTCTACTCTAGTATCTGTACTTCTACTCTAGTGTCTGTACTTCTACTCTAGTGTCTGTACTTCTACTCTAGTATCTGTACTTCTACTCTAGTGTCTGTACTTCTACTCTAGTGTCTGTACTTCTACTCTAGTATCTGTACTTCTACTCTAGTGTCTGTACTTCTACTCTAGTGTCTGTACTTCTACTCTAGTGGGACCTTTAGATACTTTATACAATTCTGCTTCTGATACAGTCTAAACAAATATTTAGTTTTTGGAACCACTCGAAATGAAGAATCTAATAAATAAACACTCAACACATTTACTCTAAGAGGTCTGTAAACAGAGATTGTGAATAATATCCTCCTCTTCTTCATGTATTTAATGAGGTGATGTAACCATATGAGAACTGTGAGAACCACATTTAATTTATTCTGAGTCCAGTCGCTTGTTGATTCGACACGAAAAAACTTCAAGAGGGTGAGTTCAGGTGGAGTTATCGGTGGAGGTGGCAGGATTCTCTGGTGAAGCAGATAAACGGCTCCAGACTTCAGACAGGTGGCTGCTCACAGTCTTATGGTGGAGATAGGGCGGAGGGCCAGACACGACCGCTCTCCAGGCTGCTGATAATGAAGTTTATCACCGTTGATGGCGCATTGTCCTGGAATAGCACTGGCAAACTGGCAGGGTTTGGCAACTCTTTAACACTTCAACTAACTTTTTTTCATAAAGTTGCTTCATGATCTCTGGGAAGAAAATAGGAGCTAGAACAAATTTGTATTGAATGTTTTAAAGTATTTTTTTTTTCCCCTTTATACCTTATGTACCTGTTTGTCATGGTTTATATTTTTAAAATAAGTATTTCAACAAATATACATTATAAGATTATATATCAGACTCCTTCATCTATACTTCTTTTTTCTCTCCCAGACTCATAGTGAATTGGTTTTACAATAAAACCACAACAATTAATCATTAGTTGCTTCACAGATGATGAATCAGCAACTATTTTTTTGTTTTTTTCAGTTGAGTCCAGCATCAAACTTTGTTCCTGTACTTCTGACTCTAGAGGAAATATTTGTTTTGCTCCTATTTCCATCACTTTTTATCAACTTCCATCTTCGTTTTTGTTCTCTGGTAGCAAACACACTAATAACACTTTTTCTGTGCAGTCTCACTTGTCTCACTCATTTATTCTCTTTGTTTCTCATGAATAGTGTTTTTATGATGCAGCAGACGTCGGTGCGATGGTCAGCTCTGTTGTTTCACAGCGAGACTCGACAGCTCACAGCATTACTCTAAAACTGCCGATATGTGTGAATGTGAGTGTGAGTGGTTGTTTGTGGGTGATAGACTGGTTGACCTGTCCAGGGTTTACCTCACACCCTCAACCACACTCAGCTGGGACTGGCTCCAGTGCCTCCATGTAACCATGACCCAGGAGAGGTGAATGATGCAGAAGGTGAAACGTCACTTCCTGTAACAACGTTTTGATTCAACCCTCTTAGTATCAACGTGACTTTTTGTGCCGGCTTTACTCTCAGACTTATGGTCCAACCTGTTTTCAGCTGGTGTAATATTGTATTTCACTCGGTTCGGTTCACTTTTTAGATGAGTCAGTTGGTTGTCAGACATGTCAATGAGACAGTCTTAAGGGCCATTTATGGTTTACGCAGAATATGTATACACATACGGACGAAACCTTTTGTCATCTGCATTACATGTTTAATTTTGTGCATTTTCAGGGAGTTTACTGATCTGTAGCAAACGGAGTAATACCACTGGAAATCTTAGGGGCAGTGTAGCAAAGTAAAGCTCAAGTGTGACCAGCGAGAGGAAGAAAAAAGAAAAAGACAACAGAAATCTCGCTATTTATTTAAAGGCCGTACAAACCACCGCCGCCTACATCGCTGCCTCTTTTTATCACTTTCTTACAATGTGCGCTGTGATCTCCTTCACCATCGCCATGTTTATGTTTGAAACTTACGTCAGAGTTTGGTTAATGCTGGTTGTGATTTTTACATGATAAATTGCGGATTTCAAAATGTTTTTCACTTATTTTGCCTTATGTTCGTGCTCATAACAAATAGTTATTCACTGTCAAATATTAACTAAAATAACAAGTTAGAGAGAGATTGACTTGTTTTATCTGTCTGTCACAGCGGGATGCAAACCCAGGACTCTGGTTTTAGAGCACAACTACTTACCAGCAGAGTTAAAGAGCATTATCTGCAATGACAAGGTTTTTTTTGGTGGTGTCTGACGCTGAATGAATCGTATCAACTTGAACCCGTGCGCTGAACCAAACGATACACACATCTCGAACTGAGATGTGCCATGAACCATTCTGTCCCTAACAGAACATTTTGTCTTTGTCTAACATACAAACAAACAGATGCTCACATTTTAAAAACCCTAAGTTGTTGCAGAATTGTGAAAACTAATTTCTCAGAAGTCAAACCCTCGTTTGAAAATGCATCATGACCCTCACCACCAAGATATTCTACATTTTTATCGTAAATTGAAATCAGTTTTTTCCGGTGTCGTACGTCTGCCTGTCCTGGTTACAGTGAGTTATTAGAAGTGATGCGTAGCCAGTCAGATTTCCTCAACAGTCTGTCAGGCTGATGAATGACTGGGCTCAGGTGAATCGGTCCTGAAGCAGCTTTTCAAATGTTGGTTTCGTGATGAATCAGGTTAAATGACAAACTGACAACAGCAGAGCCTCAGATTTCCATCTGTTACGTCTTGTTGCCTTTTGGACATTTTCACTGATGTTTGTTGTTCACCCAAATTTGACAAAAAAGTCCACTTCTGAGTCTCAGAACCCCTTTAATTTCTTGCATATTTGTGGTTTTATGTATTTTTCACAAAATGCAACAGATCTGATGTGTTATATTATAAAGGTGCACTTCCCAGGAGGCTTCACACTCTGAGATGAACAGGAAAGAAAAAGCAGTCGGACCCTTTGTACTTACCTGTGTTCATGTATAGATTTATTTTTGAATGTTTACAGTCACTTTCAGATGAAGGAGCCATATTGATGGATCTTGGTGGCACAGAACTAATGTTCTTAGGAAGTATTATTTATCATGCACATTAGACGCTGACGCTTTTTTTTTTTTTGGGAAGGTTTGGGAGTGAATTTCACTATTAATCATGCAAATTGCAAAACGACAGGAAAAAAAAAAAAAATACGGGGGATCGGGATGGTAATCATAAAAACACATTAGATCAATGTTCAATTCAACACTGCACGTTGACAGAGTGAGTGATGGTGTTAATGCTCTGTAGGATGTGTAAAATAAAATTACTGCACCGCATAAAGACTAAAGCCAAAGTATGAACCAAAAGAAGAAGCTTTGCTTGTGGGAGCTACAGGATTAGTGTAACCACCTGCGTGTATTCAAACTTTAAATTTGAACTTATATTCTACTGTTAGAGTCTTTGAGTTACGTCAATTGCCAAAAAATTAAACGTTAGTGGAGATGTGGTGGTAGTGGTGAACCTGGCAAGGCAGCTAATAAACTAATAAGCTCTTTTGTGTCACTAAAGAGGCTGAACATCTCTTTCTAGTCCACGTACAACGACAGCCAGGAGTCTTACCAACATAACACTGTGCCTGTTAAACTCAGTACTGGTAAAAAATGGTAGAAAACCAGTGTTTCAACAGTCACAAACGTCTGTTGATTTCTGACATGTTTGTGAAAGTCCAAAACATTTCCTGTCCACACTTCACAATAAAAGCCTCCTGCTAGTTTGCTGGTGTGAAGCTGTTAATATGAGGCAGCAGGAGGAAGGTGTTTGTGTTTGTTAGCCGTTTGACAGCTGTTGAATTTACCACTGATACAAACTGAGTTAAACAGACATAGTGTTAAGGTTCCTGCCTGTCTTCCACAGTAATAGAAAGAGATGTTCAACCTCTTTAGTGACACAACAACACTGTTTACTTTGACGTTAGAAATCTGCCCAGACCACTTAGTTTATTAGCTTCCTGGCCAGACTCACCACTACTGTGATATCTCTCCTGAAGTAGCAGTGATTTGTTTCATTTTTATAGCATTACTCAAAGACTCTAACAGTGAAATATCAGTTAAAATTTGCCAGAGTTTCCCTTGAATATAGGAATGGTTTTTCCTTGACATCTGGTTGGGGTATAAAACTAATAACACGCAACTCATTCCATTCGTTATTCTTGTCCATATATAATACATCATTAAACATTCACAGTTTACAGTATGGTGACTTGAGGCCAATGACATCAACTAGTCCAGTGAATGAAAGTGACCATAGACCCTAAGTGACATGTTCAGGTTTGTTTACATGCTGTTTAACGTCCTACGCAGCCCGCTGACATTAACAGTAGCCTACACTGTTCTGTGGTCAGTGTTTGTTTGGTGGCTCGTTCAACAAGCCGAGGTGCAGAACAAGACGTGTGTTCATGTTTGTGAGTTCGATAAGAAGCAGACTCCAGCAGGAAAGTTACTGCGACTTTTGTGGTTTGTTAGCTGCTGATTTATATAAAGTTTGATCGGCTGTATTGAAATAAGGTGTTCCACTGAATTAATGCTAAACTGTGAGGCACTGCTTCTACATTAAATTTGTTGCTGAAGTGGATTTTATACTTTTGTAAATTAGGGTTGACATCATCAAGTCTGTCCTCAGTTGTATGCAGGATGTTAGGGGTCCTGAACTAGACCACAACATAATGCAGTTGAAAGCAACAGTATTTTAGCTTTTCTAATTTGTAGTTAGCAAGTTATATTTTGTAGTGTTTTTGTCTGAAATTGATTTTTGTTTCCAGATTTAAGATATTTTATAAAGGCTTGTTCAGATTGTGGCTGCTCAGCTTGATTTGACACTTGAAACGAGGGTTCGTCAATCACAGATTCGATCTGATGGAAACATGGACGTTAATAAAATAAAAAAGGAATGAAATTACTTTTTTGTCATTTGCCAGTTTGGCTGTAGAAAGGAGACTCCCTTTTTTTTTTTTCAAACGTGTTTTGTATCATTGAAGCTGTGGGGAGTTGTCTTGACACTTTATTAACTGGGGACTATTTGTTCCAACACACAGAGAACAACTTGGAAAATGTGTCGGAAAGCCTGAAATCTCCGTTCTCAGCGAGGCAGTTGTTGAGTCACTGGTATCAATCAAAAACCCAGTCAATGCACAGATTTATTATGGTCATTTGCTACAGAACTGTGTAAGAAAAGCTCTCAATCGCTGCAACCACTGTGTGAGTGTGTCTCAAGGTCCTGTACTGTCCTGAGTCAAACTACAATCAAAACACCAGTAACACTCCCAGGAACTGACAGATAGCATGGTCATGGAATATACTTCACACAGTCTGGACCACCGCAAAGACACACACAGAAAAAAAAATTTCACATCATCATTTCCACAGAACCTCTTTAAGCTCTGTGAACAAGAGTTCGTCCAGCAGACTCTCAAAACCGACGTCAAAGTCGTCTGGGGTTTGTTCTGCGAAACGAGACAAAAGTTTCCATCTGTTCGTCTATAATCACGCTGCTTCCTCTGGGACATACAACACAGAAATGTGACTTTGATCCAAAGTTTGGATCGTATCCAAGCAGGGAGAACATACACACATAACACAGTGTTAAAACAGTGTGTGTCTGCATGTCTGGATGAGTGACAGATGTGATTTGCTGCTTCAAAGGAGTCGTCGTGCGAGCAGTTCAGACCGAGCGATGTGTGTTATGTTGACATACTGTACCACGTGTGATCTGGTGACTGGGTTTCCTGGCTTACATAACATCACTTACACTTGTGTCATGTTGAAGCATTGGTCTCATATATTTCAAAGAGCTTCAAACCACATACAGATCTATGACAGTTCTCACACTTACAAACTCCTTAAGAAGTCAAGTGTCTACTTGTGACAGACTTCCTGTTATTGCTAACAGCGGCCGTTACGACAGCGTGTGGAGCTTTTTCAACACATTTGTTTAAAGATAAAGTGAGCAAGTTCTGTAAATCATAGTAGCACTGGTATGTGCACTGTCTCAGCTAATGCAGGGATCAGGATTTTATTAGTCTGTCAATCAAGGCGCAAACAGCAGGAAGCTTAAAGCCTCAGTGTGTGAGGAGTGGTTCACCAGAAGTGTGTCTACATATTGATTGACAGCAATAATCTCCTACCAATGCTTTCTCTGATTGATTCATTTCTCCAATGTGTTAAAAACTGCAAATTACACTCAGCTAACGTATGTGGCTACAGCCAATACTACACTGGCATAGCACAGATGAACTGAGGAAAGCAAGACTGGTGTTATACAAGGCCTTTGTTGTGAAAAAGATTTAGCTGTAACCAGAGTCCTGTACTACGAAGCAGGATTTGTTCTTATCGTGGTAACTTCAGGGTTAACTCTGGGTTTTCCGTCCTACGAAGGTGGTTCACTTCTTACCAGGCTACATCTCCATGGTAACTGATGCTGAACGGCTAACCTGCTGCGGATCAGAGATCGGAGCCTATAAAATCTTCGCCCTCCGACCAATCAATGCTCTTGAAAATGTCTCATCCTTTTATTTTAGATCTGTGGAGTTCGGTGCCGGATTGAGAGACGGTCTCTGAGGAGGACGAGGGTTTTTAGAGACCAGCAAGATTATTTATTGGAGCACGTTGTCAGTGACACAGTGCAGTCGAGCGCTGACTGTCCCTCAGACAGTAGCACTGCTGCGTTATTGACTCCTACAATAATTAACTAGGATATTAAATAACTGTATTTTATTATTGACACATTGTACAAATGCTCCTGTTTGGAGCTGCCAGGGTCCGATGACACACCCTCGTCACCTTCATTAACTGAGCTTGTCGTCCTGAATCAGAGACTGACTGACACTGAAACTGGACTTGGACTTATAAGATATGAAAGTACGTCTACTTCACTTTGAATTATATTATTATATTTAGTTTTTATTGTTTTGTGCCGCTACAGGTGCAGCTGAACATGAAGGTTAAAGTTGTATCAGTCTATTCACTGTAACAACAACCTAGATTTCAGCAGTTCATTGATTTGATTTTAATTTAATTAGTCACATCTACTTGTCTCTGTGGGGCTGTGAACTTGCACGTTTACACAATTGTTGATCTTTTACCATTTGACTTTTTGGTTTTTAGCAGCTGCCACCGTGTTGTTTTTTGCTTGGATTATCGGCCGGTTTTCCTCATATTTTTGTAAAATGATCATCTGCTCTTCAGCTGTAAAGTCGCTGCTCTGCCGGTTCTCGTTTCCATGTTTGTGATTTGACATCTGCTGCAAACTCTGCCTCTTTTATGTGAATGCGCTCACATCTAGATTGGAAAAACCTGCGTTGACTAATCAAGTTGACAACCAGCTTCGTGGTACCGCTTAGCTAGATTGCGATTGTTAGGATTAGTGAAGCCGGATAACTGAAAAAGATCCTGGGTAAGTTGAACTTGCTTCGTAGTACAGGCCTCTGGACTGGATCTCCAGAAAAACCAGCAAGTGAATAGACCAATATATGAAGTACCTACTGAAATAGGTGTTGTTTTCATTTGACATAAAGTTAAACTAGATCTGTGTGTTCTTGCTGCAGTCACAGCTTTTAAAACTAAACTGCACCTGTTGGAGACACTGATGTTAAAAGGAAACTCGTCATGTGAACTGAAAAGCAACAGTAAAATTGTCATATTTATTTGTTTAATCTACTTTGTTCATATATCTATGAATACATCCAAAAAAAAAAAAAAAAGTCAATTAAAGTCTGTTTGTCCATAAAGACTGAACGTCTGTGACTGAGTTCAACTGGTTCACATTCTGACCCTCACCTGTGGTCATGAGCTTTGGATAGTGACAGAATAAATGAGATCCCAGACACAGGTGTCTAAAATGAGTTTCATCTGTCATGTGTCTGGTCTCAGCTGTAGAGATGAGGTGAGGATCTCGAACATCTGGAGGGAGCTGGGAGTAGAGCTGCTGCTCTGTAATGTTAAAAGAGTCCAGCTGAGTCTTTTGCAAGTTGGATTTAATTTCAAAGCTCTGACTATCAGTTTTATTGGTTGTGATAACTGTACTGATTAAAGTCTGGACAGAGCCGCAAAATTAAAAACCCAGTTTCTAATAAACTGTAGTTTCTAGTCCTCTAAGTTCCCACAACAGCAAATGTTGATAGTGGGATCGAGCTGTGGTGTGATTTTTCACACTAAACGCTTGTGACCAAAAGTGAAATTTCAACATAACTGTTTCTTCATCAACCAGAAAGGTTTCATGTCAGTTTGCTAACAGATCAGTCATGGTGACAGCAGTGGTGGGCGACCTGCCCAAAAGAACAGATGACTTTATTTTTAACACACAATAATGAACAATTTTAAAAGTGCCGTTGAAAATATCAAGACTCAGAAGTTCCTATGATCTGTTTGATCTGTTGATCTGTTTAACCATTTATAGCCAATAACAATATCTACTCTGCCATCGTTGAATCCATCCTCACTTTTTCCATCAACTCTTGAGCTCTCAGCTCTTTGTTCCTTTGACTTGGTCCGCCAAGAAAAGTTTATTCCAACTCCAGTTTGCATCACTACCAAGCTAGAGGCCCGCTGAAATCAACAATACTATGACATCACAGCAACTCTGTTCATTTTTTCCATCATTTACTGTTTTTATGGTTTTGGTTTTGATCCTCTGACGATGCATCAATATCTGTTTTGTCAGGACCTCAAGAGATACAGAGGTTCAGGGAATGATCCTTCGGATACTTTGCTATAAGGTGGTCTAATATATTTGTCCAATCACCTCCAGAAGTGTCAACCGCTGCCCAACAAAGTTTACACATAAATCTCTATTCTCTGTGTTTTGGCTCAAGAGGAGCTGGTTGTGAACTCAGCATTGATTGTTGATGATTTGTTTAATGTAGTTTGAGCGTAAATGTTATAAAATGTTGCTACAGTTTAATCTTTGGTCAACTTCAAGGTTAACCATGATATAAGACCGTTGGATGGCAGCGGATCCTGAACCACACGAACAGTTAATCCCTGTAGTTAAAGAGAGTTTAGTTTGGTTCACACAATAATGAACAATTTGAAAAGTGTTGGTGAAAATAACAAGACTCAAACGTGCCTGTGGACTGTCGGTCTGTTTAACCATTTATCACCAATGGCAGCATCTACTCTGTCACCATTGAATCCATCCATCAACTTCTGTTGCCACAGTCAAACAACTCTCTGACTTGGTCCATTAAGCCAAGTTTTTTTCCAACTGCAGTTGGCTTCACTACCAAACTTGAGACCCACTAAAACCCTACAACGACACCACAGCAACTCAAATGTTTTTGATGCTCTAATGCACCAGTAGCTGTTAAGACCTCATGAGTTACAGAGGTTCAGATATGTCCAATCACCTCCAGATGTGTCAACCAATAGCCAACAAAGTTCACAGATAAATCTCCTTTCATTGTGTTTTGGCTCATGAGGAGCTGGTTCTGAACACAGCGATGATTCATGTGTTTAATATAATTTGAGTGTAAATGTTATAAAATGTTGCCACAGTTTGATTTTCAACTTCAAGGTTAACCATGATATAAGACCGTTGGATGGCAGCGAATCCTGAACCACACAAACAGTTAATCCCTGTAGTTAAACAGAGTTTTGTGGTTCTACTCTGACAAACTGGTCCTGACTGGTAGAGTCTATGTCCCAGCACAGACCCGTCACCTGGCTCTGACTCTGTATACTTCTGCTTTTGATCACACTGAGGTCATCTTTTAAACATTTACCCAAGAATTTTTACATTACAAAAATAAACAAACAGAGGAGTTAGAGTCATTAAAACCATCTGCAGCTTGTCCTTGGTTCTGCCACTTGGCATTTTAAGCCAAGTTGGGTTTTTTTATCACCCAAATGCTTCATCCAGCACCAGCGTTGATTAGAAACACACGCATTGTGATTATTTATAATGACTACCTTTTAATTAGCACCAAGAGTTTATGAGGGAAAAGGCTAATTTTGGGACAAGCACAATATTTTAATAGTCTTGGTTCGTGGGCAATTGAAGCAGTAATCTGCAACATTTTTCTACAAATGAAATGACATTTTCTTATATTTTTTTTATCATTAGTTTATTTAAAAGTGGTGATTCACTAAACATTTCATTGCAGGATTCTTTCTACTTTTTACTCCCACTTGAATGACGCACGATTAGTGACGGGTAGAGCTGCCGTTTACAGACACGAGACATAGATTCATCAAATTCAGTAGAAGTAAGTAAAGGAAGTATTTCCATTGACAATCACAGTGTTATCAAAGCTGCTTCTCTCTTCTCACCTATAGATAAATGCTTTAAGTAGGTTCTTGTCATATCTTATGAACTTAATTTTTTTTTTCTCAGGACAAAATAAAAACCTTGTAAATCATCAAAAAGGGGAATTGTAGGCTAATGAAAAACAGATGCAGACTGCAACAATAATAATCACTGTCAGTAAAATGTTGGCATTTCAAAGTCAAATATTCCACATTTTTATTACAGAACTTGGAGATTAACCAGATGTCCTGACTTACTAAAGAGCTAACTAGCGGAGGTCACGCTACCCTCCATGTTGACGTTGGCTAGTTTGAGTCTTTCACCAGACGCATGTAGTGTTTAGTTAATCAGACTGTTTTTAAGGCGTTGAAGTAAAGTGGAGTTTGGTGATCTTCACTGTTTCAGGTGATAATTATTCAGTTCTGAGTTTGTGAGGAAGATAATTTGAGACGTGAATACTTAACTAGCAGGACGGGAAAACAAAACCGACCCCTCACTCGGACAGGGAGAAAAGAAATTGAACTAAATTAAGTACAGGCACAGAAACAGTACGGGCTTTATTCTGTGTTTGTGTGCGAGCCAAAAGGACACTGACTTGGTATTAAGAGGAATGTGCAATGATAAAGTCCAGGAAAACTTACTTATTGCAGTGACTTGAAATAAACACTCACTGTGGCAAACACATTAAAAAAAACAGGCTTTTTTTCTCTCATTTTGTTTCCAGACCGTTGTGTCATCATCTGAAATCATCTGAAGTGATTCTGCATTTAGGACTTTGTCTTGTCAATTGTCTTGGATGCTTCACAACAGAATGGATGAAAGAAATCAAATTAAACACATCAGCACAGAGAGATGAAGTCTCTTTAATCAAGAGGTGCAGCGATCACATCACAATCTTTATAGGTCAAATCAAAGATGCATGTTTTAACCATGTGAAGTTTTTGAACAAAACTTGACTTTCTCTTCACAAAATATCGATGCAAAGTAGTTTTTATGTGAATCTCTCAGCTTGAATCTCTCTTTTCTGCACATTAAAGTTCCAATCCAACAACACAATGTCTACTCATTAACAAGGTCCTAAGATGAATTATCATCTACCACATAACTTTTAATTATTATCTACATTTGATTAATTTGTTAGCATTTAAGAAGCTACAGCTCCTCTTTAAAATATTTACCGTTTCCTGACCATATCAGCGTGAGTACACTGTTTTCAAATGTCACATTATCAACTTTTGACCTTTTTTTTTCTTTTTTTCAACATTTTCAGGGACTCATATCTAGTCTCTCAACACACAGTGTGAAAAATAACATCCTCCTAATCAAGTCAAAGGGGACAGGACATACTTTGTCCTGAAGTGATGGTTGTTTCAGGGTCATTTTAGCATTTCCACAAATGTCAGTGTGATTTGAATAGTTGTTACCTCTACAGACGGAGACTTATAGAGGCTGCAGGGTTCAACCTTCACCAGATCAAGGGCTTGAAGTCAGAAGGTCAAGAGAAAAAAGACATTTTTAAATAAAGTCAAACAGGCTCAGCAGTAGGCACAAATCAGCAGGGTGTCTAATAGCGCTTCCGTCGGTATCGACTCGACCGAAGCTTGATGTCGGTAACTCAGAGGCAAACAGAGCAAAACGAAACAATCCCAGTTATTTACGATGTCAGAGGAAGCGACGTCTTGATTATCAGCTCTGAAGATGGATGGACCTCAGCTGTCCCGCATCTGCACCGTCTCCAATCCTCTGATTTAGAACGAGATCTTCTAGTGTCCCGAGGCTTTTTTCTTCCTATTTGAAGTCTGGGTGTGAAAGCACCGTTACATGTGATAGATGGGATGGTTCTGTTATTACTTTAGTCACAGAGGGGAGTCAATGTGACCCCTCCTCCTCCTGAGCCTCTGCTGTTGTTGCATCCTGCTGTCCCCAGGTAATAGGGCTGTTATGAAGGTGCACAGTGGCGCCCTGGTGTCATCCTGACCTGCTGTATGACCCCAATCATAAAAAAACAATGCTACATCCTCTGCACTGAGGTTCACACACACAGTACAGGTTAGGAATATGGACCCCTGAAGAATTCACATGAAGAGGTTTTAACCAGTAGAGTATGTCGATGTTTATATAGTGATTCAGACAAAACGTGTACGTGTACTTTGGCCGTTTTCATGTCGAAGGTCGAACTCGCGTTTTAAGTGTACAGTACATACTTTGGACAAGCGTCATTTTTAATTTAGTATTTTACTTATTTTCAAGAGACAGGAAGTTCACTACATTGGTGATTTTATTCAACTTTATTTATTGTTTTATACAACACAATTTGTGCAGTAACTTCCATTTGTTTCAGGTTCAAGTCAGTGAGTAATCGTTAAATAATCGTGGTTATTATTTTTCCTACAGTGGAGCAGGCCTACCGAGCAGAATTTCTCACATAAAAGAAAAACATTTTCTCTTCATTTCCTCTGCCTCTGGCGTTTCTTTCTTCTCGTCTCTGGCTGAAACAAAACTCCGCTCTTCACCAACTGTCTCGCTGGGAAAAAATCAGACACAGATTTTATTTTTTTTTTGTTATTGTTGTTTTTTCCCCAACAATGGAGAGAGCGTCTCTTTAGATGTCTGCATTAAAGGAGACGGGCACAGATATGGTGAATAATGGATGACATTGACTCTGACTTTTCTGTATCGTATTACTCTGCTTGATGGCTTTCTTTTACATATCTTAAGTGGATTCAGGGAAGCGTTCACCTCTCAGTGAGCTATCTCCCGCTTTGTTCTCGCCTCGACGTCAGAGGCTCGTCGGCAGCGAGAGAATCCTACAAAAAAAAAAAGCAGATGATGATGTAGATTTGGTCCCTCAGCTGTCACCCAGGTCGCTTCTCTTATCTCAGCGTGGCGCGTGGAGAGATAGCTGGGTCACGAGCACCGGCTGCCTGATTTTATTATGACGTTAGTCACGATGCTTTCACTGACGCCTGCCAGCAGTGAACTGGAGTATCAAGCAGCTAATCATCCCAAATACATTCATTTCTAAATTTGTAGGAATCAAACACGAGACAGTCGACAAAAGCTTGGATCTGCAGTCAAATACTAGAACTAAGTCTTTCTTTCTTTTTCTTTCTTCTTCTTATGGAGGTAATTAAGGAAACCAGAGATTGTTATTTTTGCATCTAATCAAGGCAATAAGCTCGCTTGTAATAACATAGTTTTGGGAGGAGAGCATGTGAAACGGTTAGAAGTTGAAATTGAGGCTTAAAGAGCCAGAGTGTGGTGTTTTCTTGCCAAAGCAGTCAGAGCTGAAGTGAAGCCCAGGTCAGATCCTTTCTCACTTACATCTAGTGGTATGTGGCCATGCAAGTAGCTTTTAATAGCTTTTATTTGCCCAAGTTTGGAGATATGTGTCACCGAAATGTTTCTCGTCGCTATAGTGAAATGGATGTGGGTAGATTTTTTATTTTTTATTTAAAAAACCCAACATCAACTCTCTCTAGAAACTTACTAGATAATAGACAGAAGACGTGAACGAGAAGTGGAAGTAAGATTTCAATACAGTTACTGTGGAATATTAAAGATGTGTCACCAGCCAAATTTGCTGTTTTTATTGTGTTTATGCAGCTTGTCTACCAGGCCAACTCCCAGGTAGCAACGATTGTGGCTGTAGTCTGGCAGACATTTGTCATTTTTGGATTCATTTAGTCACAGAGGAAGCAGGTGAAGCTCTTTGGTTTGACTATGTCATAGATATGTTTTACTTCACTACTTAAAAAGTAAAGGTAAACAAGCTAAAGGCTTTTGTTTTGACTGTGGTGGATTTTGGACTCTTTTTGGGGCAGAGCTCCAGAATTGGTGTTTGGGGTTAGGTTTAAGGTTGCCCCTAATTTGGGCCATATAGGAGACGTACATGCTTCTGATACTTTGCCAAAATTGGGCCAAATTTGACTAGTAAGGATTTTGCTATCTGGGCTGGAATACAATGACATATATGTGCCAAAAGTCTTTATCTTGTTTACTTTTTAAGTAGTC
Organism: Polydactylus sextarius; assembly: GCA_016801845.1. Taxonomy (NCBI): domain Eukaryota; kingdom Metazoa; phylum Chordata; class Actinopteri; family Polynemidae; genus Polydactylus; species Polydactylus sextarius. The sequence goes on from CM028908.1 coordinate 24,176,183, forward strand.
TGGTAAACATAACTATGACCTGGTCAAAGCAAAGACCTTCACCTGCTTCCTCTGTAACTAAATGAATCCAAAAATGTCAAACGTCTGCCAGACATGTGGGTAGTAGACTAGTCTGCTAATGTCAGTAAATAGACTGCATTTATGTACTGAGGAGCAGTCATCAGAGGTAATGTAGGGATTGTTTGAGTTATTATGTCCTTCACTCCAAATGGGGATCTGAACTCAAGACTTTGAGTCAAACAGTGTCAACATAGACCATCGGCTCAACCTTCCTCATAGTGTTCATCCATCTCTGGCTTAACTGCTGTAGACATGAAACCATTTTTCACTTTGAACTTCAGAGTTTTTGTTCGTCCTCACTGTCATAACCGCAGAAGCAAAGTGATGCAAGTGATGGAAAGGGCAGCGAGACTTAAGTTATTGCCTGAACTTTACATCCCATCCCAGAACAATATCTGCATTAGAGACAAACTAGTGAACACGATGAAGCATTTTAGAAGTTAAAAAGCTGAATATTTTCCCTCAGAGTCTGGTAGTGACCACAAACAGAATATGTCATACATTTACAAAGTGAACAGATAAAAATAGGCCAACATATCGATTTATAAGGTCATGATACATTTGTGGACAAAATTCTGACGTTGCATAATAAAGAAGTTTCACAAACTCTAATGGGTATCAACCTGCCTATTAGAAATGATTGAACATTTCTGAAAACATCACCTGTTTACTTCTTATGTAAAGTTAAGCTAAGCTAAACTAACCACACTGCCGCTCCAGCTGCGTATTTAATGCACAGACATTAAATTGATATTGATTTTCACATCTTATTCTCAGCACATGAGGGAATATTGAAAAGCCCGAGGCCTTGATGTAGTCGGCCGCTTTGCTCTATTGATAATTCAGCCTCATCCCATCTTCTCTCTGTCTCGATAGGCACTATTACTCCTTTCAGTGTGCAACATTAGGAGCTCATAGACTGTATTTTCTCCCTCATACGCCAAAAGAATCGTCCACAGACTCCTTCCACTGAATACTCCTTTCTATTTTTTTCTGCTGTAAAAGCATTCAGAATGGGCTTATTTCACATTTAAAAAAAAAAAAAAATCTGGAGTGGAGCTGCTGTGACTGGCAGATGTGAGATGTCTAGGATTTTAGCTGCCAGGAGTGCAGCTCTTTTAAAACTCCTGCCTTCAAGGCCACGTCTGGTCCACAGCTCAGATCTCATCCAGTCTACTGCTGCTGCTGCTGCTGCTGGATTCCTACCACAATGATCCTGCCTGTCGCTGGCAGCGTTGAAGCATAATGAACTATGACAGAAAGAGGATGTCCCGAAATATATAAAAGGAAATTACTCATTTTTTCACTTATAATGTCAGTAAGCTTCAAATCGAAACATGCTAAAGGGTTGAGGTGTAGATCTGCTTCATCAAAAAAAAAAAAAAGTGAAACAAACTTCTCAGGCTAAATTTAGAACGTCGACAAGACTTTGTGTTTTCGCTCCGCCGTCCTGATGTTTCACATTTGGAGGAAAACAGTGGAGATTTCTCAGGAGGGAGCTGAACCGGGGCCCAGGGTGTCGGCAGCTGATAGATTGTCAAACACAGAAAGGGCAGAGCGGTGTCGGGTGACCAAATGGGCATGCTGAGATGTTGCAGGACGTTGCAGCATTTCTCGGCCAAGAGGTATAATTGTTAAGAGCGACGACGATGACAACAAACTGGCAACTTTGTTGTGTTATGAGGAAAAATACTGTATTTCTGGCTTTACCCCTGAGGAAGGCAGAGACAAAGATGAAATGCTACAAAGCACAGACCTTTGTTTTTCTTTTCTGGTGAAAACACATATTTCAGAACAAGCCTGACTCAGTGTACAGACGCTCCTCTAAGGCCTGAGTCCATTATATTGCCATCTACTTTACAGATGAGACCCTGGAGGTCTGAGTAAGAAGGAGGGTGGAGCGGTAATGAGATGATGCTGATATCGATGTGCTGGAATGAAAACCTTGTATGGATCTGATCTTTGAAATAGTGTATCTGAAAGCAAGTTTACCTGAGACCACGGTGCAGTGCTGTTTATTTATTTATTTTTTTTTTTAACTGCAGCCTTTTTTTTTTTTCCTTCTTGTTCTTCTTCTTCTAAAGAAACAGCACGAGCAGTCTTTTGTGTAAAATATACCTGTCTGCCAGCGTAAATTAAAGAACTGACCCGTCTACTAAAAAAAAAAAAAAAAAAAAAGCTCATTTTGACGGGTGTGATTTCTAGCTGGAATTTTTTTTTCACTGAAAGGAAACTGCAAATTAAAACTTAGTGAGTGAAACGCTGGCTGAGACTCTCCAACTTGTCCAACTTTTTTAGTTTTTTCGTGATTGATTGTTTGGGGTTGGAGCTCTGCTCCGGTGGTTAAAGACACTGAAAAACTACAGGTGAAGGTCGCTGAAGAGACTGATGCTTTGATTCTTTCATCACATTACATATTAGATAGTCAACCTTAATGTATTCACTACTGCAGCTTTAAAGTGAAAGACTGGAGTCAGTTGAGTTCAGAGTCAAACACCCCCTGGAGATATTTTACGTTGGTTGAAGTAATATCAAGTTTGACCGTCTTTTGTTTTCACGACCAAATAGTTAACAATGAAAGTAAATGGGGCAGTCAGCCAAACGTATATAAACTGTCATTTTTATTAAAGCTCAAAATATCACTTCACTTCAGCAGTAGCATGAATAGGGTCCCTACACATAAACTGATAACTTAGTAAGTAAACCTAGAGTTTACTAAAAAAGACAAGACTTTCCCAACATCTTCCGGTTGGCTCGATGTTGTGAGAGGCCTTATTAAAGGTTAAAAAATGGTGATTTAGATACCTTTGGCTCGCTGCCCCTAGCACATTCATTTTTAGCTGTGGGCTGAACATTTGGCTGTGAAACTGTCAAACTCAACATTTCTTCAACCTATGTAATCTAGCTTTCAAGGTGGTGTTCAACTCACTGTCATAATGAAAAAGATTTTGGGATCCGGACCATCACTTTAAGGCTTATCCTATTCTCTTCTGACCTTCTGACGGGGCCAAAATCTGTTTTAATACGTCTTATTTGTGTTTTATGTGCAACCAGTTGTTAGGTAGCCTGTTTAAACCTGCACCAGGACAAGTAATATAATGGTATGATTGTTTATTTCAGGTCTGGAACAGAAAAGTTAGCGAGCTAAGCTAATGCTGCCAAATGTGCAACATTAGCCTAGCTCGCTAACATTTGTTAAAGACTAAAATATAACATAAATATTAGAAACAGAATGTTGATTATAGAGTTAGAAGTATTGATTCAGAGCCCAAACAACAAACAACATTCAGAGCCATGTTTGTTTCAGTCCGTAATAATTGTTAGCTTTCATAGCTAATGTAGCACAATGACAGCACCGTTTCCTCTCGCTCTCCCACTGAGAAAATGCATAATTTCATTTCAACAGTTGGCATTTATGGACTTGGACATCTGTTAAGTTTGTCTTTTATTGTAACATTAATATTTATTACTAAATAATAGTCAACATTGAAGTAAAGAAAAAAACATCCATGGTGTCATTTATAGCAGCTTAACACTCAAAAACGTGTCCTGGAAGCGTTAGCGTTAGCAGTCAACAACACACGTCATTAGATTGGTTTTGACAAAATCTTGAAGCTTCGTGCAATAAAACCACTCTCGGCACAACCTTCAGAGTTTTATGTAAATGTACAGAGTGGAAGATTTACTGTCCTTCAGTGGTGAGGTGAAGATTACAACCATCTGAATCCTCACGTCAGCCTCATGTCTGCAGAGCCAAAGTCTGGTTTGACTGTTCGACTGTAGAGCTATAACAGTTCAACATGGCAGACACTGCACAGTTAAAGTAATAAAACACAATTATTATTATTTTTTCAGGTGATTAAACATAATAATGAATAAATACTTCCCCTAAATACTAAACATTTTACCTTGAAATTGATGTTAAATGTCAGAGTACATAGTTTCTTTTTTTCCCCTGATCTCGTTCATTTTCCAATCAGTAAAAAAATTTAACATCAGTGCTGTAAATGACAAAAACAACTTTTTTAAATCAACATTATTATTATTATTATTTCATACACACAGCGAACTCTTCTGTTCACCACCACATCCAGTTTTGAACAAATATTTCAGCCGCTATGTGAGTTGAAAGATCAGACTAGTTTACATTTTGCACTAAAGGACAAATCTAGAATCACAGACATTCAGGGTCTATTTACAGATGATAATGAGTTCATACTTTGTGTTGGTAGAACAATCACATTAATCAGATGAGTTATTTCAACCTAAAGATCTGGGGGGATGTAAAGTTGTGTTGAGGCAAAATACTGTTTTTTAAACCACTTTAACTCAAAATAACATGTGACTTGTGTGGTAGTGAGGAGAGGATTCCTACAGACAAACCAAAGTGTTGTTAATTTGAACTGACTGTAAATGTACAGACAGATTCTATAAAAGATTGTTTATGAATTAACTACATTACCTGAAGTTGTTTTCCTGTTGACGCCATCTTGAATAAAAGTCTGTAAAAGTTGACAAAAACCGATCGCACCACTCCTGGAGCTATCTCCAATATCTCCAAACAGTTAGACTGTAATGTTGTATGCAGCTCCCTTTCAATTTCAATTTCAATACTAGTCTTGACTCTGTTTAAAAAAAAAAAACAGAGATTTGTTTCAACGCAGCTCAATGCCCCTCACACTGTTGATATAGCTCTTTAGGTTGAAACTGCAAAAAAAGAATTTTCTCAAAACTCATCTGATTGATGTGATTTTGCTACTAACAAAGTATCAACTCCTTATCATCTGTTAATAGACCTAGTGTGTCTGTAACTCCAGACTTTTCCTTTAATGCCTGTGGGTCTGTCATCCATCAGTGCTGGTTTGGGATCCAGGGGGAGGGGAGGGTCAGGCAGGTTTGACTCAGTGTTGGCAGGAAAACTTTACACTTTAATATCGTCATTATATCATTCCCAGGGACAAGGCAGTGTCTGTTGCAATGTCCAGGACTTGTTTTCTACGGTTTATGATTGAAAATCAGTCCACATATACTCAAAGACGCTACAAACCACACAGTGTAACAGCTACAATGAAGCTACAATGACGTCCAAACCCTCATTAAAGCTTAAACTTTAAGTTTTAACAAGTTAGTTCTGAAACATCGCATTTTTCTTTTCTTCTTCTTTTCATGTTGAACTCACAAACATCACAACATGATCAATCAATTAATTTTTAATTATGAAATAGTTTTACTCTTTGACAAGTGTTTCACCACAAAGCTTTAACAGACTGATAATTAGGTTAGGAAAAAGTTCCAGTGTAGCTGATATGAAATAAACCAAAATGACTTTTCATTGAGGAGGAGCTCGTTCCCTGGACTGTAGCCTGAACTTTTTCACTGATGGAAACCACCCAAATGTAAAAGTGGCCCAGTTGGGCGGAAAAATCATCCAATCTGGCAACACTGCGGGTGCTCACAATATATGTAATGGACTGAGCATAAAGATTATACTTGGGGGAGGGGGTGGGGGTGCATTTTCCTTTCTGTCAGCACTTTGCTCCAAATATTGTATTGAACAGTACATCTACAGTTATGAAGGTCTGGATCATGAAACAGAGCAAATTTATTGAAGACAAACCAAGAAACTGTGAGCTGTCAATGTTTATGAACTAATGTTGTGACAAAACGCAGCAAGTGATGGACATAACAGGAAATAAAGACAAGCACTGTATTACAAAGATTGAAGTAGGAGGTGGAACAGGGATAAGGTTCATGTTTTCTTCTTTGCACATTAGTTGTGTGTGCACAGAGAGTATTTTACAATCTGCAAATATTCATCCCCAACCTGAGAACACTCTGGGTGATTTCAACTCGATGTTTGTGATTTAGAGTAAAATATTTTTCAGGTTGAACCAGTGATGCAGGGAGACTTTGTCTTCACAGAACAAGACTCACATGTCCCAGGAATGGATAGACTGAAAAACAATTTATTTATTTATGTGTTTAATGAATTATTTCCCTAATTTTACACTAATCTTAGAGTCTGTTTAAAGGGTCCCACCATGATTCGTTTTTTTCGTTTTATGAGATGTATAACTGGAAATAAAAGAAGAGTACTTTAATTTGCCATGCATTGTTGTACTTTAAAATATTTTGAAGTATATTATATCAGGTATAATATGCCCATTGTTAGTAATGATGTTACAAAAAGGACTGTTAGTGTTTTAGCGTTAACAGCTACTACATCTATAAAGTCAGCTGTGCTAACTTAACCACAAGCAACAGCTGGAATCAGTGATCTATATGTTCAGAACTTTTATGACTTTTAAGTCCTCATCTTCTTTTTTTGTTCTGTCTCTTTAAAGTATAGAAGTTGTATCATACAACTCGAACCCCCAATTTATACCAAATATGGTACACTTGTGTTGCATCTGTGATCCGGCGGCGGATCTGATACATTTCCGTAATAGTCAATAGATGTGTTTCCACCGGCTGATCTCTGATCCGGCCTTTCGGATCTTCTATTTTTACCAAACGCCAGATCACGGTGCAGCAATTCGGCACACAGCACGCCGTGCGGGACAGAATTAAACGTCCATTCAACTTTCAAAATGAAATTAACCGCGTTCACGGCGGATTATATTTACCTGCACTACACCTCGAAAACGTCATAAAAGTTTTCATACATCATTTCACCCTGGTGACGCTACATAGAAACTACACTCTGCTATATCGCACAATCGTGCGTGAAAACACGGACGCCGGATCAGACACAACGCAAATGTTCCGCATTCAGTAGAAATCTGGGATAAGTGACCTATAAAGTTCCTCCACCTTTTCTGATTCTTATAATGGAGTAAAAATTGAGAAACAAATGACCCTGCCAAAAATGAAATCGTTCTGTCGATTTCATTGTCTTTGAAATCTTCCTGCTCTTGAATGTCAACTTTAATCTCATCATATTGACTTTATTCTCACCAGGTAAAGTAAAAAAAAAAAACAAAAGAAATCTTCCTCCTCTTTCTCTTCTTCCTCTCATATTTGGCTCTAATAAGAATTGTAGATTCTTGATGACGTCGGCAGAAGCTCAGTTGTGATCTGCTTTTGCGACACAGCTCATAGACAAAGACATATTTGTGTCACTTGGTTCAAATTTACAGCTTGTTGTTGTTATATTCCTCCCTCATCTCGTAAAAAAGTTGAAGATGAAGATTCCTACATCTTGAGGATTCATTCCACTGTGGTTATATGATCAGGCCAAAAAGTCACAAAATGTTGAAACCGTCCTTTACCAGAAGTCTGTATTTCAGACACTTAAAATGCTTCTGAATATTTATCTACTATTATCTGATATTCCTGTGAATTTACAGTATTACATACACTGTATAAGTTTATTCTTTCTCTTCATATTGTGTCGTGATTGTGTCTGAAGTGAAGCACTTTGCATCCTTGCATTGTTCTAACCCATTACCTGCTTTGCCCTGCTTATATTATTACATCATTAGCAAAAAAAAAAAAACACCACCACTCCCTAAAAGCCCTTAAGTGCCTCATCAGTCCATTCATACTGGCTGCACAAATAAACACGTTGAAACAGGAAGCAGAACAGAGATAGAATCCATCAAGTTTTAACGTCTGTGAAAGTTCAACAGGAATATAAGGATTTTTTTTTTCTTCTCCTCAGAAATGTGATGGAGACAATGTAGAACTGCAGAACTACACTTTATACTTCTGTCTCTCAACATTTATGCCATCAAATGTATCCCAGTTATAGAGTTTTAATGGACAAAGAAATTATGAGTATTGAAGCTGCCAATGAAAATGTTTTGTGCCGCCGGTGTTTAAAGTTTTTCTTCTCCCCAGAATTTTATATCCGAAAGTCGACAGGACATTTTATTTGCTTGGATTAGAAACAGTGCTGTAAAATAGACGTGTATATTTTCTAGCTGCTTTAATAATAATATTTATTAAGAAGAGATTAAATGACTACGTCATGTAAAATTAGTCACCCATAGTTACAAATCCCACAGTAAATTATGAAGAAAAAGTGCAGTTTGCATCAGCTGGACTGAACGTTTTACTGACTTTAAGTTCATTGTTTTGAGTTTTCAGCTGGAAACTGTCTTTTATTGAATCAGGTAGTTAGTGACTGGTGAACGTAGACAAGCATGAAGCTGCTGTAGAGCAGGTGGAACAGGAAGTGGAAATAAACTGAAAAAGTTTGCTTGCTGTTCAACTTCTTTAAGGAGGTTATATGGAAATGTGTTTATTACATTTTCAGACGCTGGCTAATGGCCACAAATTTAGATCCATAGATCGGTTGATGACTGTCGCTCTTGCCGGTCTTTAAAAATGGCATTTGATTAATTTGTTGACGCTCTCTCAACTTGCTTGCACCTGGTCGTGCTTGTGAAGACACTAACTCTGACCAGTCAGTCTGTTCATGTCACGTTTTAGTATCAACTGAGTTCGCTTGGTACCAGAGCAGAGAACCAAAAAGAGCACCAGGTGCCAGGAACAGTCCCTGATGTGGAAAACCAAAGAAAGCGAGTAGAGTCAGGTCGAGTAATATTAAAACAGTATAGTGGAAAAGCCCTTATAGATATAATATAGATAGATAGTTTTACTTGCATGTGAGTAACTTGCAGGAGTCCTAACTACATTGAGTGAGTAAGAGCCAGCACAGGTTAAGGACTGGACTCTTGTGTTATACACTCAAACTGTTCATCCACTGAGGCAGGGAGTTGTTGCTGGTTTTTAAAAATGAGGTGAAAATGTATCAGCTGCACAACCTGAACTAGTCAAAAAGCTAAAATGTTTAGTACTGCTGCATGTACAGCTGTTAGCACAGACTGTACAAACATTTGCTGTGATATTATGCATTCATTTGATTCAGAGTTGATGAAAACATATTGATTAGTGCAGCTTTTAAAGCTGATCCAATCCATCTGTTTAAGAAGTGAAATACATCACTGTCTTTAAGGAGGGATTTACTGAATACTAAATAAAAACAAACTGAAGCAAAACAAATTTTTTTACTGTCGGTTTTACTGACTTCAGTTCAAATACCTTAAGTTCACGTAGAAAAGACCATCCATCATATCAGCAGTGTCCACCACTAATTGGCAGATATTCCTGGACAGTCTTATGTCAGAGTGATAAATCAGCAAATCAGTGTCTCATCACTTGCTGCAGAGACAGCAGCGGCTGCAGTCGGTGCCTGGGTGGTGTTGTACATTCCCAGGAGGCACAGATGTGTGTGACTTGTGTCTCAGTGTGGCGCGAGACAGCTCTGTGTTTGGCCAGACAAAGTAATGATGAGCAAGCAGTGTGAAACAGGCTAATCAGTCCAGACAAACCCAGTGGGAGTTCCTTAACTGGGCGGATGTCTCTTACTTCTGTGTTGAGTCTTTTAACAATAGCTATTGACAAAAGTGTGGTTTCTCAGATATAAATAAATCTGCTCATTTTCATTGTTTTTCAGGTAATGAGTAGACTACCTCTGAATGTTGGTCTGTATCTGCCCCTCCGGTTGGACTTCATGTTTGGCTTTTGGCAAACACTGAGCATAGCTCACATAACAGTGGGAAATTACACTGATTCCAATGTTCTCATTTATTTTCAGTGGGAGAAAGAAAACCTGTTTAGTTGTGACTTCCAAGTAAAGCACCACAGTTTATTTTTCTCTGTATTAAATCAGACAAGGATCAGCAGAGATGCGTGAGCCGTCGTTTCCTCCCCTTGTAGCTATTCATCTGTTGTCAGATAGCTGCTTTAATAACGAAAGGAAACATACCTGAATCTCTCCGTCATTTAGTGTTGGGCTTAAAAACGGATTACACTGAGATTCATCAATTAAACAAGGATACATCATCTTAACCTCAAGTCACCTTAAATGTGATTAAAGCATGTTCTCAGGGAGGAGAAGAATCAGTTACTGAAATATGAGTTTTGGGATAAAATATTCATTGAACCTTTGTCTTTAAAGTTTACACAGTTTTATAAACCTGCAGACTGTTTTCATCCACCATAATTATATCTACATTTTCACATGTAAACTTTGATTCCTGACTTTAATTCATGTCTCATCTGTCTCTCTCTCTTTTTCTTAAGAACATGTCTCAAGACAAAAACAACAAAAAAAGAAACATTGGAAATGAATTGTTTATGTAGACGACCAGGCTGCCTCCTCACATCTTGCCCAGTGATGCGGCCGCTCTGTGGAGTGTTTGGCCCTCACGTTCGGATCCTGTGTCTGGGATGTAGTTTTTAAGCATGTCTCTGTGAACACAAAGATACAGAAAAGATACACAAAGATACCGCAGCATCTGAGTTGTTTTCCACAGGCTGACGTCATCTCGCCGACTGTCCAAACGGAGAACATGGAGTAGGGTTAGCATTTAGTTGACTCTTCCTAACCTTCCCCCTCTTCCTCTTCTTCACTGGTTTAGCAGAGCTCACTCAGCTGGATCAGCTTTCTCAGTCAAAGGTTAAATCAACAGTTTCCAGTGTCTATGAGAAAATGTTGCTGTCAAAGAGCAACTGTCATGAAGTTGACATGTGAACTGTCTGTCCAACAAGCAAAGGTCATAACGCCATTGTTAGGCATGTCATGTTAGCATTGCCATTGTCGGCATGTTAGCATATTGACATGTGCATACAGACTCAGCATGGCTGTGGCATGTTAGCAAATGTTTGGTTCTTCAAAGAACAAGACATTTTCTAAAATAGTTCATATTTTATTGATGGTTTAACCAGACTCTGTGTTCCTGGTGTTGGGGTCGTGACCCAGCACTGACCCCAACTCTAGTGTTTTTAACACTCACACGATAGTGATATGTGTTTAACCGTGTCCAACTCTCTGTATAGAAGCCTTTAGTGATTCAGTGACTAACCATTTGCTAAATTTAATCCAATTTGGTCCTGTTCAGTTGGGCTGGTGAACAGAAATGAGTTCCTACATTAACAGATTGTTTACTCTGGTTTAAAGGAGAAAGAACAGAAACTAAAAAGAAACCAACTGGAATGAAAAGAGTTTCAAAGTAAAACTCAAGGTAGAGCTATTTAAAGCAATCAACCCTGTGAATTACGGGATTAGCATAGTTGAGATGTGCATTAACACTGCGAGGTGAATACAATGGATAATACATTAAGGAAATAAAGCAGGAAACTACTAAATCTGATTTATTTGACACCACATGGAGCAAATGCTCTGATGTAGCTGTTTTTAATTACAAGCAATAAGCTTCAGGCTTCAGCAGGAATTCACTTCACATAGTGGAGTGTAATGAACTGTGCTATGTGACTGTGCGGCGCTAGTGTTCAGTTCAATAGCGGATGCTTTTATGCATCAGAAAGCAGCGACTATTATTGGAATTTTCTGTTTACTGTTTTTTTTTTTGTTGTTGTTGTTGTTGACATGTATTAAGGTTCATGTCTTCAAAGGTGAAAAACAAAGCAGGGTGAATATGAAGAATATGCAAATGTTCTGTACTGTATATGAAGGTTTATTGAGTTGAAAAACAGAAGCTCTTTGTCAGTGGCTTTTCTTCAAAAGGATGCAAGCAATGTTTAGTGTATGTGTGTGTGTGTTTGTTTGAGTGTTTGTGTGCATTCATGTTAATGTGGATAAAAACAGCAGGGTGAGACGTCTGTGGGACTGACGTGGAGGCGACGGGGAAGCAGACGAGTTCTCGGTGCTTTGGATTTTCAAGCAGCAGCCGCCGCAGCAGCAGCAGCTTGCCTCACAGTGTGTTTCAGCCACTGACGAAGCTCCATGCAGCCGACTCGTCGTGGGGGTGGTGGTGGTGATGGGGGCGCTTCAGTCTCTGTGGGACCTGCACAGTAGTAAAGAATGGCAGTGATTGCTGTGACGGCGGCCACATCAGCAGACTCTTAACTTAGGCAAAGGTTTGCTTCAAAGTGCCTAATTGATTGGAAACAAATAAGTATGGGTGTTTTTTGTTTTTTTGTTTTTTTTCAACCGTTGGCAGAAATAAATTCAATCAATTATAGGGATTAAATGTATTCCTAGTTTAACACATGTTTAATGTGCTTTTCTCTCAGTTGATGACATTGTAACGATGCCATTTTTCCTCTGAATGAGTGCAAGGCAGCATGGAGATGGTTTTGAAGAGGAGCCATTACTGGAATTTTAAAGTTTGGCATCCATTCACTGAATGACTGAAACAGCCATGTGATTTAATTCACAGAGTTTTCAGAGATGTCAACTTTAATAACAGTTCGGTATTGCTTTCATGAAGATGCATAATCAACTTTTTGTGAGTGGATAACGTCTCTGCATTATGCAGCATGTTTCCTAAACCAAACAACACAGTAGAATTAAGTTATGGCCTTTAATTTTGGTTTTTCCGCTTAGTTTGTGACCCACAACATCCTCAGCAATAAACATAAAGTAGAAGTGCGGAATCTTTCAGCCAAAGCTGAAAATATATGTGCTTTGTAAAAATAGAGTAAGCGGAGCTGTTTTACTGGATTACATTATATTGCTCAGGCGTACTTAATAAAGGGGCCAGTAAATGCAGGCTGTTGAAGTTTTATGAGGTTCCACTTGCTGTTAGCAGCGTACACAACACAGTTTTTAAGCCTGTTGAGTGGATGTGTTGTACTAAAATACTCCTTAGAAGTTTGAAGTGGAAATGGATGAACTTTTCAACACACTATTTAGAATACACAGGTTTTTACCATTGACTGTTCAGCTATGACAGTAGTGTTACCAATGGTCAGTCTACCAGTTAAGTCCTGATTGGCAAACTTCAACAATTGGGAAGTCGGGATTCCTCCTAACTTGATTGATCATCACCTCTACCACCCAACCTTTTTTTTTTAAAGGGACGAGTGGACGAGGTAAGCGAAGGGGAAGGGGTAAAAAATGAGAAATGAGATTGGTCCTTAATCTGTCTATCCATTTTGTCTCATTTTCTGCCACTTACTGTTGGCTGTGGTAGACAGTCCAGGTGTTTCTCAGCCCAGTGGTTCCAGCTGTTCCTGAAGGCCCAAGGCTTTCCCCAACTGGGACACACTATGTTTCCCAGGTTCCTGCCCTAACCTCTGACCCTAACACTAAATCTATGTCAGGAAGCGTGTCAGGAAGTTATGACCTTAGTTAATTCAGCAGCTCTAACCATTTCGATCAGTTTTATGCCTATTTTGAGTTGTGTGGCAGTGGTGGGGAACAACGCCTGTTGGATGAGTTTGAACAATAGTCCATGTTGCTTTAAGCAAATACAGAGGGGTTAACTTCTTCAGGTTCCACTTATGTGCAATGTAGAGCTGGGAAGCATAGGCAACATGGGATTGATCATGGGACCCTAAAGTGCTCTTAGTCAGCTCATATTGTACTTAAATGTTGACTCTTTATCAATCTGTCACCTTTCTTGCTCACAACCCACCAAGAAAGTTGCCATTCTACTCGTGAAAACTATTTATATAATAAACTGAAGGTTCCTGTAGACCTCACTAAAAAGTTTCCAATCATAAAATGGGCTACTGTACGCTAGTAACACGGCTGCACCTCTTTAGTGAGCTGCAGAAATCTTAAAGGCGCCTCTGAGGCCTGGTGCAGTCTACCATATGTTTTTGTCTGACTGCTAACTGCAGTCACTGCACTGCACAGGCCCGTGCAGACATGGAGGATTTACTGCAGAATTGTTTTTTATTCCATCAGTCTTGTATGTGCTGATGTGTGCATATCTGCATGTGTATGTGCTGCAGGTCCAGGTGTCTCTGCTGAAGACTTGCTGCAGAGCTGCTGCACCACTGGCCAGATGTGGGCCAATGAAAACCTCCATTGCAACCACATGCCCCTGCTGAACAATGACAAGAGCTCCATGTGCAGGTGAGTTATAGATATACAAACGTTTTTGGAAGGTGAAGAAGAAATATTTATAATTTCAGTGAAGCAAAACAGCTCCACATCCAGTTGTTGGCACAATCAAAAGTGGTATCCTACCAGTTTCACACATGAAGATTAAACTCCTTATGGAAAAAAAAATACTCAGCACATGAGAAAGTTTGAGGTGTAGAAACAGGCAAAATCTAAAGAAAATGTTCAGTTTGTTGTAGTGTAGGACTGAGAATCCAGTGGTAATGGCCCTATAGGGTCAAGTCAGGATCCTGACAAGCACTTAAATTTTGATCATTCTTAGATGTTCTGGATTAATGAATTTGTGATCCTTAAATTTGTGCCAGCTTTAGCTATAAAGCTGATACAAAGCTAGTTATAGTCAGATATTAAAATGGATAATTAATCTTCTGGACCAGCAGCTTGACTGCATACAAAGTCAAGACAAAGAAGCCAGACGCACAACCAGATGCAAAGTTGAAAATATTTGTCATCATCAATCAGATGTAGAAGAAGCTTATTGTTACTGTCTGTAGACACTTGGTTTAGGACGATACAACTTCTGTACTTTATAGAGACAGAACAGAAAAGAAGAGGTCATGAAGGAAAGTCAAAAAAGCAGTAGGACTACCAGGTAATTTCTCAACATATGACTTATTTCCAGCTCGTGTGTATTTGTTGTAGCACAACTGGCTTTTGTGGAAACAGTTCTTCCTTTGACTGTTGAGGGCAAATCTATGCTCACTGCAAAATGTTCCAAAAACAACCGGTTGACTGGTCGTACTCGAACGGTTTAGTGCTCAGTCTGAACACACTTAACACAGACAAACATGTTCTGGAACAAGGGCCACAGGCACTGGTAACAAAAGGTGTCTGAAATCTACATGACACTAAAACACTTTTCTGTGGATGTCATCAGAGTTGAATGATTCTAGGTAATATTCCACACACCATATTGTTGAATTAAAGGCATAAAGGCACAAAATGCATCATGGTCTTCTTTCGAATTAGTTATCGTTCATCAGTTTAGATGCTCACAATGTTGTCAACCATTGAAAACGCCTCAACTGTTCTGCCATTTTGTCCCACATGATCTTCAATCATTGTATATGTTTGTATGTAAATGTGTGTGTGTGTGTGTGTCAGTGCTGTACAGGAGCAATGCTGCCTGGGCTCAGTGAAGGAGAGCCAGTGTGAATCAGGTATAACAGCAGCCAGGAGAGGAGACGCCTGTGACATGGAGAAGAATCAGTGCACAGATCATTTCCAACAGGTACGTTACTGCCTCAGCACCAGGTCGACTTTTTCATTTGATGCGATTACATACAAAGTAAAGCCAAAGATAGATGCTCATAGAAAAGTAGTAAGACTCCTGGGACACTTCTGAACATATGGATCTATTTCTTGAATCCAGCTGTTGGTGGTGGTTATGGTAACACAGCTGGGACTTCAGGACTCCCATTGGCTCTTAAGAATGAATATTTTTGGATTAGTCCAAGAAGCGGTCCAGTGGTCTTGGTTTTGGTCTGAACACCTCTTTACAGGAATGTTGGTTTACAAATAATAAGCTATCTGCCATAGATCAGCTGCATTACATAGTGCAGTGAAAAAGTGAAAGGAAGAGGGTTTAGTCGTAGCTGAAACTCGTCACATCTTGGACTGGTGATGCCCACACTTTCTACCCACCAGGATCTTTATGAAACAAACATTGAACTGATTAAAGGTTGTTTGATTTACCGCAAGAGTAGAAAATGAACTGTTTTTGTGAGTCAGCTCGAGGATGACTCACTGTTTCAAAAAGATTCAGGATGACAGAAATGGACATTTTAAGCAGATCCACCCATCAACAGTGGTTGAGAACTGTGATCTTTCCAATCTGTCACAATAACATGGTGAACACTGTGTGTTTTAGACAGTTTAAATATTTTTGGGAGCACACCATTGTTGATGGTACGGGTGAGATTTAAATTTCAGGTACTTGTGCCAGAGGAGAGGCTTTTCATAAAGGTCAGACAGTTTATGTGTGTTTATTGGCAAAGAGGTCGAAATGTATGAGTAAAGAACTGCCAAAATCTCCTATTTCAGCTTCAGTATCCGTCTGACTTGTGAATACTTCCATATGGAAATCATACCTTTTGCTCAAAATCAGCTTTAATAGCGTTCCCTGTTTCTCTGAGCTTCATCCACGTGTGAAGGTGGCGGAGCCGAACAGTTGTCCAAATCACTATTTTAGAGGAACGTTTTGTTATTTAGTTTTTTTGCTTTTTTTTTTTGTGGTTCAGCTTGAGGCTGCGGTTGAAATCCTTTGTGGGATTTGCGGCTCTGACTTTCTCCCGACCCACCGCTGTTTTCTAAACAAGGCTAAAAGTGGAAGTGTCCATAAAGAGAAGTGGGTGATCAGTGACGTGAAGGGCACGTCGGTGACACAGTCATAATAAACTCTGTTGTTGTGTCTGGATGACCAGGTGTGCTGCAGCTGCTGTGCTCTTGGCTTACGGGCGCGTAGTGAAGGATGGGGCTGCGATGCCCACCAGTACCTGAGCTACCCCTGCGGTCACGTCTTCCTCACCTGCTGCGAGGAAGAAGAAAGTCCGAGCCAGATCCCGCTGAAGAGAAAACAGAAACCCAGACCGACGGCGATGCCAAGTAAAGGTATCTGTTATCCACCGCACAGCAATTTTTCACTCACATGGAGCTTTCATCATGGAAAAAACATATTCATCATGTGCTGCTGTAGTTTTCAGATTCACAATTAGTTTAACTTTCTTAGATGCAAAACAAAACAACACAGATATAATTTACAAAACTACAAAACAAACATATGGATGATGAATATTGTGAAATAATCCACAACAGATATTAAATGGATCTCCAGGTGAGACAGTCTAGACTGTCACCCTCATACCAGATACTAATTCATACACTACTGTGATATGCAAATTATTGTAATATATTGTTTTGTAGTCAATATCAAGAAGAAGAAAACTGAAAAAAACTGTCATTACTAATCACTTAATTATGATTTATCCTTCAATTTGTTGCTAACAAGATGTTCCAGATAATAAGATATTAAATTTCTCCATCAGTGATGATGAAAACCTTCATATTTCTTCATATTTCAGTCATAGTCAGACAGCCAGGTGCTCAACGTCCCTTTGTACATGTTAATAATCCTGATTTCAAACTCATTTTGTTGTAGTAATTCAAACTGCTCATTAACCAAACAGTATTTGTCCATATTGATTAATACAACAACAACAACAACAGACACATCTGAGTCGATGAGCTCTTATTTCAGGGAAACCCAGGTATTTCCCATCATTCCTTGCTCCTTATCTTGATGAATGATTTGAAACTTTAGATCAAATGTTACAAACAGGAAACTAGAAATTGGAATTAAATCAGGAAAAATCTGAAAGAGGAAAAAAATAACTTTGTTTCCCAAGATCTGTCTCAAGCTGCTTTACCACAACTGGCAATTTACGTAACACTTTGCAGCTGTGAATATCAGATGTTTAACATGTGAAATTCAAGTTTTTCAGTGTGTATGCAAAACAGACTTAAATCCTGCTGAGAAAGAGTGTTTTGTCCCAGCGTAGTTTGGATCTGGTGATTCTGTTGTACCGTCGTTGACCTGAACTGCACTGCAAAGATGTCAGATTTCATAATGGACAATTGAAAAGTCAGAGACATCGTGTCTTTTATTTCTTTCATTTTTTTGTCAAAAACCCACAATGCAACTCAGCCTCCAGCTGTTCTGTGGCAGATTTTGTGTGTGTTATTTCACACACACACACTTCTCAGACCTTTTCAAGTAGATTTTGTCCATTTTTCACATTTAGTCGTCGGTTAACGTGAACCCAAAACTTAGATAAAGCTCCAAAGATTTCATGGAAAACCTCCTTTTTATGAACTGCTTGTCTCAGTTCTGTTAAAATGTTTTTGTGAACAGTGAATCATAGTTGTTGGTGTCCAGAACTTTGTGCTAGCTAGACTGGAAGAGTAATTGTGTGAACTACAGTTGGACCTAGAAAGTCTGATGAGCCTGAGTAAAACACCCAGTTGTATCAATGAGTCAACAGATCAATAGTAAAAAATGTTGGCAGCTTGAATCACACAGTGAGAGTCAGGTTTATAGAGAAACAGTCTAAATGCTGATGTTGGCATTATTCTATAATCATTACAATGTTCTCTCAACATTAACTTTGTAACGATAAGTACCAGAGAAGAAATAAAAGTTTCCTCTTCCCAGTTTGATTCTGCGTTCTCAGCTCCTCTGACTTGTGGCTACTGTTGCTGGTCTCAACAAACTTGGCAGAGCACTGATGTGTGGAAAAGTCCTGGGATGAGCCGTCGCTATTTTGTCCTCGTTGAAGTTTATGTCAGAGGTGGAGTATGAGCCGAGTTTGATCTTCCAAAAGACAGATGCTCTCGCTTGACTGGTCAGGAGTCACGTTACCATTCAGAGTAATGGGGAAAGATGTAGGCAAGCTGTGATGAATCAGGAACAGATGGCAGCTCGGGCTGTTGTCTCTATACTCGTGCCAACAAAGTTTTCCTCCATCTCTGATCCATCAGGTACATAATACCAGTGACATCTGCATGTCTGGATTTTCAAGATTTTAACCGAGGATGAAGATGCCTTGCCCATGTGAATCATCCAACTAGCTCCATGTAACAGAAATAATGAGCGTACATCGGTTTCTGAATATGACCTATATATCTTGTTTGCAGCTGTAATCTCCATGAGAAGGGATTTGCATGTTTTTCATCAATGACATCAGATGTGCGATGAGTGAAATAAGATTATGACACAACATCCGTTAGTATGTTCATCTGTTTGTGCTCTTCTGTGAAATTAGAACATTAAATCCTCCTTAGAAAAGCGCTCGAATCCTCCTTAAATCAGTGATTTGGGATTTGGCTTGGTTTGGGAGTTTTGCTCATCCTTTTTTTTCTCCTCCTTTTTTTAGTTTTTATGTTTGGCCTGAAGGTGCACCATAGAATGGCAGTTCTTCATTAGTCAGCCTTTGTGGTCTCGCTTTAATGGGCATAGTTGTATCCAAGTATGATGGTGAGGTGAGGTCAGTCTTCCTCACTGCCTCAGTCTGTTGTTTCATTCACAACATCAGAGGAATTCCTGCTGATTCTGCCCTGTAATAGACTCTGCTGTAACCATCGACTGCAGCTCATTTCCTTCAGCTTTAAGAGGAAAATGTGAATGATGTCATCGTGAAGTGGGAATCAATTAACCTGCTGAAAGCTGTGAAAGGAGCTGCAAAAACTGTTCAAGCTGTCAGTCAGTGTGTGGATTACACACACACACACACACACACACACACACACACATGATGCATGAAGGATTGAGTGTTTTTTATGGATGAAAAAATGGATGAGATGCACTGTAATTATTTCCATGGGGATATGTTTTCAGTCTTATGACTCACTGCTTTTTAATTAAAACAGGAAACATTTAATTGCCTTGCTCCTCTGAATTTAAACCCCAGGTAATAACTGTGAGAGATATTTACCTAAAACCCACAATTGTCTTCGGTATTGATATAATAGATGTTGGCCTTCATGCCTCAATGTATAATGATGCATCGTGTAGACAGGTGTGGGCTCACTACAGGAAGAAGTCAAACTAGTTCTCACTACTTCTTGACTTTGAAGATAAGGTGACTTTAGGTCACTAGTGTAGGTATCAAGCTAGTTAACCAGGTCAGTTAAATGTATTTCTAACAGTTATTCTCTTTGATATTTGATATTTTGTTTGAATGAAAACTTGTGTCAACATTCAGTGTCTGAACGCCATCACGTCACGACCATTTGACAAACTGTATGTATGTATGTTTTGGCCGCATAGAAAGTGTGTGAGGTAATGCAACATTTAATTAATTAATAAAATTCTCAGTTGTGATCAAGACAGTGTGATATGTGCAGGAACAAGAAGCTGGAAGCTGAAAATCGTTTTTCGTACCTGATGTCATCTCCTCTCTGCTCAGTACACAATCCAATAGCTCTCTAGAAACACTTGAAAAATATTGCTTTTCCCAGCAGCACTTCCCTCTCACATTAGTATCCTGCGGTCACAAGAGTTCAGTAAATGCACGAGACTCTGACCTTTGCACTTGTAACTGATGATTTCTTGTAATGATGTTAATTTGGTTATTGAAGCTCTGGATAAAAACATCACTTAAAATATTCTGAATGAAAAAAGGAGGAGCAGATGTTGTTTTGTGTCTTGCAGTCAGTTTCACGAGGCAAAATGTGCAGTATACATTATATAGGCAATCTGGTGCTGTCTCTAATTTGAGACATGCTTCCTTCCTCCCCTCCCTCCTCCTCTCACTCTCTTCCAGTCTCAGACACCAAATACCCAAAGGAGGCTTTCTCCATCGGTGCCACAGATGAAGCTGCCAACGTGGTGGAGGAGCAGGAGGATGTGGATGAGTGTCAGCTGTATGCAGGCCAGCTGTGCCAGCACAAATGCACCAACATCTGGGGCTCCTACCGCTGTGAATGCCATCAGGGATACATCCTGCAGCAAGACAGACACTCCTGTGCACCAGGTACTGAAACACCTTCACTGTAACTTGTGAATCACTTGGTTTTTTTTTTTTAGGTAAATAACAGAATTTGGTATGAAAATATGAGGTAAGTTGATAATCTAAAGCATGAGATGTAGTCTCTGATATTACACAGCTTTCTGAGATGTGAACACATTGGCTAAACAAACTTTGATGATTTAAATAAGCTGAGCAAACTCTCAGTGAGCAGTGCTCATCTTTTTATTTGAATGTTATTGTGTATTATCATAAACCAGAGTCATTAACCATGCGTTGGCTGCACATTTTAAGGATTACATGTCAAGAGTTTTCCAACTATAATGCTGAAATTATGAATATTTGTCTTTAAAACCTGCAAATACCAGAAAAGAGTAGATAAAAGCTGAAAAGCAAACTTATAAATATGAAAAAGTAATAATTCTTTGACAAAGATAAGTTTGAATAGGTATGAACAGAAATGGTAGAGATTAAGAAGCTAAAGGAATTACCAGAAAAAAGTTTCTGAAGTGTTTTGTTGAGAGTTCAAAGTGCAATACAACAATGCAAAGAGCCAAATTTAGGTCCAAGATCCAAGATCCATGTGGAGTCAGGGTATGTCATGAGGAGCACTACCTGAACTTTTCATACAGGATGTAATGATGAGTGCATCATGTGGTCGACTGGGTCAAGGGGCTCATGTCACCATGAGCTAAAAGTCTGTAATAAAACAGGGTTTATTTCTGAAGAGCAAGTCAAAAAGTTAACTGGTTAATTGGTTAAATGGTTCCACTCTTAGTGGTGGTGATGACATTATTTAAACGTTTCTTGGTAATTTCTTTAAAAATGTATGATTATTTAGAGCAATTAAGTCTGTGAAACAGAGCTGGAGCTGCAACACACAAAAGTATCATCATCAGCATAAAGATGGATATTAGATCATTTAAACGACCTCATTTTTGTGAGTTTATCACAGATCGTCAACCCACAGTGGTCACAGTGTTAAAGTTGTGTTTGTATGGGTGGTCTTCTTCACAGTTTTTTTAAACTCTGATCATATCGTTTCTTGTTTGACCTCACATTACCTCAGTTATACCAAGATACAGATGTGAGATTGGAATTCACCAACAGGAGATGAAGAAAGGGCAAACAATAAAACTGAAGCATTTACTTCCAATAAAAGCTTAAACACAAGAATCTCAATTTTATCGTGTAGACATTTATGGTCATTTCGTTATGATCACTCTGTGGTTAAACCAATAACAGATTTCATCATCATACTTGTGGCACTTGAACAAGAATCATTTAAACAGGCTTGTGAAAATTCCTCTGTAACCTCAAATGAAAGATCATTTATCCACAGACCTCTCTCTGCTCTATAAAAGAATATAATGATAAAAGCACCAGGCATGGGTCAAATTATATCTTACTGTTGGGGAAGTAGATATAATTTGAAGTATTTGAATTTCAAAAATGTGTTTTCATATATGAGTAATATTAAATAAAATGAAGTCATTTTTTATTTGAAGTTTAACCCCTCAGCCAGCTGTTAGTACCTCATATACACACATGTTGTGTTTCCTTCTGTTTGCAGTGAGTCCTGATGAAGACAACAGACTCAAAGAGGACGGTCCTGCTGTGGTCCCAACACAGACCACTACCACCACCACAACCACTACAGCCAGTACAACCAGTACAACCACCAGCAGCCCTGTCCGCCGCAATCCATGTGCAGGTAATGACAATTTCATACTGATACACACTGACATTGTGCTGAGTTGTGCCTCCTTTTTGTGTGAAAAACACAAAAAAATGGAAGAAAATGAATCATACATCAGTGCAGGAAGATGATGGCATCTTGGGTATGTAATTTCCATTTCCCAGTCTATCACCGGGCCAACATGTATAGACAAATAAACATTCATGCTCACATTTACACCTACGGGCAGTTTCGAGGCACCAATTAATCTGCATGTGTTTGACTGACTGGTCCCGACACAAGGAGCTTATTGTTAAAAATTATGTGGAAATTATGTTCCTTGTCTGGGTGGATGATCTCAGCTGGTATCTATGATGTTATATATTTAGGGTTTTTTAGGTGAGATGATTCAGGTACAGTAACATCATATAATGCCAAGTCCCCAAAGATGTTTGAAACAACCAGTTCATCCTGCAGGGTATACATCTACACCTTTTAACTCTTATTGAAGGTTTCTGCAGATTTATCAGAAATGAAACATTGAAATCTCCCGTTTACCAAAAGCATTCAGTTCTTTGATTGAGCTCCTTGGCAGCAGGACACAATTTGCAGCCCTTGTTCTTCATGGCAGATCCTCTGAAATACTGTCAGTTTGGATGGGAAGCACATGTAAACCGTCATCTTCAGGTTTCTCCATCAACGCTCTGTGGGGTTTTAGTCTGATGTTTGTCTTGGCCACTCAGGGACAGTTTGAGACTTGTCCAGTCGCCCTTGTGTCACGTTGCATGCGATCTGGAGCAAAGAACCTCTCTGTATTAATCTGCATTGATCTTTCCCTCAGTTCTGGTTAATGTCCTTGTCCCTGCCACAGAGATACAACCATCATGGTAACAAACAGTGGTTGGTCTTCACTGCATTTATATCTCACTGCGTTGGTTCTGTTTTAGTTAGATCGGACCAGAGAATCTGGTTCATCTCCTTAGACTTCTGAACCTCTATTACATTGACTGTTGCGTTCTTGGTCACCTCCCCAACCAAGACCCTTCACACTTGGATACTCGGTTTGGCCTGATGGCCAACTCTAAACACCTGGTGTTTCCAAATTTTTTCCATTTCACAATTAATAAGACCACTGTGCTGCTGGGAACACTCAACTCTTTAGAAATGTTTTTACAGCTTTACTTCAACCTTTACCTTGTCATGATTTTATCACAGAGGTCTACACAGAATTCTATCCTGACATGCAATGTGAAATGTTGGACCTCACTCACACAGATGTGTGTCCAATCAATTCAGTTTGATACAGGCTGCCCCCAAACAAGTTCTGTAACATTTAAAAGATAATTGAAGAGAACAGGATGAACCTGAACACAATAAAAGGGTCTGAATACTGTTCTTCTGTACAACTGTACAAATACAACTTGCAATTTGGTATTAAATCTAAATTAAAAATCTTTGTAAAATTAAAGGTGACTTGTTTTAAGACATAACGTCACAGGGA
Source organism: Polydactylus sextarius (assembly GCA_016801845.1). Classification (NCBI taxonomy): domain Eukaryota; kingdom Metazoa; phylum Chordata; class Actinopteri; family Polynemidae; genus Polydactylus; species Polydactylus sextarius. The sequence continues at coordinate 24,199,831 of CM028908.1, forward strand.
TATTATCTTCAGGCTTTGAAACGATCCACCAAAACTGTTTTACTGAAAATGTATCTACTGATTACTCCCTTGCCTAAGGTTGTATGTTCCAACTGTATGTGTGAAGGCTTATGTTGAACTTCCAACAGTGCTTCATACGAGGCAGTGAGGTGTACAACCATTCGCTGGCGTCTCCATGTTCTAGCTCCAGCCGGATACATCTGCTCAACACATCAGCTGCTTTTATTGAAACAAAGCAAGCAGTCTGTGCTGTCATGACACGTCCGAGTGCTGCCTCACTGTGCTGAGGCAAAGTTCACTGCATGAGCAGAAATAAAATCAGGGACAGTTGCCTCTCTGTATGCACTTTAGCTGATAAACTGTTAAGCCATAGTCGATCTGCTGTGTTTACACCGCAGTCAGCTCCAGTCGGGAGGAGATCAGGAGGCTGCTGTAGTCTTTCTACTCAGCAGTTCACACAAAAGCCCAGCTCCTTCAAAATGTCTCTGATTGTTGTTTATAAGAATATCTTAATCAATGTCTGTAGGGGTCCTCAGACGCTTCTGCACTGCAGAGCTTTTGTGAGCGATGTTTGTAAAATTGTGGGGAAACAATTCCTGGTCCATGCTTCTTTGTGGCAGGATCGTGGAGCTGTTAAATAGGGAGAATTGATTCAGTTGTGTTGAACACTATAGCTCATGAAATGCTCTTTCCTACAGGGAGTGATCAGTATGAGGGAGTTAAAGCAGCGTCCATAGGGAGCAAAACAAGAGGATGACGAATTTAAGGCATTATGAGTGAATGAGTGTCCCAGAGGAGTAGCTGTGTGCGATCTGGAGGCGACTGTGATCACACTGCTTGTGTTTTTTCTGTCTCCTGCAGAAAACGGTCCTTGCAGTCAGCAGTGTTTGGTGGTGGCAGGCCAGGCTCACTGCTCCTGCTTCCCGGGCTTCTTACTGAAGACAGATGGACGCACATGTGAAGGTAAGGGCTGCTGCTCCTCCTCGTCATGTTACCGTAGGTAGTAATTGGAGCAATTCATAAAGCTTGTGTGTGTGTGTGTCCCTCAAGCTGGATTTGCACAAGCTGACAACCTAACACCATCAACATTGCTGCACAAATGAACAACAACAAACACATACGATCAGATGAACAGAACAAAACTACAATGGAGCAGTTTGTCCAGAAATTGGGGCACTTTTTAATTGGATGCAGTCACTCATGAAGAAGGAGGAAAATGCAGGTCTTGTGATACTAAACAATGCATCGACTGAGTGACACTTCCTTGTGCTGGAGACTGTGTCGCCAGGAGCATGACTCAACCATAGCCAATTACTCCGTTGCAGGATAAGCTTCAAAACAACTACACATGGCATCTGTGTACTTGGATACCTGCCTTCGAGACTTGGCACAACAGTGGCACCTCTGACAGAAGGTCAGCATTCACAACTGCGCTCTGTCACACCATTAATAACTGCAATTCCATATAAGCGTGTGCTGCCAGGTGGCTCCGAATGACAGTGTGTCGAGAAACACATTGTGACAATGTGTTCGTGATTTCTGCTCATTATGAAACAAAAATACATCATTTCCTGTCAAATAGTGTCAGTGTACTATGCAGCAGTGGTGGAAAGTACTGAATAGTTTCAAGGCTCTTGAACTCCACTCAGGTATTTCCATATTCAGCTCTTCACTACCTGTGCAACTACATTTCTAAGTAAAATATTGTACTTCAGGTTTCCTCAAGAAACTGATTCACAGAGTTGGTTACAGCACTTTTAACCTTCCAGGTAGTCCCAGAGTAAAAATGTGTTATTGGACACATCCATGTATTAGGAGGCCTCAGAACATGCTGGACGCAGGCAATTAAATGAGAGTTTACACTCCAGGTTATATCTAGTTTAGATATAATCTGGAGAGATTATATCAGATCTAGACTGGCAACAGGGAGGGAGGGAGCAGAGAACGAATGTAACGTGACAATAAATAATAACGTGTAATAAATGTTGCTCTCGTCTTCTGGGTGTGTAAATTGCAAACAATTGTTTGCTAACATCTTAATAATTCACTCAATTGGTGGGTTGTAGATAAACCAAGATGAAATCATCCATCCATACATTTTCACAAGCAAGTCCATGTTTCTCTCTCCACAGTGACATTTCCTATAAATCCTGACGTATTCCCAGGATAGTTGAGATATAGAATCTCTCCATCTTGTCCTCAGTCTACCCTGAAATCTCCCAACTGTTGCACATGCCTGGAAAACCTCCAACAGGAGGCTCAACAGAGGGAGGCCTCCTGATCAGTGGCTCCACTCACCATGTCTCTTGAGGCTGAGCTAAAAGTAATGTAATAGTCCTGCAATAAAGCCTGCCTCCATTAAGTCAAGTGTAATGGTTAATTGCTGCATTAGAGAGGTGTTAATTAAATTTTATGGTCATTTCAGAAGCAGTAGTTTGTGCTGCAGTTGAGTTTAAATTGTTTCTTGAATTTATTCTGCTCTTATTGATATAAATGGGTACAAAATGTCTACAATCTAAAAGAGTAGAAATGAAAAATCTCATAATTAACTTAAGGCGTTGTTGGAGGTGCTGTTTGACTCCAACTCGACATTTTAGTGTGGTGCAAAAGTAATCACATAGATAGACCATGGACATTAAACCTCTCCCTAGAAGGGAATGTAATTGTTACCGTGCCAGACACCATTTTCCATGAATGGACTCACAGTAATAAATTTGCTGTAGTAGTTAGTAAATTGATCCATGGATTTGCAACAGTGGTGAAAACTTGGAAGCAATTTTGCTTTGTGAAAAAAAAAGTGATATATGGTCCAACCCTGGAATTCAATACATACCAGCTCAATAGTTGTTGCCTGAACAAATCACTGTGTACGCTGCTCGTACTCTAAGTTGTATGAGATGGTACCACAAGTAGAAAGAGAGTGACTATGTGAATACATGCAGAGGGAGAGAGCCTGAGTTTATTTAATCTGTTCATCGCAAGACAGGGATAATACCTTTACCTCAAAAGTATTACATAAGAGTCAGGGTTTCCCCATCACGCCGTTCAGTGAACAGAAACAGAGTGAGCACTTTCTCCCCCTAAAGTGTTCCCACATGTGAACACGTGGGTGGGCAACATTTGATTTAGGCTGGAACGAAACAAGACAAATAACACTGCAAGATGTGTGTAAGGGGGGTATTTGAGGATTTGACAGAGTTGTAAGTCGACTGTGAAGTAAACAATGGAGGACTTGATGTAGAGACTGTGGCTACATCTAAATTGAAGTGCTGAATCCTCATGGACTTAATGCTCATCAACTGATCAGTGTCCAAGTGTAACAGGCTTTAGACCCACTTTTTTTTTTAGTTTTCTGCATCAGCAAACATTCATGTTGGTTTGAGGATGAGCAGATTAGGTTTTGGGTCAAAGATCAAGGTCACTGTTCTTGCAGAAATTAATTTTGGTCCTGCAAACATAATATCTGTGGAAAAACCATCCATCCATCTTCTACCCCTTTATCCCATACTCAGGGCCTGGGCTGGTGGGGGTGGGACTGGAGCCTATCCCAGCTGCTTACGGGTGAAGGCTGGACGGTCGCCAGCTCGTCGCAGGGCCACATATAGACAAACAACACATATAGACAAACGACCATTTGCACTCACATCCACACTAAGGGGCAATTTAGCATGCTAATGTTCCCAATGTTGCATGGTGGTGGGAGGAAACTGGAGTAAACCCACACAGTCACAGGGAGAACATGCAAACTCCACACAGAAAGACCTTGCGCCCGACCCGGGAGTCGAACCCTGTGCCGCTGTGCTGCCCTCTGAGGAAAAACCTTGAGGCAAAACCTTTAAATTTGTCACAAATGTTCACTTTGACTTTTTTTTCACAGCTGAGGAGGTGAAGGGAACAACTGCCTGATTAGGTCAGGTTCCCATCTTTTTTTTTCCTATCTCATCGTTTAATGATGGTTGCCATCGTTCTCTAGAAATCACACAATCACAACTTTGTGATCTGTTGATGATTCTGCAGAGACACCAACATTGTCAAGGTGGTGAAGACATAGTAACAACTGTTCTCTGAGATATATATATATATATATATATATATATATATATATATATATTCACCAGTGCTTTGACGTCCTCTTTCAGCAGTGAAAGGATGTTCTCTACAGAAACACCAGTAATTCAGACACAACACTGGTTTCCAGCTTTATTTCATGTGGTCGCCACCTTCGCCCATTCATAATATCCACTCCGAGGAATAAATAAACCATCGCAGGCAAGAGCTGGATTTGTTTTAACATTCCTCAAAATGGTGCGTCGAGATCAGTTTTCAGTTATTACATCGATGAGACTCTCGCACTAAAGAGCAACCAGGGCTGACTGCATTATCCTCTCTGTGGTCACATTGCTAACATAATCTTTAGATTTACATGGCTGGGATTGTTGGAGAGGGATATTATTCCTCTCCACCAAACCTCTGGGAAGATATTAACGCTGCTCGACCACATCGTTCTCAATGACGTGGATCCGCCCAGTTTAACAGAGAGAAGCCTTGTGGTCTTCTCCCTGGATAAAGGTCATTTCTTCAGCTGTTGCAGACAAAATGAAACCTTCATAGACGTGTTTCACTTGTGTATTGTCCTCAAAAAGGTGACAGCATTAGTGTATTTGTGGTGTATTTAGTGTGACAGGTTTTTGATATGAATACAGATTAGTTCTATTTTCATTAAATTCAGTCATTAGAGTGTTAAGATACTTATTTTTTTAATCTCACCTCAAAACAGTTTAGAAGATGATGGTTTAACACTCCTGAAAATGTGGTTGCAGATGAAAGATTCATGACTGAATACATAAGTGTCATTTATTTTGTTATTTAACAAACTTAAACCGCTCTGTGAGGACCGTGTTCGTGTGGTTGAAGCTGCTCTGATTAACGGTGACCAAACAAACCATCAACTGTGATCAAATTCGGTTTCATATCCAGTTAAACCCCAACGTGTGGTTTGCATGATCACCTTCTGATGAACCACACGCGCTTCGCAACATTAACGAATAATGGAATAATATGAATCTGAAAATAGTTTGTTCATGTGAGATGCAATTACTCATAATAGAAATAAGAAAACTTCATCTCACTCAATAAAACTGTGGCCTTTGCTGCGAGATGAAGCACCACTGCTTATTTTCCCTGAATCCTCAAGAATTTGATATTTTATCAGCGGCGTCGGAAGCAAAACAAATGTGAAGGGGGGCTTTTTTTTTCCGGTGGGGTCTGGTGAGGTCCTCCCCCTGAAAATGTTTAATTTATTAGATGTCATTTCCTGAATTCTGGTGTATTTTAACAGGTTGTTAAACATCTGTTTTTTATTGTATTTATGCAGATATGTAGGTCACCACAGAATCAACACTGGCTGCTACAAATCAATTAATTTATTGTTTCCAACACTAAACACAACGTAAAACAAACGGAGCTCTGTTCTCTAGTTCTCTCTCTCTCTCACACACACACACACACACACACACACACACACACACACGATGAAGCGATCAAAGAGAAGACGATCAGTAAAGTCGGTAAAGTTTTGCTGGTTTTATTTACCAACAGGTTGACACGGGCAGAAACAGCCACTCTCTATTAGAAAATAACTGAAAAGTTATTTTTAGGAATGTAATATTTCCTACTCAGTAAATGTGGGAGGTGTCCAATCGAGTAATTTTGAAATGTGGGGAGGACACGTCCCGCTCTGATATGATGGTAGCGACGCCTATTTATTCTGTTGAAGAAAAATGTTGAAATTTCTTCAAACAAAATACACTGAAGTATATTTTAGACTCATGATAATACTTTGTCAAAGATGGTGGAACATCACAACCTCTGTCTTTTTTCAAACATCATGGTTTCTATGTTCATAAAGGTGTTTTCAGTCGTGACAGCTTGAGAACGATCAGGTCAGAAAAGTCCATCAGTGGACAGTTGTTGTTGGTCCATGCTGCTGTGCTTGTGTCTTAATATTTCAAGTTTTCAAGTTTGAGTGGTTCTCCACACCCTGAGTCATCCGTGTATCTGTCAGTTGTGTTTTAGTTCACACTTGACAAGAACCAACTCACTTCACTCAAGTTCATGAAATGAACCAGTGCTTCACGTTCACGTTGGATTTGCATTAACATCTTAAATCTTCCGATTCATCTTGCCGATTTTTTTTTTTTAATTTCTGCGTTTCGTTCCCTCAGTCTTCTCCCCACCTTCCTGTCTATCTTCACTAAGCAATCAAAAAAAGCAAAATGGCCAAAAAAATATATCTAAAAAAAAAAAAAACATCTGAAATCTGTTTTATACTGAACTGTCTAAATCCAGCCTCCAGTCATCGCCACTTTCTGAACTACATTAATAACCACATTGTGAACTTACTACACAACCAGACAGAGATTCTAGTACAAGTCTGTCTCCTTGTTTTTGTTGTTAGTCTGACTTGGGTGGAGGACCTTTGTGGCTCTTGGCTCAGTGTCTGACTCTTTGTCACATTCACTCAGATATTTTCCAATTGTTTGATCAAATGTTTTATCTTCATATCGTCATATCAGATTCATTGCCAATCTGGCTGATGTTCTTACTTACTATTTTTTCTGTTGAAATCTGAACTGATTTTTTTGTTAGAGTCTGTTGAATGTTAACAGGGACTGGTTATTTAACAGGGACTGGTTATTTGAAGTACAAGCACCAGACCACGGTGCTATAAATCCTCCGGTGTGGTTGTAATACATTGTTCCTTGTGTTGTAATGTTTTTTTGTTAATGCTTGCTTATGTTCATTAGGTGAAAGTAGATACAGTTAGTTCATGATTGAACAAAACAAATGAGCACATTCAGTGAACATGCTCTTTTCATTAGATTTGCAGCACAGCACTTGCAGCAAAAGTGGACAGACCAACTGTGGACAGGATATTGTTCTTCTATGACACTGTTGAACTCATCAGTAGCATCTTTTGTCTTCCTACATCCAGCTCACTCATCACTTTGTCAACCATCAAGGCTTTAAGACCCTTTCACACCTTGACTCAAGTGACCCTAAAAACATTTGTAACTCAAAGTGTTGCACAAAGTGTCACTGGATCCAAAAAAAGATAAAAATTTGGACCTCACTAGTCAGTCAGAACTAAATGGCACTAAGTCAAACTGCCTTCACAGTAGCTCTTACATAATCAGCTATCTTTAGTTTGGTCAGAGATCCCAGTGTGTTAAAGGGGCACTATGTAAAAGTCTGGTTGCTTTTTCTCTTATGAAGCTCCTCCTATGAGTTCAAGATGCACAATACGAACAAAATGTTTAATTGAGCAGAAACAGAGGAGCTGAACGTCCCGTTACATGACGTCAGCCTTACGGCTCTGACTGAGTAACTTGTTAAACACGCCGACCAAACGGGAGAAAACTACCTGGAAAGACTGTTGCACCTTGTTACATAACGTTGTGTCACTGAACTCGTCCTTCATGAATCCAACATCACAGACTCTGATCTTACAAGTGTTGTTTTTCTCATCTTCAAGTGATGTCACTTGAGGCCCTTTATAAAACTTCACACAGTTCACAATACACAGCAGTACAGAAGTGGAGGTAGAGATGTTATTGTAAATTTCAGTCTTTATTCAGCTTTTCAACGTTAAGGTCGAGACAATTGGATTCACACAACAAGCTGTATAAAATATGTATAGTCTGACTTGACTAGTCTGACAATTGATGGTTGTGTTTGGGAGTGCTCTCAAGTTGAATGATACAGTTGCTATTTATCTCGGCCTCGTAGGTGCCACACCTAGCAGGAGGGCAAACGAGGTATCAGTCAAAACCGCTTTGCACAAAAAAACCACACTTGGCTCGACATCAAAATCACAGTACAACACAAGCAAGAGAAATATCATAATGCACTATAAGGATACAGCTGAGTGGTGGTGGAGGAAAATCATTTCTGCTTCATGTTCCTTATGATTATGACCAGAAATGTTCAGGTGCAGTTGTTGTTCATCTTGACTCCTCTTCACCACATTCCTATGAATTCATCATTGCTGCTGATGAAGAAATCATGCAAATAGATTGCACTTGAGTCATCAGAGCAACCTCTAAACCTCCTGTCCGATCTGCAACCAAGCCAAGTCTGACTTCATCAGCCTCAGCTTGAACTTCTCTATAATTTCTCATCGTCTGCTGGTTCCAGTGTGTCAGAACAACAGGGTATGTGTTGTGTTGTGTTGTGTTGTCTTTGGTGCCTGATAGTGCTGCCTCTCACACATCTCCCTGTGTGCAGCCTCTTCCTCTCTCTTTGACAGAGTTCTTTTAAAAGCTATCTCCCTCCTCCATTCAACTCTGCGTTGGTATTCTTCAAAAATAGACTCTTTGTTTCTTTGTCTTTGTATTGGATCACTTCACTCCTCGATGTGTAATCCTGGCTGTCCCTGGGGACCCGTCAAGGAGGGTAGGGACCTTAAGGCAATAGGCACTTTTTTTTTTTTTTTTTCCTTTTTATTTTCCTTTTTTTTTTCCCTCTCCTTGAATGACGCACTGGAAATAATGCTGGACACTAGAGCCCTGCGGTAGAAGGCGACTTTCTGCACCACTGGCAATATGCAAACACTGGAACCAGTCCCATCCATCCCCGTTCTTGATGAGAGAGCAGGGGCCCAGAGGACGGGGCGGGCTCGCTGTGATTTGCCCCTGGAAATATCCTCCCCACAATGAAGACAACAGATGTCTCTTGGGGACAGTTGTGAAGGCAGAACCCCAAAGCAAGTATATGTCACTGCTTTACACAGCCTCTTCTGCATCTGGAGCCTCTGTTCCTGTAGACTCTACCCAAAGTTACAATGTCACAAAGAAAAATTGTTAATTTCAGTGAGTAAGACAAATGTGTTTGCTGCAGCTCCACAGAGGCTTTATATAATTCAGTAAGCTCTGTTCTGTACTGCGAGGGCTGATGTTTGTGTCGTTTTGAGGTGAATAACCTTACAGGGAAAGAGCTGCAGGACGTTACACACACGCCACACACACACACACACACACACACACACCAGCTACACACTGAAAAATTCACGTGAGTATTTTTCCCTCCTCCTTCTGCTTCATTCGAAGTCCCTGTGGCAAAAGCTTTGAAAGTCGAGGACGCCGTTTCAGTCAGCGAGTGAGCGCCGACAGATACACGAACAACACGGGACCATATGACTCCCCACCTCCACCTCCACCCCCCCACCCATTCTCTCTTTGTGTTGTTAAACCTCGGCTCCTTCATGCAGATTCGTACGAGACCTTTTTCGTCAGGTTCTCAGAGGAATTCGAGGTGATCTTCAAATCTGGACGTCCGCCATGCCATTTGCATGCTCGCAAACGTGCAGATACAATCAATGATCCCAGCTCGGCCTCTTATCAGATCAGCGCATCCGGATAATCGCCAGCGCGCTGCGATGCACGATAAGAAAACGCAGCAGTTTGATAAAGATGAGCAACAGCAGAGCAAGAATCCACCAGCTCACCGCTGCTATAAATCAACTGCGGCTGTTTACCAGCTACAGCACTGTCTGACTGATAAAACCTAAAAGGTTTGCAACTGTGGATTTTAGTTCACACAGAGCAGCATATCAGCAAAACGTGCTGTTACTGTAAATCTGACTGAGTCTCAACAACAAGCTGAAACTTTGAACCTCAGCTTTAGCTTAAACTCATGCTCATGAAACATGTCTGTCATCAGTTTTTTTGTCATGATTATCTGCTAATTAGCTAATTAACTGTAGCACCGATCCTAGTTCACACATGCCGACTTTACCAACGAGTCTCAGACGCTGTTGTGATCATTCCAGCGTTCACACTTGTGTTTCCATGATCTGGAGTCTCAACAACTGGTCTGAGACCTGTAGTGTTCACACAACAAGATGTTCACTGATTGAGCTCCTGATCGTCACCAAACTATACGTCTGGTCAAGTGAACTAGACAGGATGTAGCCGCTGCTTCACCGTGATTTACAGTCGTTTATTGTTGACGAGCACCGGTGAAGATGCTGCCTCTGACACAGACTAAACCACTAAACCGACATGTAAATACAGCAACACACTGGTTTTTATGGTGGAGCTGAAATCAGCGGCAGACCTCCCTGGTACCGGGTAACATTTCAATCAGACGCTGGGAGTTTGTAGAAAATGAAAAATAGTTAAAACGTCAGATTTTTAAACGTTGTTGTGAGTGAATCAGTGAGACGGCAGCAGCATTTATCTCTCATCCCTCTTCTGATTGGCTGTCGCTCTTTGTCAGTCTCTTCTGACTCTTCCAGTTTTCTTTCCAGTTTTTTCCCGGTCTCAGACCAGGTCCCGACGGCCTCTGACGGAGTCATTAGGGCTGTTCACACATTATGATCATTAACTGATGATTCTCCAATGAACTGAGTCAGTGAGACTCTCCAACGTGCAAATTGTTGGGAAAGTTGACTCATTTGAACTAAGATTTACATCAACATCTAGTATTTCCATCCATCTATTCATCCATCATACATCTCACCTGACGTCATGCAGTAATAGCACATCAACTAGATAGTCCAGATGTCCCTCCATCCAGCTTTTACTGCACATGTATCACATATAACTAGCTCCTCTATGTCCTGGATATACCCTGATGTCTCCTACCAGTTGGACCTGCCTGGAAAACCTCCAACGGAAAGAAGCCTCTTGTCTGTCCTGCCCTCGGCCCATTAAACATGACAGTTTGACATCCAACCCTGCAGGTGGTGGACCTGACCGGGCTGTATGGGTAGAGGAGGTCCAGGCCCCAGACTCTGACCAGCAAGTCTATCCCAATCTGTCCACCTCGAATATCTGTTAAAGTCTCAGCAGCTGGTCACCAGATTCATCCACCTGCAGGTTTCACTTCACACACTGAGTCTGATTGACTGTGTCTTCACATTAGACACAGTCATTTGATCCATTATTGATGTAAAAATATTGATCGGTGCAGCTTTAATGGTGTGTGTGCCCCCTGCTGGTCATAACACTGTAGAATATGAAGCTTTATTTTCTTCCTTTAACTCTGAACTGGTAACTGGTAATTTCCTGGTTTCCTCAAACACCTCGATGTGAAGAACTACATCTGTTTGTTTCTGAAGTATTTATTTACTGACGTTCATCCGGTGCTGACTCATTGTGAAGGTCAGGAACAGTCAGCATGGGGGTAATTGTACTTTTTCTCTCCTCTGTAATTTCACACACATGGTTACTGTTTTTTTTTTTTTCCTTGTGCAGATGTGGACGAGTGCGTCGCCAACACCCACAGCTGTCGTCCCAGCGAGCGCTGCGTCAACACGCTGGGTTCGTTCGTGTGCGAGCTGCAGGCCACTTGTCCTGCGGGTTACCAGCTGAGGAACGGTGTGTGCGAAGGTGAGTTTGTTCATTTGTTCCCTAAAAGAGTTTCATTAAAGCAATTTAGCCAGCAGTCATCATCAGAGCCACTGAAGGAGCCGGTGGAAATAAATGCTGATGCTGATTGATTCTTTAACGTAGCAGCAGTAAGTCTTTAGTGGTAAAATGAACAGAAATGAGACAGTGAAGCCATATTTTTTTTCACTCACAGATCATGAGTACGATCGTTTTAAAGTCTGGTTAATTTGGAGACACCTGATGTTACCGTGGCAACAGCAGCAGGTGTGATTTAACACTGTCTGTTTTTACTTCACATCTCGGTCATTTTCTAAACAATTTTTTTTTATTCCTGCGGCTCCTTCACAAATAAAACTCCTTGCGTTTTGCCAGTCGAGTGGTTTTAATGTTGGGTTTGCATTAGCTCTTAATTCAGCTGTGACAGATGTGGGAAGTCACAGTGTAAACAGAGAGAGGCTGATGCCTGAGAGATAACTTTACAAAGTGTGATGCTGTGATTACATCAGTGCACAAATTCAATTTTTTTTTTTTTTTTTTTTGTGGATTATACCTTCATGGTCAGATTTAATATCGAATTAAGGTCAGGAAATGATGGTTATGGTCAAAATCTCACGTACTAATTCATTGCACTTATTGTCCCCACGTTCATATATATTGTAGTTGTATCTACAACCTTCAACACAAGTTAGAAACTTTATTCAAAGCTGACATCGTGACAGAGGCGCTGTGGAGTCAACGCACACAAACAGGCTATTCTGGTCCTGAAGTTTGTCATCACATCCTCTGAGGGTCTGTCTAATTGGGTAGCTGCAAACCCCAAAATAATTTGCCCTTAACGGCTCCCAAATCCCTGAATGCGTTGCAGCGTCGTACATCATGAAGACACTTTATTTTCACCTTTTTAGGCGGCGTTGAATTGGACACAGTCGACATTTAGTGTCAATCCAAACCGGTCATTTTAAGTTTTTGCTGCACTCACACTTTACGTGTGAGCGTCTTCAAGTCACGACTCATGCTCAGTTAGCAAAGCTTCATTAAGATTTATGCTAATGTTTTTCTGGCCCCAGTGGTGATGTTTGTGCCTGAGCAGATGCCCAGGTTCAGTATGTGACAGGATAATCAGCAGCATCACTCGGGCAGTAAAGTATACCGAAGCTGTGCGACTCGTGTCTTCAGCACTTGGCACCAGGGACGACTAATCAAGCCAGATAATGAAGGTAATATCCAGTCGACCATCCGACGGGGGAGGTAGGGGGGTGGGGACGCTTAATTGGCTGCGTTAAAGAAAGCAGAGATATTCAGCTGTGATGTGGGATATCCTTCCCTCTGATGAAGATTGGTGGAGGAAAACCCAAATAGACGTCTGTGTGCCTCAGGACGGATCTCAGAGGACGGACTATAACACCAGCTCTAGAGAAATGAGCCTGAAGCACAATAAAAAAAAAAAAAACTTCCATTTAAACTCACATTCATCGCTCATGAGATTCAATAAGTGTCATTTAAGGAGTTTGCTTCAACTTCTGTTAATTGCGAAGCTGGAATAAGTGATATTTTTATTGGAGGAGTTTTTTTTTTTGAGTTTCAGTGGAAGCTGTGGTTTGTTTTTGTTCTTGAGCCACAGTGCCACCTTCAGGTTAAGAGTCGACACTGACGCTGATGGGAATGTTGAAACTTTTCCAGCTGAATGTGGTTTGATTCACTGCCGTTCATGATGATGATGACTCATTGTTTTTTTTGTTTATCTGTTCTCTTCCTTTAGACACTGATGAATGTGCGCTGCGCCTTCATAACTGTGGTATGGGCTTCGTGTGTGAGAACACCTTGGGCTCTTTCCGCTGTAATCCCAAACTGAAGTGCATCACCGGCTTCACACAGGACTCTCACGGCAACTGTATTGGTAAGAGACTGTCTGTGCTGCTCTCTCTCTCTCTCTCTCTGCTTGTTCATCGAAACTCCTTAAATAACAAGTAGAAAGACGAGGTCAACGGTTTCCTGTTGTCTCACCACGACTGGATGAACCTGCAGGAGTTAAATGAACTGATGAACGCGCTCATTCCTCACACTTTATTTGCAGCGTGTAAACCTTTCAAATCTGAGACGTGGATGATTTGCCTCGTTGTTCCAGATAACCACCCAACAATAATTCAACAGGGTCCTGGTGTTTAACAGAAACACGTTAAAATGATGAGTCATTGTCTTTAAACTCATAACACATTTGTGACTGATACTAAATGTTTCAGTTCAGTGACCTATAAAAAAACAAACATGTTATAATAAAAATGATATAATAAATTATACAGAATAACAATCAGACTGCATCAGGATGTGATGTGATTCCTGGAGGACTGGTTCTGAAAACCAATACACCTCATTTGAATATAAAAGGAAACAAAAAGAACCATAAATAAATGAATTTGAAATAATAAGATACAAATACAAACTTCATTAGTTATGAACAGTGTTTGTATAAAGTAGCTGAAAGTCCCACTAGAGTAGAAGTACAGACACTCGACCAAAAATTAACTTGTAGAAGAACTAGTAGAAGTTCAAGTCAGTGACTAGAATAATTCTCCAGTAAAAGTCTTAAAGTATCAAGTATTTACTGTACTTAAGTATGACAAGTAATCTATAATTAAATGTACTTAAGTAATGAAAGTAAAAGTACAAGTACATGTTAATAAAACAGAAGAATATTATGAAGTTTATCCAGCACTTTAAAACATGGAGCTACAACAATCTTCATAGACAATGTCTTGAGTCTGAACTAAAGAACTAAAGTTGTTGTTTTTTCACTACATTTCTGTTTGATATTGATATTGTTGA